>JAMJFZ010000289.1:10697500-11897500 GCA_026225945.1 Cricetomys ansorgei | reverse complement strand
GACACCTCTTAGAACGGGTATGATAGAAAGATTCACATTTTATAGTATTTCTGAATCATACGAAGGCTACAACAAGCTTGTATCCCTGTGTTACAATTAAAAATTAAGGGTAGAAATGCAATAAACACTAGTTACTATAGTTAGGAATACAAAAGAGAAATGAGGTTCAACTGTGGTAGCTTATAGACTAGCAAGAGAGACAGACATATTCCCTCGTATCCTACTTTACTTTCTAGTGCTGTGATTAAACATCAAGATCAAAAGCAACCTAGGGAGGAAAGAGTTTCTTTGGCTTACACGTTCATGTCCCAGTCTACAACTGAGGCAAGCCAAGGCAGGAGCTCAAGTCAGAAACCTAGAGGTAGGAACTGAAGCGGAGGAAGGTTGGTATTGGCTTGATGGTAATGGCTTGCTCGGCTACCTTTCTAGCACAGGAAGACCTTCCCAGGGATAGTATCACTCACAGTGGGCTGGGCCTTCCTACATCAATCTTTAATCAAGAAAATGCCCCCACAGACTTGCCTACTGACCAATCAATGGAAGTAATTTAATTGCACAGTTAATGTTGCTTCTCCCAGATGATTCTAGCTCATGTTAAATTGATGAGAACCTAGCCAGCACACCTTGAAAATAAGGGTGTCTGTACTGAATGAAAATACAATGTGCTAAGGAGTTGTTTCTTGGGGAAGCCAAAAACATGACATAAGAGTCAGGGACATGGCATCTTTAAAGATGGTGGTTGTGAGGTATGAATTTTTAAAAACAAAAACATATATTCTGTATGTAAAATATGTAATAGAAGAAATCTTAAAAGTATAAAATATGAATTTTAGAAGACTATCCTTGTCTCCATGTTGGGTCAGGTCATTATTTGTTGCTGCATAAGATAGGAATTCAGGTGGCATTGACTGTATTTTTATATTTGGTTAGTCATCGAATTTAAGTATGGTTGCTCCCATGAACATGAATGGTGGTTAGTTTCTGGATCATGGGCAACTTGGCTACACCACTGAAGGAAATTATTCTCCTTCCCTCGGCAATCATTACTTGCTAATAGGTCCTCAAGAAGGAACACCTCCCCCCATCCATGGTAGATTGCTGATGAGCCTAGCCTTATGAGAGATCTTATGCACTTAACAGGTAGTCACAGCTGCTGTGATTTCACAATTGTAATGGTTGTGCCATATTCAGAAAACAGGATTTCACAGCACTCATCTCCATCTTCTGGTTCTTCCATTATTTCTGCTGTCTCCTCCACAGTGTTTCTAGAGCCTCGAAGGGTTAGCATGGATGCCTGATTTACGGCTGAGTACTCAACAGTCACTGATTCTTACATACTTACTTTTAAATGTGATCTATGTATACAATTATTCTGGTGTTTCATTCATGACAGTGATCCAAAGTTTCCCTGCAAAATAAATGCAGCTAATACTATTTATTATGTGATCCCATGTAATGGACTTGACCTCTCTGTACAGCTATTTCTTCATTTGTATTATGGGGATACGAAAAGTCCTCACGGAAAAAATTTTTGCAGATCAAAACGTTATTATCCCAATTGATGGAGAGCCCTTGCATTTGTCAGCCTTCAGGGACACTGGCATAACATCTGTGTTGGCTAATTTTATGTCAAAGTTGACACAGGCTAGAATCAGCTGAGAGAAAGGAACCCCAACTGAGAAAATGCCTCCATAAGACTGAGCTGTATGCTGGGCAGTGATGACACAGGCCTTTCATCCCAGCGCTTGGGTGGAAGAGGCAGGGGGATCTCTGTGAGTTCCAGGCCAGCCTGGTCTATGGAGTGAATTCCAGGGCAGCTAGAGTTAAAACAGAGAAACCCTGTCTCAAAAAACAAAAACAAAAAGAAAAGAAAAGAAAAAAAAACAAACAAACAAACAAACTGGGCTGTAGGCAAACCAATTAGAGCATTGTCTTAACTATTGATTGATGTGAGAGGGCCAAACTCATTGTCAGGAGGCCACCCCTTGGCTGGTGTTCCTGAGTTCTATAGGAAAGCAGGCTGAGCAAGCCAGTAAGCAACGTACACCCATGGCCTCTGTACCAGTTTCTGCCCTGTTGATTTCCTGTCCTGACTTACTTATATGATGAAAGGTGATGTGGAAGTATAAGAAAAAAAACTCTTTTCTCCCCAACTGCTTTTGTTCATGGTATTTCATCACAGCGATAGAAATCCTGCCTAAGACGGGGTCTGAGATGATGAGTGCCTGAAAGAGTATGCTTTGGGCACAGAGGCTAGGGTCCTTGGGTCAACTGGTTTAGTCTAGGGAATGTGAATTAAGTTCATTGCCCATGCTAACCTCGATTGACTGTTGGTGACTGATGAGGTCTTGTATCTAGAAGGAATCTGGAGCCCTGATTAAGTGATTGATTAGCAATGCATCTCATGGATTCAGAAGTGGAGAGTGACAGTATGACCACATTTATTTTCTGTTCATCATTCATTCATTCTTTCTCTCAGCAAACATTTATTAACTGTCGACTGCATATTGGGCATCGTTCCAGGCACCTGAGATCCCAGCAGCAGAGCGGTCTGGATGATTTCTTCTGACAGAATACCCGGTGTGACCGGATCTTTCCCAGCTGCCTGAAGAAGAGCAGCCTCTTGACATTTTCTTAATCCTAGCTGAAACCTAAAAAGGGACTGTCATTTATTTGAAATCACAGAGCAAAGGCAGGGGCTGAAGCAGAATCAGAGTTCTATACTGTTGCCTCTAAACTGAGCCGAGTTGTGCACTTCTAAGACTTGCAAAACCTGTTCCACTTTCTAATCCTTGCTGCAGCCACTGAGGAGCCACAGCCTCTCACACTACTCCCAGATCACTGGCATCCTCCCCTCCCCCATCCTACTTTCCCACCTGCTGTCCTTCTGAAGGCAGGAGAGACTTTCAGAGAGGGAGGTGAATGGGGAGCAACTCTCTAGAGGCCTCTGGAATTTGGAGAGATATTTTAAAGAGGCCAAGAGAACAAAGGGGAGAGAGAAAAGGAAGGAGGGAGGGACAGTAGGAAGCCACTATTGGCAGACAGGTAATTGATTACTCTGAGTGGTCAGCTTCTCCAGTATCCCTCTCTGGAGGAAGCTAAAAAGAAGGAAATTGAAGTAGGTTCTTTCACAAATTAGTGAGACTGGACTTGAAAACTCCAGTCACACCTGGGCTCAGAGCTGAGCGTTTGATCTTAGAGGACCCAAAAAGGAAGCAAAGTCAGAAAGGAAAGGAGGAAGGCTTCAGGCAGGCTGTAGTTCCAGCCTCAGCAGCTCTCCAAAGGGAACCCTCTCTGTCCAGGGCTCCTGCAGAAACCCATAGCTAAGAAAAGCTTCACAATGATGTAGTTTAATCACATCACATTAGAGACAGAGATAGCCCAGGAAAGAAGAGAGACTCAGTTGTAACGTCAAGCAGAATGGAAACCAACTCAAGACTCCCAGATGTACATGCTCATGGCATCCATTTACTAGGTTTCATGAGGCCTTTACCCTACAGGGCTTCCTTTGAATTGACCAAAAATTCTCTCCAACCACATGGAGGAAGAAGTAGTTGCAGGTGATGAGGTTCAAGCTTCAGCCTGTTTACCTTTGTTTATCCAGCAAACACACCTAGGTATTTGTGAAATAACAGCAGGCAATTCTATACATCATTTATGAACCTTAGTCCGTGGAAACTTCCTTGTCTTCCTTGCCTCCAAAAGAGCATCAGAACAAACCAATGGGGTTCAGGTCAAAGATGGTGTGCACAAACATCACCCCATTCCTCTACGGTTTAGTCATTACCCATTACATTAGTGTTCTGAACTTCAGGCCTCGAAGAGTAAAAGGGAAAGCAAAATCCTTTCTGCCTCCCTGAAGCTACTGGGTCAAGGCTTTAAATGGTATAGAAAGTACAGGGAAGGAGATAAATGCAGTTGCTGCTTTGAATAAGGAGGGACATCTTAAAGGAAGTAATGTTTGAGTTTTGTGAGCCAAGGGAAAATGGTAGATGATGAACTGAGAAGAAGGCAAATTATTTAAGATTTTGTGGACCTTGAAATGGAACTAAGATTTTATCTTAAGAATGTTTGAAGGTTTCAAACAAGAGAGTAGCAAGAAGCAATTTGCTTCCTGGAAAAGCTTAGTCTGGCTACTCTGTGCAGTAGGGGTTGGCCAGCTTTTTCTATAAAGAGCAATTAGTAAATATTTTCAGCTTTGCAGGCCAGATACACTCTGTGGCTGCTAGATGCTGCTACCAAAGAGCATCAGTAGCCACAAACAGCGCAGAAACAAATGAGTGTGGCTGTGTCCCAGCAGTTTTGCTTCTTACGGTCACAGGAATCACAGTCCTGTACCACTGACATGTATCACAACATGTTGTTTTTCTTCTTGTCTTTCAGTCTCACTTTTAATAAGTTAATCAGCTTACAGGCCATACAAAATCAAGGAGAAGGTTACACTTGGCTCATGAGCATGGGCTGTAATAAAGAAAGGATTAGGGATTGGAGAAAGTGCCAGAAGAATGGGGAGACTGACCTTAGGAGACAGGATGGATGACAGCAGTAGGAACTATGGGGAGTAGATTTTTCAAAAGTGATTTTACAAGTGAATTCTTCTAGAAGGTTGGATGCTAAAAACATCAGGCCAGGAAACAAACTGATGGAAGGGTGGCTTAGATAGCTGGTCTCTTGAGATGGGTTGTACAGGTTAAGCGGGTTTAGGCATCAAGTTGAATGACAGCAGTGTGCTCCCCAACAGGACGAAAACAGCACTGGACCTTATGGTTTCTAAGTAAGATACAGGATGATTATTCATATTTAGAATGTGGACTCAGTAACTACTGAGACAATATTATCATAGATGTGTCACAAATACTGTATGGGACATGCTTATATGATACAAGTGTTCATCCTTCATCTAAAATCCAAGCTTAGTTAAATACCATATATTGTTATTGCTACTTGGAGCAATCATACCAGGGAGGTGTAAGCATTCAGGTGAAAACATCTTTCTAAGTGTAAGGGAAGGGAAAGTGGGAGTAAACCTCTGAAGAGGTAATAAGAGGTGAAGCCCAGGAGTTTTCCAGGTAACTTAGGGATACTGTGTGTTCTGGGGATACAGAGAGCAACACTCCTACTGTGAGGTCAGGAATTCAGCCATATGTACATTGTCAGTGAGGCTAGTGCCTCAGGTGAGGCAGGGAACATCAGGAGGTCAGTTGAAGTCATGCATTGACTAGGACATCTCAGCAATCCTCCAGGGACATTCCATAGTCAGCACCTTGTGAAAATGCAGGTTCTCTAGCCTTGATGACCTACTTGCCCCACTAGTTCTTGCCTTAAGACTTTGGGCTAGACTGTGACTCATATGAGATTCTAACTTCAGAAAAAAAAAAAAAAAGACTAAAAAACCAAATAAACAAAAAAAAAAAAAAACAAAAAAAAAAAAAAACAACAAGAGTTAAATAATCCTTTTCCATGTACAAATCTCAGGAGGCCAGGAGGCTGCTGCTGACTGTGAACATCTTGAAAAGGAGAAATCTAGGTAATTAGAACAAAGACAGCATACAGTAGGCAGGCAGCCTGTAATCAGGACTCCTTAGATGGAGTTCTTTCCATAAGGAAGGCATTAGGAGGCCCTGAATGCTGGTGAAAGAATCAGTCCTTCTGACTAAGTACGCTCCCTTTGACACCTGGCTCTTACTTAGCCATCAAGCAAAGCAGTCATCTCCTGTGCCTTTCCTTGCCATCACACCCCCTTCCTTTCTCCGCCCACAGCCACCACTAAAATGATTCCCCCCCAAATGCAGCTATTACTGTGACTGGAAATCTCTTTACTGCTGATTCTGCTAATGGAAATGTTCCTTCCTTTTTCGGCTGCTTGCAAAGCCACCCGTGACTTCCCTGTGTGCCTGAGAGTAAAGCTCTATCAGCCAGCCACCACTAGAAGGAAGAAGAATACCCACAACCTGCTACACCAACACTCACCAGCCTTAGATTCAGTGTCTTAGTGCTTCTCTGCCTAAATTGTCCTCAGACAACCCCAGAATTCCATCCTGCCCCCACCTCCCCATAGCTGGCAGAGATCAATGGCCAGTTTCATCCTTTTGTGCTGAGGGAGGAAAAAGGGAGGGAGAGGCATAGGCAGTGAATCCAGAAGTAGAAAGAGGAGGGGGAAGTAACTGGGAGCCCACATTCATTGTTTATTCATATCTCTATCCCCCCCAAAAAAAATCAAAAAACCCCCCAAAAAACAATGATCCCTGGTGGCAAAGAGGTAGGGAACATGCTGGGCTATGCAGGGCACTCAGGATTTCCATGAGGACCACAAGGCTTAGTGTAAGTAAAAATTGTGTGCAGTGCTAGACCCTGACTAATGTTTAGCTTATGGAGAGTTCACCAAAAATACAGCACAGAATCCCATACACACATGATTGTCACGTTCCATTCACTTTACTGATAGGCAAGCAGAGGCTGACTTACAGGGATGGGATAGGTAAGTCTTAGCTTACCTATCAGACATGAGTGACTTGGAGATTCTATCTCAGGTTTTAGATGCTCATTTCTGGTATGTCTTCCACTTCAGCTCACTGCATCGCCATCAGAGAATCTTAGCTAGTGTGACTATTGCATTAGACTCCCTATGGGATCTTGGAAGATGGACATCTCTTTGCTAATTTGATGAGGGATTCATTTGTCTGGAAGTCAAAGGCATATTATCTAATTCTAATGTTCTAGAATATTAGATTATTTGATGTTTATAGCATTCTAATATGTAATTTTTTCTCCGCCTAATATGCATCCCACTTTCAAGGTAGAAAACACAAAAATTGTATAATGCTGCTAAAAAGTACAAGAATTAAACAAAGCTAAAAATCAGGATTGAGCAGAGAACTGAAAAGGAAGTGCAACCAGCCAATAAGGAACTATGTACCTCAGATACCAGATGCCCGGGACATTATAAGAAAGCGTATACTGAATTTCTACAAATTCCTGGAAGGGCAAGGTCATAAGTCTTCTCCTAAAAGACTATACATAGCATAAAGGTGAGAAATTCATGGAATGGGAGGATGGAAGGGCAGGGAGGAGGAGGGAAAAAAGGAAAGTGGGAAGCCAGAACAGAAGAAAGGAGGAGGGTAGCCTGGAAGACACAGAAGAAACAGAATTTGCTTCCCAAGCAGGTTTATAGATGGCAGCGGGAGCCTCCAGAGAATATCAGATAAGGCCCAGTGCTCATGGCAAAGCAGCACTGAGCTGGGGGGAAGGGAATGAGGAGATGCTGAGTCAGCTATGTGCAGCACAGAAACAAGGTGCTTAGTTGCCTTGGGCCTGTAAGATAGTCATCCGATAGTTCCAATATGAGAAATGGCTGAAACATCTTGAAAAGGAAAAGTCATAAGAGGTAAATGGGACAGGCAAAGAGACCAAAATTTGACAGTTCCCAAAGTTCTATGCAGCATGAAAAGCAGAGAAAATGCAGAGCAAGAATAACTGGACAGAACTTGGTTTGGACCAAGCTTAGCTCCATAAGAGCTATGAGGGTGTGAGTACGTTCCTTGGCTCCTCTGAGGTCTATTCTCACTTACGCCTCACACATAGACCACATTAACTGTTCAACGCTGCAGAGCAGATAAACTGACAGGAGGTGGTTTTCAGAGCATAGCCATTGTCAGTAAATGGTCACTATTTCTAGGATAATGGTTAGTCACATGACACCACTGGCTTTTCACTCCTCCCATCCCTGTTTGCCTGGTGGTTGCCCTTCTCAAAAGCAGAAGGACAACAGACTAGATTAGGAAGTCAGTGCATATAGGATCTGACGTCTGCCCTGACACTGACTTGCTAATGACATCTTGACTTTCTATCTCTGACACATAACCGCAGAGCATGTTATATTCTCAAATGTCTAATCCCTTCTTATTTGCCACAATACCCAGTTTCAGTGCTTTACCTGATTTACAAACTCTTAAATCCAACAAATCCAACACTACTTCCTCTAATCATTCTGGTTTCATTGTGCATCATATACATACTCCAGCAGAGTAAACTAGAAATAATGATGGAAATGGTTCTTGGAGCTTAGTTGAAGGAAGGATCCATGAGAGAAGAAGTGCAGTTTAATTTCATCCTTAAGGGAAAAAGTGAGAATGAAATGCCTCCCCAATTTTTTTCCCAGTATGGATTTGGGAATCAGCAAACAACAACAACAACAACAACAAAAAACCAAAACCAAAAACAAACAAACAAACAAAAACCAAAAAAACAATCTTCCCTTATCTATGATCTTCTGTACACCACGATATGCCAAAAACACAGTGAGTCACTGCAGTACAAAACTAAGGAGATCTGGTGGCTGCTTGGGGCGGGGCAGGGTGGGGTTGTGCATAGCAAAGTAGCACTAAGTAGTAAAGGAAAAATGTCCTATGAGTTCTGCTCTTGTTCCTCTCCAAACCATTATTCTTTCTCAGATGAGCAGTCTCCTGATGTCTTTCTGTTTCCATTCCTTCTCCTCACAGAGCAGTGCATAATTCTTTTGAAATGCAAGCCAGAGCTTTGCTTTCTTTCCCTGAAGATCATGCACATCCATGGCACAAGGAACTAGAGCTGAAATCCCGACAGTTGTCTGTATGTGTGACTTGGCTCCTAACTGCTGGCTTGCCCATTCCACTCCAGCTCAATTGACCATCCTATGCTGTGCCTTGTGTGATCTGGGTGTTCCCCTGAGTGTGGTCTTTCTGGGGCTGCTCACTGCTTAGAATGTTTCTTCTTAGATTTTCTTTTGGATAACAATTCATTTCTCCTAAGCCTTTTTTTCCAATCTCACATTTTCAATAAACTCTTCACACTATGATATTTTATATTAAAACCAAGCCCTTCATCTCAGAACTCTGAATCTTTTTCCTACTTTTATTTGTTTACTTTTTATAGATCTTGCCATCTTTCATATACTTTAGAATTTGCTTATCATATTTAACTTTGTTATCCTTGAGCAATAACACAGGTACATACATGTGTGCACGCCTGCAGATGAGAGATAACACTCACGAATGCTGTGGTCCTTGTAATTCACTCTCTTACATATCCCAAGATCTCAGAGCAGTCAGGCATGTATGTCATAGGTGCTTCATAGCTAGCTCTCCAGGCACTGACTGCTGCCACAGCGTTCTTTATACTGACAGCGAGTGTTCAATGCTGATGCAAAGAGTTCAGGGTAGGTTTCAGTGATAAGTGAACACTTGGACTCAGTATTAGAAGGTAAGAAGAAACTTCCTAAGGGTGATAGCGGGGTACTTAGAGATTGAAGGGGATGCATTCTTATAGGTCAATCTGATAGAACGTGATCATGGGATTTGCATTACTGTAGGGAGCCTGAACTGTGGTCTGAGAGCAAAAAGGAAATGCCAGGTGACAACTACCTTTATGATATTTGGATTTTTGATGAAATAAAGTGGAAAGGATAGACTGACTAGAAAAGAGACTTCTAGAGGCAAACAAGTGAATTGACTATTGAAACTATAGCACAGAGAAGTGTTGCTGAGTCCACCACTATCTGTAGCAATGCAATGGAGGAAATAGTTCCCTGTCATGGTTTAAAACCTTGTGTTTAGAACACACAATGTCCCTCTCAAATTCCAACTTACAGATTAGGCTACTTCTATGTTATAGTATTTCAGTAATGAAACTATGATATCTTAGTCTTGAACTTAATGTTTCTGTGGACAATGCCCACCCCTTTTCTATTCTAAAGAAAAGTCTTTCTGGAGGCCATTGTCCAAAAGACCTACAGTCAGTAAAGAAAAGCAGTTAAAAACATATAGCAAGTGGTAGCAAACAGAACAAGCTCAGCCTAGCACTGCTGCCTGACTCCTCCTGGGGCAGAGAGTTGTTCTCTCTGCTACAGGGAAGGGAAAACCAGCTCTCACTATAGTTAATCTTCTGTTGCCACTAGCTGGTCAGTGAGAGAACTAGGAAAAGTGTCAGCACAGCAAATCAAGCATGCCTCTGTGTCTGCTCCACCCAAAAGCTAAATATGACTATTCCTTTTTCTAGAGAAGAGCAGACTTCTCCTGCCCATACTCCCCCAAGACAAAAATCCATTATCTGACATGGTTCTTTTAGAGAAACTAGAGACAACTAACTGAATACTTGGGCAGAGAATAAATTCAATTTCTTAAGGAGGAATTTCTCCCTTAAAGTTTTTATTTACTTATTTTAATGGCAAGAGAGGAGAAAAGACTGATATACTCTATGACACTCAACAAAACTGTGCACACTGAGATCATCAAAGCAAGTTATTTATGTAAAAGGTCTAGTATTATGATGCAAAATGTAGGATTTAAGAGCCCTGAGTTCAAATGTGAACTGTGGGTTCTTTCCTTTGTCCAGAGCTCAGTGTTACTATATAGCAGGTAAACAGTGAATTCAATGCCTGCTGATAGTTTGTAATCACAGGAGACAATGTGCTAACAGTTTCAGGACAACACCTAAGAGGACACTGTCAGCTTCTAGTTCCCTTCCCTTCAGAATACATGTTTTTTTGTGTCCTCTGACATCAGATAAGTCCTCTGGTACAACAAATCAAGGGAATTAGAAGCAAGCATATTTGCCTGCAATAATCCTGGTTAGACCTACTAACCATACTTGGTTATAAATTAAAATTATAGGATTCCTTGTGGATTAAGGACCCAGTTCTGAACACAATCAAGTTCTGGGTAAAATCAAAGCTATCACATGGCTCTACAGTCTCATAATGTCAACACCAGCCACAGACACACACAGAGATACCACCTCAGACACAAAATATTGCTAAGTTGGACTGAAGAGAAAAGAGGTCGAGGCCTTCTCTTTTTACTACCCCTTTCCCTTCTCTGTATCATGGTGCTCTCTGACAGCATACAATGCACTTCCTTCTGCCTTGAGTGTTAAATGGGTTTCATTAGCTTTGAACTGGAAAGAAGTTGGATGGGGTGGAGGAGGAAAAGGGAATGGAAAGGAAGAAAACATGCAGATGGAGAGATCAGTTAACAGGGTTCTGCCCTGCAGCAGCCAAAGACCAGTTTATATTAATCCCCCACCACAGCACAATGGACACTGAAATTTGACTGTTATCAAAGCATTTCATTTAATGATAATTAACCTGGTGACTGGTGAATTACAAACATTGCTTGAAACAGAGCATTATTTTGAGGTAGAGTCTTCCTCTTCTCAATTCCAGAATCTCTCGCAGCTGAACAATGGAACTGATCTTAGCAAATATTCTGGAGTCTGAAATCTCTTAGGGAATCACAGCTCACTTGTAACCATTGTTCCTTCTTCAATATGAAGGGTATGAACCTTTAGAATCAAACCAGAAACCAAAACATAGATACAGTTTCTAAGGCCCCATGTCCGCTTTTCAAATACCTGACCAGAAGCTGCTAGCTTCTGTGCGAACAGTGACCTCTTCCTCTCCCAGCAGTTTTGTACTGTCACCTTGAGGTCAGCACACAGGCTGCTGGACAGCTCCACTGTCCCGTCTCTACTTTCTCTCTGTGCCTTTTGGATATTCTTTAAATTAGACTCCCCACAAAAGCACAAATTCCTCATTATGCATTGGTGACTCTCTTCAGACTGTTCTCTTATTAAATTCTCTGCTCCAAGCCATCCTCAGTTAGGTGCCTAGTCCCCAACTTGGAATATCCATTTCTATGAAGACTTCAAGAAACCTTCACTGGACTGACCATTGGACTGACCACACTGACATTTCATATTATATATTTCTCTTCCACCCAAGCTGGTCTGACTGACCATCAGGATTCAGCCAGACTTATTCATGCAGGTGCATTTAAAGATATACTCAAGGATCATTCTTTCTTCACATCCCTATTGGCTATACGTGACAATGCTCTCCTGTCAAGTACATTCAGTAAAGCAAATTACTCGGAAATGTTGACAGTGGTTGTTACACAGTATTATCACTTTTTTCTCTTTTGGCTGAATTCAGGGCAAGTGGTCAACAGTCTGGCCTGGCCACTATAAAGAAGAAGAAGAAGAAGAAGAAGAAAAAAAAAAGGATTACATCTCTCTATTCATGGATATGGAAGTAAAATCCAGAAGCAGACTGCAAGGCTGCCTATGGGTGGACAACTGTGTTACATGACGGTTCACCTCAGAAGCCCTGCAAAGCCATTCAAGACCACTCTTTTCAATCTATCTTTACCAACACCTCCATGTTACCAGCAAAGGAAAACAGACAGAAACAAGAGCAGCTAGTCAAAGTGACAGAGTAGGTCAGGGTACTTCAAGTTCATAGAAGCTTTACATCAAAGGATTATTTTAGGGCTCATCTACCCACTCACGTTACAGCACAAAGAACTGAATCCCTGGAGAGATAAATGACCTGCTCAAGGTCACAGTGAGGCATGGCAGAGATTACTAGATCCTAGAATTAAGTTCTCATGCGACATTTTAACACTCAGATTCTCTTCATATATTTTTTTTTACAATCTTCAGTGCACACTAGCTCAAGTTTTTTCTGCTATAGACAATGTCCCCAAATTCCCCGAGTCTATAGTAATGTCTTTCATTCCTGACCTCACCTTCACTCCTATCAGCACCACTAAGCAGCATGCCCTTGACATCCCAGAATCCTCAGACTTGATCATCTAATTCAAATATCACTTTCAAACCCTCCTACTCAGTTCACTGACACAGTGGAGATTCCTACAGAGATGGTTTCTTTTCTTGTTGACGCATAGAATGTCTCCCTACCCAGTTCCTTATCCTGTATAAATAGCACACTTGTTCAGAATGCCAGCTTGACAACTGCCAAGAATATAAGCATACAGTAGATTAGGATCCAGGTTCCAATTCTACCACTTTCTTATAGTATAACTTTGTACTTGAATCTCGAAGAATCCTTCCTCATCAATCAAATGGGAGTAACAGTAGTTCATACACCATATTATTTTGTGTGAATTAATAATACATAGCAGGAGTAAAACGCTCAGCATGACATTAAAGATTCAATAACTACTTGCTATTCCTTGATCACTTTTCGGGAAAATTTACTTTGTCAATGCCATTGACATAATCAGATTTGAAGTAAGAGGCCCAGGCATGTAAACTTGGGGAATCTTTCACATCTCAAATGAGCTCCCATCTATAAAAAAGCAAGTTTAATTCAATAGAAGAATAAATCGAGATACAAAAAGGAAGGGATTTAGAGGGGGAAAAGGTTTTTTCTCAGGAATTGCCAATAACAAATCCAATATAACAATAGACAGAATAGAACGAGAGGAGATGACTTCAGTGAATAAGGATGCTAAACGATGTATACAGAGAAGAGCCTAAGGGTCCCCAACTAGGTTTTTGTATTTTTGCTATTTTTTTAAATAACTCTGAGCCCAGGACCCAAGTAATGGCAAGGAGGGCTTTTACATTCCCCTAGTGGTGGCTCCACACTCCCCACTAGTGGTAGGATTTGAGGCCAAATTTTGTAGACATAGCTATGACCCTCCCTAGAAGAATAAAGTTGTGAAAATCTAGCCTCGCTGGGCAGAAGCAAATGCTACATAGGGTGGATAAAGGTCCAGAGATGCACTGGGGCTGCCTTTGAACTTTGGGAATGAGGTGACCATAAATCACACACATAAATGCCCACCCCCTCCTGGTGTTGCCACCAGCCCTCGTTGCCAGCCAGCCTGGTCCTCTAAAAGCTCATTGTGCACTCCGTGTTTACAGGCAAACAGTCTAAGAGCAACACAAATAAAAAGCCCACGTCTCCCTACACAGCTCCTGCTATACCCTGCCATCTGCTGAGTACCTCCCTAGCCAAATCCCTGTTGGGAGCTCTTGAGCTGCCAATTCAGGACTCTGGGGTGGGGAGAGGGGCGGAGGTGGGAACTCAATTCCCTGCGTGGGCCCAAAAAGCTCAGAGCAGCCAACAAGCAAGTATTTGGCTATTTCAGAGGGCAAAAGGTAGGTAGACAGTCACCTAGCTTCTTGCTGTGCATTGGCAGAAGGCTTCAAATGGACGGCTATTCTCGAGCTTATTCTGGGGGGCTTATGACTTCCAGCTCAGGGCTCTGCTTCACTCATACTGAGGCACTCATCCTTTTGAAAGCCGAAATTAGAAATGGCAAGGACTGCTAGCTCCAGGAATTCAGGGGCAACTTTATAGCCCAGAGGGACCTGATTCCCACATATTGGAAGAACTGGAATGCTCGGGAGTTCTGACTGCTTATGTAGGTACTACTCAACAGCCGCCAGCACTCTTTTTCCCTCACTTGAATGGACACGCAAGACAATCTCCCCTCCAGACGTCTCAAGATATCTTGGAGGGGAGATATGTCAGGATGGGAGAGAACTCACCTACACACCAAGCAACAGGAGCAAATGTTGAGCCTGAGGGGAGCTTGGTGCCCTCAAGAACTCCACCTAGATCCTCATGCACCCTGTTCCTTGGATCTAAGCAGCCTTTGGGTACACGTGGGAAAGGCTATTGAGAGTTTGGGTGCATGTGTCTGTGTATGCATGTCTATGAGCCTAGGATTCATGAGAAAGAGGGAGGGGAGGGAGGGAGGGAGAGAGAGAGAGGGAGGGAGAGAGAGAGAGAGAGAGAGAGAGAGAGAGAGAGAGAGAGAGAGAGAGATTGTATATGTGTTGCACTCCAGACACACCGCCCCGGGAAGCCCCGTGGGAATTAGCCAGGAGTTCTGCTTTGCCCACCAGAAAGCTCTGCATACTCAAGTAAAAGGTAGTCAGAAAAGCACAGGGTCCCCAAGCTTGGTGGCCAGCATGGCTGCTGGCTCAAATTCTTAAAAGGGAGCAAAATGAAAGGGAAAGGAGAGTACTGGAAATATATGTATTTTAAAACATCAGGGCTCCCGGAGGAGTGACATCTAATCCATTATTCTGTAGGTCTTCTCCAGAAAGCAGAGTTCCTAACTGGCTCCTAAGGATGCCTATCACCGAAGCCCGCCACTTCCCGAGACTAGATCGAGATCCTCAGGAAACAAGGATCCTGCAGAAGCGTCTCCACGCGAGCCCTTGGCGCCTCTCCCGCACTGTTGTTGGCCTGACTCCGACAACCAATCGGGCCCCGCGCCCCCAAGAGGGGAGGGGAGCGTGAGCGAGCAGCGAGCGCGGGAGAGCTAAGGGGGAACAACATTTTTGTAAACGCTCTCTGAGATAATTAAGCTATCAATTACCCGGGTGGGAAATCATCCGCGCTTCCCACAGCTCCACGGAAGGGCCGACTCCTCCGGGATCCGCGCCGGGAATCAGCAGGCGGCAAGCTGCTGGCGAACTTTCTGATTAACTTTTCTATTTGAGCCCCCTACCCCCATCCGTTTCCCCTCCTGTCCTTTTTCTCGCCTTTATTATTATCAGCCCAGTAAGTGAACAGCTAGGACAAGCCTGCTCGGGACTAGGAGGAATGGAGAAGGGAGATGGTGATATGGATAACGGAGGTGGGGGGGGGGGGGGATCTAAAAGTGGAAAGCTTGGGCTCAAAACCCCAATCCTCAAACATCACTCAGTCGATTCCAGCCCCAATTCACAGAAGGCCAAAACTGAAGCTCAGAGGGGAAGCGACTTAGCCAAGGTCACCAAGCCCATGCGGAAGCAGATCTTTTGTGGGACTGGGTCCTTGTTAATGTAACTACTCTGTTCTGATCCTGAGAAAACCGGTCTGGAAGGGCAGAACCCACAACTCTGAGATCAGAGAAAGGGGGCTGGCGAGTGGAGCTGTCCAGAGGAACAGTGCGAGGCTTGACCGTGAATTGACTTCAGGACAAGGGTCTCCCTTGCCCAGTCCCTGGCCAGGGCTCAAGGAGCTACTTGGGGTCTCCTGTGCCTGGGATGCAAGGGGCGGAGCTCAGAGGGTGGATTGCAAAGCGGAGGGCCGGGTCCCCACTGCGGGATCCTTGGCACGCCCCCGGGCTCCCAGAGCGCGCGCTCCAGGACCTCCTGCCCCACACTGCTTTCCAACCACCTGTGCGCCCTCGGGGCCCATCGGGCTGCCCTTTGCTAATCCTGATGGGGCAGCCTGGAGCGGGGATCCCCAGGGCGCCCCCACTCTTCTGGCATCACTTAGGGGTTCTGGGTTCCTTGGGACTGTGAGTGTACGGCCGCCTACCCTTACCCAGGGTGAAGAAGGGCAGCTCGGTGTTGTCCAGGTCATCTTGAACCGCGATGCGCCCAGGGAGCTCGTTACGCACAAAGAGCAGGAGACGAGACTCCGCGGCTGTGCCGGTTGAACCCGCCGAGCCGGGGGACGCGGCGGCAGCGGCGGCGGCGGCGGCGGCGGCGGCGGCTCCGGCTCCGGCCCCGGTCCCGGCCCCGGCCCCGGCCGCGGCCCCGGCGCGGGCACCACTCCAGCCGATGTCGCTTTCCCGCAGGGCGGGCAACGTGGACACCGTGACGGTCTTGAGCCGGCATGGGCTGTCGGGCTCCCGTGAGGCGGCGGCGGTGGCGCCGGCCAGTAGCGGCGGCGGCGGCAGCAGGATCAGAAACAGCAACAGCAGCCGCGCCGGCGGTGGTGGTGGCGGCCCCGGGTGGAAGCCGAGCCTCGGCCGCCCTCGAAGCCCCAAGCCGGGGCCCGGGCTGCGTCGGGCGCCGGCGGCGGCCATGGCGGGAGGGGCTGCGGTGCTGCGGGCGGTGGCGGTGGTAGCAAAGAAGGAAGAAGAAGCGGCGGTGGAGAAGGCAGACACTGAAGCGAACCAGGACGCCCGAGCTAAGGAGCCTAGAGAGCCACTAGCCAGCAGCCCCCAGCTCTGGGCTCCGCCTCCCGATCGGCCCTGGACCGCCTCCCCCCCCCCCTCCCTGCGCCGCCTGCACGCGCCCCGCTGCCGGCCCCCCCTTCGCCCGCTCCCCTGGCGGACCCCGAGCGTTTCGTAGGCTCCGCCTGGCTTCGTGCAGGTCCCTATAGCTCCCTCTCCTTTCCTAGGACGCCCCCCCCCCACCTTCTCCAATGCCGCTTGCACTGGGTTGTTCAGTCCCAACACCACTCTCTAAAATTCTTAACACTTAAGAGCCCTCCTGTGTCTCCTCCAATCCCTCCTGGGTCGACTCAACTGTCCTAGCTTCACCTTAGCCTTGGCTCAAGCCAAAGGCATTGCTTGGGGGCGCACCCTAGTGTAATCTTGACCAAAGCTCCGCCTTCCTGGGGGTTGAGTGCGCCCCTGGATAGCCAAGACAACTTTCTATTCCCTACACCAATCTCAAGAACAAGTCTCTTCAATCCACTACCATGTTCTAGCTTCTGAAATAAATTCCCGTGGGAATCAGGGTCCCCTCTCCAAACTCGTGTCTGACAGTCTCATTACCAGGATTCCACCTCACACCTCCATCCAGGTCTGGGTTATTGGATCAAAGGTTAGTGAACACAAAACCTTTGAACTTTATTCTCTAGTACCCTCCCCACCAGCTGACTCCAGCCGGGCAGCTCTGGCTCCTAGCTGCCTCTATGCCAGGCAGCCCACTCAGGCACTTTAACTTTGGATTCCTGCTCCAAGCTTGGAGCAGCTCTACTTGGCTCCTTCGGCTCTCAGTGAGAAATTCCTGAAAAGGGTGCTAGGTAGAGACCTATCCTGGCTCCCTAAGCTTCTGGGTCCTTTCCCAGTTCCCACAAGAAAGGGCTGTTCGCTCACCAACTCTGCTATGGTGTACACACACACACACACACACACACTTCCCTGGAGATTCACACACACACACACACACACACACACACATTTCCCTGGAGATTCACACACACACACACACACACACACACACACACACACACTTCCCTGGAGATTCACACACACACACACACACACACACACACACACACATATTTCCCTGGAGATTCACACACACACACACACACACACACACACACACACACACACACACACACACACACACACACTTCCCTAGAGATTCACGTTTAACTGTGAATCTGGGTCTTCGGCTTTAGCACCCTGTGGTCTTGGGATCATTTCAGTTTCTAATCCAGATATTTCAGACCTGCCCCCAATGGGAACTTGCCACCTCTGTAAGAGTGCACATTCTCCTTTATCTACTTAGATTTTCTTCATCTTTTTGCCTTTCTGTTCTCCCTTTCATCTTTGCACTCATTTCCTTCTTCCCCACGTTGACTTTAATCTTATAAATGCTTCCTCCCTATAATTTATGAACTATTTCCCTCCTCTGTGTAGTTCGGGGACCTGTACCTTACTGCAGTCTTAGCACTGACAGTTTTTTTTTTTTCCTTTCCCTTTTCTGCCCCTTTCCTCTTAGATTTCATATGATTACTTTCCTTCTCCAATCACCATTTTTTTTAAAAACTATTTCTAAGACTTTGGATAAAGACAGATAACTAAAAATACAGAGAAAATAATAGGTTGTGCCTCTTCCCTAGGTGTTAGATATGTACATATGTAAGCTTTATACATAAACATACTACAGTGGGGTGGGTGTCATTATTCTCATTTTCTGGATAAGAAAACGGAGATCAGAAAGACTGGGAGTGAAGAAACTTTCCCAAGGTCGCTTGGCTAAGAACCTGGATTTGAACTCTACACCTCTAACCCTTTCTGTTTCTATGAAGTTGGACTATCCTTAGTGACCTTAGAAGTTGAGTCTGTATTCACTTTGTGATTTATGAGGATGCTTCTCCTGTCACCATTTACTTATCTGTGAACCCAAGGGATGGAGAGTGGCATCTAGCCTCTCAAGTCCTCTAATTTTAAATGGTCTCCTGCTTTTCTGATGCTTGCTCCAGTTCATTTACCACTCCAGATATGTCACCCTGCCTCCCTCAGTCTATCCTTTGTACCCTTACAATCCGCCACTATCCTCTGCCATGGGGCTTTCTGATTTTCTATGCCCCTTTCTTCAAATATGCTGACATAGTCCATTTATAGAAGTGCACACTAGGGAAAAAAAAAGGCTCCCTTATGTAAGGCAGAGTCTGTGCAAGTCCTTCTTGGACCTCTGATACACAGGCCTGTCAAATGAGGCGAACGCTTTCATTCATTCATTCACCAACAAATACCCTAGCAAGCACTATATGGGGAAGTGGTGATGGATAAACACAGCTACTGCTTTTAGAGAGCTAAAAAATGATGGATAGGGGAGGTCTAGGGAAGACACCTGTGCAGAAATATCTCAGGTACCAGAGGCAGACAAGCAGAAGACAAACTCTGAGAGGTGTCTCGTCATTACAACTTGGAAAAAAAATCAAAGAAAGCTTCCCAGAGGTGATGGCACTGGAGTTAAGCCACAAAGGCTGACATGACAGCCTCTGATGGGTATGGCAGGTAAAGCTCCTCCTACTGCAACTGCTTAACCTCTAAATAGATCCTTCCATGCATCAGAAGATGTTTCACCATCAGAGGTACAAAACAAGAAGAAGCTAAATTACTAGATACTTTATTAGCCTCCACTGCAGTTAAGGCTTGAGCACAGGACACAGACATTCCTGATCAGACTGAGGTAGTCCAGATTCTGGAAAGGAAAGTGGAATCCTGCAGAATCTGGTAAGGGCCAAAGTATCAACATTTGGGGCAATTACATCCCAATTTTATTGCTTATAGAAGCTGTTTCACTGTTTGGAGCCTGGTTTCTTGGTATTAGCCAATGACAAATCTTGGTGAATTTCTCTGTCTGGTGCATACTGTAATTGCTGTTGCAATAGTATCTCCACCAGGCAGGTCCTATGCTGTAATTTTTATCTGTGCTCTGTATTTCAGGGATTCTTAGACCAGACCCTGTACTCATTTGGTGATTCTGTGTGATCTAATATCACAGAATTTGGATTCTCTTTCTACTTAAATTATTCAGAATTAGTTTCTGTTGCTTACAACTTAAACATCTGTCTGAAAACACGGGAAGGTAGAGACAGGCAGAAATGGCAAAGATTATGATGGGATTATTATGTCCAGTGTGGAGGAGGAGGAGAGAGAGAAAAGAGGAAAGCAATACAGAAATGTCTGCCATGGAGCTCAGAACCAACTCTAGTGTCAAATCTGGAGTGACCACAGAAAAAGAGCAAATGCTCTCTGACTCCAGAAACTCAATCAATGATAACGTCTGTCTTACTCATGGTAGCTGCTCAATAAATTCTTATAATTATTTTGATAAATGATCCCAGAAACATCTGGAGTAAGACTTTTTTAATCTACAACTTACTCACAGATGTGAGCTTTGAGGTTCAAGAAAGATGGGAAACATAACTGTAATCCTACACTTACCAAGAGGCAGAAAACAGAAGTATATGACTCTTCAACTTTCATTATGTCTGCCTTAGACACACCCCTGATACACACACACCTTCTGCAGTCCTCTCCATCCTTGAACCCATGTCATTGTGGTTGATGGTCACTGTTCCTTTCCCCTACTCCTTTGCCTTTCCTTTTATCCTCCTTTTACTTTGTTATTGGTTTAATTAGTTGTATTTCATCATTGATATCATTTCTTTTTTGTCTAGGCCCCCCTAGGTTAGACCTCCATTTATGATGCAACGAATCTAAAATTTCATTTTACTTCAACTCCTTTCTTTCTTCTCCCCAAAATCTTTCTTGTTGTGTCATCTCTTATGGTTCACATTCATCTATTTAATTTGTAAAGGTTTTCTCTCTTTCCTGTTTTAAATCATTTCCCATCATCTATTCCACTCTACAAATCTCTGTTCACTCTACTTGGGTTAGTTGGCAAACCAGGGCCTGGGAAGGAAACTTTTGCTTATACACAAGCTTTGCTATTTACCTACTAGGTCAGGCCACCTAACGGCACCTGCTGAACCTTTTGATTTCTCATTTGTGAGATGGGCAAGGTACTCCCCACTTCTCAGGGTCATTATGGGAATTAAATGAGACCATGTGTAGGAAACTGTCTCGCCCCTTTGAAGCTCTCATTAATGTTACAAGTAAATCCAATCATCTTATGGCATCTTACCTGCTGTTTTCTCCTCTAGCCTCCTGTTACAAAGTCCTCACCATGGCCATTTGCCCCTCCCCACCCCACAACCCACACAGAGATCTCTTTTCTGTTATCCAAATATTTCAAGCTCTTGGACCCAGCATCTTCACACACTCCCCTCTCTGTTTACAGGGAACTCCTTTTGCCTTCTCCTAGCCAACCCCACTCTCTATATGTCAATTAATACAGTAATGTTCTTTACTATGACCTTCCAGCCAGTTTGTTACCCTCTCTTTGGTTTCTAACCCTATTCCTTTTATGGTACAGCAGATGATTTTTTAACCAAGCATATTTAATATTTTAATCATAGTCAATTCACTAGTGCGATTACATATTTTCCCACTTGACTTCAAGCCTTAAGATACCAAACATGTGGACTGGGTTGGGGTTTGGGGTGGTTGTTCAGTCACTAAACTTCTTGCCTTGGAAGTGTGAGGATCTGTGCTTTCTTCCCAGGAAGCACATAAAAAACAAGTTATAGCTGCATGAGCTTGTAATACCAAAGCTTGAAAGGCAAACACAAGTGGGTCTGAGAGACTAGTCAGTTGGCCAGGCCTACTGGGGAAGCTGCAGGCCAGTGTCTGAAAAAGAGTGTGTGGGAGTAGGGGTAGGTAGAATCTGAACAATGATCCCTAAAGTTGTTCTCTGGCTTCTACACAAACCTATACACGTATACTTACACATACCTATGCACTGTGCATATGTACCCACCTAAATACATTTATTTACATGCATGTAAACCTGCATACTAATACACACAAATATATCAGAGTTGTCTTAGTTGCTACTGTGTTTATACCTGAGACAGTGAAGTAGCCTCCAGAGAGTAGACACAGAAAATATGTATTGTGCCAACAAATAACAGTAGATTTATTGAGATTTTGCTGTGAGACAGTTTTGTCAGTAGCCACTAACTGTGTTTCTACAGAGAATAGAATAGATCCTTTTTTTAAAATTCTATAACAAAAACAGCTCTCTGGCTGTCTGTCTGTACATCTCCACTCCCTTCTCCTCTCTCCCTGCTTTCTGTGATTCAAGTAAATTTTTTTTTCTAAATAGCTCTTCTTTCTTAAGTCTCAAGATGATCAGTAGGCTGCAAATAAACTCCAGTTCAGGACAAAAGAATACTTTCTCAGGTTCTCACCTCCTCCTTTTAATCCTGCTCTGCTCTCCCCAGCATGTTGTGGTTGTATCCATTCATCACTGAGCACAGCCTGTTTGTTCTTCTTCCCTTCACCCTCTTAGCCTTCGTTCTACCAATCCCTGGGCATCTGGGTTTGTGCTGAGCCCAGCTCCATCAGTCGGTTTAGGATCAATGACAACATTATAGCCGATCTTGAAGCTTTCCTTTTTATTGTTGCTGGATCTAAAATAGATCACTATAAATATATCTGTTGCTGCAATCTATTTCTTTGGCGCAGACAGAGGTCACTCTCCTGGTGCTATAAGTTCAAATTATTTTCTTTACTACTTACTAGCTGGCTAAATTCTTTGTCAAGACTTATAACTCTGTCTAGGTGTCATTCCTTGCCTGTAGGAGGAGGTAATGAGGAGGTAGTAGGGACAAATGGAAATATCCAGTACAGTTTCCGCACAGTCAGTCATCCCTAATAGCACTGGTAGCTTGTTTCCACCTGCATACAGCTATTTATTTGGTCATTTTGTGACCCCTGTCTCATTACTTTTGTTTCTCAATTCTCATTTCCATTTTTAGTCCATTCCTGCTAGGTCTCATTTAGAGCAAACTTTTACCATTGTCTCCAACTTCTCCTTTGTGAAAAATGAAAGGATATTTTAATCACCGACGCCATTCTTCATTTCCACTTGCAGCTGTTTGACTGATTTTGGCTCAGCTCACTACTTCTCTGATTCTTTCCCTTAACAATTCTCAAATTTATTATCTTTATTTTTTTCTAAGTCCTGCCTCTCACTACCTCCTACTTTCCCTATCTTGGTTCCTCTAAATCACCCTCTACTTGTTCCGTGATTTACCGCAATTCTTTCCCATCTTTCTTACAGTCAAAATCCTCACAGTACTGCTTGAGAGTCTCTCTGTCCTCATTCATTCTTTTGCCTCTCCCCTTTCTAGCCCACTCATCTTTAATTCATTGCCATCATTCATTTGCTTGTGCCCAAGTCTCTGTACCTCGTTGCCTCTTTTATCATTTAACCTATCCACGTTCCTCCATTGTTACTCCTGGAATCTTTCATCATTAACACGCATTAGTGGGTGATGCTTCTTTGGACTTCCTCTTACAAATCTTAATCCCAGTGCATTTTCAGAGTCTTTCTCTGAGTCCCACAGACTCCTCCCTTCTAGAGTCTTTTCTTTCTGTTTGATTTGGGGGGGGGGGAAGACCTGCAGTATCTTCTTTGTATCTATTCAAGCTGAACTGCTAACCTGATGCATTCAAATGTATGTTGCTGATGGAGAGTATAAGCTTTATTCTCTGCTATGTTCTCTTCACTGGGCCATTTTCCTTCCTGTGGCTCATTATTTTTATTGTTATATTTTGAACAGAATAAGAACATCAGCATACGGTCATTGTTTCCACAACATTGACTGGGTGCCTACTATATGATAGGCAGGCACCACATTTTTTTTTTCTCAGAGTTCTCGAAAGAATATAAATTGGGATTTAAAAACCTTGCTTTACATGTGGAGCATTTGAAAACACAAAAAATGCAGGCTTGGAAAGATGCTCAGTAATTTACATGAATTAAAGACTTTCCAACTTTTGTGAGTAGAGAGAGCTGAGTGCAAGAGTTAAGAGTGTCATACTTTTACAGCAGGGATGGTCACAAGTCCTTTGCTGGCAAGTTATTTAATGTATGTCCTCTCTGCTAAATTATAGTTTTCATAAGTGTAACCATCCTATCGTTCTTGTCACCAGCTCCCTAGCATATTTGAGCCCATCAATGATGATTGTTGAATAGATAAATGAATGCGTGTCCACAGATCAGAAACACAATTTCTTGCATAAGAGCACACTGGATTTGCATGTAAGCTGTATCTTTAGATTTAAATATAATAAAGAAAAGGAAGACAGTTTCTAAAATCCTGTTCATTCCAATGTTGTTATGTTACCTTTAATTTTTTCAATTTCATTTGTGCATAAGTCAATGTAGCTTGATCATATTCCATCTCTATTGTCCTAACTTACCCCCACAATACTGCTGACCCCTTATTCTTTACAACTATTCTCTCTCCCATTTTCATATGGGTTTTTGCTCATGTCTACTGCAGCTTGTCCCAGCCTCTTTGTATCCATCATTGCTATGGTCAGGTTATACCCAGAAGATAGTGTTTTATAGCCCCCTCCACACTTCCTCTGGCTTTTACAGTGTTTTCTTTCCCTCTTCCACAGTCATCTACGATGTGCTGCATGTATGACTTGTTTAGGGCTGAGGAGTCAGCAGTGTTGTGTGCTTTCGTATGCAGGTTGTTTTCAGTTTTTATGTACTATCTAGCAGTTGTCACTGGCAAGCAAAACAGGATTCAAACACCAGCCCTGCCACTTCCTAGCCTTGATGCCTGAGACAAGTATTCTCTCTCTCTCCAAGCATCCTATCTTCACCAAAATAACTAAATGACTCTGGTTTTGGATGGCAGGTGGTAATTGGCTGGTGGCCTGAAGTAAAACTCCAAGATGGTCTGATTTTAAGGTCTCTTTACATTATATACACCAGGGATCTCATTGCCCTGACTTCCAATCCAAAGACACCTTTCACTCTTCCTTCCTTCCTTCCTTCCTTCCTTCCTTCCTTCCTTCCTTCCTTCCTTCCTTCCTTCCTTCCTTCCTTCCTTCCTTCCTTCCTCCCTCCTCCCTCCTCCCTCCCTCCCTCCCCCCCGCCTCTTTCTTCTTTTTTCTTTTCTTCTTTGTCATCTCAAGGAACATTACATGGACTTGACTCCCAGGATCATGTGCCTGAATGTTTCTCAGAGATGCAGAGGCCATTCCTGCTGCTGACCCACTTAGCAAGCTATATTTGATGACTATTGTGTGAGAATCTGCAGACTCAGCAAGGCTGAGATGCTGCATGTTCTCTGTGTCCCCTGAATGTGAAGACTTACTCTATCCTTTCCTAAGAGGCTTATGGTGAAATTCAAGAGGAATTATGGAAAATCACTCTTCTGAGATACTTTTTTTTTTCTTTTTAAAAGTAGGTTCTGGTCTACAAAGGCAAAAAGAAAACAAATTCAGAATCACTACCCTCTCTCCTTTTTTTCTCTGCTTTTCTTCCTCTCCTTCTTCTAGGCATGGGGGACTTTGTGAAATATTATTCCCAGGAAGGGCCTAGAGTGTCCCCTGTACTCATGAAGCTTTTAGTCAAATCAAAAGCAAACACAATACTAGAATAAATAAATAGATATATGTTGGGAAACTTAAAAGAGAGGATTGCTATGAGTTCCAGTCTGGGCTATGGTATACAGTTGAGGTAGAGAAAAAGAGAGAGGGGAGAGAGAACATATGAACGAAAGTTTCTAAATGAGTTGTTCTAAACAAAAATGTGGTTCTATGAAACAGCATGGTAAATGCAGAAATAATTTGTAAGAAAGTGACATTAATTAGAAAACATGAAGGATGAGTATGACTTATGGCATAGAACTTGGGGAATTAAGGCAGCAGGAGCAATGGGAAGGGGTCCTGAGAGAGATGCGTGGAGTCCTGGGGCCATACATTTGATGCCAATATAGGTAAAGAATTAAAAAGGACAACAAACAAAGGAGGAAATGATGCTCAGAACTGAATCTGGCTTCAATTATTCAGGCCTATGTAGATCTTGGTGAGGTATCTCAATTTAATTCTAAGTTAAGTGAAAAGTCATGAGTGATTTTAAGAGAGAGGGTGGAAAAGTCACATGTACAATTTTAAGAGGCTGCTTTGGTTTTTGGAGGCAATGGCTTTGCATGACAACATGGAGGGAAATATATATTAGAAATACGGAGAGAAAGCTCTGTTGATAAAGATCTTGGATGCAAGTAAGAAGAACTGAGTCTGACCCACAAAACCTGCATAAAAGATCCAAGCATGGTGATATCCACTAGTAATCCAAGTGTTGAAGATGCAGAGATTGGAGACTCCCTTGTGCTGAGTGACTGGTCAACCTTGGATGCTTAGGAATGTTTAGGCTTGGTGACAGATCCTGTCTCAAGGCAATTAGATGAAATGCAAATAAAGCAGGACACCAAATATCTTTCTCTAGCCTCTATATGTACATAAGCGGATATACCCCCACACGTGTTTGTGCAACATATATATACAAATACACACACAACACACAAAATACAACACACACACAGACACACACACAGCAGATGGAGGTACCTAACATAGATGTCTCAGCTGTCCAGGTATTACCTTTAGCAAAACAGAGCCTTGTTCAATGCCTCAGCGTGGGGCCCCTGGCTAGCTTTCAGAGAAAATGAAATGTATTATCCCCACTGAAAATTCCTTCTACCTTGTTGGCTCTGACCAATAGGATGTACTGATTTATATCTTCCTTGTTGAAACTACTACTTATTGATCCAAATTTTGTATTCTAGAGAAGCCACATGGAACAACTTTTACAAAGATCCTCCATGTGTCTGAAGGCTTTTTATCTTTTCCTCTTTATCAAAGAATGGCTGGCCCTGTTTGCTGCCTGTTTTATGGTATTTAAATAAAGCCAAACACAAAACCAAACAGAAATAGGCAAACAAAAATCATAAATAGCAACAATCAGCATCAATTTTCATTTACCCAGCATCTTTCACCCTAGGGACAAAGGGAGCATGTACACATAACGCACTCATAGGTTCTGCTCTAATGTTTATTCTTAAGTTCAGCTATTCACTGTGATAACCTCACAGTCTGACTCTAGGAACACTATTTGCTATCTCTGGACTTTGTTTTCTTGTTTTGAGACTGAAAAGAGTATACTCTTTCTGGCATCTGTTAAAGATAGCATGAGCTTATAGAGTATAAGCTTGAAATAGTGTCTACTGCTTAACAGTAATTAGTAAATTTACTGCCAATAAATATTTGCCATTACATCATGCTGCAACTTCTTGGTCAAAAAATAGTGACAAACTTGAAGTTATTTTGTGTGTTTGGCATACAGTGCTTTAATGGCTTGTTTTGAAGCATTAATGCCACCCTGATGTCATGGATATAGTGCTTCATCGGGACCTTGTTCTTCATCTGTAAAACAGGGATAGTCATACCAAAGACCTTAAAGTTGTTTCAAAAGTATATTCTAGAAATAATAGAAGTTAACCAACCATAAGAACTGTGTATTTTAATTAAAACACACATATATAAAAATTCAAAACTAAGGTCTACATATGAGAGAGAACATGTGGTATTTGTTTTTCAGGGCCTAGCTTGCTTCATTCAGAATGATTATTTCCAGCTCTATCTATTTGCACAACTGATCCATGTGCAGAGAATAAGATACTGTGAAGTGCTCAATCATAAATGAGACATCTATGCCGCCCAGCACTCCTAGAAGTGCAATTGTAGAAGAGGAAGTGGAAAGGTTGTAAGAGCCAGAGTTAAGGTATGGCTTCTGTGAAATCGTTCTTTCTGGTGATAATAAGGACATTGCACACATGAACTCACAGTGGCTGTGACCACCTTCACAAGACCTGAGCAAGACCAGACAAAATCCCAGCATACATGGAGCAGTGGCTTAGCAAGCCTCATTTATTTTTATTTATTTATTTATTTATTTACTTATTTATTGTTTGTTTGTTTTCTTTTTTGAGACAGAGTTTCCCTGTTGTAACTCTGGTTGTCCTGGAACTCATTCTGTAGACCAGGCTGGCCTTGAACTCACAGAGATCCACTGACTTCTGCCTCTGAGTGCTGGGATTGAAGGTGTATGCCACCTTGCCCAGTTTGCAAGTCTCACTTCTAAGCTGAGAAGCTCTAAGCAATGATGGCTACCAGGGAGGTCATCAGTTTTCTTCCTATGTGGCCCCTCATAAGCTTCCATGCTTCCATGTTCCACAGAATGGGCTTACATCCATGCTCATACTGAGATAACTGAATGGCCTCAGTGGGTTTAAAAGGGAGTACATGATTTTTGGGGGGGATGGGGAAGCGGTGGCAGCATTATGGGGAAAATGGAATGAGAGACTGTGAGAATGGATTAAATCAAAACACATTATATTCATGTACAAAATTTTCAATCAGTAAATAAATCAAAACAGTATGCTTAATAAGTGTTCTTCTCTCCTCTTTCTGCTTTGATTTTCCAACATTTCCCTGAGAGACCTATTTGGTGTCCTAGGCTGGGGTAGTCACCCTTAGTTTTGCTTTTAGCACTCATATTTCTTGGAGTAGGACATAGGTTACACTGTACTAATGGTATTTCCTTCGCAGTCTCCTCTTCGATACGGAGTTGCTGGATGGGGCAGCACTCTGTTAAGCACTTGGAAACAAAACTGTATTCCCTCTTCACATGAGCCCTATGCAGGAGGTATGCATTCATCCCCCATCATACTGATGAAGAAACAAAGCTAGGACCCATTGAGCCACACGCCTCAGCTTGTTGGACCAGAGTAGAGAGTTGTTCAATTGCTCCTTTTGCTCAGCCTTACAGAATCATCCTAAGAGAGTACTCTTATACTTCTCTCCTCCAAAGGACTCAGCCATTCTCCATCATTTCCAAGATCATACTTCTTAACAGAGCTGATTCATAGATTTGTAGATAAATTTCCATCATCCAAATATAAGCAAGCTTTAAGAGAGAGTTTCATTCGTCTCATTCACCATTGTGTACTCAACTTTTAAGATTGTCCCTGACATAATAAGTATTTGTTAAATAAATGAATAAATGAACATATTTGATTGCTTCTGAGTGTTTGTAACTTAGTTTGTAACTTAAAAACAAGGTTCTAGTTCAAATCACACATTATTTTTAAATCTTTATTCATCTCTCTCTTTCTCTTTCTTTCTCTCTCTATGTGTGTGTGCGTGTGTGTCACCAATGTAGAGACTTGCAGGGTCCAAAAGAGGTTTCTAGATTCCCCGGAGCTGGAATTACAGGATTGGTAAGCCTCCTGACTGGGGCATTGGAAGCCATTTGAACTTGGGTCCTCTGGAAGGCCAGTATACGCTCTTAACCACTGCATTCCTGTGTAAGATGGAAGTGTGTTTTAATTTTTGTGCTGGTTTGAATTCAGAGTCTTATATATGCAAAAAGTACTCTACCACTGAGCTGCAACTCTAACTCATTAATGATCCCCAGCTGCAGAGACTCTCTCCCTTTGCAGCTGCTGAGACATATTCCTCTTGCAAGGAAGGGGAGGTTCTCGCTCAAGGTGACAGGAAAGAAAAGGAGGAAGGAGCAGCAGAAGGAGGAAATATACTGCAGTGGTGGCATTACGCCTGAAATTTGAGATGCCCACAAAGATTCACTGAGAAAAAATAATACTTGAAAAAAGTATAATGTCTGGTATTTATCACCTTGCTCTACTGGTAGTTCATTCTCCCTGACAACTATGGAGATTCTTAGGAACTAATATATTGTCCAACACCTACCCTGCCAAGGCACTATGCTGTTTTATTTATTTTTAGTTTTCCTTTTTTTTCTGGTTAGCTTTAATCCTCACCTGTTATTTCTTAATTAATTTTGTTTCTCTGGATCTTATGTAACCCGTTAGCATGGCATCCTGATATCCAAGTTTCCAAAGAATCATTCTGGTCTGTTCTCCCACTACTTTTCTGTGTAGAGCCAATGCTCCCTCCAAAATTCAAAATATGGACAGGTGAGATGGCTCAGTCAGTAAAGGTGATTGCTGTCAAGCCTTACATCCTGAGTTCAATCCTGGGAAAGCTATGTAGAAGGAGAAAACTGACTCTCACAAGTTTTCCTAGACACCACCCCACATGCACAATAGTGCACGTGCAAACACACACACACACATACACACACACACACACACACACACACACACACACACACAAATGTAATTTAAGAGCTAAAAGCAATTAAGTGCCCTTACTGTTCCTTATAAACCTCAAAGTCCCTTTTAGCTCTGTCTAGATTATTTTCTCTGACACGTGTACAGTACAGTACGCATGGGCAGCACTTCAGGATCACATCTGGTTCTTACATTTTACATATAGTATTTTTTTTGGCTTTAGTGTGAGTGTATTTTACTTATCACATTTAATATTTTCTGTCATACATGCTGTTGTAATTAAGACTGTGTTGATATCTATCTATCTATCATCTATCATCAATCTATTTTATCTACCAAGTTTTCACTTCTTTCTTGTTTTTACTGTCTAGTGCCCACTCATGGTAGACATAATTGTCTGACATGCACTTGATGTGATGCAAAATGCATGAGACATGCAAGCTCTAACTAGCCTGCTGGTCCATGTAGAGTGATACATGTGAGAACAGACCAGGATCTAATCTAAAGCTGGAGGGGAACCTTACTAAGCCAGTTTAAAGCACAGATTGCCCCAGGTGTTCTGCAGATGTATAAGTGAAAAACATACGATTGGTATTTAGTCATGAGTTTCATTTTGGGGCAATATCATTGCACACCATCTTTGGGCCTGGTCCAAAGTCATAAATCCCATCTTCTACTCTTGAGTTTTTTGAAGCTACAGTCTGATTCATCACATTTTACTCCTGTCAAATCCCAGGGCACATTCCTGGTACAAATGATTAAAGACTCCTAGAGAAAGATCAAGATCCAGGGGAGAAGAAGATAATTACTTATACTGTGAGAATGTATTGAATAGTAATTTTTATGTTAGGGATTGTATTAGTGGTAGGGTATTCAGTGATTGCACACTTAACTTAGCGTCTAGATATGACTTGGTGATCTGAGAAACTGTATGAACAAGGATTCATAATGTAGTCAGTGTGCAACCTCTGATTATCCTTGAATCATATGCGAGGGCACCAAAGTAATCAGAGAAGTGATAATGGATAGAAGTGAGCACAAGGATCCTTCTATCACCACTGATTCCCATTATCTCTGGTTAAGAGCAAATCACAGGCAGGTGGGGAGCATTTGCATCCATTTGAAGAAAATGAGCTAGTAGAAGCTGCCTGAGGTGAGATAGCATCGCAAGCCACAAGGGAGAAGCATTGGTTGGCCATCTGACTGATGCATGGTACCTCTGTCCTTTTCTACAGTTACAAAGAGGATATCAGTTTCCTGAGTCTAAATGTATCATCAGCTGGAAATAAAAACCTGGATCTGTGACATCCAGATGTGACAATGACCTCAGGGACTCTGAACTGAGATCAAAATCACTCTGTGTCTCTTTTCTAGAAGCTTTTCCAGATGAATGAGCATTTGGGTCATATTCTCCTGTCTCTCCCACCGCCTGCTCCAGAGGTACCTTTAAGGTTGCCTGTGGCTGATGCCTTTCATTTGAACAGGAAAAACACTAGAGCCAGGACCACACTGTACAAATTCCTATGACATGGGAAGCATCTAAAGCACCCAGGCATACATCCAGCCTCCATCACCCTAGACAGCAGACACTGGGTAGTAAAACTTTCCCATTTAACATGTGTTTAGCTATCACCTGAAATTCTTGTTTATTTGTGTGTATTTTGAAGAAGCAGGTGGCTAGGACAAAGGGACAATTAGAAAAGACAACTTTCACAGGGCTCAGATGATATTCCACAAAAGAACACATGGCTTTATCCTAGCACCTTTCAGCTTGAAAACATAAATTGGGGCATGTTGCCAAGTCTTAATAAATACTGCCTTGGAAGTTTGAACAGACCCTAATGAGGAATGTGGCTGTAAAGAAATACATTTTTAGGTGGAGAAGATAAATATCCCAGGAATCTATTTTCTAATCACCATGCAACTTAAGGATAATAACATGTGTGGTGCACACTATGTATTAGGAAGTTAGAAACAACAACAATGAATGTGAGATTTGTTGGGACCTTATATGTCAGGCAGTGTGCAAAATGTTGTAGAGATCCCATCTTAATGAGCCTTTTCAATAATGCTAACAACTAGAATTCTGCACTGCTATTTTATACATAAGGTAGCTAAAATTAAGGAAAGAGAAAGTCTTTGTTTAAAGTAACAGCTAGGATTTAATCTTCTGCAGTCTTACTACAGCTTCTGGTTACAAGTTTTCATTCTCATAATTGAAACAAAGCTTATACACAATCACCACCACCGCCACCACCACCACCACCGCCACCATCATCGTCATCACCAATACCGATGAGACCATAACGTCATAAAAATTAATCAAAAAACTGTTAGAAAGCATGACAAAAAATATCATTTTATGAATACAGTACAATTGTCTGAACTGGTACTACTAAGAGAAATTATTAATTAAAAGGTAAGGATGTGAGTTGATTTGTTGTCTTGAGGGCCAAACTATAAAAGACAGCTAAAAGGAAAGGAAATGTTCCTGGACTTCAAAAGCCTTTGTTTTTTTGCCTCACCATATAGTAAGGCAGGCAAAGAACATCCTTAAAATACGGCATGTTGTGGGGTTAGTGTTATAGCTAGTGGGTAAAGGCACTTGCTCTCAGGTGTAATGATTTGAATTTGATTCTTGGTACTTACAAGGAGAAAGGATAGACTTGATTCTGGCAAATTGTCGTCTGACTTTCAAGTGTTTGCTGTAATACATGCTGATATACACACATACACACACATACGTACATGTGTGTGCGTATGTGTGTGTGTATGTATATATATATTATGCAGATAATTCTTAGTAAAATTACTTTAATTTAGCATATGTCCTCATCTTTAGTAAGCTACACAAAAAATGGCAATTTTAAAACTTGTAATGAAATTAAGATTTCACATACATAATATGTTAACAAAATATGAAAAAAAACACTTCATAATTTTGTTACATTTATTTATGGTGTGCGTGATGAGTAAAGGTCAGAGGACAACTTCGGGGGATTCTTTCTTTCCACCATATGAACCCTGGGATTATTGTCAAGGCTTGGGGACAAGGGTCTTAACCACTGAACCTTATCTCGTTTTCATTTTTGTGGATTTCTGTTTTGTAGGCAGTAGTCTAATCTGGCTTTGAACTTGAGGTCCTCCTGCCTTAGTCCTTGGCCCATGCATTTTTTTATTTTTGTTTTTTTAGACAAGGTTTCTCTGTTGTAACCCTTGATATGCTGGAAATCTCTCTGTAGATCAGGTTGGCTGTGAACTCACAGTTATCCACCTGCCTCTGCCTCCCAAGTGCTGGGATTAAAGGTGTGTGCCACCACTGCCGGGCTACCTTTCATCTTTAATTAAATGAATCGAACTATGATCTGTTTCATTATTTCACTAAATAGACTTCTGACTACTCAATTTTTTAAAGAATCTAACCGTCACATCTCCCACACTTCAAATGGCAACGGCATTTCTAGCCTTTTTCTTTTGGGGTTGATCCCGTGGCTGGAACCCTAAATCTGGTGCATGCTAAGCAGTCTTAATACATTTTTCAGAATTTCAAATAAATCTCTGTAAGCAGAAAGGTGCAAAGAAGGTCCCTTTTGCTTACAGAGAATATGAAATATGTACTGTGATATGTACCTGTGAATTGCTTTGCACTCCTAGTCTGCTGTGTTTTTAACCTCACCTTTCCCCTATTCTGCAACCTCCGCCATGTTACTTTGCATTTTACTTACTAAAGAAGCAGAAGCTGGGAGCTTGGGAGATGGGTTAGCATTTTGAATACTTTCTGCTCTTGAGGAGGATCTGGGTTCAATCCCAACACCCACTTAGAAGCTCACAATTGTCTCTAACAACAACTCTAGGGAATTCACAGCCCTCTTCTGACCCCTGTGGGCACGAGGCACACATACACATATAAAGGGAAGACATTCATACACAGAAAATCAAAATTTAAGAAACTCTTCTTAAAAATTTGTAGAGCCTATTATACCATGTCTTCAATCAAGGGCTGCCTGTGTATTGTGGTTTGGATAAGTAACGCTCGCCCCAGGAATGCACAAACGTCCACAGAGTGAAAGCTTGGTTCCCTACCAATAATGATGTTTTGGAATGACCTTGAAACTTTAGGTGGTGGGGGCCAAGCAAAAGAAAATAGCTCCCTAAACATGTAATCAGTGAGACTGTATGTTATCTCCACATCCTCCTGTGTCTGGTTGGCCATAAAAGTCTGCCTTGCCCTTTGCCCAAAATTAAGAAATCCCAGAACTATAGAGCAAAGTCTCTGAAACCACGAGCCAAAAACAATCCTCACGACTTTAACCTTAAATTGTTTATGTTGTGTATTTTGTCACAGTAACAAAAAAAAATATCTGGTTAAAAAGGAAACATATGATACGATTAGAATGTGAAAAGATATCCCTAGGTTCATTTGTTGGAACACTTGGTCGTCATCTGCAGGCATTATTTTGGGGATTGTGGAAACATTGGGAGTAAGGGGCCTCCAGGTACGCCACCTCCACTTCAGGCTTGAGCTCTCTACTTTCCTGTCTATCAAGATATGAGGTTGCCAATGGCAAGTCTTTGCTGCCCTAAACTCCTTCAACCATGTTAGAATGTACTGTCTCAGATTGTGGGCAAAATAAATCCTTCTGCTATTAATTTGCTTCTGTACGTTATTATGGTCATAATATCAAGAGACTAATGATATACCAAGTGGTGAGTTTTCTTTTTAATTCTTGATAATTTCATTCCTGGGCATAATATGTCTACATCATTTCTGTTTCATTTCACCCCTACATCTCTTCACATGCTCATCCCACTCACTCAATTTCATGAACTTTTCTGTAATTGTTATACCCACAAACACACACACATACACACACATACACACACACACTTTGTGAGTCCAATTAGAGTTGCCCATGTGTACATGTGTTTAGGAGTGATAACTTAGGATTGGATGACTTATAAGTAGGCTGACTCATCTATAAAGAACTTTTTTTCTCATCCTCAGAAGCCACTGAATGTCTAGCTCTTCATTTAAGTGTGTAGCTTTATGAACTTTCTCCCATTCATGTTGGTGTGACAGCTAATGTGGTCTTATTCAGGCAACTATAGTGTTGAGAGCGCATGGGTGTAGCATCCTTGACATAACCAAAAGACACTATTTTGTAGTAGGTCTCCAAAGTCCTCTGGTTTTCACAGCCTCTCTACCACACCTTCCAGAATGTTCTCTGAACCTTAGGTATAGAAGCCATGTTGCAGAAATCCATGTGTTCAATTTTGTCTAATGAAGGTGGTTTCAGTGAACATGGTCCATGTTGAGCATTGTGTTTCTGACATTTATGTTATGCTTGTGCACTTACCTAATCACATGTCAGGACTACCTTACCAGTCCTGGCTGATCAGAGTGCACAGAGCCAACATTTCCTAGTTTAGATGTCACAGTCACAACTATCCCATCCTAAGGCTGAATCTAGCTGGCTTGCAGAGCCCTTCATAGCCCCAGCCCAGCTCAGTCAATTTCCAAACAACCCACTGACATATAAGCTATAATTATAAATAGCTTTAGATAATGTGTGATACAGAAGCATACAACTGGAACAGAGAATAGCCATTTGCATGGCTAGTGCTTGTCATGTAACACCTATTAACAAAGATGGTTTTTTGCAATGAGAAAAGCCTCAGGTCATCCCAGTTTGAAGCGATTAAATCATGTTAAAGTTACCCATATAAAAGTGGAAGATGTGCACTCAGGGATACCATTTACTGATGCTTTCAGTTTGGCTCTTTGCTAGAGGTGTGCAAACAAAGCAAGAGACAGGAGCACTGGGCTCCACCTCGGCATGCACATGTCCTGACAGCCTCAGGGCAGGTTTTCACAGACTGATTATTTCCACGGCCACGACTGGTTATTTCCATGTCACAGACAGTTCCTCTCTTTGCTTCTGCTTTTTCATTTTTGTTAAAATGACAGCATCTGATTTAGCTCCTGAAAGGGACAGGGAGGTTGGGGAAGAGTGGGGATATGGAGGAGAATATCAAGAGAGGAAAGGTAAAAAAAAAAAAAAAAAAAAAAAAAAAAACCCACAACCTCCCAAAATGGGCTTTACAATTATAAAGTGCTAATGAAATTCGAAATAACAACAATAATTATGCTTCCAAGGCCAGAGCCTCACATTTCCGACCATGAATATTCATTCCCATGCTATCTTTCTGGAAGAATAAAAAGTGAGTGAAATACCACCATGTGTGTAGGGTGGTTTTGCTGGGGGTGGGGAGGGGACATTTCCTTTTCTCCTTCCTGTTTTTTCCCTGTATGAGGGCTGACACCTTCTTGAGGCTGTCTGTCTTGTAATATCTTTTTTTCTATAATTATAACTGCACCTCACTGGGTATCCATATACAGATACCTTTAAGCTTAAAGAGAAGATGCTTAAATCATCAAGCCAATATTAAATTGGCAAAGAAGTATGTGTATGGAGGTGTGTGTGGGGGGTAAAGGTGGGCACTGAAGCAACTCTTTGAAGCTACTAAATGGCCACAGGTGGACTAGCTCTTTGACCTTGAACTTGGCTGCCGGCACAGTGTACCACAGAAGCTAACATACTTTTTATCAGCTGGCATAGTAGACTACGAGGTTATTGTTCAGTTATCAATAGAGGATTTGCTGCCTCAAGTGGCCTTCCCTTGGCTTCTATGCCTGGCAGTTAGGTATCTGCAGGAGCATATGTTATAATTCACTGCAATTCTATGTGCATGGTGCTAGTCTAGTCTGCTCAGGGTAGCCTCATGATGTATCACAACATGGGTGATTTAGACAAAATAAATTATCTTTTCACTTTCCTAGAGGTAAGGAGTCAAAGTCCAGGTGCTTGCTAGATGGCAGGTGCTTTCTGACTGTTCTCAATTGGCATTTCCTTGGTACGTGGTGCACATGCTGGGGACAGGACGGAATAAACAAGGTGTGTGTGTGTGTGTGTGTGTGTGTGTGTGTGTGCACGCGCATGCTTGGAAGAGAGAGATTTCATCTCATAAGGTGCTATAGTAACCCAGATTAGAGTTCAAGTTCATGATCAGATTTAACTTTAATCTCCCCATCCCCAGCCCAAGGCCCCTGTCTCCTAGACTGAGGTCTTCTGTCTGGATTTCGCATATGAATCTTGTCTACAGCTTGCAGGGCAATTACCTGTCTCTTAGGAAGGTTGCATGATTCCCATTGTCACCAGGGAAAGCAAAGTTCAAATTACGCAGCTTGATGCAATCACTGGCCTGTATGTCAGGGCTGAGTCAGAATGTCAGCACTAGTAACATCTACTTCCCCATGATAGGGTGAGCAGGAAGGAATCACATCCTTCAACAAAGCCCAAGGGACGAATGAGGGCCATGGGCTGTGAGCCCAGGGCTCCCTTCCTCAGGGCCCTGCAAAGCAGCCAAGTTGGCTCAAGCCAGTTACCAGGCAGAGTTGTGGAGACAGGGAGGAGCCTGGGGAAGTTGCCAAGGGCTGATGTGCCCTGGGAGGGAGAGGCCCCTGGGTCATCCTGCTGACGGCATGGGGCAGGAGAGAAGGCACAATAATATGGTAAATGTTGACACAGGGAGACTCCAGAAGCAGTTCTGATGATGTCACCCACAGCCTTGCTCACAAACTGTCAGAAGCTCTTTGCTAGCTCTCTAATAACACTCTGAAGTTTCTAATCTGAACTCCGTGGCTCTGCTGGATGAAGCTTTACCTAACCATTTGTAGTTGGTACCTGTGATCATCACAGTTAGCACTTTGGGAGTGTTTATATGGAACTGATAATCTTCTGTTCCCTTTTAAATCTATTACTTCATTTAATGTTGATCATAAACCAAGAAGGCAAAAGCTCTCATCCTCATTATTCATAGAGTAAACTGAGGCTCAAATAAGGCAGTCCCCAGTCAAGGTCACAAAGCTAGCAAGCAGTACAGCTAGGGGTCAAACCTAATCATTCTACATCCAGGGACATGCTCATGAGTGTCAGACAGCTAGCTTTTTTTATGTGATCTGTGAAGAGGGTCTCTAGCCTTCTCCCAAGTATGCCATTCATCTTTTGATCCTGAAATATTTGAACTCATTCCAACCTCATACGTTTTCTGTAGATCCTTAAGTCTAGTCAGTGATTAAGACCATGGTTAAGGATATCTCCTGCAAGACAATGCCCTGTATGTCTGATGATTCAGATTCTGATGCATACTTTATCTTTTCTTCTCTTGCCATTATGGCCATTTGAAGACTGAGTGAAAATTCTGAGTGGAAGACAACGTGTCAGTTGATCTCAGAGACATGGCAGGATTTGTTGTTCTGTAAAAACTGTGAGGTTAGTACAGGCATGAGACATCCATGTCACCATGCCTCACAAGCTTCAGCATAAAACAGAAATCCACTTATCTATCACATAAAACAAATGTAGAGACAGACAGGAAGGAATTGTCTCATCAGTTCTGTGTTCTTCATGGATCTGAATTACTTCTGTAGCTTTGCTTCGGGCCGAAGGTGAGGGTCTGGTCTTCATAGTTGAAAGTAACTGTGAGTTTCAGACATCACAGGAATGATCTGATCAGTGGGACAGAATAAAGATCGCATCACAAAACTACAAGATAGCACTCCTGCTTATCTTTCTTGGCCCAGATGTAGATAAATAGTTGTTATTAATGTAAAAAAAAAAAAAAGCTACAGGAGGCTTTTTAACCATTTAGTTATAGGTTAAGCATTTCTGGTAAAAAGAAAAATTATGTTATGAATGAATGGAGTACTTTGTGGTGGGAAACAACTAGTAATTTTACCTCATTAGGTCTTTAATCAATAATCAATTTAACAAGAAATCATTATAACTTATGCTGTGCTATTTTCCATGTGAAACACTAAAGATCAATAATTTAACAAGAAAGGAAAGGTTCCCATTTACTAAGAGATAATACTTGTCTTGAAAAGAAGAATAAAATATTATTTGTCAAAATTTTGTGATGGGAGTTATGATAGTGTGAGTATATGGTGCCCTAGAAACTCAGGGTGGAGGAGACATTTACCAGATGACTGGTAGAAGGAACGTTGATCGTAATTGTCCTATTCTGATAGGCACAGATGCATGCGAGACAATATCTGGCAACTGAGAGAATAAAGAACCATAGGAAAAAGCAGTGAGATCACCCTATCTTATAGGTAGTGGCCCAGGTGTGTACACACACACACACACACACACACACACACACATATACAAATATACACTGTCAAATATATATACAAAATATATACATATATATATATACTTATGTGTATATACTTAACATCTCCTAAAATCACCTTCTGTAACATTTAGTTATATTGCCTATCAGAATGCAAAATGAGCTGGAAGTTCACCCACTAGATATTCAACAGATTTTAGCTTTCTTTTGCCCCTTTCCCATTTCTCTCTGACTTCTGTCTTTCAACACCAGGCAGAGCCCCCAGTTTAGACACAAAAGTTGTGGATGAAATTGAGACTGGATTTGATTTTTACCCCTTGAGTTGACATACTGGGTCCTGTCCCTTAATTATTAGTCATTGCCCTTCACACACACACACACACACACACACACACACACACACACATACATACACACACACACACACACAAATAGTAACTGGCTCAGCCTATCAAAGTCTGCCCTTTGAAATGCTGAACTAGACAGTGAACAGAAAATATCTGCCAAAAAGCCTTCTATTCTCTCAGAGATAAAAGCAGCGTGAAATGCATGTAAGTCCTGTGCCCTTGTTAATTAATCAGGATTCCCATTAAAAGCTTAAATGCCTTTGAAGCAGGGAGCTGCAAGAGCTAGCACCTGTCTTTTTATTTATTTATTTATTTATTTATTTATTTATTTATTTATTTATTTGTGTGTGTGTGTGTGTGTGTGTGTGTGTGTGTGTGTGTTTTCTCTTCTGTAGAGGGAAAACAGGTGGACAAGGCAGCCCAGATAGTATATGAAAATGAGTCTGGACAATTTGGTTCTTTTTTATCTCTCAGGACAAACATACAGCTTTCAAAGTAAGAGCACCATGTTTGTTAAATCCAATTGGTTAGAAGCTCAGAACTTTCCAAACCTGCAATGTAACCTACTGACATTCATCTTTTCCAAGGAACTTCATAAGAATTTTTATTCACTCGTGCAACATGTACTTAGTAACCTTCTAATACTTGCTAGCCTGGGGGTGTGAGACACAGCAATATTTATGTAGTTAAGTAGTGTTCATGGATTTTGAGTATTCTGACAGAGTGGTCCACTTGGGGAGACTTGGTTTCACATGTCACACTCTTGGTTCTCAGGATAGGGGAAAATAATAGTATGGTCAGGTAGGAAGAGGTCAGGACACTGCCAAATATCTCTCCATGCATGGAATAGAACCCATAGCAAGAATTATCTGCTCTGAAATGTCAGTTGTGCTGATGCTGAGACACTCTCAGTGGGAGAGACAAATGTTTAAACATGCAATTTCAATGAAGCAAAATAAGTACCCTGTTGAAGCAAAATGAAGTCATCTGGTTTCTGAGAAGCTTCCTTGTGGAAGTGGTATATAAGCAGTGACATATGGAGGAACATGAGTAGAGGAGCCAAGCAGGGCAAATGAAAGTAACAGCATAGATGAAAGGTCTTAAGTAGAATAGAACAAGTATTAATATGAAACACTGTTGGAAGACTGGAGAACACAAATACAGCAGGGAGAAATCTGATCAGTGGAATGGCTTAGGGTAAGAATTCTGGAACTGTGAACTGAGAGACTGAGAAGGCAAGGAATACTAAATGGGTAAAATGAAATAAGAATGTAGGTATGGGCAGGATGAATTTCTTCGGTTAACAGGAGTCTGAAAGGAATGTGAAGAAGGTATCATTTCAACTTGGTCTTGATGGACAGACAGGCTCCAACACTGCTGTTCTCTCAGCCTGTCATGTGTTGAACTGCCTTACTGTTCTCTGCACACTACCTTCTGTCAGGGCACAGGTGCAGCTTAATGAGCAGAGTGTCACCTAGGTTACATTTCACAGAGGACACCTATTATTTCCTGTTAAGAACTGGGATCTCCAGGCAAATGCATTCAAAGCACAAAATATCTCCTACAGCGTATTCAATGTGATGTCCATTATGTATTCATAAACATGAACACTGGATGTTTGTGTGGATTTATAAAACCTTGCATTTTGTTTCAGACTGAACTTTTCAAAGAGTTTTTACTATTATAGCCCCATTTCTGGGGCTAGAGTAATGACTCAATTGCTAAGAACACTTTTTGCTTTTGTGGGGGACCCAAGTTCAGTGCTCAGCATGCTCACAGTGGTTCATAAGCATCCATAACCCCAGCTTTAAAGGATCAGACATCTGTGGGCACCACACATGAATGTAGTGCCCTACATAATGCAGGTAAAACACACACACATACACACATATATTTCACTAAATAAGTCTAGAAAAACTTATTAATACTCCATTTCTTCTGCATAGCAATCATGTCAAGCAGCTAAAGAATACATTGTCACGTGATGTTACAGATAAGAAAGCCAGGATATACAGAGAGACTCCACTTTCCTCAAAACACCATCATTTTCATTCATCCAAGGATGTTTCCAGAACACTTAGTAGCTAATTAGTCCATGTCCTCTACCTTAGTATAGGTAAATTCCACACACTGGGAAGGTATGCTCTAGTGTTGTTGAACACGGTAGTCGCTGGTATAAATTCTCAATCTAAGATAGCAATCTTTCGTGAAATATTGAGTGTACACTAAAATTTTGGCTATTTGATACTCAAATCACATTTACTCATATATTTTATCATCTTAATTAACCTCATGAGTTGTTAATTTTATCAGTTACAAAACTGAGACACTTACAGTTTAGTATCATGTTAAGAGTGAGTTATGTAAACAAATGAATGGCCCTGACATGAACTTTCATATTCGTCTAATTAAAAAAACAGTTATTTACATATGTAGATTAACCTTGAAATTGGCTAAAATAAGCACTAATTACAAAGAAGTTCTCCAGGGAAAGTATTTCTTCCTTGAATTTGTATACCAGTTTGGTAAAAATCAGGTATGTCCATCCTTAGTTAGATAAACTAGGGCGTGCCTTGTTTTTATTGTCTGTCCGTTGTTTTTGAGATATGGTTTTACTGTGTTGCCCTGCCTTGCCTAGAACGTTTGGACATCCACCCACCTCTGCCTTCTAAGTGCTGCACATGAAGGCATACGCTGCTCTCTTTACCCAGACTGATCTTGAACTCCATATCCTCCTGCCTCCAACTCTTCAATATATCCTACCAGCAGGAGGCATGACAACTAACAGAGATACTTCAAAACACTTTCTCCTGAAGGTTGGCAAAGATGTCCCTACTTGCTTTTCTTTTGCTCTCTGTGGGATCTCCCAGACATGCTTCACCTGTCTGAGGCTTCTGCTTCGATTTGATATTAGCTGTGGACAGCTGGTCCACACTTTCATATGTTTCCTCAATCATATTTCTTTTCCTCTTTCTACTTCTCCCACCTATTTTTCTCTAAAATCGTTTTCTTGTCTGTTTTGGTTTACGTGATAAAGACCTTACTAATACAGATACCCTAATTCTAAAGAAAGGAGTGCTATTTTGAAAGGGGTGAACTAGACATACATTTATGTATATGATCTGAAATCTCTCAGCCTTGTATCTATTTCAGCTTTTTATAAAGAAATGCCTCTTCTTTATCTTCCACTCCTGCTGCCTTACACACATACACACTTAAAGAGACAGAGGCTATTCCTACTCACTTCCTTCACCAGGAAGCAAATATCTTTGCTACATAGCAACTGTGGCGAGAGGACTCTTCCTCATATAATACCCTGACTGGCAATCATGTAGCAGTGAAACAAGGTGACTCTTTGCATATTGAGCAGAAGTCAGGAGGATTGTCCACACTGGACAGAGACTCCAAGGCTGTTTCCTCAAGGTGACTCTGTTTCCCTGCCACAGCATTATCCAAAGGATCCTGTGACAGAAGAGAGATCTGATTAGTGGTCACAGTCAAGCAGGATGACTTCTATGCTCTGTACAAAAAGCAAAGCATGGACCATCTGTCCAGAGCTAATATCAAATCCAAGCAGAAGCCTCAGACAGATGAAGCATGTCTGGGAGATCCCACAGAGGGCACCCCTTCCTCCCACAGGACTCTAGGTGTGTGTGTGGAATAACACATAACATATTGATAGGTTGCAAATGTACAGATGCTGGTAATGTGCTTTCCCTATCAAACAAAGGGAGAAAACACATAAATGGGTTAATTAGCTCATATGCAGAATTTAATTAGAGCATCTTTGTTCATCCTGCTTCCATCAGAATCTCAATTATCAACCTCTATTTTCAGGGGTTTTGAGCACAAACATAAATTTTCACTAGGGGGTTCTCATTGGAAGGTTGGGGTCTCAGCCGCCTTCCAAATGACAGTGGTAAACATTTTTAAAATGAAATTTTGATTACTTTGAAGTCATCTCATTATCACTGGGAACAATGACTCTTTTCAGCCTTCAAAAGGTATTCCCCTCCCTTGAATGTATTCTTGGTAAATTAGCTTTTGAAAAGTTCAGAATGGAGCCAAACCTGGGAACTCAGAAATTTACATCCTGTAAGATGAAACAACTGTAAGTTATTTTGATGAAACTGCTACTCTTTGAATCTTCAGAGCATCCATACATTTGGGATGGATATTACCATCATTTTCTAGGTAAAGACAAAAGGCCATGGAGAAGTTAATGGGGTTGAGTTTAGGTATTTGGGGTCCTAAGTCTACACTCCCAATCATTGTGATCACCTAAGGGGAAAAATGGTAGTAGCCACTCAATGGGAATACTGCATATTTGTCTAGGAAACCTGATTGGTTCTGTACTAACCAGCCCATACAGTGTCCCTCAATCATCCTTTACTCCTAGTATCCATGCCATTGAATAGTGCTGGCTCACCACAAACAGGGACAACATAAGAAAGGAATAGGATATTTCAGAAATAACAATTTGTGACCTCCACGCCTTGGATGTGGTGGTATTGTAGCTGCTATTGTAGTCTATTGTTGGTTGTTTACTCAGGGGGAAAACCAGCAGCTATATCCCAATGATACTCACTGAGACTAGCCTATTAATAGACTAGAATGGGGAGCTGCTGACTCCTTCTGTAAATAGTGAATATCAACTTTTCGGGGTTTGAGGATCCATTATAGATGTAGATTCATCCATCCCTTTTAAATTATTGACATCTTGATTGACTCTGACTGAATGAAAAGTTTGGAGATAGGACCATGCACTTAATCTGATATCATTTTTTAAAATCTTGATTCTACATTATGGGTTGAAACTTCTGTGTTCTGGGCAATTTGGCTTGCATCAAGTAGTTAATACATCTTAAAGAGTGCTTAGCCCCATTCTTATTTAGAGATGGTAAAGTAGGTCTCCCAATGAAATAATATGTCTGTGAGCTCCTTGAAATGGCACCAGCAATATAGAAAAATAAGTTGGATTTTTTAGACACAAAGGAAAATCTCATCCAATTCTTTCAGGGATTTGGGTTTTGGTCACTGAAAGATGGAGTTGGTTTCTGGTAAATGCTGCTGAATAAGAAAGAAGTTTGAGGTTGATTCAGGTTCCTTGACAGAGGGATAAGCAAAAGGCAGTGGAATTGGGACTGATGAGAAGTAATTGATCCAGGGAGAAGAGGAAAAAGGAAACTCAAATGGATCAGAAGGTGGCTTAGCATCCCAGTAACTCTCCAGTGTCTCCCTGTGTCAAGTCCAACTGCTTAGTCTTCAAGAAATTCCAGATTCCTTGGTTTAAATGAATCTAAGTTGTTGTAAAGTGTCTTAATTTCAAAATCAGCTTCAAAAATCCCTTCCAGATGTTTGGATAGTTACCTAGAAGCAGGTTTTTGGACTTGAGTGTAAGAGGAAGTATTTCATGGTGCTAAATACATCTTCTTTGCCATCTCTCTGGTTTAAAGCCATAGAGTGACTCAAGTGTGGCTTGCACATGGTCCCACTGTGACTTATAGAGAAAATATTTCTCCCAGGAACCAAGTAGAAACACAAATGAGGAACCTATGGCTTCTCCTGACACATGTTCATTCAATTCTATGAGAAGCTCACGGAAAGAAGCGATTCACAGAGCTTGGAGATCATGATCCCCTGAACTCCACAGAACTTCATGATTTGCCATGACAGGTGGCTAAAGCAGTGAGTTCCTGTCCTGTGGGCACATCCATGTGTTTTTATTGATGTAATTCTATCTCGGAGAAAGAATGTATCCTTGGGGGACCTTGAATTTGCTCTCATTGTAATTCAACATTGAGCCTGAGTCCTGTGGGAGCACAGAATCTCTTGTTAGGAGCCTTAAGTTCCTATAAAACAGTAATGCTAAGTATACATATTAGGTTTGAGCATCCTGGCCTGGAAAGATCTCACAAAAAAGAAACTATACAGGGGCAAAGTGGCAAGAATTCTATTTGCTTTTCATTGTGAAAGGGCATAATAAGAGATTATTATTCATATATAATTGGTAAAGGAGATAAGCGAGGTTCTCAGGGCCAGAGGAAGTCAGATTAGGGAAAGATGGGTAAGAAATGCTATAGAAATTGATATGTCCATGGTGACATGTAAGACACATTTTGCTCAGGCAGAGAGGAAGGGTCTAAGGTAGCCTTGGTGACCACAGAGGTGGAAGAACACTGCCCTGGGTTGATTTTCAAGGGGAGCCTAATGATGTTTCTTCCATGGATATGAAATGATGCTTTCTGCAAGGAATATTTCGTGCTTCTATAAACAGCCCACGCCTGTATGATTTTATGGGAGAAATTCTCCATAATAGTGAGGGATTTCTACTTACAGGAAGGTTTTAAATGAGCTGCAATGATTTGTCTTCAATAAAAGAAGAAATGAAACATCAAAGATGCATAAAAATGGTCTTGGATTGTGCAATTGTCTTGATTCTCTGGAGGATGCTGGTTTCTGTGTTTTGTGGCCTTGTTTTTTTAGCCTGGAGAAGTTCAGGTCTAGGGGACATTCCATTGTTCATGATTTCAGCCTTAACACTGATGCTTTTCCAAATAAATGATCTAGTCATAGTGAAATGTTGCAGTTTCCTGGATACAACTCTTGTAACCCCATCTCCAAGCTCATGCATCTGGCATTGAATCTACCTTGAGTATGTCCCTAGGCCAAGTCTTTAACTGGCTAAAGTAGTTTCTTTTTCTTCAGAGCTTTGTGGAGATAGTAGTAACTTCCAGAAGCTTCTCATATTTCCTTCTATTCTTGATGTCTCTAAATTCTTTACTAGATACCTCCTTTCTGAATACTTAGCATCTTTAGAACACACCCTCTTTTTCTTTAAATGGGCAGTGCCCAGATTGATTCTCAGTCTGATTGGCTACAGTCTCATCCTGACCTGTATGCATACCTGAGTTATAATTTGTCACTAACTTAGTCAATAATATAAGGAAGAAGAAATGCACATAATAACTTTCCTGACCCAATGATAGAAAAATCATACAGCATTCAGTTGAAAGAAAGTGAAATCTATGGTGTCTCTCAACCAGGGCAGGTAGATTACCTTTGACCAGGGCCAGTATAGGTTAGTTACTTTTTTGTTGTTATTGATAAAATACCATGATCAAAAGCAACTTATGGCATAAAGAGTTGATTTTGGCCTATGGTTTGCAGAGTTAGAAATCACAGTCATGAGGGAGGCATGGTAGCAGGCAGCTAGGACAGGAACCTGAGCAATCACATACGTAACCACAAACATGAAGCAAAGAAAGTGAATTGGAAATGAGGCTCTGATGCTTTCAAATTCTACCATCAGTGACGATGTGCTTCCCCTGTAAGGGCGAACCTCCCCAAACCCAACAACATCCCCAAAGAGCACCACCAACCTGGGATAAAATGGTCAAATATTTGAACTTATAAGGGGCACTTATCTCTCAAACCACCACGCAGCAGTATGATCTTGTGGGCACATTTCACACTATGATGTGGATTTCCATGGTGTACATGACTGGCTCTCTGTAAGAAATCTTAACATATTCCTTACATTAATTCTTATTTCTATTTAAACAATCTGAAAAGGTTGTTTTTCAGGTAGGAACATGCACTGAGGAAGCATCCCCTCCTCTGTGCCCCTGGCAGCCTCCTAGGTACCTCGCTTTCTTTCCCCATTGTGTACTCTTTTATCTGTTCATTTTCCTAATTGTAGCATCAATTTCCTGAGGCCTGGGAGCAAGTATGCATTCTTCATAATTATATCCCAGTCTCTATTGCACTGCTTTGTTCAATAAATATTTCCTGATTAAATAAATACACAAATGAAGGTTTTCCTAAGTGCCTTTTATGATTCTCTGATCACGAGGACTCTTCACTGCGAATGAGTTAATCTCAGAGCATGTGTCTGTGAGCACCAGGCTTCCTGGAAGAGCTGGTTAAAATCAGATTAGGGGGTCCCAATATCTAGAAGAAAAAGAAGTAAAGCAGAGACTTTTCTACCTCAAGAAGGGAGACAAAGTCATTACTAGGAGAGTTGGGTGCCAAGGACTTCTGTTCTGTTGGAGAGGTGGATTTGAAAGCTAGGAAAGGTAAAAAGGAAAAACAGGGCAGGAGCTGAAGATAGAAACAGGTCTCCAGAGGGCAGTGCCAGGTGGAAGAAGGGTGAATAAAAGTTTTTATCATGATACACGGGGGCTTGTGCAAAGAAAGGTGATGTACAAAAGCCTGGAAGTATAGTTACGAGCATATGCAAGGCATAACAATGATTGTGAGGCTGGAGGCAGTGGAGTCCTCTGGCACAGGCATAGGGTATACATTTTGCTTGGGATTGTTTCTCTGGCTCAAATCTGGAAAGCTACTGTACAGCTTCTACCATCTGAGACTGATGGCAAACCAATGATTTAAATCATGGTTAGCTTTTTTTTTTTTGCCACAAACAAAAAGATATCTTTACATAATGAGTTAATGTGTCTAGTACCTCTGAACTGTGGTAGTATTATGAATCTTACATTTTGGATGATGAATGGGGAGCCCCAAAAGGTAAACTGACTAGCCTGAGGTTAAACAGCTGATACATGGCAGAGAAGAGTCAGGAATTCAGGCATACCTGATTCGGAAGTCTCTGAAACACTTGGTTATGATGACTTATGGCCTCTTTCTAGCTGCATAAACTGGATCTTGCCTTATTATTATTACCAAACTTCAAAAAACAGAATGGTGATCTGAGAGTGAGGTGGGAATACTGGCTTGTCAGAGTGACACAAGCAGAACTGGGCAGATTGGAAGCAGAACCTAGCTCTCTTGGTCCATGCTAGGGAGATCATCTTGCTTTGGGATCATAGTCTAGGAAGGTGAGGGTGACTCACGTAGACTGGGTTGGGTTGGAAAGTGAAAGGAGGAACAGACAGCTGGCTTTCTAGGTAGGCCAAATACCAGTGCTCAGGGAAAATGCCTTCTGCAGAGTCCACAGGGCTGTTAATTAATGTCCCGTGAGTCTGGACGGCTGCTGCCATGCAAAGCCAGGGATGCCTGTACAGTCTTGCTGGCTCACTTACCTGACATATCCAGACATTAGATGCTTTAAGGGGAAATACCTCTGATCTGCATTGGCTCCTTTCCCAAAATGCTGAGATTTATGGGCAGGCTGATTGGAGGAGAGCTGAGAATAGCTTGAGGCTCAATTTCAAGAGTGCAATGGGGGACCAGCCCTTATTTTCTGACTTCCCAGAAGACAGGCAAAAGGATGGCAGAAGTCTAAAATCTCAGGCATTTTGCTCCTCTGGACGATTTCAGTGGGTTTTCCAGATAAAATGGCTTCTCACAATTACTAGGGACATTGTGAAAAACATGCACCAAGTCTGAGTGAAGAGTCCAGGGACCACAGAGTGGCCATGTAATAGCATTTAGGAGGATGCTGATGACCAGGCAGAGGAATCCAATAAAAAAAAATCAAATTTCAAAAATGGCAAAACAGAAGCACAGAAACAATAGATGTAAGCAGAATAAAACCATGTCAATGGCCAGAGATGTGGTTCAGTAGATAAAGGAGTTAGCTGTCCAAGCCTAGCAAGATAAGGTCAGTCTCCAGAAACTAAGTTAGAACAACAACAAAAACAAAACCCAGGTGTTGGAGAATGCATGTGGAAGCCCCCAGCACTCCTATTGAAAGATGGGAGCAGAGATAGGAGTAATGCTTCTAAAGTCAGGGATAAGCTAACCTGGAGTATAAAGCCCAGAAGGAGGATGGCCTCAGCAATTTGGAAGGAAGAACCAACCCAAAAATCTTGTTCTTTGGTTTCTACACGCATGCCATGTCATGTTTATATCCAGACTCAGAATTACATCGCACAATCAGATACACACACTCACATATACACACATACACTCACGAGTTAAAGCCAGGGTACCAGTACTTGAGAGGTAGAAGCAGAAAGCCAGAGTTTAAGACTATCTTCTACTATATAGTCAGTTCTCAGCCAGCCAGGACCATGAAACCTTGACCCAAGCAATATATTTAAAACCTTTTACTCTGTTATATGCTTGCTTGGCATCCAATTTTCTTATGTCAAGAAGCACATATAAGGAATTGTTTTAAAATACTCTTTTAAAATTTAATTTATTAATCAATTAAATTACCTATCACTGTTATCATTATTGGACGCATGTGAACTACATGGCTATGATATTTTATTCTTTCGACTTTCCAATTCAGGTCACTGTGCCATGACTTAAGCAAATCCCATGCCTGGCCTTCTGTCAAAGTCACTCTGGAGTGGAGCATATGAATCCATTGGCCCATCCTCGATTCAGGTCTCAGGGATATTGACAAGATGATTCCCAGAGTGTGACTGATACACAACCTGGCTCCAGATATCCCTAGTTCATAATCCCTGAGCCCTTCTCTGCAGAAATCAAATGAAGAGTATTAGTCATTATGGGTATACTCTGGTTTCATAGGCCTATCTCTATGAGGGCAGGTGCTTTGTGTGGGTATTTGCATGTGCATTCATCTGTAGTCAGAGAACAGACAAATACACACACTCAGGGTAGGTGGGCAAACGGCATCAGCTATGGTGGTAAGTATTCAGAACGTGTCTATGAAATGGATGAATAAATAGATGACAGAATGAGTAAATACATGACAAATGAATAAGCACAAGTGTCTCAAGTAGAAGCCGAGGGAAATATTTCTAAATTCAAAGTTAAGGGCTGACAAATCCGTGTCCCCTGAAATACTTGTTCTTTCATTTGAGATGGCATAATCCTGAAAGCCCTGCAGATTTTGTAGTCAGACAGCCTTGGTTGGGAATCTCAGTGCAAGCTTATTTGCCTTTCTAAGCAGCATTTTTTTGTTGTTGCTGTTGTTAATAAACCATAGGTGTCATATCTCAAGACTGTGATGCAGATTAAATAATTAACATGTATGTTTGAGCTGAGCACAGTGCCTGTCATAGGGAAATTTGATTCATCCTGCCCCTCCCTCCTTGACTGGATCTCTTTTTCCCTTTCTTCCTCACTTTTCCCCTCTCTCTTTTCTCTTCTCTCCCCACCCCCCATCTCTTTTCTTCTTACTATGGCTAATCTACCCCCACACTATATATCTTCCATCAGGCATATAGTGACATACATTCATAATTGCTTGTGACTGTGTTGGTGTCTGGGATGATCAGAAAAGGAAATGTCCTAGGTGGGTCTGGGCTGCTTCCTAAAATTCAAGACTTGCTAGAGTACACTAATGTGAGATTCAATTTCTTCTAAAGACCAGTATAGCGCAGACAGAAAAAAAAAAAAAAAAACAAGTTGACTTCATGTTTTATCTAAATTATATGACAATGGTGGACAAGAAATGCCTTATTTTGTCCTCAGTTTCCCTATTTGTCAGATGGAAGAAGTGGGTTAGATAAGAATGTTTCTAATGCTACAATTCTGTTCAGAGATTTAATATTTGCATGCTGTGGGGGTAGCTTAGGAAACAGAAGACTCTTTAATAAGCATAGTTGGATTCTAGCTGGGAGGTGTTAGGACATTCCTCAAGCATGCCTCTTCTTGGGAAAAAAATAATAGTTATAGTATTCCTAACTCACTCCTACAACTTGCATGAAGTGCATGTTAGAGACATGCAGTCTTTGACAAGGTTCTTACCAAACATGGGAATGATTGTACTACTATGAATCTCATTTTGCAGGTTGCAAGGTGCTTGGCAAGGTGGGATGTGAGAGGCTCTGTGACTTACGTTGCTGGGACCTGTAACATTTAACAGGTTCAGCATGACTGAGTCTAGTTACAGCCCAATAAACACTACTAATGGTCCTGCTGACAGCATCAGAACCCTGCAAGGACTGACAGTACTGATTTTCTTCATGTAGGCACCTTGTGCCTTTTCTTATAAATTTTCCCACTGCTTCTCAAGGAAGTCATGGTGCGATCATTCTCATTTTTCAGATTAAACAAAATTTGTCTCTAAGAGTTTATTGATATTTGTAAGAACACGCTTCCCAATAGAAAATCCTGATTCTGATGTAGTTCATTACCTTGGTGCAATCAAGCCCAGTGAAACTGGGCTTCTAGTAAGAGATTAAAGCATGGCATGGAGCAGTCCAGCAACACAGCTCGCCACATCCTACAGGAAACTGTAAGTACACTGGGTGAAAGCACTAGCTTTCCTGCTAGCTGTTCCACTCTGTACACAGGCCTGAAGAGTCCCCAGCATCAGACCCAACAGTAGCCATTGGGTAGATAATTTCTGAATCCCCCACGCCTCAGCTCAGCACTTAGCAGCACTCAGATGTCATTAATCAAGGCTCTGTTTTCCTAATGTGCCATCACACTGTCTCCCAGGCAAAGGCAGAAAGGCCTGGGGCAGCAACTGCAGAAACAGAAACCTAAGCATCCTCCCCAGAATCAGAGTTTACTGCAGTGCAAGGAGGGTGAAATTGTTATCATTCCTGGTGGGAACTAGTTTTGCTTAGAGACCTGTCAGACAACCAGAGCCTTCGCCTCTGGGAGTGACTCACCCAGAATTAAATACTGATGCCCTCTGTTGGTGTTTTTCAGTAATGATAAAATTTTGGTGATTTAGCAAGGAGACAACAAATTGTGAGACATGGACAATAACCCCAAAGGCTCCTGATAAATCTTATAATTATAATCTAAAATCATACATTTACATGCATTTTTTTATCCTGAGCCTGCAAAAGAGAACCACAGATATGCTTGCAGAATCCTAGCAACACTAGAACATTGTTCACACAGCCCCTTTTCTTCCTAAATAATAGAATAGTAACTGTCAAGAGGAAAGCAATTTTCCCAAGGTCAAAAATGATGGTCATTCTAATGGTATAGCAACTTGGGAAGAAATAATAGTTAAGGTAACAATTACTATATGCCAACAATGGGCCAGGTTCTTAAACACTTATTACATGCCAGTGACAGGCCAGATTTGTGATCACTTAATTATATGCCAGCAACAGGCCAGGTTTTTGACTAATCATCACATCCACTCTCTATGCTATCTCCTTTAGTAGACATTGCCCGCTTTCATTTACAGAGGAAACAACAGAACAGAGAAGTCATATAATGGAGCTAGCGAAACTTGGTAGGTCAAAGAGGAAGTTAACCAAAGAATTCATGCCAGCTCCCAGCTTACCTAGAAGCAGTGCTTCAGTTTGAGCTTGCGTCTTCCAACATTTACTGCTGTGGTCTTTGCACTCATGTGTGAAATACAGAGGTCTTCTCTTTCCAGGTCACAAAGAGACCCAGTGAGCTAATTTTAGTCTTCTGTCCTGGATACCAGCAAAGGATATAATGCTTGTTCCAATAAATAAAATTTTATTTTGTTCCACCTGTGTTTAGAAGGAGTGAGAGAGGAAAAAAAGGCTACCCTTTCTCACTGTTATAGCTCTAGGATGATGAAGCTGTGGTCTGTTAGCCAAGTGAAACTGATGATGCCTTGTCTCTGAATACATTGAGCTCACCTGCCCACAGGCTGGTAAAGTGAATGATTGCAGGCCTCTACTCTCCCTGAGAGAATCTGTCCAGTTAATTTTTAACATATAACAAAAGGCCAGAATTGACCCATCTCTAGTCAGGCACACCTGAAATAACCCAGCACTCGACAAACACACAAACCCAAGAATGAGCTTGAACATCAATTTCATGGTGAATTTCAAAGATCAGATAAGACACTTCTGGGTGGGATTATAGACAATTGGGACTGCTATGCTAGAAGACTTTTCTTCAAATTGCACTGAGCAAAGCTGAGAACAGTCTAATTAAAAGTAATCATTTCAGGGGTCACTAAGTCATAGTATATGAAGCACTTTCTTTGCAATATCTGTTAAGGTTGCTCAGGAAGTTAAATCCATGGTTAAGAGTATACAGAAAAATTAATGAGTTTGATATAATTTTTATTAATTAAAATTGTTCTTTGACAAGTTCATAACATATATAAATCATTGTGGCTCCTCTCCCAACTACTGTCTCTTGTCTCTCTCTCACCTGTGTTACCCCCACCTTCTCCATATGGGTCTCTTTCCCAGGGTCTCATCTTTTTTGCTTTGTTTTGTGACCTACTGAGTTTAAGGATGTCACTGAGTGATCCTGGCTATGGAATTGTCCAGTGGCTCCTGGGGGATTTACTGGTGTAAATTACAGTTTTAGAGAGCATGACTTTTGAGCTCTGTGTTACAACTAGCATATAGTATTCTAGTCACCGATGAATGCTCTTCTATTTCTATCCTCAGGTCTCCAGGGGGACTTCAACTGAATTGCGAATCATGGACTACGAAAACATACTCTCATCTTCTCTTAATTAGTACAAATGATGGGTCTGACTCAATGTAAATGAATCTAGCACTAGCTTTTACAAGCAACACCATACATGAAGGACAGGCTTTCATTATAAGCCTAATGCCTGATTGAAATCCTCTAATAAACCCTCTTTCAGGGTAGTAACTTCCCAGACCCATGTCTTGTCATAAGTTGGAGGAAAATCAATCCCACTATTTGGGAGTTGGACCCAATTTGAAGGCAATAGGCTTGTCACATTTAATTATTTCACACTCCACTCACCAGGCCATGAAAGCCTCAATTTCACCTGAGGGATAATGGGACCAGGGAAGAAAAACCAGCCCAAGTGTGGAAACAATAACTTGTGGTTAACAACAGCAGCAACCTTTAGAAGTTAAGGAAAAAAAAAACTTTCCTTGGCAAGAGTAGGGAGGGATTGAAAGATATAGATCTGGGTATTGATTTTTTTTCCTAATTTTACTCATAAAAATATTGGAATTCTAGAAAATATGTGTAGAAGGGTACCTTAGGGCCTATCATATCACACGATGTTAGCTTATTGATACAGTGACTACAGTGGCTCTCAGGGTTTAAAAATCATAATAACTATTATTTATTCAGTATTGATTATGTGTCAGTCATGTTTCCAACCCAGTCAGTGGGAGAATAAGCCAAAAGCTAGACTTTCCAACTGCTATTATTTATACATTAAATACTATATTAAGTGGGGACTATATAGAAAAGGTGTCTCATTTTGTGTTTTTATTTATGAAAAATTCAATGCAAATTCTACTTTTCTTTCAAACTCTGGGACAGATCACAATATTTATGTCTGTGCTTGCCTAACAGAATAGATACAGATATATCCTTTATTAAAGGCAACTTTTGGAAGTAGAAAGTTCGTAACAGGGTACAATATCTTTGTTCAGGCAAAGCTGTATAACAGGAAAATCAAAAAACTCTTCAGATTTTGTTGTTTTTTCACCCTTGGTAAAATGGAGGAGAGGGCTTAAGTTTCATGGACCCTGGGATCTAAGGTCACAGAAGATAATCATTTGTTTGAAGTTGCTAGATTCTGAAGACAAGAAAGTAATTGGATACTTTCTACAGAAGATAAAGGAGTTAATGTGAGTGTGTTTACATTGAAATGTGTGATTTGTCTCTCCTTCAGAGTATGGAAAAGGAGACCAATCTGGTGTTAAAAGAAGCATGTACAGACACATGGGGCTTTGCTTCTCATTTTCACTACTTTTTCGCTGTGTGATTTAGAAAAGTGAATCTCCTTTTATAGTTGTGAGAACCCCTTCTCTGGGGAGACATAAGCATGTCTATCCCTCTTCATATAGTCCCAAGGACAAATCAAAGCTCAAGCCCAGTGAAGTTCACTTCAGGAAACCAAAACTTTTATTGGGCTTGTGTAAAGAGCATGAGTGAGGGGAGCAGGACTGTTGGAGACCCTAAAACAGCTTCGCACTGGAAAGCCTTCACCATACATGGACGGTGGCTTCTTTATAGCTGGGTAGATGGAGTTCCTTCAGCAAATCTGCCCTAGTCTCTACACTTTAGCATCTCTGAAGACCCTGAAGCCATATACATTTAGGGAAGAATTGGCTACAAATGGCTTGGACGAGTGGCTGCCATACCAGGTGAGGGTTCAGTAACACTCTCTCACCCCTCATTCTCCAAGAGAATGTCAATAATCCCCAGGCCTGTTCCTAATGGTCTTTGCAAACGAGATTTGAGGAAGGTGGTGACTGTTTATCTTGGAAGACCTTTTTCTGCAACAATTAGTCTCCAACTTGTCTTTTGACAGCCTTTCATTGAACATGGAGCTCTCTGTTTTCCCTACACTTGTTGGCCATTGAGCTCTCAGGATTGACCTATTTCTGCTACTAAACACTAATGGTAAAGAATTGGATTGATTTGCCCAGCTTTTTATACAGATGTTCAAAATCCAAACCATCAGTTCCTTACCCTTGAGAATCAAGCACTTTTAACCACTGACCAAACTCTCCAAACCATTTTGTAGATACGAATGCATAGAAAGTCACGGGCATTCTTAATGTTGTAAAACCACCATCACTATTTATTTTAAAATATTTCTATCACCCCAAACAGAAACTCCATATTCACCAAATAACAACTTTCATTTCTCACACCCCACCTCAGACTCTGATAAGCTCTCATCTATTTTAGGCTCTGTAATTCTCATTCTGTAGAATGAGGATATCCTTTGTCACTCTGTGTTGTATTTCACTTAAGGTAATGACTTTAAGGATCATTCATGCTATAGAATTTGTAAGATTTTTTTTTTTTTTTAGTAAGATAAATCTCTTTTCAATGTGCACACCACATTGTGTTTAGAGTCATCTGTTAGAGATAATAGGAAGCTCCCGTGTTTCAGTAATGATGAATAATGTTGTGACAAACTCTGTGTAAGTGCGTGACACATTTTTGTGTAATTTGGGCACATGCCGAGGAGTAGGATTACTGAGTAATATGGTCACTCTATGCTTTCTTTCACTGATTTCCATGAGTATTCCATATTTGCCTTCATTCGGAAGCATGGATCTCTTTACTAAAACAGCTGCAACCTTTTTCTATCTCTACCAGGAATGTACAGTAGTTGTAAGTTCCTCGCATTCCAGCAAAGACTTGTTATTTTTCCTTATGTTCATTTAAGTTTAGCTCTTCTGGTAGGTGAAATGATGTGTCCCCATGGTTTGATTTGATTTTCATTTTTTCCAATAAAGTAACAGCCTTTGTCAGTGTTTGACTCTCCATTGACACAGTGATGGAAGCTGCGCTTCTCTTGTAGGTTTTCCACACAGAGTAAACAAGATTTCATCGTCTAAAACACAGTAAAATCTGATAAACGTAGACAGTGGAATGGGTGCTGTTGCAAGATGATGTCCTTTTCCATCGAAATTAGTCTTTTGTTTTGAACACTCTTTCTTCCCACAGTTTCAGTTGTGCAAAGCGCACCTGGCTTTCTTTTTTTTCAAAAAGAGCAAAGAAATACACGTTGAAAGGTAGAGCTGAAACTGCAGCGTCCATGTGTTACCGGCAGGGATTTGAGAAAGATTGCCTTTGCTTGCTATTTATCCCTTCTCATTTTTTTTTCTCATCAGAATATAGAAGAAAAAAACATTTTCAGTCTTCTTGCTTGCTACTGCCTTGCCTACCTACTGAACAGAGCTATTTGTTACCAGAAAAATGTCTGGATGTGAACACTGAGTACAATCATCTCTGAACTGGATGAAAATTCTTTATGGTCTTTCTCCCGGATCCACTGTTCCGATTAATTAATTGAGACAGTTAATATATTTGTGTATTTGCATAAGAAATTATTACTGGGTAACAAGTGAAAACGGTCATTTTTAAATGATCACAGAGTTCTTAATGGATGTGTATTAATACATTGACTTGACTGAATTTGTGGAGGGAGAATGTTCTCTAGTATTCTGTATAGTGGTGTAATACTTGATTCTTTTAATGTTTCTTATCTGACTTTGCTTTACATGCTATAGCTTTCCTTTCAACCAGGAACAAGGAAGTTCTACTTTCATACTCTTAGGAAGCATCATTTTGACAGAGTATAGAGAAAAATTACTCAGTTTTCAGTCTTTGATCTCAGAGTCAGATTTTGGAACTCATAGTTCAACAATGGTTTAAAATGATTACATTTTAAATTTCAAAATTCTGGACATTAAAAATAAGAGGCCCCAGTTTGCCTGAGAGGTAAGTAAATGATTTTTGTTTCTTGATGAAATAATGTTAAGGGCTATAATAAACACAATAATGCATGATTTTGGATGAAATTGTCTTTGAGCAAACTTAATAATCTTGGCTGTGGTCAGACCTTAAAGAGGGTGTTCTATTATCTTTTGTTAAGAGAATTTAATGATTGCTCTTAGGAGTAAGTGATCGCTGTTATTCCAAACTCTCTAGTAATATTTAGGGAATTTAATTGATATGCACTGTGTTATGTTAATTTGTACATATAGTTTATTCCTCTTTCTGACCTGAAAACTAAGTTTCTCAATAATAGATTGAAATTCTCAAGGTACACATAAATTTTAGTTAGGTACTTTTGCTAAAATACAAATATTTAGTCTCTACTTACAGAAACTCTGATGCAATGGACCCCTGATGGCATGTAAGGACGGGTTTCACAGCAATTATTAAAATTGAGCATGTTGGTGCATTATTATAATCCAAGCATTCTAGAAATGGAAGCTGGGGGGGGTTGAATAGAAATTCAGGACAAGCCAGAGAGATAGAGTGATATTTAGGCTAGACTGGGCTACTAGGCTACAAGAGACCTTGTATACAAAACAAAACAGAACTCCAAACAAAACTAAGAATACTTTTCCACACCTGTGGCTTTGAGAATTGTCTTATATACAAAGTAAATGTAATTAGTCCCGAATTCACATAACAGTAGAATAAGAGGTTTGAAATTTCTAGGGATATACTCTTTGGAGAAGTTTTGTTTGTTTTTATATTTTTATATCTCAAGAAATTGTAGAAACAAATCAGAGGGCAAGAAGAATTTTATTGAGTCTCTCCCAATACATTGTCAGAAGTTCTGTTTAACAGTCTTCCAAGTCACATAAAGGAAACTGAGATGCATAGCATTTGCCACTTGCTCAACATCAAGTAGAGGCAGGCTGCATTTTCTGTCCATTATAACTTTGAAATCATTGCCTGCCCCCTCCCCCTCCTCAGGCTACCTAGGATATAGAGCAAAGATACAGCATTTACAAACAACCTCCATCAGTGGAACTGAAAAAGGCATTTAACCTCTGTGTGTCTTAATTTGCCATCTGCAAAATAAGAACAGAGATAATTAAATAGTATGGGTTATGAGAATTAATCAGTGCAGGTTCAGAAAGGGAGGTGAACATGTAAAAGGAGCATCTAATCATGGCATCATTATTATGAAAAATAACAATATCCTCAACATTGAGTTCATAATTCAATCCATGATGTATTGACCCACCAGCTCTGATTATTATTATCGATAATAAATAATGATATGAAATAAGGTTAATGAGGGCTCTTCATCTCTTTAAACCTTTATAGGGTAGGAGAAGAGGAAGCTTAAGCCTTTTCTTTATACCAAATATAACTGAATTTGGATTTGTTGCCTATTTTTATGTTCCTTTATTTTTCTCTTAAAATTCCCTGAGGCCCACTTGGGATAATGGAGTAAATGAGTCAGTGTGCAAAAAATGCATTTTAAAGCCCACAATGGTAGCAGCTACAACATGTATTTGTTAAGACAGTGTCTTATCATGGAAATGTTAACTATTTTGTGAAATTCAGAAAAAAAGGTGATTGCAGGAAAGATACCTTCTGACAGTGAGCCCAGGGGTTGGGAAACATCAGAGAGTTCTAGCTCCATGAATGACCATTCTGAGAGTCAAAGCACTTCAGTTATGTGATCTGCAAAATGAATGTGAGAGCCTCAGCTCAGCTCACAAAGACATTTTCAAGACCACCTTATGTGATCTTTACAAAATTTTTGATGATCTTTAGCTCAGTTTGCAAAGGTGGTCAAAAAAATGATGAAAACAATTTCAATCATGGATATACATATAAATTGTACACCTTACTAAGAAAATTTATAATTAGTTGCAAAAATCAAAGAAATATCTAGATCAGGTATTTGCAAATTGCTGCTGCAGAGTGATGTTTCCTTTGCCTGAAGATAAGTCCATTTATCCAAAATAGTACCCAGGACTTGCATTACCCATCTATCTGACAATGTACAAGCAGCTCATGTGAGATCATGTCACACCATGTTAGTGTACAGAGATTTAGATAATTTGATCATTAACATCAAATGGTCAACTTAATGAGATCTAGAATCTAGGAGACAGACTTCTGGGAATGACTGTGCAGGATTGTCTTGATTAGGTTAATTGAAGTGGAAAGATGTTTCCACTGTGGAGGCTCCATTCCCTCTATTGGGACCATCAACTATATCCTAAAGAGAAATTGAGCTAAGCATAAACTCTCATTGCTCTCTGCTTCCTGAGTATGGTTGCTATGTAACCAGCTGCTTAAAGCTCCTGGTGCTATTATTTCCTTCATCTGGTGGACTATGATCTTATACCTTTCCTCTTTAGCTGCTTTTCTTAGAACACTCTATCACAACATGAAAAGTAATTAAAATATATAGCATGATAATTTTCTTGCTGGAGTTTGTGATTGAATAAATTTTTTGATGTACCTTAACCATAAATGTGGCCCTGATTTGATTCTTTAATAACTTCTAAACTCAGAGCATATATAATGTAACAGTAACTCACATTTTATAGACTTAAGATAAATAGTTCCTCTTTTATAAATATGTACAGCAAGTATAAACATAGTCCAAATATGCCATTTTCCCCTTAGCCATATGCTTTTACAAAACAATCTGACTTTCTCTTTTATGATTGTTGGAGTCTTTATGCTTTAAGTGCAGCCATGGACCTACATTTGATAACAGCATAAGGCAGAGTAGAAATGCAACATGACAGAGTCTAGGTTTCACAGAGAACCTTCTGTTCCTTTCTATGGGATTTAAGCAATTGTTCTACTTAACTCCATGTCTATATTGGTGGGAAGATCAGTTACTTTATAGAGAAAAGCACAATTGTCATCATCAAAGAGCAATTTACTGGAACCAGAGTTGATTAACAGGTGCAGAGCGGACTGCAGGTGAGCATAGGCAGGTGATTGCATGCAAACCAACACAAGAACCATTATTTGGGTGTACAAAATCAAGAGTAATAATTATGTATGCCACTAGAGTTTTGGGGTGGCTAGGTAGTAATTACTAAGTTACATCCATATATAATGAAAATCATCAAGTTCTAACATTTCTTCTCATAATTTTTGTGGATGAAAGAGAGAAATATAAGTTGTGGGAAGGGGGGTGGGAGCTATATAAACTGAGTTAAACTCAAAATAATCTATCATGAGTTAACCAATAATCAAGTTTGTTGTATAATAGTTTGCAAAAGAATATTAAATTGTGGTGTAATATTATGTTGTTGGGGTTAATCAAGTAAGGGTTTAATGTATCAGTTTTGGAGGTGTTGGCCAATGATGCATTAGTCCCATTGCTTAAATCCTGTGGCGAGACCACACATCATCACAGGAGCATATGAAAGAGCAAAACTACTCGTATTATGAGCTAAGGGGGAAGGAGAAATAGGACAATCTGGGTCCCATAGTTCCTTGAGTGTAATGCCCTCCTAAGGCATGGGCCACCTATGAGCTTCCCACAAAATTCATCACTTCTAAATAGCACAAATAGTCTAGCGATCAATATTTTAAGACACAGGCTTTGATGGATAATGCAGATTCAAATTATAGAAAATATTTAGTCATAGATTTGGAGAGAAGGCTCAGCTTTTAAGAGCACTTGCAGAGGAAGCATGTTAAGTTCACATCACCCACATGGTGGCTTTCAAACATCTATAACTCCAGTTCCAGAAGGTCTGACATCTTCTCTGGTCTCTAGGGATACTACACTCCCATGATGCATAAACGTGCAGGGAAAACACTCATACACACAAAACGAAAATAAATAAATCTTTAAAATTAATTTTGATTATTTTTTTCCTTTTGTTCATTTGTTTGCTTAACTTCCATTTTCTTTTGGGTTTTGGGATTTTGTTTAAAAGAGAGAGAAGGCACACATGAAATTAAGTGGGTAGTGAGAAGGTGGGGATATCTTGGAAAAGTTGAGGAGGGGGAATTATGATCACAAAATATTAACTATAAACAATGATAAAAGAAAAAAATAAAATATCTAATTGTAGTTTTGCTGTCCACTGCAGAAAATATCATGCCCATCTATATTGTTAAATCCAGGAAGCCATGAGGTGACCTACTTTATTTATGTTCTTTTAATTAAAAACAGAGCTAAGACACATTGTGTTGTGGAAGTTTATTTTTAGTTATGTATAAAATAATTGTTTTGTGCACTCTTGGGTGAGGGACTGCCCTTGGCCTTAACATTTTGGATTGTCTGCAGGTTATGGATTTATGTATGAGATGTTTGATTGCACATGATCTGCATAAAAACATCTGAGTTCATTTGCTAGGAATCCCACTGTCCAGGATGGCACTTGCCATTATAGCGGTTCCCTCTGCTGAGGTCTGGGAGGGTTACACCTTTTATTATGCCTCCTTGTTCTTCTTGGGTGAGCCACCACAGTAGCATACTGGTGTGTGTGTGTGTGTGTGTGTGTGTGTGTGTGTGTGTGTGTGTGTGTGTGTGTGTGTGTGTGTGTGTGTGTGAATCTGCGTGTGTGTGTGTGTGTGTGTGTGTGTGAATCTGCGTGTGTGTGTGTGTGTTATATATGTTGCTAGGTGCTGGAAAGGGAAGTCAGTGAAGGCATGCCTAACAGTTAAATTTTACCAAATTCTTGTTCTCAAATCTTCTATCAAGTACCTCCAGAACTTAGACCATCTTAGGTGCTTCAATAAATGATGCATGTTGAATTCCTGTCGGTTTTTACTCAACTGTTTTTCCTCAGTGATGAACATTTCCCTCATCTGAAAAGCTAAGGTTGGGAAGAAGATCTTGCCTATATTTCCATTAACTGGCATTACCTGATTTCTTCATCTATTCCTCTCCATGCCCATAGAAGAAGTAACTTATAAAATAAAAGATACTGATGGTTTAACACAAAGCAACTTAGTTTTACTGATGAAAGTTTACATACTGGATTCCATCTCCAACATGTAAAGAGCTAATCGTTTCCATCTGAAAAACAAAAAAAATGAAACAACAAACTGAAATTTTATTTATTTTTTAGACAAGTTTTTGTATATAACAGGCTGGACTTGAACTTGATATGCAGCTGAGGATAATGTTCTACTTCTGATCAGTGACCTCCCCCTCTCTCCTGAGTGCTAGGATTACAGGCATGTACCACCATGACTGGTTTATGTGGTGCTAGGGATAAAACACAGGACTTTGTGCCTGGTAGGCAAACATTTTACCAAGTGACTTATATCTCCAGCCCTGAATCAATGACTTTCTGCAGACTCATTGAGGAGCAAAGGTTTCAGGGTGGATCACTAACCCCAAACTGTAGAAAAGCCTCATTCAGATCCACCATGCACCTTTCTTATCGGAAGCAAGAATTGTTGGGGATCCTGATGTGTAGGAACACAGAAATGTTAATTTGAATGTTTGTAGGTTGCTGTCTATATCCCATTGTGAAGGTGAGACGTAATGGAGGACCATCAATTTTAGAAGGGCCAATGTACTCTTACATTTAGAATTCCACTAGGTTTTCCTGTTGGAGATACTAAGAAACCTAGTATCTCAAGAAGGTAGATGAAAACTTTATAGATTCTCCCAGAACATTTCCATGGCAATAGCTAGCACTATAAGCATTGTCTTGATTCAATTTTCCTTCACCTTGACACAGATAGGGGTATCTTTGAAGAAGGAACCTCAGTTAAAAAAATGCTTCCAAAAGATTGGCCTATAGACCTATGTGGGGCACTTTCTTGATTAATGATTGGTGTGGGAAGGCTCCTATCACTGTGAGTGGTACCTCACCTGGACAGGGGATCCTGAGTTGTTTAGGAAACCAAGCTAAGCAAGTCCAAGGAAGCAAACCAGTAGGCAGCATTCTTCCATGGCTTTTGCATCAGTTTGTGCCTCCAGGTTCCTGAGTTCCTGACCTGAAATTTTCATTTATGGACTATTATCTCTGGATTATAAGATGAAATAAATCCTTTCTGTCTCAAGTTGGTTTGGGTTTGAGTTTTATTATGGCACTAAAATCAAGATAAATAAGCAGTACCACTTATCAAGTCTTTACTTATCTGGGAGAATGACATTCCTATTAGTACTATCTGCTGATATTCATATCTTACCTAAGGAAGGCTTTGGGGACCTTGGTCAATTGTGGAGTCTGGGACACAATCACAATTTTATTGGGGATGTCTCATCTAGAGAAGAGAATATATAGTAAATGGAAACACCTGTTGTGAACAGTTTCCACCAAGACTGAAGCATTCCATCCTGCAAGGAAGCTCTTTAAGAATGATGATAAACAACTTAAAACAGCTTTGGAAAGTCCTGGAAACTGATCCAACTCACTAGGCCCTCACTCCTTTATTTAGTAAACAATGAAGGCTGCTAAGAATCACTCTCATACAAGCCAGCTGCAAAGAAGACTTTTGAGACCAGAACAGCTGCCTGGAAGAAACAGACAAGCATGCCACCTGGAAGATGTTTAGGCCAACTAAGTCACCAACTAAGGATACTATCCAACCTGTTGAACTGCCTACAGGCTGTGCAGTGTGCTCCAGTTTTCAGCCTATATGAGCTTTCACTCATACTGGGATGGGCTTTGTTAATGCAGCTGTTTCAATCATTTCTGCTATTGTAAGTAACCCCTCACCAATACTTCTGTAAGTAAGGTTTTGGTGCTATCTGTACCTTGGTCTGTCATGGCCTCCCTATTTGGGATAAGTAGACAGGTGTTGAGTCTCCCCAGGAAAAGTCTTGTTACAGAACACTACCACACTATACCTCACAGATCTGTACAATATCATGTGTCAATTAAACATGGTTTTTAAAGTTACAGAACTGGGAAGGAATGTGTGAAAGTTATAGCAGTAAGGCACAGCCTCATTAAAATACACATTTGGTGAAACTGTTACAGCACACAGATTGAACCTTGATGTATGCAAATTAAAAAAAATGATTTAGAGGAACTTAGAGGTTCAAAGAATTTCAGGATGGAATGTACTAAGTGACAAAGCGACCTAACTGTGTTACAAATACAAGAAACGATCTCACTGAAAAGGGGGTGTGTGTGACAAGTAATTTGGAAATGACTGGAGTTTCTAAGACCACAGTCCAAAATACCTTGTGAGTAAATATACTGTATGCTAGCTGGAAAACTTGTTTCTCAAGGAGACATAGGCTAACAATGGTAAACTGGTACGCGTCTGTCTGACTGTATGTATGTATCTGTCTGTCTATTTCTTCTGGAACTGAATTATTGAACATGGTGATGGACCACACTGAGAGACATCCATGTGTGAAGTCTTGCTTTTAAGAAAATAGAGATGATAACATATAAAAATATTTGAGCTAACAAGATGGCTCAACTGCTCATGACACTTTTCTCCATGGATGAAATCCTGAGTTCCAAACTCTGGACCTATATGATGGAAGAAAAGAAGCAGCTCCCTAAAGTTTCTGTTACCCCCACATGTACCCTTTCCCCAAAATAAATAAATGTAAAATTAAATTTAAAATCATTAATAGGTCACACAGACACACAGACACACACACACACACACACACACACACACACACACACACACACACACAGGTCTGTCTAGAATATAGTTTCTTGTTCTGTTGGCTAAAGGGCTTTGCAAGCAATAACACTATTGTGACACAGCCGTGGCAAGTGTATCTAATATCTGATCTTGTTTTCTAATATTCTTATTAAAGAAACACGACCTTCTTGGAGAAATGTCTGATTTTAAGTTGGTGCAAAAAATACATACGGCAAATCTAGAGGATCTCATTGTCCCATAAAATAGAATCCTGCTTTAAACAAGCACACACAGTAAAGGAGATATGTCTAAGACCCACAGGCACCAATAGTGAGAGCTCCCAATGGCCCAGCATGGAACAATTTGGGAGATACAAGAAGTTTATGCAGCAATGGGCTAAATCTAAAGCATAAGATAAATATCTACCCATCTATGTTGATTTAATCAATGGACAGTTGATTAAGTAAATGGGGGATATAGTTATATCCCATGTAGACTTCTAAATAATTTGTGTAGCTGTGCATAATGGCTCCCTTTCAGCTATCTTAGTACAAAAAAGTGATAAAAAATAACATTATAGAAGAGAAACTGAAGAAACATCATTTTTGCCATGTGGGCTATCTTGATATTTTCAGCCTTGTCATGCTGATTTCATAATAAAAAAAAAAAAAGAAGCCTGAGAAAATGCCTCCCAGAGAATAAACCTAAGGAGACTTGATAAATAGAAGTGCCACAGGAAACTGAGACCCACTTCCCAAAAAAGGATGTGAAGACTAACAGAATCTAAACAATACTTAAATGCTAACAAGTAATATCATATCAGTATGAGTTTCTTAACTGTGATATCCAGTGTGAAATGTGCATAGTTAAAGTAATTTGAGTGTAGACTTATGGGACCTCTGTGCTGATGTCATGATCTTCTGTTAGTCACAATCTATTCTAAAATTTAAATCAATTATTAAAATATTAACTGGTGCCACAGAAAGCTTTGGTGAGAAGAATATTTTCAGGCAGAAAATAAATCAAGTCAGCATCACTTGTAGAGGGTTGAAAGCTTGGAAGACCTGATTTAAAAAAAGAACTGCAAATTTTTAGAAATATGCTGCTAAGCATCGAATTGATCTTTTCTCTTCTTGCATTGCACGGATATTATGGACCAATGACAGTTGAAGTTCATAAGGAAGGTTTGTACTCTGTGACTGTAATTTCTATGTTACTTGAATGCAATTGTTCTCCCTTTCGCTGTCTCTGTGGATCATAAGCATCCGCAGGAAATATGTCTGCACTACCCTGGGATCACTATTGCATCCATTCCAGCCCTTCTTGTATTTAACCCAAATCCATCCTGTCATTCAAATATGTCCACTCTTGGGGAGCCACAAAGCAGACGATAGTCTTTCCCTGAGCAGATGCTAATTATTTAGTCCGATTTCTATGTAGACTTAATGCTTCTTTTCTCCCTTTTGTGTGCGTGTAAACCAGTCTTTTTACTAATGCAATCAAAGGAGATTTGTGGCTGAAATGTTTATTAAGCGTGTTATAAAGGCGTGTTAATTATTTTTTCCACTTTTCAAAGACCACAGACATTCATTACAGAACATTGGGAAAATCCTAATTATTAAAAAGAAGAAATAAAAACCACCTGTACTGTTGTTGGCCATGTGGTTTTATCACCCACTTTATCACTCACCACACATATATTGCAATCATGTGACTATGTTTGTATGTCTAAATTTAATCCCACTAGTAATTTTTAATCTGTATTGAATGCCAATTATAACAAGTGTGCCATCGTTTATTGCTTCTATTGTCTACTTTTGGGTGTTTTGGGAGCTTCATTTTATTTAGGTATTTTTCATACTTTGTGTTGAATATTCATGTTTCTAATTATATCATTATGGTGGTGTGTTACTTGGCACTATATTGGAGGCTGATGGGTACAACAACGAAACGCATTTCCGTGGCCTTAAACCCATTAGTGAGCTTGGGACAGCAGATGTGTGAGAGGCAAGTTTGGGGAGCAAGGTGTTCAGAATTAATATTTGTGTGACTTGATATAAACAAAGGTAAAACTTGCATTTAATTATTGATCATTATGTCTGACTTAGAGTCTAAACTTGTCTCTACAGTAGTAAGGATTAAACTCTAGTGTCTCATACCTAGCTGAATATATTTATAAAGATGTTTTTGTTAGCTAGGTAAGCCTGGCAATGGATCTCAGGTATGCCATGCACAAACAATATGGTTCTTAGTACTGTGCTTCACTGAATCTATCTGAAGTATGAGGCAGTCTTCTAAGAATGAAAAGAGAAAATAGTCAAGATGCTGACTTCTAAAAAGGACTCGGTAAACAATAGATTCAATCCACCTGGGAGACTGGACTATTCTCATAGCCCATGGGAGGGCATTTTAGTGCCTGAACTTTGGTTAGTTTATTACATACATGGAATCTTTTCATATTGAGAAAAGCAAAAGTTTGGTTTTTCTCCTTCTGTCTGCATCCTGAAAGCCCTATGTCCTTCCAAGGTGCCTGTGACCACAAAGTTAGACCAATTACAACCAGGATTAGAAGGCTATCTGGCACTTATGAACAGGGTTTTAACTTACCCCCACTTCCCTGATGTGTATGTGTCCATAACATTTTAGCCCAGTATTTCCTTAGCCCATGCCAAGAATATACAAGTAAGACCTTATATGGTAGTGCTAGAACTTAGACAAACTTATTTTTGTCTTTAATCTTTTTCCTTTGGAGTTAACAATTGAAAATTTCAATTTTATATCAGGAGAGGCATCAAGAAAAGAACCCAGGCTGTTAGGTGAGCCTATGAGTGCTACAACCAATGGTTCTGCCACTCACTGGATTTGTGATCTTGGTAAGGTTAATTTAACACTCTTAGTTTCAGTTTCCTCTTGTGTATAACAAGTATGGTGATAGGTGGATTGGGAATGCTTGAATGATTCACACAAATTGCAGAGACTGTTACTTAGTACACAGTAGCATTTTTCAATTGTTAGAATGTCTCATCAACCAATCCTTTCCTTACAGTATAGCTACTTCAGTCTCCCTAAGAAAAAGAGAAACATCCACCAGTGTGGTCATTCTGCCATTGTGTCTTTAGCAGGCAGTGATTATAACAACTGCCTAAAATCCCTTCTAAAGACCGAAAGATGGATCAGTTGGTAAAAGTATTTGTTGACAAGCCCTATGACCTACATTTATTACCAGAATCATGGTGGAAGGAAAGCACCAACTACTGCAAGTTTTTTTCTGACCTCTATACATGTGCTGTAGCAAATATGCATGCCCTCAACAAAATAAATAAATAAATTTTAAAACCTACAAACCTTTCTAAATTAGACTTCTTTTTGTACAAGCAGACTAATTCATTCACTTATTCACTCTGTTTGGTCCATGGAATTTTTCTGGATAGCACTAATGTTAAAGGAAATAAGGTATTCTTTGCTTCCCTGTGACCTCTCAGCCTCTTATAGGAGAAGACAGGGCAGTAAACATGGGCTGGGAAGCAACCATGACAGTTGAGGTACAATGTCCAGATAGCTGGTTACTTAAAGAAAGTACCATGGCCCAGTTTCCCATCTTCCTGTTTCATGGTGTAGCCCTTTTCTTTTGGTGAGTGTGTAAGGGGTAGAGCATAGGTCAGGGACTCAGTGCTGTTCTCCCTGCCCTGCTCAGCTGTATGCTGCCAGAGACTCCGTCACCTCCCACTCATCATTATTTCTTCCAGAGACAGAGTTATGACCCCCGAGAGAGGACTGTTCCACTAGAGTAGTCAGTTACTAATGAACTTCATGGTGCTTCTCTGCCCTCAGCTCCCAGCCACCCTCCACCCTGATCTTGTAGGTCACCTTCATCTGGCAGCTGGAAACCTATGTGCATGTTGAGTGTTTGTCGTCATTGTGTCTGTGTATATGTTCATCCCTGAATCAGTTATACACTCCTGTGACCCTGTGAATTTACTGCAAGAACAATGTATATGGTATCATAAGCTACTTTGAAAAAGAGATTACATCCACATATATTTTATTGCTGCAGTATGTTGTTATATTTATTTTACTGTTAGTTACTGTTGTTAATATTTTATTGTGCTAGTGTACTCACTAAATTTATTATAGTTATATACGTACAGGAAAATTATTATTATACATGGTTTCAGGCATCCACAAGGGCCTTCAAATGCCTCCCTCATGGTAAAGGGAATAGTGTACAATTAGGCCCCAAAGAAGGTGCTTTTCTTTGGAATCAGAACTTTGAAGATGAAATCAAGGTAGTACTGTACTGAAGTAGGCCTTACATGCAATAACTGATGTGCTATTAGTGAAAAGAAAGGCAGATTCAGACACACACACAGCAGCCATATGAAAACAAAAGCATAAATTGGGTACACTAAGTACTGGTCTGAAAAATTAGATGAGCTCTAGCAACCCACAGAGGCAGGACAATACAAGGAAGTCTTCTCCAGAGCCCAGCCCAGCCAATAATTTGACTTTGTACTTTAGCCTCCAAACCCAAGAGAACAGATTTTTTATGGCATTAGAAATATGGTCAGTGGACTGTGTCATATCCCTGAGAACAGGAGATGTAACTTGAGGCTGCCATAGTGCTCTCTTTGCCTCCTGCGTTATTGGACTCCAAGTGCAATAGTGTTAGGGTGACTGGATTTGGAATCACCTTGGAGACTATGACACACAAGAAGGGAAGAGTAAAAGAGAGTAGAAGGCACACCCTCATGTGGATAGGACCATCCTTTGCAGTTGGGTCTTTGGACAGAAAAAAAAAAAAAAAGGAGAGGGCCAGGGTAATGCATGCCATGCATTCTCCCTTCTCTGAATCTTGGCCTACCATGATGTGAGTTCTGTTCTATCATACCCTCTCGAACACAGCAGACCAAGTCCCCTTAAACCCTGAGCCAGAATAAGTAATTCTTCATTTAGGTTGTCTTTGTTGTGTATATCACCACAGTTACAATAAAAATACAGCCAATAGACTATGGTTCTTGATGAAATTAAGGGTCAGCTCTGGCACACACATTTAATCTTATCACCCAAGATACTGAGACAGAAGGATCAAGAATATAATGATAGCCTGGGATAAATATTTAAATTTGGGACTAGCTTGGGCTATGTGAAACTTTGTTTCCAAAAAAAAGTTTTAAATGAAATAAAGCAATTATCCCCAAATCCCTTAGGTAAATGATAAAGAGAAGCCCCAAAGGGAACCCATAATTCAAGTCACACTATCTACATGGGCTTTTCCAAAGCAAGGGATGAACCCTTCCCAACAAAGTGAGCTTTGAAGAATTAATTACTGCTTAACCTTATTATTCATATCTGTAAAATGGGAGTCATTATAGCCTGATAATGGTGAGGACTGAGCAAAGCCATGGATGTTCCTTGTCTGCCACACAGGAAAGCTACATATATGTGGTGTGATAGACATTCACCATCATCTTAGGGATGGCCCCTTAAAAGTGATGCTAACTTTGTAATGATGATTACAATAGAATTGAGTCTAAGGATGTTGGGGTACAGAAGTGAGGTGTTCCAGAATGCCTCAGTGGGCATTTTTTCAATTGACAATTTTTTTTCAATTGACATTATGTGGGACTGGATACTAGGCAGGATGCTGGAAGATCAATCTGGCATATTTGAAGTCTCCTCCCTACTCCCAGCCTGTACTGCATTTTGGCGAGGTGCCACAAGGGGAGGAAACACCAGAAGCCAGGAGCTGGTTGGGGTTGTATGCTCACTGTGGAGTTAAACTGTACCTTACTATATTTAGATCCTGCCTTTGTCAAGCAAGAAGAGTTGCCTGACAGGGCTCCCGTTTTTCATCTCTGAAAAGCCAATCATCCATGGAGCTTGGGGTTTGAGGGGAGAAGGGAGGAGGAGAAGGAGGAGATCTGGCTTCTCTCTCCACCTCTGAACAGATGGGCTCGAACAGAGCCCTTCTACATCCCCAGCCAAGAGGCACAGGCCTTGGCAGTTGTCCCAGGACACAGACAATGGGGACCAACGGCAGCTCCTTAGGACTGGCTTGCCTGGGGCAGAAGGCTTCTCCTAGTGCTGGCAAAACTGTTTCTTCAGGGCCAGAAAAGGGATTTGGGAGAGGAAGGGAAGCATATCAGGCAACTCCTGACAGCTTAGTTTTAAAAACTAGGACACAGCTTGTAGGAGCCCAGCCCAGCGGTCCTGCCATCTGACCCTTCTCATGTCTCCACCAGAACCATTGTCCAGAAGGCAAGTGAAACAGGCCAGCCATGCTAGTAGACTTGGGGCTAAAAAGAGGCCGGTGTATGGGCAGAGTGGGAGGGGTGAGCGGAGGGAGCCAGGCTATGGGTGGTGCAGGTGGATGAAATCTGAGTTTCTGTTTTTGTGTGAAGCAGGGTCGCGTGAGACATGAGCAGGAGTGGTTGCTCTCTCTGTGCATCTGACAGAAAAACGGAGATTTAGTTAGAGGAAGGGCCCCTGCCCAAATATCTCAGAGATACCTAAAGAAAGGAGCAGGCTCACCTGGGCCCAGACTCCTGCATTTGGAAAGATAAATTTCAAAACCACACTGAAAGGATCACAGAAGGACAATCCCTCCATTCATCTCCTGTTGACTCCCTATAGCAATGTAAGCCACTTTTATTCCCTGTAAGTCCTCAAGTCCCTCCATTCCTAAGTAGATGACTTACTCCATCCTTCATTAAAATGACATCCATCTGGCATATCCCCCTTGACTACCTTCCTCTCTGCCTGAAAATGTGTTCAGTTTAGGCCTGGCAGATTGTAAACCCCTTAAGGGCAGGTGCCTTGTTTAATTCTCTGTGAGTGTCTCCCTCATCTGGCATAAAGCCCACGGCAGGGGGTGGGGCGTGGAGTAGAAGGGAAGAGGATGGGAGATAAAGTAAACAGAGATAGTGATGTAAACATACAGAGAAGGGCAGCTGCATGCCAGGAGTGCACAGGGAGGAAAACAGAGGCAACAGGAAGCATCCCATCCTGTTAGGTGCCAGGCACAGTGCTGTAGGTCTGTCTGATGCATCTACAAGGGGGACAGCACAAGCACATCACTGGGTTTACTGTCAAAATTGCTTAGGGCCATAAAGGCTGCTTGCCACCTGCAAAATAGCATCTATATAAACTCATTAAGTCAGCAATTTCTGTTTTCTCTGTTCGTATGAATCTGCCTGCCTACTGCCACATAATTTTTTTGGATTTTATTTATTTATTTATGTATTCATTTATTCATTCATTTATGTGTGTGTGTGTGTGATACACACATACATACATGCATGCATACATGAACATGTGCCATGTCACAGGTATAGAGGTCAGAGACAGCTTACTGCAGTTGGGAGGGCATCCTAGGGATCAAACTCAGGTTGTTAGTCCTGGCGGCAGAAGCCTTCAACTACTGAGGCATCTTGTCACCCCCACATATATTTTTGTATATATCAATAACTAAATATAGCCTTTATACTATTTATTTTCCCTAATGAGTTTGCAAGCCTGATGTTTTCTTTCCTTTGATATATTTTTGTGTATATATGTGTGCTTGCATATAAGCATGGGGGGACATTTGCTTATGTCTGAGTCTGGAGAGGCCAAAGGTTGATATCACATGGTTTCCTTGATCAGTTTTTATTTTATATTTAGAGACAAGGTCTTTTACTGTACCTGAAGCCGACTGTTTGGACTAGACTGGATATCCAGCAAACCCTGGGATCTGCCTGATCTGCCTGTAATGTCAGGCAGGTTACAGATGTGCACAGCTGTGCACAGGCTTTACACTGGTTCTGAGGATTTGAACTTAGGTCTTCATGCTTGCACAGCAAGTACTTACCAAATAAACCATCTCTCCAGTCCCTTTCTATTTTTCATATAAAAATATTCCACTGTCCCTCTTTACTCTATATGATGCATTTTGTTTTCTAGCAGTTCTTTTGGTCAACAGACATAGATATAACTCATTTTTTAAAACATTTAAACAATGCTCCCTGGAAGAGTTCCATCAAAAATCCACTATTGACAAGTATTCAGGATTAACCAGTCTTTGTTTTACGCTATGATAGGTAATCACCCAATAAGGAGCCTTGACCATATATTCATGTGTTTTGTTGTTTTATCTCCATATGTTAGATTCATTCAAGTAGGGTGTATTTTAAGTTTTATTATATGCTCTCAGCTTAATTTCCAAAAGTGCGGCAGGTACAGATATATTTTCATGCAATAGATGAAAGGTTTATTTTTTTCCTCCTGCACTCTCACCCTCAACTAGATAGAATCAATCCTTATTTTTTTAATACATTGGGCAGGTGAAATGTTAGTTGTTACTCTTTTGGTTTTATTTCCATAACAACCACAGAAGTCCAAACTCCCTTTAGGCTTGTATTGGCCAATAGACTATTCTCTTTTGATGTTTTCCTACACATATTCTTCTCTCTCCTCCTCATCTACACTTTCTCCTCCTTTAGTGGGATGTTATACTTTATGCTCGTTATTTGAAAGTGTTAATTGTGTGATACACATGATGCAGTATGCATGTAGATTTTAACTAAAATCTCTAGAATGGTAGTTCCCCAAAGGTGTAAAGGGTGCCTAAAGTCCTTAGAACAGTTTTAAGAGATGTTTAATATTTGACTACTGTTATTGTTTAGTTTTTAATATTGTATATGATAAACATTATGATATAGCCTATGACTTTATGCCATGGCACCCTCCTGAACAAAAAAGTAAGGGAATCTTATCAATCATACCAATGGAGTCTCCCGTGATGCAATAGAAAGAAGACATTGTAAATTACATATTATGATACAAATTGAAGTTCTGCTTAGTGTATTACTGTGTCAATGAGGCTACATTTTCCAGGGAAAGAGTTTAAAGTCAACCATGACATCCACCATCAACCCCTCCCAAGACATCAAAGTTGCAGTACACACATTTCTGCTCTCAGTCTTGCTTAGAAGAGGACGGAAACTTTCTCTGTTTTGCACTTGCTCTAGACTTGAAATTCACATTTAGTCTCCATCAGGGCAAGAGATAAAGTTCTACTAGAATCTTCTCCTAACACATAACTGCCTTCTTGCCTGATAAGGGTTTCTAACAAGGTGAGAATTCTTTCTGTGTATCTCCATATCTTAATGGAAAATTCTTCTGTAACTTTTCAGATACTTTATCTGTTATTACTATTAACATTCACAGCCAACACAGCTTCCATTGGAAAGTGAAATATTACAAGAGCCTCTCACGATGTGTATTCATGTGACTCCCTGAAGCCAGAAGTAGATCCACAAAGCTGATTAAAACACAAAGAGCATTTAAAAAAGAAGGAAACACCCATACTGGAAGGATGGGAAAGAAGAAAGAATTCATACAGACCCTTTGATATCTTGCAGGGGCTGGCTGAGAGCTGATGCCATTTATTATGCTCTGATTGTCAGATATTTCAAGATGTTCCCAGATATCCCCCTGCCCCCTGAGATTTATTTACATGACTCCCAAAACCGAGGGACCAAATACAGCCTTCCAGAGGATATTAAAACCAGAATCTGTTTTTAATGCAAAATCTTTAACTCACCAACTTATCCATCTCCAGGAAAAGATTTCCCTGTCCAAAGCCTCTGCATCAGAATCTGGTGAAATGCATGGGGCTGAGGAAGGAGTTCGCTTTAACCGATAGCATTCACTGTTTTTTACGGTGTTATTCGTCTAAGTGACAAAGCCAGAAGGCAAACCTATACTTCTTTCTGACTTTTTATTGCTTTTCATCCCAGTGGGAACCAGCAGAAGGGTAGGAAAAAATCCTTCGAATGGCAATATGTGCTCAAGATGTTTTTCAGAAGGAGGGAGGAAAAAAAATGACCAGCAAATAGAAATGGAGTTTGTTAGAGTCTGAAGAAAAATGCTGCAGAAGGTTGACTTGTGTAAATTCTTTGTGATTGTTGTGGATCCAGGTTGAAGTGAAGGGAGGATGTGGGAGAAGAGGAAGAAGCCAGTGTGTTGTATATTGTAGGTGAATGTTAGGAGAAGTTGATAAGGTCCCCATCACAACAGGTATTAAAATAAAAATCTAATGGCCATCAGAAGCATCAGAGAGAAGATTCATAAATTAGTGAATGTTAGATGGATGTCCCTTGAGGTGGTTTGAATAAGAATGGCTCCCACAGGATCACATATTTTAATGCATAGGAAGTGACACTATTTGAAAGGATTAGTAAGTATGGCCTTGCTGAAGGAAGTGCATCATTGGGATTGGGCTTCGAGGTTTTAGAATTCAGAGCCAGGCCTACAGGTTCTCTTTCTTCCTGCTGCCTGCTAATCTCAACTATAAACTTTCAATCTACTTTTCCAGCACTGTGTCTGCCTGCTTGCCACCATGCTGATAATACACTAAACCTCTGAAACTATAATCAAGCCCCAATTAAATGCTTTCCTTTATAAGAGCTGCTTTGGTCATGGTATCTCCTCACAGCAATAGAGCATGGACAAAGACACTATTGAAAACCTTTTTAGGTCTGAGAGACTATGATTCTTTGTCATTTGAAAGAAAACAAAAATGAAAAGTGCATTTGGTAGTGGAATTACTGAAAACTCATCTCTTTTTTATCCAAATGACACTGAAGTCTGATAACCTCATTAAGTGAGAGGGCATGCATCCCATTTCATGGTGGGAGAGACCAATAGTATAAGCAACAACTTCAAAGATAATAAATAACTCATGCTTAGGGTTGGATAAGTGCCAAGGACTTATTTAAGCCCTTGCAGAGAATTATCTTTATCTATGAGAATAATCTTATCAGAGAGAACTTTTTCCTCCCAAGTTAAAGGGGATGAAAGAAACCTTGTAAAGACATAGGACCTCCTTTATTGATGAGAGAATTATAGCCTAAAAGGTAAAGTCCTTCACCCAAAACCTCAGCACATTTTGAGGCAGGATGATCAAGAACAAGATATGCTAGAGTCCAAGACTGGGGTCCTTGGTGCTTGGTATCCATTATCTTGGAAATATATTTGGTGATAGTAGTACATATTTTTAACTCTGCCAGATGGATTGTCTCATTCCCATTCACAATGACTCTGGAAGAATATGAGTATTAAGAGATGGAAGAGCTCAGAAGAAATTAAGACACGCCTGAAAACATGGGTTTAAACTTCGTCTCATCTTTATTTTATAAATGAGAAAGTTGAAGACGAGAGAGTTGGAAAGCAGAAGCAAATTTCACCTTTTAATTATTGTCAATTGTCCTGTGACTATGGTACAGAATATCTATAATTAAGTCAGATCTCAAAACACTCCACATCCCTTTAGGCCTGATTTCCTCATCTGGCATAAGAAAATGGCATTAAAAGTACGCCCAGCCTGCAACTAGAGTGAGGTTGTTAGAGATTCTAACAATGCAGAAGAAGTATTTAATGAATGAAGAATAGAGGTCCTATTTATTTAATGATATTTTTTATTGTTAGAGGATTTTATACATGAATATAGTATGTTTCAGTCAAATCTATCCCCCATTCTCCCTGTTATGATTCCTCCCTTTTTCTTCACAATTTCTTGTACTTTATTTTGCCAGTGGGGTTGTGGACCCACTGAGTCCACTTAGTGTATATAGTACCAGTTACTGGAGCACAAGTAGCATCCCTGTGACCACATACTTGGAGGAAACTAATACATGTTCCTCTAGCAGCCATAAATTGACAATAGCTTCACATACAGGGATTTGGCTTCACGGGCCCTTTCCATATACATGCTGATATTTGGGCCAGTTTGATCTTGTGGAGGTATTGTACATGAAGTCACATCTGCTGTGAGCTTATGTGAGCAATAGCCCTGTCCTGCCCAGCCAATATTATTTTTCTGTTGATGTCCATTACTTCTGGCTCTTATAATCCCTCCACCATGTGTTTCTCTATAATCCATGATCAGTGAGGGGTGTGATGTGATAGAGATATCTCATTTAGAGGTGAGCACTGCAGTTTCTTATTCATCACAGAAGTCTCTCATTGCAATATATGATGATTAATAGAGTCCCAGTCATTTTGTATCAATTACCATATATAGAAACTCATTGTCTCAGTATTAATCACCATATATTGTAATGAGAACCTTCTCTGATGAAGGCTGAGAAATGTCATAATCTATGAGTACAAAAGTAAGAGCTATGGGTCCAGTTTATTATTGTGTTCACTTAGCAGACTAATAATATTACATTTTCTCTTGTGAAAGACATCCATGAGTTTTTAGCCCATTTAATGATTTCATCTGTGCAACAAGATATAAATCCAACCTTGGAACACAATGGGTTACATAAGGAGGGGAATGGCAGAGTAGGGTATTGGAGAGAGTATTGGGAGTGGGGATAACTAGCACTATGACAATAGGAAAACTCATATGGAAACTTACTACTGTAGACATGTCCTAAGAAAAGACATGTATCTTATATAAAATGATGCATGTACAGATGCATGTAAAGGAGTTTAAGGGGGGCTATCCTATAAGAGGGGAATAACATTCCTCCCAGATACCATAGGCCCTATATTTCCTCAGTCCTCAGCTCAGATCTCCTGATTTTAAGCTGCAGGTATATTCCTAGTTTTATCATCTTCAGAAGAAGCAGCTAGAGTTCAAGTCCTGCAGGATGTGAAGCTGAGGCAGAGTTAATGTGTGGGACCACAAGGGATCATAGCCAAGCACCTGTAAATAGGAGTGAGAACATGCTGCTAGACGGATTCTGGAAAGAAGAGAAATCACAGGAAAACACCCTTCAACTGATCTTGCTATTAGGAGTCTAGCTGCCCTCCTCACTATCTGGGATGAAATGCTGGGCCTTTTTTTCTACCCACTTTGTCTCTGCCTGCAGAGAAATTGCCATCAGGTTGGAAAATAACTGAAGTTCTGCCTTTGGCACAGAGAATGTCTTCCGGGGGCCTCACTTGGGAGAACTACTTCATTGGCTGATGTGAGTTTCTCTGTTTACAGTTTCTTGGCATTGAATGTGTAGCATGCAAAAGAGTACAGTCTTGATTGGCCTGTCTTTATGTCCTAGCAGCTAATATGAGCCATGATGCATGTGATTTTCAGTTGTATTCTCATTTCTACTTAAATAAGTGCCCAGTTTGCACTTGGACAGTATTTGTAGTGAAGGTACCTTAAATGCATCTGCTTGGAAAGTTCTTCCACTCTGGACTTCTACCCTTAAATTGTATTTCCATTTTAGAAGGCAGAATCTGTCTAATGTCCCTGAAAGTATGGCTTTTACTGTCCCTGATAGTTCTAAAATGATTACTAAGTCAATTCAATGTTACATAATTTCTCCTTCAAAATGTAGGCTTGAAAAGCCCTGTGCTTGAGTTTTTCAAAACATATGTGATAGTGTATGCCCCAAAATGTCCTTCAGCCACGAGTCAGAAGGCCAGTGGTTGACTTTTGTCTCTGCCTGGAGATGTCGTATTTATTCACTAATCCATGTTGACTGATAAGATGGAAATGCAATGTGAGAAGTGCTTGTCACAGGGAAGCATAAAGTGTGATAAGATCAGAGCTGGCCCTCCATCCCTCCTGTAGTAAAAGAGTGTGCACAGAGAAGGCTTCCTGGAGGAGGTGTTAGAAAGCTCAGACTGGAAGATAAATCAAAAGTAAAAAGTAATTAAATAAGAGAAGGGCTTCCGCATAGAGAACAAGGAACCATGAGCAGAAACACAGACAGAATGGAAATAGACCAAGTGTATCCAGCAATAAAAGAAAATTAGGTAAGGCCAGATCATGCAAATTATTGTATTCCAAGCAGAATAATATGTCCATGTTATATGAAAGCAGTAAGTAAATGTACCCTTCTAAGTTGAATAAGAAGATAACTTAATTAGCCATCCTATAGAAGGAAATTACATCAATTTGGAAAATTACTAAAGTACTGCCTTCAGCACAGGGCAATGTGCTTTGGGGGTCTCACTTGGGAGAATTCCTTCTTCAGGTAGTGTGGATTTCTTTGTGTACAGTTTTTTGGCATGGAGTATATACCATGCAAAAGAGTACAGTCTAGATTGGCCTGTATTTAGTTCTTAGTAGTTATTATGACCCATTGTGCACATGATTTTCAGTTGTATAGTCTTTGCTATTCAAATAAGAGCCATGTAAATCAGTGCCATGCAAATAACAACAGCCTTGATTGATCAAAATTCAGTCCTGGTCAAGATATAGGATCATAGTACTTCTTGACTATAGCCTTTCGCTGTCAATCAAGGCTAGCAGTTTGAGGTACCTGGACTCTGCTTGTGAAAATATCCTAATGGAGCTTGGCTTCATTGTCTGGACTCTTATTAATGACCTTTGTCAAGGGGAAGCAATCAGAGGATGTTAAAACATCTGGGTATGTGTGCTTGTAGGTTTACATGTCAAAAGACCATTTTGGTTAAAGTTTGAATGGTAGCATGGAGTGTGTAGGACATATTAAGATCAGGTTGGACTTGAATGTACAAGGACAAGTGAAGCTGTATCAAATTCCTAGACTTAAGATCCCCCATCTTTCTACTATAAACTCCTTCTCTTGTGACATGATTCCTCATAGACAGTTGCTCTCAAGAGGTATGTATATTAAGTTACTTGCATTAAAATATAATTAGCTTTCCAATAAGCATTGATTTTAGTTGCTATAATTCCCACCAAAGGCAATTAAAGTCTGATTGTTATTGAGGAAAATATATGATTCCCGTTATCATTTTTAAAATATTGAGGAAAGGTCATGAACTGGCATTGTACCTTTTGGGTTTTCTTGCCAGGGAGTAAGAAGAGAGTTTAGGAAATTTTACTAAATCTGTTTGACAATCAGATTGACCTCTGCAGTGTTATAAGGTAAAGGAAAAGATCTCATCCATGAGCTCCATATAAGTTGTGACTCACCCTTCTAGAGTGAGGATTAACTGTAGGTATAGATTCATGTCAGATGTAGACATTGATTCAGGAGAGAAGACAGTTTATTCTTTTGCTAATTCAGTCACCAGTTCTAGTCCTGAAGCCCTGGAGCATTTTGGCCACTGTACAAGTCTTAAGTTTCCGAGAACCACTGATAACTGAACCACTCTGACTAGCTCCTTCTGAACTCTGATTCTTCTGGTTTGACTCAACTCACTTGTTTCGGCGCAAACTCTTCTCTAAGCTGCCTGGTTCAAACTGACCTTTGAGCAGGCTTACTGTTTCTGACTGAACTCTTCTGACTTTGGCAGACTCTGGCTGACTCTCTGACTGCCTCAGACTGAACATCTCTGCTAGGAGTCAAACTGACTCACACTTCCCATCTGATAATGACTTACTTATTCTGTCAAGCTGCCTCTCTGTCTCTGTGTTTCTCCCCTAGCCTACCTTCTTCCAACTACTTGCCTCATACTGCCTGCTGTAACTGACTGCTCTAACTCACTTTGCTGTAACTGACACTTCTCTACCTCTTCCTCTGATTTGTTACTTTGTCTGTCTTTTACTCTGACTCATCTCAGATGTCACTTCCTGAGTGACACCAACTCCTGAGTTCTGCTTTTATTGTTTGCTTCCACACTCTGTTTCCGTCTTAGGGATTAAAAAATGCAGTACCATTACCTTCTGAATCCTGCGATTAAAGTTGTGTACCAACGTTCTTTCTACTCTAGAGCAGCAATGCTACCGGATTAATGGATTAAACATTCCTCTACAATTAACACTCATTAAGAATGTGTAGATTTCTCTGTAATATTAGATCATAAACATCTGACAATGAGGTGGAAGATACTATCACTTGTGTAAAACTGGGAGGTTAAGAGAGGTAGAAAAATTAGTAGAAAAACATCAAACATTCCCCAACATAGCCAGAACTGTTTCTTCTTGTAGCATCCTTGGAAATCTGTGAGATGTTGTCTTTATCATATATAACTGAGGTGGGAAAGTCCACCCACTGTGGGTATCATCATGTCTTGGGCAAAAGAACCTGGTCTGAATAAAGTAGAAAATGCACTAGCATGAATGCCCTCTTCTTCTGACAGTAGACATATCACCAGCTATTTGAAGCTCCTGATTTCCCCGCTATGGTGATTGTAACTAGGGACTGTGAATGAAAATAAACCCATTCTCCCTTAATTTGCTTTTGTCATGGTATTTTGTCACAGATAAACAAAGACAAGTCATGCTAGAGAAGCACTATACTACTGAGCTAAATTCTCAGCCCTTGGAATTTTGAGAAAGGGCCTTATTCTGTAGCCCAGGCTGGTCTTGTACTTGCAATCTTTCTGTCTTATTCCTGATACTAACAAAGTAACAGCCTTCAGATGGGAAAATATTTTTACCAACTCCACCTCTGATGGAGGGCTAATATCTAAAATTCATAAACAGCTCAAGAATATAGATATCAAAAACCTAAATAATCCAAATAAAAATGGGATGCAGATCTAAACATAATTCTCAACAGAGGTACCTCAAATGGCTGAGAAATGCTTAAAGAAATGTTCAGTATCCTTAAACATCAGGGAAATGCAAATCAAAACTACACTGAGATTTCATCTAATGCCAGTCAGAAAGACTAAAATCAATAACACAAGTGACTGCTAATGCTGGTATGGATGTGGATCCAGGGGTACACTTCTCCATTGCCAGTGGGAGTGCAAACTTGTATAGCCATTATGGAAATCAATATGGCAATTCTTCTGAAATTTGGGCACAGATCTACCTCAAGACTCAGCTATGTTACTCTTGGGCATGTACCCAAAGGGCACTCCATCCTACCACAAGGAAACTTATGCAACCATGTTCATTGTGGCTTTACCTATAATAGCCAACTTAGGTGTCCTTCAACTAAAGAGTAGATAAAGAAAATGTGGTACAATTACTTGGAATAATGCTCAGCTATTAAGAAAAAAAATGACAGTATGAAATTTACTGGCAAATGGATGAACTAGAAAATAAAATCATCTCAAGTGAGGTAACTCAAACCCAGCAAGACAAATATGGTATATGTTCACTTATAACTGGATATTATCAATTAAATAAGTGATAACCAGGCTATAATCCATAGACTCAGAGAGGTTAGGAAAACAAGAAAGTTTTTGTGTAGGTGGGAGAATATGTGGATTTTCCTGGGAGGGGAAATAGAATGGATTTAAATGTGGACAGGGGAGGATGGGGATGACAGTGGGAGGGATAAAGTTGGTGGGAGATGGGATAGAGGGAAATAATTTGGGGAGAGACTGGTGGGATTGGGATCATTTGGGGGACAGTATAGAAAGCTAGTTAAGTGGAAGCTTCCTGGTACCTATCAAGTAATTCTAGTAAGGGCTCCTAGTAATAAGGGAGATGGAGTCTCAACTGGCCATCTTACATAACCAGGCAAGGCTTCCAGTGGTGAGTATTGGTTGTATTCAATTAACTTGTAGGCCAAAGTGATCCCATGGAAATGCCCAAACAACCCAGACTGATACTAAGACTAAGGGTTGTTTTCTGTAAACTGATAGTGGTGCCTCATTGCTGAGGACAACATCCACACAACTCATTGAACACAGAGAAGTAGAACTGGGGCTTACATGGAGCTTTCATCCCTGTTACAGGTTCCTTGGTAAGGGAAAGTACACTTCAGGCTACCAGAAGAAAAGCATGGATATCAACTTAGCCACAAAACCTTTGAGCTACAATCAGTCATACCTACAAAATATGCTAGGGCAATGGTGGCACAGAGCTCATGGGAGTAGCCAACCAATGTCTGATTTGACATTAAGGTCCATTCCATGAGAAGGAGCTCACAGCCAGCACTGCTTAGGTAAAGAAGAACCAGAAACAAGATAGTACAGAGACCTAGGGTAAAACTAAACACCACTGGTTTAAAATACCTACATATCAGTGCCTTATTCAGTCATAATCAGAAAGGCCTCCTCTGGCAGCAGATGAGAACATATGCAGAGACCCAAAGCCAGATATTATTGAAAGAGAGAGTCCAAATTGGACGTTTCCATCAATTCCCTCCCTACAGAGCTCAGGGAATCCTGTGGAAGAGGAGTTGTGAATACTGTAAGAGCCAGGGGTGATGGAGAGCCCCAGGAGAATACAGCCTTCTGAATCAACTAAATGAGATGCATATGAGCTCACAGTGACTGAAGCAGCAAGCTAAGGACCTACATGTATCTACACCAGGTCTTCTGCATATCTGTTATAACTATTAGTTTAATATTTTTATGAGATTCCTGAATGTGAGAATGAGTCGGTCTCTGACTCTTATGCCTGCTCTTGGGGCACTTTTCCTCCTCTTGGGTTGCTATGTCCAACTTTGATATGATAGTTTTTGCTTCATCTTTTTATATTTTATTTTGTCATATTTGATTGTAACCTCTTTGAAGCCTGTTTCTTCCTTCCTTCCTTTCTTTCTTTCTTTCTTTCTTTCTTTCTTTCTTTCTTTCTTTCTTTCTTTCTTTCTTTCTTTCTTTCTAAAGGAATCAAAACAGAAAGATGTTTTACTCTTGAAAAGTGGAGAAACTACCTTTACATTCATCAGTTACATGGAAATAAAACAAAATGAAAATTCAACATTTAACATAAAGTAAAATTTCATCATATTTTAATATCAACTTAATTTAAGTAAATTAAATTAATCAATTTAAAATCAGTTTTAATAAATATATGAAAAATATAAAAATGTCAAGAAAGACCTAGCTAAGAACAGAGCCAGAGTTAAATGTAACACTCTAAGGTGCGATGACATTTTTTGAGAAGATTCCTCATTTACTCTTATTAGTATGAATGCTATCTCAAAGTCAGACATAGGGAGAATTCATTGTATGCCTGTTCTTTTCTAATAAGAGACAGAAAGGGAGTAGATACAGAGGGAAGGGAAAGAGCAAAAGAACTGGGAAAAATAGAGGGAGAGGGAAGGGAAACTATGATCAGCATATATTGCATGAGAAAAATATCTATTTTCAATAAAAGAAAAAAAAGAGGTTTTCATCTTATTTCAGAATAAGGGAAATGGCTGAAACATGATCATAGAAGGGTGTCAACAATAAAGAAAAGTGGGGGGTACTGCAGAGAGCACATGGATTGGTTAGAGAAAGTTATTCCCTCAATTCATCCTCTGGTAGGAAGGAGACTTAGAGTGTTATAAGAATTATAAAACCATGAGGTAGCTTGAATTGGATGAATCTTAAACAGTATTCTAAAGTGATTATGGAAAGAGGAGATTCTGAGCTTAAATGTCAAGGTGAACTATTACATGTTTGTGCTGAATCCAGTATGTGTAGGTTAATAGATTTCATATGGTCCCATCTGTATATGAAAAAAGCACTAATTCTAACAAAATAACAGATAGCTTTAAAATGAAAAAAAATGAATATTCTTAAGTCAATGTCTGTTGCATATTTGTTCCAAGAACTGTATTAGGAATTGGAGATTTAGCCAAGATCAATGCATATAACCCATACTTAATTCTTGTGAAAGAATCAGACAGCATAGGTAGAGGAACAGAATCTTTTCTGTTAGGGGAAAGTGTGTGTGTGTGTGTGTGTGTGTGTGTGTGTGTGTGTGTGTGTGTGTAAGTTAGAAGGGTAGTAGGAAAAAGAGAACAATGTTGCCTTTTTTCCCCATTTTTGTAGTGCTAGAGATAGAATGATCTACAATGAGCTAAATCTCTCTCCCAGTGTTGCTAGTGAATGAAACAGACTAGACTAGCCAGTGGTTTGGTTTGGTCAGGGATGTGGGGAGGAATTTGGAGGAACTGAAGGAGAAGAAAGCATTATTAAAAACATATAGTATGAAAAAATCTATTTCAAAAAGAAGAAGGATAGCCTTGTGGAGTGGAGACATCTGAGAAAACATGGTCAGTGAGGTGAAGACTTAGTTATCTAGGGAAGAACATACCAGATGCTATTTTTTATGAGCAGTAGTATTGGCTAAGTCCTTGAGTAGATATTATTTTCTTCATTCACATGCAGAATAATTGATGCTTTTGGAGGGTGAAGTTGTTTAGCTGGGAAATAGCAGATCTAAGCTCAGCTGAGTAGTCTTACTCCTGTGCTCCCAGCTCTCTTGTAAGATTTTGGGTAGGTTTTGGTGTCTGTAGGTCCACTTAGAAGCTGTCGATTTTTTTGAATAAGCCTTCTGACTCTAACTGCCTTGTGGTGTTAGTAGGTGGCAGGCACAGCACATGTTCTTTTTCCCAATTTCTTCCTTTTCTATTTCCTTTCTTACTTTACTCACTCTAATCCCAAGTAGAATACAGAGGTGAGAGAAGAATGTAGCAGCTCACTTCAAAACCTCATGCAGCCTTTGTCTGTCAAAGTGTATCTAGCTCAGAGTTTCCTTGATACAATGTGCTGTTGTGAATGCACAAGGCCAAGACAAACAAATTAACCCACAAAGAATAGTTAGTGGGCATCCTTCCACCTGCATCTGCAGGGTCCACTCTTTTAGAGCATCCTTCTTCACTTTTACCTGAACTTCCATCCATGTTTTGAATCAAATGAGAATCAAAATAAATTATTAGCGAAAACATAATATCGATACTTAGATTACAGCGCAAATCACATCATATCATATGAAAGACTTAAATCCATGCAAGAGGCCTCAATGACACAGACAGCAAGAGCATGATTCTGTGTAGAAGTCAATGTACCCAGATTACTATGCAACCATTTTGTTTTACAAAACAAAACCAGCGATGCCTGGTAAGGCTTAAAATTGAGTATCCATTCTAAGAGTGTGAAGAATTCAGTAAATGAGGTTACAGTGATGCTGCTCCACACCCCTTCTGCTATCCTCACCGAGGGAAGCATTATTCCTGTTCCTAGCTCCAATCTTGCCCCAGCTGTACAACAGCCAGAACAAGCTGTGGAATGATAATCTAAACATACTACTCCTCTGTTGAGAATCCTTTCATCACTCCCCATTGGCCTCAAAATAATTTTTGCTTCTGTTGACCAAGCCTCCACCAACATCTTCATGTTCATCTCTTCTCAGTCATCATTTTCTCCCAAATACAACAGTAAGCTCCTGTCGATCTGAGGCACTTCTGGTTTCCCCAGATTCATGAAACTTGCTCTCACGCTCATGTTCAGCATTTCCCCATATGTCGTTATACCTACAGCTTACCCAGCTCCCCATATCCTGTTGTGGCCCATCCTCCAATGCACCGTATAATTCTAATTTTTCTAGCCAAATATGTCACTCTGAATCATGATTGTTTGTGGTCACTATCACCAGCCATATCCTAAACTCTGTGAGTGGGCTCATGTTGTCTTCTTTACATTTGAATGCCTCCAACTCACCATGGGTTATGACATAGAGAAAGTACGTATCAAGCTAGAAATATAGCTATTGTTTATGAGTTCTTGTCTAGCAGGTACCAAGATAATCACTTGCCATTTTAATTGTCCTTAAACAAAGACTATATGATTTCTTGTGAAGAGACTCTTCAGTGAGGATATTGACTCCTTCTTTATTAGCCTCATTTGTCTGGAGGTCAACTCATCCCAAAGAAATGGAATTTGGAGTCTAGGCACGTGGATCTGTGTGTGTGAGTGTGTGCGTTGCCTATATCTACCACACAAAATAGAATATTTAGCAATATATTTTAGTTTCCATAGCTAATCTGTGGTGTAAACACCCAATTGACTGCCAAACTTGAACTTATACAATTTTCAAAGGAGCAATGATAGTAAGTAACTAGCTCAGTGGTTCAGAATCAGCCAATCAGAAACCTTGCTGTACATCAGAAAATTGCTTTAGCTTGCTTATGAAAAAAAAATTGCTGAGCCCCTTGTTTTACTTCAGTTTCCGTCAGTTTGGAGGGAGAGTAGGAGTTTGAATTTCTGGCAAGTTGCCAGGTAATTCTATAAAAAGAGACACAGAGAGAGAGAGAAGAATACCACCTACGAAGTCTAGAAGATATGAGACGACCTAATTTCCAGGTGTCTTACACTTTTGCTCTCCTGGTTGTAATTTCTCTAGTTATAAACTGGCCATTATGGTGCATTATAATGTACTTCCTTCGATATACATTGATATGGATCAATACTTCTCAAATTTTAATTTCTGCTAAAATTGTTCCAGGAAGTTGAAATATCTGGGAGAAACAAGCCGATACTCCAGCTTCTGTGGGCAGATGACATCACTCGCTTAAAGGCACTGAGAAGGTCTGCAGAAACATATTTGCATAATTGAAAATTCAATTTTATTGAATCTTTTAGAAGTTTTTCTTTTTTCCCGTAGAGCACTTCCATTATAATTTCATGGGAATAGATTTCCCTGGCACCCAATTTGGGAAATGATTGCAGAGATGAAAGGGCTTTGGAAATGTAAATAGCTGTTTAGACCACAAAACCCACTAACATTTGAATGATAGTTCTGTAATTTGTAATGTACTTTAAAATGCACAGTGTAATTTGATTATCTCACACATGCAGGAACTTGACCAAGATGTCAATAATGGCTGTGAAATCAAAAGTCCAGGGAAGTTATCTAACATCCAAAGATTTCAAAGATGAGTTTCTTTGTCAGATGCATAAAAATGCAGGACGTTGGAACTTTTGAGGTGAAACAGCAGCACAGAGGAAATGTATGTGTGTGTGTGTGTATGTGTGTGTATAACAAAAGAGTACCCAGAGGAATCACATCCCATCCAATGCCACGCCAATGCTAAAAGAACTTCCAACATGCTCATCCAATATTAACTGGGTAATTGAAAAGACTTAAAAGATAACTGAACCCATCAGCGTCCTGTAAGGGCCAGCAGCAAGTTCTGGCTGGATGGTATTTGAATGGTGTTCTGTAATTAGTTGGCAAGTAGACACTGATATTTCCTTTAATTGCCTGGAACACAGCCCAACATTGTACTTCCACCTGCTGGAGCCAGACCTAGATTCCCAGATACTATCTCAACTCTGGATCTTTCATCATCCTGCTTGTCATTTGTAATAATAACATGTTTATACCCGATTGTACCGTTTGAGACCTGATTTGCCACAAAAACTCTGAAGTCAAGCTGTGATTGCTGTTATTGTTTGGTCATATGACACTATGACACTGGATTCTGGTTGGCCCTGGGTTTCTTCAGGGAAGAAAAGGTGTGCAGGGCGGGGGGTGAAGGTGGGAAGAATATTACAAAAGAAGATGCAGAAGGACTTCCATCTTTTGGACCACCAAATATTGCTCTATCTATCCTGCATTAGGAAAACTGAGGCACATAAAGGGAAATGCCTGGATAGAGACCTCACAGAGAGCCAGAGGCAGATGTTGGCCAGGCAGAACTCCTTTCAGAATGTTTTTTTGACTGTTCAAATATTTATGGCCATTTTGTTTTAGTTTTTTTGTAAAGCTTATTCAGGATTTCTTTCAACATTTTACTTTATTTTATTATATTTTATTTTATTCATTTTATTGGTTTTTTTAAGACAGAGTTTCTCTGTTGTAGTTCTGGCTGCCTTAGAACTCAGTGTATACATCAGGCTGGCCTTGAACTCACAGAGATCAGCCTTTCTCTGCTTCTCAAGGACTGGGATTAAAGGTGTGAGCCACCACCGCCCAGCTCAACATTTTATTTTTTGAATAAAAAACTGAAAACATCATAGCCATATACAATGCAGTGTGATCGTTTTCCTCCCCACTACACTCAGTCACTGCAGTCTCAACCTCACCAGCTACCTTCCTTCAACCGTCCCTCATCGTACCCTTCTGTCCTTCCCTCCCTGACCCCTCTTCTCTCTCTCCTTCCCTCTGTCCCTCCTCCTTTTCTTCTCTTTCTCCTCCCTCACTAGATGTTTTGTGTAGCTAATATTTTTCTTTTTAAAAATGTAAATATTTTACGTTTTTATTTATGTGTATAAATGTGTCTCTGTGTGTATGCACAATTGTCCCTAAAGGCAACGGAGGGTGGTGGCAGATCCCCAAGCTGAAGGTATAGCTGGTTGTCAGTTGGTTGTGTGTAGGAACCACATTTGAGTCCTCTGAAGGACTAGCAAGTACTCTTTACCACTGATACATCTCTCTAGCTGGCATTAAACAGATTATGCTTTTTTTTAAAACTTATTATGAGTGTGGAGGGTGCCATCACATACACGTAGAGGTTAAAAGACAACTTTCTATATTCAGTTCTGTCTTTCCTTAATGTGGGTTCTAGAAGTTACTTGCAGGTCATTGGATGACACATATCTTTACCTGGTAAGCCATCCTGCCGGCTCTTTTTCTTTCTTCTTAATTATTTTTTTCAGTGACTCAAGAGTTAAATAAAAAACAAACGTGGCATTGGGGTAGGAGCGAAGGAAAAAAAAGGTTGAGAGAGTATGAGAAGGGACAGAGTGGGTGGGATGGGTCTCGTTAGGTCTAATTTTATCTTCTTCACCCCCACGCACAGGCTTCAACCAAAAATAGCTCCTACTTTGTGTAGTGTGTGACACAGTCTTTCAAGTTCTAGGGATTGAACCCTGGACTCTTCTCACGCTAGGCAGCTGCACTCACATGAACTGCATCTTCAGCTCTTGTGCAGTGTGTTCTATTTTTTATTTAAAATTTTTTGACATTATACTTTAATTGCAACATTTCTCTCTTCCCTTTACTCCCTCCAAACCCTTCCAGATGCCCCTCTCTGCTCTTCTTCAAACTCATGGCTTCTTTTATCATTCATTTTTATGACATGCATAAACACATACATACATACATACATATTCCCAAATATAACCAATGCCATCCACATATGATGCTGCCTATATGATTATATTCCAGGCTGAGAATTTGGCACAAGACAATTGATTGTTTTGATCATCCCCGGGGAAGGCAGCATCTCTAATTCCAAGTTTTCCTCAGTTATCTGGAGTTCTTTATATAGGATTCAGTCTTTTCTCCATCCAGTTTGGCATTTTCGTTGGTATCATCCTTGTTCACCTCACATTTGGGCACTCTGGCTCTTACAGTCTTCCCACCCATTCTTCCACAGTGTTCCCTTGGCCTTAGGTGCTTGAGTGTTTTACTGTGTACCCTTAATAAGCCTCTCTTTGGACAGGATGTTTTGTTCCTTAAAGAAAACCTGAAAACAGTTGCTCAAGAGAAACTCAAATATCACTTTCCAATTTTGGACATGTTTTGGTTTTCTTGTATTAATGAGATATCTGTGCATTCATTCAGTGTGAATATGGATATATGTTGCCCTGGTATTTCAAGATGGTCAGTAGGAATTTGGGATATTATATTTATTCATCAAGTAGAACTCAGATGAGGACAAGGACCATATAGCATGGGCAAAGTAGACAGCTCAGCCATGGATGCATATAATCTGTAGGTATTAAGGTTTTCCCATGGAAACATTTCCAAGGAAGAGTGGGATCTGAGCACCTAGGAGGCTGCCCCACTTCTCATTGCTGGACAGCTTAAGCAGAATATCTGGGGCAGAGAAAGAAAGCATGTTACACACATGTCCAATAAAGGAGTTCATGATCATGTGACTGAGAAATATAAACCAAAGTTCTCCCCTTTCAGTTGAAGAAAATCATGACTGATACTGGAAGCTATGATAGTTTCTGACATTTATATTTAATTTACCTAATTATATGATACTATTGTTGGTGATGATAATAGTTAACAGATTATATCAGCCAGAAATTAGAATGAAATGGATTTATCCTCTATCTATCCATCCATCTGCCATCTAGTAATTAGTGGGATAAATATAAATTTAGATATTTATAGATTTTGCTTAAGCATCTATATACACATCTGTTGTCTATTTTATGTATTATGTCTGTTTGTTTATATATCTGCTCATCTATCATCCATTATGTAGTTAGGCAGAGTTCAAATCATGAAAATTAAGGTAAAGAGCTTATAGTGCCCATCCCTTGGACTAGGGGTTTGAAATGAGGCTTATCTGAGTTTTCTTTTGTTGCAAACATGATTTGTGAGGTTTTACCATTACAGTGAAAATAATACTCCCTCTATACCCTCACACTGTCCTTCATGCAGGCAATAGAACCTGAAAAGTGTATACCTGCATCAAAGCACTCAGCACCAATTCTCTTTGACTGATCATTACCTTCACCCACACATAGGCAGCAAAAGATCACAGCTGAAGCCTTTCTGGCTCAGTCCACCGGGCCAAATAGAGCAACTCCCTCCTTTCACAGATGAGAGAGCAGAGAAAGTGAGGAACCTAACTGAAAACACTGAGTGAGATAATGTCAAAGTCAGGGCAGATTCATGGGTGATTCATGCTAGTGATTTTTATTCTAGTCCCTGGAGACACTGGCAATGTTTGGAGATACGTTTCCGCATGTCACAGCAGAAGACCTACTGACATCTGATAGTTAAAGGTGCTGCAAGGATTCATTCAAGCCACAGGACAGGTTCTGCCAATAAAAAACTCTCCATCTGAAAGACGTGTGGTGCTGAGAAACCTTGCTTTACGCCATCATGAAGGCAAACTCTTAGTGTATCTTGAAAATCACTTGGCTTCCTTATGTTGGTTAAATGAAGTCAGCTAATATTGGAAAGTTTTCAAAAGTCAAATAGTAGAAGTAAGGCTTAGGTCATGAATCCACTAGCATTCAGTTAAGCCCTAATATTGATTCCCTGCCACTACCATTGGCATAAATAAGGCATGTAGACAGTATCAGATAGAACATGAAAAGATGCCACTCCACAATAGCCAGAGGAAGAGGGCCTAGTCACAGTTACATGTCAGTCACCAGTTCTTTCCATCTGAATGGAAGGCTTATCCTTGGAGTAAGCACCGTTAACATTATATATGAACTGCATAGATACTTGCAGGAGTATATTCATGATCATGTATTAAGATCTGAGGACTCAGTAACTAAGACATGGTCCTGATCTGTTACTACACACACAGGTGAATACACACATTCTTTGTGTCCCAAACATTGATGATTTTGTACTTGAGACTCTGGGCTTTGCATTCAAGTGAACCTATTTGATGTGACTTTTCACCATGTACCTTTTACTGGAGCATAGGTGAATAACATCTCTGTACATTTCAGTTGTTTCATTTTCTGAATAGGGAAAATAACAATGCCTACCACATGGTATTGTGTTGATGACTGAATGAGAAAATTAATATCAACCATTTAGCATGATACTGGGATGAGCAAGTAGGGACAAGAACAAAGGGGGCATTAGTAGTTACAATTATGGCAGACAAGAGCTCCGGATCTGTGTCTTGCTTTATTTTCATCAAAACTATCCCAACTTAGATAAATTGCTCTAAGTTTCTGGGTCTTGACTATACTCTTGATTTTAGGCAATCTTCTGATGGACTGTAAACTAAGTCACTTAACTTCTAAGAGACTCTGGGCTTATCACAATCCTTTTCTTCTAGAACTTGGCTACTGCTATGATCGTGTTAATGCAGCTCAGATCTTCATATCCCTAGATCTCAACCAAAGTGAGCATGGCTAGATCCCTGTATTTTAATCAAACAAAAGTGATAGCTGCTATGCTGGACCAGCTTTATGGGATGCTCAGTGGCTGTTCTTGGCTGCTTAGGATGTGTATCAGTGCCTGCCTGCAGTGATCATGATCAAAGAGAGAAGCTGGTAGTGTTTTTATTTTTAACAAAGTGACTCATCCCCTCCTCTGGCTGTGAGCTGTGGAAAGCAGAGGAGGAGAGCAGGGGATGTTTTAAGTACGAGATCAGGACACTTTCACCCCATTGGGAATCAACTGCAGGAGATGCTATACAATGCTGTTCACCTTAATCTGCCCTGGCAAGGTTGCTTAACTTAAAGAGATTGGCTTCAAATAAAAGGAAGGTCACCATAGCCAGCAAATGCCAATGATAATTAGAACCCTGGCAAAGGGCAGGAGAGAGTATTAATCAATGTAATATGTGATCAGGGTCAAGAACATCCTGAATCTTGGTTTCCAAGTGTTGGCTTCTATGAAAAGCTTTTATATTGGGTTTAGTAGAGTTGTAGGGGGCTCTGGAGCCCTCTGTGTACTTGAAGCTTTCTTGCCCATTTAAATCGGAGTGCTTCTGCTTGTATATACTTCACTGATTAAAATCTCAAGAGTTAGTGTAATTATTGGGTCCTTATAATGTGCCAGGAATTGCACTAAACACTCCACAAGTGTGAAGTCATTGAGCTTTACAGCAACGTTATGAAATATTTACAGTGACTACTGCCATTTTACACTTTACGAAACGGAGGCTTAAAGCCAAGGTAAATCATTTGCCCTGAGTCAGAAGGCTAATAAGCAGTTTTGTCAGAGCTGGAAATCAGGCCTGTCTGTCTGCAGAGCCCATTTCCTTAACCACAATGCTCTACAGCTCTTCATGCTGGGTTTCCGTGTAAGCTTTCATTTTCCAAAAGTGTTCCATGGTTATTTTAAAAGAAATAAAATAAAAGTTTTAAAGTGACAGATTAGATGTTCTGAGATCCCTCCTAGCTCTAAATGTCCAACTTTCATGATTTTCAGAAGGAAAAAAGTAGAGGCTGTGTAGCTGGGGTTGCTGGTGAGGGGCAATAGGCAGCCTCTGGGATAATAATAGTAGCTGATACCTGAGAGCAAAATAAGCCATCCCATGCTCTAAATCCTTCACTCACATTAGCTCATTTAATCCTTGCAACAACCTTCTTCAATGAGTGTTATTATTGTCCCCATTTCTGAATAAGGAAACATTTCATGAGGTCATCATTCATTCAAGGTCATGCAAATACAAGGTAAATAGCAAGTGTGCATCTTTGTGCTGATGCTATATTGAGATGCCTTAATCTGGGAGAAAATAACTTTCCTTAATATCAGCATTTATATTTCAATACCAGGCCAATGCAAATTTATGTAAATAGACATGCAGATCAGCTGCTACCCTGGCTTTGGTGCCAACTTTCCCTCAGGGATGTCAATGTAACAAAATTTGGCCATTGTCACTGATTTGAACTACCACATTAGTAGACATTTCCTTAATTCCCTACAATTCTCAGACTTGGAGGCAATAAATATATTCACATAGCTTGTGCCTATACATGTTTAATTTTATATCTTCTTTCTTAGGTTTTACAACTGTGGTTAGTTGCTATTCATATAGAATGAGATCCTGATAATTTGCTTCTGTCTAATACTTCTTTTTCATACTCTTTGCTTTGTGGGCATGCTGCAGTCCTGCATAAGGGACAAGCAAAGGTTAGCATGCCCTCTACACTGAGAGACTGAAGGAGTTTGCTCAGGCTCCCACTGAAATTTATCTGATGCTTTCTATAATCTTTTTTTTTAAAAACCACTGTTCTTTCCTAATGCTATCAGGTTTCTTCATAGATGCAGGGAAATGAGCAACCACTTTGACTCACAGAAAGAAAGGGAAACAAAATGGCACAGCTGTTTCTTAATTTTTTCCTTTATTTTTATTTTATATGTATAGATATTTTGCCTGCGTGTATGTCTGTGTACCATGTCTGTGCCTGGAGATCAGAAGAGGGCATCAGATCCTCTGGGACAGGAGTAACAGACAGTTATGAACCACGTGTTGGTTTAGGGAATGAAACATGTATCATCTGGAAGTAAAGCCAGTGTTCTTAACCACAGAGCCATCTACCCATTCACAGACCTGTACTCTTGAAAATTAGACACTGGAGCAGGGAATATAGCTTAGTTGTTGGCAAGAAGACCTAGCATGCATAGACCTCCAGGTTTGATCTCTAGTACAGCACAAATCAGGTGTGTTGCCTGTCATCCTACTACACTGAAGGCAAAGGTAAGGATATTAGACATTCTAAGGTCATTTTTTAGGTCGTTCTAAGGTCCACAGAGAGTTATAGGATAGCCTGAGCTACCTGGAGAGAGAGGGTTGTAGAAGAAACAAACATATCCACAGTAAGGCCAGTGTTGTAATGAAGAAAAGAAAATTCAGATCCACTGATGGACCTAGCGTTATGGTGCCCTATGCTTTGGATAGTCTTTCTATGTAATTTGTCACCTATGTGGGACAGCTTGAGACAAAAAGGTGTTGTTAATAATTTCACTAGGATAACCAGCATACCCTTAGAAAACCTTGAGGAAAGCTGAAGGTATGTTCACTCTGGTTAAAAAGCGAACCATCAATTCTAATGTACCATAGCCATACACTGTAGGTGACTTTCTTTCTGTTCTTATTCCTAGAAAATTAAAGAACGCCCAGGTGCATATAGCAAGCACATGGCAGAGCTGTTTGTCTGATTCCAAAAGCTTTGGTTGTGGCAGACATCACAGACCGGGACTCTTGACATTCAAGTCACATAAGAACTGATCCTAGAAGTTTCTTAATTGTCAAGCCTTTCTCTCCCCATCATGCTCCCAGCCATCTTCCTTGGTGATGGAAACTCGGGTAGAGTGTGATAACTGTACTGTCCCAGCAGAGGGCAGTGTTGCCATGTCAGCCAAGGCAGAGGAGCACAGGAAACAGGAAGGAGGTCTAGATTGAGCAGGCCTTATGGCCTGGCTCAGCATCCCTGGATCAGCCAGCCTCACAAGGCTGCCTCAGAACCACCTGCTTCCCTGGCTCCTGTCCCCTGAATCCTCACTGTGGATAAATCTGCTGTCCCTATCACCTGTCTCCTCGCTCCCATGATACAACACCTGAACAAAATGAGACCTCTGCCACCTGGGGTACAAAGAGGCCCAGGGAGGGTTTCCAAATTGGAAACAGGAACTGTTGCCATTTTTTTTTATTTGCTCAGAATTATTCTAGAGCTGGGAGTACTGTTGACATACTTGTTACCACTTAATCTTTAATAAGGAATCATTTTCTTGGGGGAGCAGAGTCTGGATCCATGCCAGTTTAGATAATTATATTCCCCAAGAAGACTAAAGCTGCAAAGGCAGAATTCTTTCCACTGAGAGTGAGAATTCTCAAAAAATGGAGGTTAGGTGTATAAGAGAGAGTGAGTAAGTGTGGGTATCAAAATGGTCTGTAGAGAAGAGAGGTTTGATGAGGTCAATCAGACCTCAAAGCATCAACATGTAGCAGATTTTTGGGTTGCTGTTTCCTATGGGCTCATGCAGAGTGAGACTCATTTGTAGTTTTTGTGTGTAAGAAATTCAATTTTTGCTCTTTTTTTTAAAAGGCATCTGATTTACAGGGGGTGTGAAACAAAGCAGAAAATGATAAGAGGATGGAAAAATAACAATTCAGATGAAAAGAAAATGCATACAGGAAAAAAAATCCTTTTAACAGTTTCTCAGATCTAAAGTGATTAGGACAGCATTTTTATATTAAGTTCAGCGTTTTGTCAGAAGGGGGTGAAAATGCCCTGTGATCCTCCACTAAGAATTGATGGTGATTTTATAATCCTCCTGCTGAAATAGATCGTAATCAACCAGAAAACCTCAAAATGACAAACAAACAAAAGACAGCTTTGTTCTCTGAGGTTCATTAGCTCAGGCCAAGGCTGAGAAGCATCAGAAAATGAGGTTCTAGAAACAGGAAAACAGCAAAAGTCATTTTGGGGTGACTCCATTCTCACTACTGCCCCATCCTGTCCTGCTCTCTCTCAGGTTGCCAGAGGCCTGGTTGCTCCAAGCATGTGAAAGAAATTGAGGCTAAGGGTGCAACACAAGTGTGGATAGGAAACAGCTCAGGTGGAACCCAAAATTACCTCTGCTTTCAAGGACATCACAGAACATCAAGCCAAGCTTCATTTCATCTTCCAGCCCAGTACCTCTCCCTTTCATCCACATAATGTTCAAATGGCTTTTCATTCACAGACATACAAGAAGCATGAGTATATTCATAGACATAAGACTCAAAGAAGTAGGTTCTCTTCTCTTTCTGATCATCTTCAATTCAATCCCTTCCTCCTGCTGCTCCAATCCTCCTCCTTTCTCCTTCTCTTCCTTTTCCTTTGTCCCCTGTCTTCACAGCAGACAGCCCTGGTTCTCTCATCTATGACTACCTAGACAAAATTTCCTCAGCTTATTGTGGCAGAGGTTTCTTTTTTGTTGCATTTAAAATGGCGGTGGGCTGCCTAGGCCTTGGCATGTGTATTGTCTGCAGGTATTGGCTTTATGTAAAAGATGTTTGATTGCTCATGAACTGCACGTGCTATCAATAGAACACTCAAGGAGCTTAGATATCAATAAAAACTCCTTTGATGAGATGTTCTCAGTTTCAGTGTCCAGTATGGCATTTGCCATGATAGTGGTTCCCTCTGCTGAGGGCTGTCAGGGTTTGCACCTATGAAAATGCCTCTGTGTTTTATTGATGACTCATACTGTAGATGTACAACAACAAGTGGTGTACCAATGTGAAGGACTGACATCATGCCAGCATCCAATTTAGAGACAAAGAAGAAAAAGAAACTTCAAACCTTGCAGAGTCCTCTCTTCTTTTCTTTTCCTTTCTTTTATTTCTTTTTTACTTTTCTCAGACTTGACTACAAGTGGTCCTGACAAGACACATCTGTTTTGGTGAAGGAAATTCCACCCCAGGAGGGAACCTTTCCTGCAGACAAGGTTACCAGTTGTTTTTCCTGAAAACCAGACTCTGATCTTCAAATCTGGAAAGTATTTCATCAGGGTCAGCACATAGAAGCTGTCTTCCAGTATTGACTGAGGTTGTATCTTGTGCAGATAGCCAAACTTGGTACTGTAAGAGTCACCCAGGTGGTACTAGTTTTGAAGGCATAAAGGGGTCTTTGGAGAGCAGCTGAGGCTTGGCACTGTGAGAGGCCAGGAGAAGCCATTGGTGAAGGTTCAGCCTTAGTAGCAGTTGAAGGCTCAGATTGAAGGGGTCATGCAGAGAAGAAGTTAAAGCTTGGCACCATGAAGAGTGTCCAGGAGTGGCTATTTGTGAAAGTGTAGTCCAGTTTCATCACAAAACCCCAGCATTCTGAAGATTCCAGTACTGTGGGATAACCACCAAGAGCAGCAGCAGTGGAGTGATGCCAGCTGAGTTCTGGAGGACATGCTGTGTATGTTGCAGAGGGCAGAGCCAGAGAAGTGATCAAAGTCCTTTGGAGGAGCCCAGAAGATCATGAGTGAATTCCAGATAATTTGACACTGGTAATGTTTTTCTGCTGTTCAAAGACATTGTGAAAAGCTTGATTGATATTTGGTTTCATTTGGTCCTGTGCATCTTAACAAGTTTTATGTTTGTTCCTCTTGTAGATAGTTTTTCTGGTCTACTGTTAAATTATGTTGTAGGGATAAAGCAATATTTTTATTATCTTATACAGAACAGGAGAATTGTCACAAAAGTTTATTTTTGATATCTTTAAAATGGTGGTATTGTGTAATTTTGGGTGAAGGGCTGCCTAGGTCTTAGCATTTGCATTGTCTGCATGTGTTGGCTCTTTGTAAAAGATGTTTGATTGCCTATGATCTGCATGCATTATCAGTAGAAAATCTGAGGAGCTTAGGTATCAATAAAAATGCCTGAGATGAGACACTTGGGATTCCACTGTCCAAGAAGATACTTGTCATGATTGTGGTTCCCTCTACTGAGGTGTGTCAAGGTTTGCATCTAATATTATGCCTCCATGTCATCTTTGTTGAGCCACCACAGCAGTATACAACAACAGCTCATTATTATTATGTTAATTTTGATGTGTCACATATGCTTGTATAACACATGCATGCCTGGGGCCTGTGAAGATCAGAAGAGGTCATTGAATGGCCTTGGGCTAAAGTGACAAATGCTTGTGAGCTATCAGGTAGGCTCTGGAAGTTGAACCTAGGTCTTTTGCAAGAGCAACAAATGCTCTTAAGTACTGAGCTGTCTCTTCAGATTCTCCTTCAGTTAATTTTTGATAGCTCAGTTTCTCTCCATATCTTTCAGCATCTTGTTTATACCTGCAAGACTGGCTTTAAGTTCCTTAGTTTGGTGTTCAAGGTCCTTCATGACAGGGCTTCCATCTGCCTTCCAGCCTTCTGTTAGCCTCAAGTGCCTCTCTAATCAGTCTTCCAGTTATGCAATAACTCAGTTATTACCCAGCACACTCTCCTCTGTGTCTCTATTTTTCCTTACCTCTTAGCATATATTCACTATCTTAATTTTTTTATTGGTGTGATAAAATGCCAGGATCAAAAGCAACTTGAGGAAAACTGAGTCTATTTCATCTTATATCTCTAGGTCACAGTCCCTCAATGAGGGAACTCAGGGCAAGAACTCAAGCAGGGCAGGAACTTGGAGGCAAGAACTAAGGCAGAGGCCACAAAGAGTGCTGCTTACTGCTTTGTTCCCATGGCTTCCTCAGTTTGCTTTCTTAGATCACCTACAATCCCCAGATCAGGGGTGGCATCTCCTACAGTGAATTAGGTCCTCACACATCAATCATCAATCAAGAACTCCCACAGGGTTGCCCACAGGCCAATCTAGTGGCAGCATTTTCTCAATTGAGGTTCTCTCTTCCAAAATGACTCTAACTTGTGTTAAGCTGACATAAAATTAGCCATCACAATGCTTGTTCCCAACTTCTATCTACTTAACTATGCTTCAACTTAAGGATCATGTTTTCCTGAGCAAAGCGCTTCACACATCTGCTTCAAATGGATGTAAACCTTCTTTGCTTGTGAACTTCTCCTAAACTTTACATGCAGTACATGTTTTGTATTGGTATAATATTTAGCATTTTGAAAGTCAAGTTTTATCTGTCCTTTCTTCCTATGTGTGCAGTCTGCTAGCACAGGGAATAATCTTCATTCTACACACAGATTAATCCAGTGCTTTTTGTATGGCAAGTTTTAAAAGGCAATTTTCTGCACAGATTAATGAGTACTTTTAAGAATCTATGATTGAAGGAGTGAATCAAACTTTCATGGATGCATGAATAAATAACTTTGTGCATGGATGAATAAATGAATTCCTGTACTTATGCATTCAAATAGATCTTGGGAGGCCACTATGCAAATTAATCCAGGAATAGTTGAATGCTTGTATGCATAAATGAATAAAAACATACATATGTGAATCTGTGAATGAATGACCAAATACTTGGATTTCTGATTCTTGAGAATGTTTTTCAGTGAGAAATTGATTAGGGTATTGTTATATACTATACTACCATCAAAATTTCTCTAGTATTTAATGGTTTTATTAATTAAGATCTCTGAATATGTGGCTGGAGAGGTGGCTCAGTGGTTATGAGTATTGGCTGCTCTTCCAAAGGACCTGGATTTAATGCCCAGAATATACATATCATCTCACAACTGATTGTAACTCCAGATCCAGGGAACTCAAGGTAATTTTCTAGCATCTCTGGGCACTGTATGTATACAGTGCAGACATGCATACAAGAACAATGCTTGCAAAAATAAAATAAAAATAATAAAAAGTTAACCTTGAATAAGAATGGTCATATCCAGACAATATATTCTCCTTCATTAACCCTTCAGGTTAGGCTGGTCTACATTTTCACTAAAACATTGAAACCAGGCACAAACTACCTAAATAAGGGAATGTGACTTCTCAAGTCTTCTTGTTCCACATGCTTACTGAACTTCCAGTCACCTCATATATATACTTTCTTCTTTGATTTTGGTATCCAGCACTGTGTACTGAGACTGTCTTTGGCATACCAAACCAGGGTCTTTCCATTATCTTTGTATAATTTCAGTTGCCATTTCACCAGGTAGGAAGTTAACAGTCCATTCTTAAGTGTTTATAGAATATAAATATTTTCCTATGTGTATCCAAAGTGGCCAAAGTCTTTGGATTTTATCTTAATCCACATGAGAGTGTCTATAGTCTTAAGTCCTTGTCACAGTATTTGATTGCAAATCCAATGACAGCCTACAGTTCTCAAAGGCTCACTTACAGTGGTTGTGGTTGTGGTTGTCTATTAGACATGGTAACTAGTCGTTTGTCTTGGGTCTCTGCTAGGAAGGAAGTACTAGAATTAGAATTCTGTTATCTTGACCCATGGCATAAATACTTTCCTTGAATTACTAATTTATATTTTGTTTCTTGCTTTTAAAAGGGTTGATAGGAAAACTGCACAGTGTGGGGATGGGGAGAAGTAAATATGCATTTTCTTTCCTGAAAAGCTGAAAGCTAATTTGGATCTCCAGTTTAGCTCAATGGTCCTCAAATTTACTATTCATGTGATAGAAGTCTTCAAGTTAACTAATAGACCATACCAAGAATCTAAGGAGCATATGATCCACTTTTCACATTGATGTCCATGTTTAAGTGGAAATATATGGTAGAGTAAATGATTAATGGGCACCATGTCTGTTGCATGGATTATGAGTGTGAGATTGAAGTTTTTAACTCAGGCCTGGATAATAAGGTATTTATTGGACAGAAGGACAACTGAGAATTGACCAATGTTCATTTGCCTTTTCCTCAAAGATATTAACAGTGATCAGAGGGAAGATTCCAAAGAACATTCTAGGATAGAATGAGCAGACTACCTGTATTATAAATAAAGAAATAATGCAAAATAGGAACATAGAAACATCCATTCACTTATGTGTTATCCATGGTTGTTATCCCACTGCAATTGGAGAGTTGAGTAATTGCTACAGTGACCTTGTGACTCACAAACCCTCAACTATCTTTTGCTATTAGTTTTTTTTTTTTAATGAGACAAGGTATCTAAGACTGACCTTGAACTTGCTATGTAGTGGAGGCTACTCTTGAACTTCTAATCCTTCTGCTGACTCTATCACCTGGAAACTGGGATGACAGGTATGTCACCAAGCATGGCTTTATGTAATGTTGAGGATTGACTCTAGGACTTTGTCATGCTAGGCAAGAGCTCTACCAACTTAAATAGTTTCCCCAGTCCAACTTCTCAAGTATTTATTATATGATCCTTTAAATGTAAGTTTATCAACTTCATATTTTAGGAAAAAAGTTATTGAGTCAGGGTAAAACAGACCTACTTAAGTTTTAATTTAAACTTTGTTCATTTAAAAGCTGCATGTGCCATTTGAAACTCATAACTCATTTGTAAAATTGAATTAGTCATTCATGGTAGTTTTCAGAAGGTTGAGCAAGAAATGTATGAGTAACTGGCCTGGTGCCACACATAATACTCTTTAGGCATCATGCTACTTCTAAGAGAGACCAAGAAACAAGGTTGGTAACATTTACTCTGGTCTATATACATACACATTCTTTCTAACAAAAATCTCTATTCATACCTTTTGCCCAGGAGAGCTGTCCTTGGAAGATTTTTCTCTAAAATCCATGACATGGGGAAGACCACTTTTCTTCCAGCAAGAAAAAGTGGGAGTCAAGCTTTCTCTGTCAGCCTTCTTACTGCATAAGATGTAGAGGAGATAATGTAAGGTGGGAAAGGTACAGTCTTCTAGGGCCTCATGTGTCAGGTATGATTTTAATTTCAGATAATGTCTAAGCTTGGTAAGAATCCGGTAGCAAGTGTGAGCAGATCTCCTGGTTGCTCATAGCTGACATTCTTTTTCCTTCCTACCCCACCCCAAGCCTGTGACATGGGTAAACACTATACCATCTATAGCTATAGATTTTATCTCTCATTACTTCCCCCTGTTTTATGCTCCTTAATAGAAACAACCCCCATGGATAACCATATTTGGGCCAGTCATTAAGTTATACTGCTGCTAATGATCTCAGTATCATACTGTAAGTAGTTTAGTGGTCTATTAATGTTCAGTTGTCAAACCCCCTTAGATTGTTAAAATGGTTTTGATCCATCCATCAATAAATACCAAGGACAGAATTGCAATCTCACAAACAATGCAGACACTCAACAGTTTCACTGAAATTGAATCAGATAAAATTGTATGTTTGTCTTGATGAAAATGATGGTGGTGATGATGAAAGAGACATTACATTGACAGTAGCAGAGATGGTGTTGTTGGTGTCAGAAGGACAGTAGTAGTCACAATTATGGTGGTTAAATATAGCCAGAGCCGCCACCTGATCCCATTTGTTGCTCCATTTCAACCAAGGGGAGGGTGAAACTAGAAAAAAATTTATATAGGAGTCAAAGCTGCTCTAGACTGATAAGAAAACTGGTACCACAGCAATGTACTGTTGAAGTAAAGCTGACTTAGGGCATGAAGTGTAGACATATAGACAATATAATAATGTTATCCACTAAATTAGAGGCATTTGATTTCCAGATACTCAGCAATAGAGAGAAACAAAATGAAGTATATTTATAGGTGCAGACTTAGCCTGTCTCTAAGAAGGCAGATTGTACCCATATGAGAAGACTATTGATTTTGTAATCCAGTGAACATTGACATCCTGTTTGGATGACCCAACTGGTGGGCTACCAAAGGAACTGCCTGAGGTGGAAGCATAGAGAGGCATGTTAGACATTTCTCTCAGGATTTTATCATGTTATTACACTTTGTAAGCATGTATTATCTTATTCTTTTAATCTTCACATACAGTTTAGAAAGTAGGCTCATCATAATTAAATCACTTGGCCCTGTGAAGCTAGACCTTTTCCATTGTACTTTTGCTATTCAGAATGTGATTCCTGAGCCAACTGTATACATTGCCTGGAATTTTGCTTTCATCTAAAAATATTCAAAGACTAAAATGAGAATCAGCTTTTTAACATTTCATGTGAAACCTGTATATATTGGAATTAGAAAAATATTATGCATGCTACACTGTACTGCCCCCACCCGCATCATTCTTTTTTTTCCCCCAGAAACAAGGATCATTCACTGTGGTTACAAGAAGAACAAAAGGCTGGTTTAGATTTGGGAACTCTCATGTGTCTACATATCAAGTGTCTACATATATTGTTCCTGCTGGGTTATATAGCTTCAGCCTAAGGCCTGAGGGAGCCAGATACTTTGTGTTGGTTGACCAGTTGTCCTTATTGGAGCTACAGTACCCCAGAACTTCTTTTCCTGAGATTCAGTCAGCAGATGTGAGCAAATTTGCCAAATGTTGTCAGTGAGTTGCCACTTCACACACCATCTTCAAGTTTCTAGAATCTTCAGCTCTAGTCTGTGAATCATTCCAGTGAGTTTTCCATTTCAGTTATTTACTTTTTCAGTTCCAGAAATATTTTTGTTTCTAGAGAAGAGATAATTACTGCAACAATAGTGGAATGACTGTTATGGGGGTGAGAAAGTTTGTGCTTGGTATAGTGAAACTTGGTCAAGGTCCCATGATTAGAGAAGTCATAAGCATGAAGGATGCAATTAACTGCTTTCATTCTTCTAAATGGAAATGTTGTCAAACTTCTTTCTATTTATATTTACACCCATAGACCAGTGTAATGTTTAGCTTTGAACAAAGAAGTGATCTTTTGTACAAATGATTAATGTAGAGACTCATGGTCAGGGAAGATGCTGAGAACAACTGCTGCTTGAATGATTAGCCTTGTTGGTCACTCTAAAGCTCATGGAGCCTTCTGGAAGAGAGGAAGGGAGAATTGTAAAATGTTATCATATTTGTAGGGTATGGCCATGGCACATAAACTCACAACTTCTGCAATAGCCAAAAGTTGAGTAGGCTACATATCCTAGTGTTTCTGTATGATTTGTGGGCTCCTTTTGGAAACAGGACCTTTTGAATATAATTATATGGTGTCATAGGAAAGCAGATTCTTTCACTTTCCAGAATTTTCTGTTTCAGAGTTATATTTATTTGTTGTGATTATTATAAGATCAGCCTGATATGTAACATTAAGATCTTTCCATGACTTTTCTGCACCTGCATCATTTCCTGGTACATGGCATTTTAAAAATTATTCTATGTGTGGGGCTGCTTTTGACTGTTCTAATCTTGAATTATCTGCATCTCAAAAGAAGAAAGAGGAAAAAGCTAAAGAGGTGAGGGTCGTTAAATATAAGAAAACCCAATAATGGTGCTTCTCCCTGGGAAAAGCTTGTTCTCCTCTTAACAGTCATTAGTTGCCTATAGTGCATTGCTTAGATGTGGGACTCTGAATACTTTTCTCCTTTCAATGCTAACATGTCTGCTGCTACTACCATTTTTTCCAATCTTGTTTATGCAATCATTTCTAAAGAGACTGTTTAACAGCAGACTTCCTGGTATTCTGGCTCTTACAATTTTGCCTCCCCATCTTCCATGATGTTAGTTTAACCAATGCAGAGTGGTCAGCATTGAAGCCACTTACATACAAAAACACAAAAACAGACTCAGCAAGTTGTATTTATATACATCTGCAAGTATGTGTGCACCCCCCACATATACATGTAACAATAATAATCAAATTAAAAGAGGATATCAGCTTGAAGAGGACCATAGGATAGTGTCCATGAAAGGTTTCTGGGATGGGCCAAAGGAGGAAAGAGAGGAAGAAAGTGATGTAATTTTATTTTAATTAAAATCATTGAAATAAAACCACACCAATTCTTCACATTGTCTAGCAGCCACCTCAGCTGGAAGAGGGGCTTGAAACAGTGGAGGGAAGGGTAACAACTCTGACTGCTGACCTCTCCATCTGCACCACTGTGGCCAGAAGTAGCAATTAGTGATCAGAGCATAAATCACTGATATTTGGAAGAAAGATTACTTTTTGGTTTCCTGGCTCCTACAAGGAGTAAGTGCACAGCTGGCAGACACAGGCAGTGGCTACTATGAAAAGAGCTGAAATTGACCAAAATTAACCATAATTTTCCATTCAAGCCTTCTTTCTCATAGAAGTTGCAAGCCTTCAATAAACTCAGAATTCTCAAACATCTATCTTTAGTGAAAAGATCCTGCATGTTCTATTGTCTAGTTGTGGAGACAGATTACTGGTCCTTTCTATCACTCTACTTTTCTCAGAATCCAAAGACAACTTTGATAATATAAAAACCAAGCCAAAGAGATGTGATTAATCACAGCATCTCCCAATAGTACAAACTGTAAATCCAAAATCTCAAATGAACTTTTCCACATTCTTATGTCTATAGTATTTGCCATGGTCTACATCTCCAACAGTGACTAGTGATCACCCCTTCTTGTGCTATTTGTAAGAGCTGAGGAGATCACGTCAAATCATAACGTTTTTAAAAATAAATTGAATTAATCTAGATGGCATCAGATTAAGAGAGAAATGGAATCCAAAGTTGTAGGAAAGGAGAAGGTAGAATGAGTTAAGCAAGACTGGAAAAGTCACTGCTCCCGTGCTGGGACTCCCAGAAAATATTATAGAATGTTTTTATATATATGACATGGCATTCCTTCTAAACAGACAAGAGAATGTAGGGCATAGACACTAGCCTATTTTAAAGGCATTGTTTCAAGAAAACATCCATTAAAGGAAATCATTCCTCTCTAATAAAGCCTACTTGATTACAGTGGAGATTGTGTGACTACAGTGTGATCTTGTGAGTAGAAAATGACCTGTGGTTGACATAGATATGACCAAGATATCATTCTTCAGACACAGCTTAGTATGTAATTAAGTGGACAATGACTATAACATCACAGAAGTCTAATCGGCAAGGTGCAGATTCTCTCTCTGGTTCAGATATATTTTGGTTGATAGGAGTGTTTAAACATTAATTTACAATTATGCAAATATATGCATATAACATGTTAATTTAAAAAGGGAATTTTAAGAGAACATAATTCCCAAAATATATTTGCTCTAAACAGAGCACATTTTAGACAGTCTTTGTAAACTGTCTCCTGGCATTTTCTTGTCAGCATTTCTCTTTTTCTATTTCTACTTATTGCTTCATTTTAAGTCTTTGTTGAAATGTTTCTTAGTGTGGACTTTCATGTGGATTTAGAGGTCAGGAAACTATGAAATTCCACAAACTGTGTACATGGGTGGAAATTAATTCTTGCTGGTGGGAGGAGTTGTCTCACACACACAGGGATATGTGAGATTGTCCTCTTCTCCTCCACCTCAATGTTGAAAAGCATTAATGCCAATTGAATGGAATAGTGTACAATAAAAGGAACCTTTTGTTTTAAAAGTAAGATAAACATCCATTTAAATCCTAACTTCATGAATTTCTTAAGCAAATTATGAATGTTTTTTTATGCCTTAGGCTACTTTTTTAAATGATGCCTGCCCTGTAAAGTTGTTTAAATCTTAGAATCAAATAAAATTGAATATCTAGTTCAGTGCCTGGCACAAAGAACATGTTCAGGAAATGATGGCTGACAGTTATTTCTATGATACCTCTTGGATACATATTTCTTGCCAAAAGGGGTCCTGTCATATCATTTGAATGCCCTTGAAAGGTTTGTCTTCCATAGATTCTGCAGCTTACTGATGTACACTTTTCATTCATCTACACATGAATTTGGTCATCCCTGCATTTCTTTTCTTTTTTCATTTTGTTTATTTTAAAAGTAGGTTTTATAATTCATGTAGCATGAGAATAACAGATCAGGAAACCCAATGATAACTAGTGTAAAGATTGCTCTACCTCTTATGAGAGATATCTTGCAATGTCATGAGGAACCAACTGAGATTGGTCAGGATTCAGAGAATTTTGGAATTGGTATGGGTTAGTTATTTTCTTTGTAACTTTGACAAAATACTTGGAAGAAGCGAATTAAAGGAGGAGTGGTTGGTTTGGGCTCATAGTTGGCATATATCTTACATCCCTGTGGATCAATAAGCTGAGAGAGCTTTGGGCATAAATGGGGTGGGACTTGAAAGCCCAGAAGGACTCCGATAGCCAATATTCCGTAAATATTCCACAACCTTTAGAACAGCACACCTGCATAGGGATTAAGTTCAAATACAAAAGCCCACGGAAGACATTTTACATTTAAACTATAACAGAGTTATAGGTTTCCACTGGGCCCATGACCTATCTAGTCACAGATTCTTAGCCAGTTTAGCAGTTTTAGTTATGGGTTTTATATCATGGAGTGGGCTTTAAATCTAATCAGAAAGAGGTTGGTTACTCTTATATCATTTGTGTCACTGTGGAACCAGTATGTCTTTTAGTCAGGTTACTGTGGTAGGTCACAGAAATTGTACCTGGAATATATTGATGATTACCTTTCTCCTCTGGTAGCAAGAATAGTTCCTTCCAGCACTATTCATACTAGTCAGTAAAGGCACAGCTTCTCGCTAGGCACCATCTTGACTTCTCCCTGTTTGATGATATATGTAAGCATTGTCTTCAGAAATAAGGTCTTAGATTGTAGAGAATAATCAATATCCTTGGTGATTGGCAATAGGCTGTGATGGCTGGGGGATTCCATTGGGGCCCTTTGGTCAATAAGTCAACAAAATATAACCAATTCCTAGTACTGGAGGCTTTACTTAGTGGGCATAAGATGTCATTTGGGGCATTATGTCCCCTATTATATGTTGACTCTATTTAGATTCCTTTCATATATGTGTATATTTTAGGAAGCTTCTATAGTAGTAGTTTTCCATATAGTTTTTCAAAACTCCATTAGTGTTGTTTGTGTTGTTAGTGTTCCCTATAATCCCTCTTTTATCCTTTCTGGAAGAGGATGTATTAGAGAGTGTCTTCTCATATCCATCCCTTTATTGTCAGAGTTGTTCTTTAAATATATATACTCCTGGATCACGTTCCAGAGGTATCAAGAAACAGAGTACAAGCGGCTGAGAACCAGAAAGCAAGTGATGTCTGCTGTCACAGGCTGAAATATGCCTATCTCCAAGACATTTTTGCATTTCTAACATAAAAGATCTCAATATGTAAGTTTACTGGAAGATAGTCTTTAAGGATATCTGTCTAAAGTCAGATTGTTTGGATGGATGGCCTCCAATATGATCTGTGTCCTTTCTAAGAAGAAAGAATTTGGACACAGATGGACTCAGAGAGAAGCCCATGTGAATATGGGAAAGATTCCTATTGAGAAGAACACGAAATGCCTCAGAGAAAATCAATCCCTCCCAGTGCTTTGGCGATCTCTGACATTCAGGACTGTGAGGAGGTATACTTCTGTTTGACAGATGCAGGCTGTGGTATCTTGTTATGACAGCCTGTGCAGGCTGACAGAGCCACCATAGAAAGTTGTTCACAGGTTGCTCCAAGATTTGTGATTTACAACCACAGATTTCAGAAAAGATAATCATTAGCACTATGTCTCAGACAGCCATATTATTAACTAGCATAAAACTGCTAAATAAAAGTCCTCTTCATGTACATGGAATTGTCTGCATCAAATAATAGTCAGAAATGAAGGCAGGCGTGAACAGAATGCATTCTCCACTTAGAGGCAAAATTAATGGAAGGGGAAATTTAGGAATGATACAAAGTGACCTTTCAGATAAAAATGTTTTGATTAGACTAATGAGAAGCAATAATTAAGCAAATCTGTCTTGTACTTATTGTTAATTGTTTCTTTGATTATTTTGTTCACATATATTTTGAAAGAAAAAAACAGTACTTTGTTATGTCACATATCCCTGATGGGTGTGTTTACTCCTGTGAAAAATACAAATCCTGACTTTCTTTAGTGGATTTATTTGGAGCATAGTGGTTGGGGTTGTCTCTGAGCCTTTTACCTGCCCCTGGGACCTTTTTACTCCTGCTAGGTTACCTCTTCCAGCCTTAATGTATGGGCTAGTGCCTGGCTTTGTTCCATCTTGTTATCCCCTGTTTGATTCCAGGAAGCCTGCTCTTTTTCTGAGGGAAAGCAGGAGAGGGATGGGTGATGGATCTGGGGGAGAGGAGGATGAAGGGTGTTTGGAGGAGAGGGAGAGGAGGGTGGAGATGCTGGCATCAAGGTGGTTTGTAGGAGATAAGAAAAAATAAAATTAACATATATATTTAAAAAATAAAAATCACCTTTAAGTTGTGTTGAGAAGGGTTCTGAGGCTCTGTCTAGACTAAGCAGGGTAGCAATGTGTGGTGGGTTTCATGGGACCCAGGTGCACATGCCTGTCCTGGGTCATCACTCTATACTTCTGCAGGTTGTGGTCACCACTCAGGTTCTTCTGGATGACATGGGCTGTCTGCATATCTTTTCTATTTGCCTAATTCATTGAAAAGCCATCAACATTCCTTTACGATTCAGCCAGCTAGCTTAAGCCAAACGATTTATGACAAAGTAAAAATAATCCTTGTTTTATTAAAAATAACTTCTTTGCTATTTAATGGCTGAAGATAATTTCAATTTGGTCTTTGTTATCACAGTGGTTTATAACTGTCACCTGTAGTGCTTGACTTGGATGAATGCTTGTTCTCTATAATTACAGTAAGACCAACTTTATAGAATGACATTTCCTTCCTTTTTTGATAAAAATATCACAGAATTAATGCTCTCTTTTTTAAATTGATGATTCATTGTATGAATTATGAGTTAATTCGACCTCTGGTCAGATAGTTTCATTTACAATATTTAGGGGTTAGGGACAACCCAATATAATGAGTTAAACAGTTGAAATATAGAATAGAATATCATTATATATCTTCTGGATGTGCCAGGGTGTCTGAAAGAGAAATATGGAGTACATGCTTCATTTGAAGCTTTTATTATTTTTTTTCAAGTCAGGGTTTCTCTGTTGTAATTCTGGCTTCCCTGGTACTTACTCTGTAGTCCAGGCTGGCCTTGAACTCACAGAGACTCACCTGTCTCTGCCTCCCAAGTGCTGAGGTTAAAGGCGTGCACCACCACCTCCTGGCTTGAAGCTTTATTTTTAATGTAAGATTTTTTTTTCCTTTGTTACAGTCATGAGTATTTCCATTTTCATGAGAATAAAAATCTGTGTTAGATACATTTCTAAGACAAAATGTCTGAGAAAAACAACTGAACCAGAATTTATTTGGGTTCATGGTTCCACAGATACCAGTCTCTGATTAGATGGCTCCACTGCTTTTAGGACTGACATAAGACAGAAGTATCATGATGGAAGAACCTATTGGAGAAAAGCTGTATATCCTGTGACAGCCAGGAAGAAGGGAAGGAGTAAGGAGAGAGGGTCTAAGAGAGAGAGATACACAGAGGGAGGGGGGGGATACAGAGAAAAAGAGAGAGAGAAAAGAGATGGAGACAAAGACAGAGACACAGAGAGAAACAGAGATACACAGAGGAGGGCAAGTACATGAGCACTGGGAACAAGAAGGCATGCCTCTGGTGATCTTCCAACTAGGTTCTATTGTGGGTTTCTACCACCTACCAATAATGCCACTAAGTTATCAGTACATCCTGAATTGATCCATTGATAGGTCCAAGTCTTATGACCTGCCCACTTCCCAAATTCCCACAGTTGAACAAATCTTTGGGATCCAATTCTTCAACACATGAGCCTCTAAAGGATACTTCATAGTCAACCACAACTGTGTCCACACTTCACCCGAGCAATCTTTGGCTCTTGGATTCAAATGTCCTAGGGGACACATGGGAGTTCTTGAATCTTGTCTCACACCATCTATTCTTCCTGCCTGTAAGAATCCTGAGGATAAAACCCAAAGTCATGACAGCAAATATGAAATCAGAGGTTCCACATTATTTCTGGCAGGATCTATTTCAGAAACCAAATGTGATAAAATTGCTAAACCAGGATGAAAGGTAGATGGAGGAGGAGAAAAGAAGGCAGTTTCTTCCATTATGTTCTTACCCAAATGTTACTTGTAGGTCAGTAGTCTTTAACCTTGGCTGGTTACTGGAATCACCTGATAATCATTAAGGATGTATCTCTTGGATTCCCCCAAAGACTTGGATTTAATTGCTCTAGAGTACAGTTGGTTTGATTATGGAAGGACATGAAAGCAGAAGGGAGACTCTTTGGAAAAAGGAAGAGGATCAAAGGAAGGGGGATGAGAAAGGCTATATGACGTCAATATGATTGAAGTACATTATATATGTGTATGAAAATGCCATAACAAAACCCTTTGTTTTCTATAATTAATAAAGGCTAATAAATAAGTTTTTAAAAATATGCTTAGAATTTTCTCCATATGATTCTGTTGTATAGCCTATGATGTATCAAAGAGATACATTTCTGAAGTAGTATAGAAATAGTTCTATAATATGCATAGGAATTGCTGGGATCTTGTTAAAATTGGGACTATGACCTTCTAGCTCTGAATTGGGATGTGAGATTCTGAATTTTGACAAGCTCCTTGGTATTTTCGATGCTACCCTCCTTATAAACCATGTTTTCAGTACCAGTGCCCTAGAAATGCTGATGGAGAGAGATGAAGAAGCTAGCTTACAGATTAGACTGGAGTGGCAGGCAAGAATAGATGGGATCATCACATTTTCAAGCATAATCTATAACATTCAAGTGACCCTAATACAGGGATTCATTAAAAAATCTGTATTCTAGGAATCTGTTCTGATGCAATTAGAAATCCACTTTCTAAAATAAGGTCTCCAAATCAGAGGTGACATGGATTAGGGGCGACCCTTCCCAGTAATGTTTTCAGTGTGAAAAGATACTGTGAAAGAAGATTCATCCCTGCCTTTTTACATTTCCTCCATCTTTTATTCAATCTAACTTTTATGCTCTTCCTCCAGAAGGCTCTCCACGTCTATCTTCTTCTCATTGCAGTTATAAACTCAGTTTAGTATCTCATCAACTAAACGGTTTAATCCACTTCTAGTTTACCCCATTACAAAATGTTATGTACAGCACCGTTATATTTATTTTACAATAGAACAATTCTACATAACTTTAGTTAAGTTCTCTAATAGTTCTTTTATCCAAAAAGATGAAAAAATATAGAAGTCCTTTACGTAATCATCAAGCCCTGTTCATTGACTAGGTTACGTCTCAATTCTCTCACATTTGATTTTCTTTCTCAATATACTACATATGACTTCATACTTCTGCTTGCTTATTCATTCATTCATACGTCCATAGAGCCAAGGAAACAGAGCCTTTGACATAGGAAGAATTGTACTACAATGAACTGCTACCAGGGAGTGTCAAGGAAGACTTCTTGGGGGAGATGTAATGCAAACTGAGTCTTCCAGGAGAATAAAGTTTCAGTTGAATACATCAACAGCTGTCAAATTGATAATAAGTGCAACCTCACAAAGGCACAAAAAAGGTTACATATTTTATTTTTTAGGTGCAGCTTCATTGCAGAGTATTATATGGGTTTTAAAAAAATGTATGCAGATTGGAAGTTCAGGAAGGGAGATTATGGATCCCATGGGAGGATTTTGTATTGATACAACTGTATCAAGTCAGATCCTTTCCCACCCCTGATATTTGCCTTTGTTGTTCTCTTCCCACATAATATTTTCTTACTTCAATTTTACTTGATGAAGGTCTACTCATTCTTTAGTGCTTTAGTTGAAATAACTTTTTCCCATCAGGAAAAAAGAAATCAGTCTTTCTTTCTGCATTTTGGACTCAAATTACTTTGGTGACATGCATTTCTTTGCCTCAAGTTAACATATTTAAACAGTAAATATTATGTCTTTGTTGTCTTCCAGCCTTTCTCCTGGCACACATTAGCTGTTCAATAAGTAGTTGTTAAATTGAATTAGATGGAATCATAAAAAAGCCCAACCATCAATTATGTCTTAAGCATTCCCCAATCCCTATTCTCATCTTATTTGAATTAAGTGTTGATCAAAAGGTATTTACTGCCAAACCTACATATTCACTCTGGTTCTGTCTGCAGAGATTTCACTAAGGGCAGAGTTCTGGCAGTTTAGATGCCAGAACCACATTACTTCAGAACCACATTGATAGCTTTAATTCTGTGAAGGTTTGGAGCCATATGCTGTGTACCACCATGAAGCACAGCTGGATCATGTATCAGATGGAAATGAATGAATAAAAGTGTAGAAACAATGCCAAACTCTTGCATTTGCTTTTATCACTAGACTTGGGCCATTCATCAAACCCCAAAGCACATGGCATAGTAATGGTAGTTATCATTTGTAGCATGCTTACTATCTTTTATGCACTGTTATGAACATATCCTATAAAATTCTGTAAGCAGTATTTATAATATCCATGCAATGTATATTTATATTATAATGTATATTTATAGAAATATATCATGAGACAGTAAATGGTTAAACAACAACCATTCTCCACTAGTTACCCAACACAATAACTTAAGGAAGTAAAAGTTATTCTCACTCAGAGTTTGAGGGTTCAAGTTCATTAAGGCAGGGAAGGCATGACAGAAGGAGTGTGAATTTTCTGGCCAAATTGTACTTACAGTCAGGAGTCAGATGGAGATGAACGCTGCTGCTCAGCTCCCTTTCTTCTTGTTATTCAGCCTGGGTCCTTGGCTACATTTATTGTGGGATTTCCCATATCAATCAATCTAATCCAGCAGTTCTCAACCTGTGGGTTGGATCATGAGCCTTTTGAGGGGTGAATGACCCTTTTACATGGATCATCTAAGACTATCTGCATACTAGATATTTACATTATGATTCATGGCAATAGCAAAATTACAGTTATGATGTAGCAACAAAAATCATTTTATGGTTGGGGGTCACCACAACTTGAGGAACTGTGTTAAGGGGTCACAGCATTAGGAAGATTGAGAAACACTGATTTAATCTAAAAACTCATAAATACACCTAGAAGTTTCTATCCACAGTGATTCTAGATCACATCAAATTGACAATAAAGATTAGCTACCACACATGTCCAGGGTCTTTGAGATCATACTGGTGATAAGTAGAAGTGGGAATTAAGCCAGAGTAGTGACTCCAGAGACCAACCATTTAACCATGTAATTGTATTGTCTTAAGGAATTTTAAAATAATATTTGGTAAGCCAGGCAATGTGAAGACAGGTGCTTGGAGGGCATGAAGAACTTCATGCCAACTAGGAATTCTTAAACATACTCTCCCATTGTCATCATCTTTCACTGGTGCAATAACAGTGGGACACAGAAGAGAATGTGAACATGTTCCTACTGATTGATTGGAAGCAAATAATTATTACTTTTTCTATAGTATGTATTCACTATCAGAAAGTAATAGAAATGCTAAACAAGATTAATAGCCCTGTTTCATTATTTTTAATGCAAATTATTGATTTTAAAATAGTGTAAGGCATGACAGTTTATTACAATAAAACAATAAAATAGACTATATGAAGTAATTGAGAATAATCTTTCCTTCTTGCTGTGGCTGTGGGGCATAACGCTCTGTACATGTGGAGGCATTTATGGCAAGCTCTTTCCTGAGATGGCAGCTTAAGCACTCTATAAAGAAGCACTTTGGAACCAGAGTATTATAAATAATCGGCAATAAAGCTGGTAAATGGGCCTTTAATTTGATTCCATTATGTCACAGATCACAGGGACCAAGAAAGCCCAGCATTCCAAACACTATCTGCTGAGCCTAACACAAAGGTAGGGATAAGAGATGGTCTTGGAGTAACTTTACCACTGTGGGACTTTCCAGGGAAGAGCTGTACCATTGACAACTGAGTGTGGAACGAAATCCTGCATAAGAGCCAGGTGTGTTTATTAAAGCTACTCTGCCCTCATCACAAGTTTCCTCTGATACTCTTCCTTTCTAGGCATGGTTTCTACTGGAATCTTCTCAACTTCCATACACTTTGTCTAATTTCACAGCTAACAATAGACAAATTCAGTAGTGATTTTCTCCTGCTGTCATTTCTGATGATGGGGGCCTTAGTAGCTACAAGAATTATGTACGGCCTTGTTTCCTAGAATAGATCACAAAGGATGTAAGAAAGAAAGTTAGGCCACCTGAACATGCTGTGCTAATCAGAGCACGCGTGGAGGAATGAAAGCAAGTCTAAACAAAAATCTAAGGACAGCATAACGCAGAGCACACAGAAAAAGGAAATGAAAGTAAAATCATGTGAATATAGAATCTGTGAGTGATGAGTCCTGGGGAATTTTCTGGAACTCTAAGAATAATCAAGAAATTTATCTACCAAAGACAACTTAGGCTTGTTCTGGGAAACCCTAAAAGGATAAAGTTAGTCTTATGTAGATAAATGTGAGTTTGTGTGTTATCTAACCACAGAATCCTATGTCCTTATACAAATAAACCAAACCACATCCGACACAATAATTTTTAATGCACAATGAAATCAGCAAGGAGATCAAATCTATCTATGTGTTTGGGGTGGTGGTAGATGAGGCTAAACAAAACAGATTCAGTACTTGATATAAAACAAGAGCTCAAAAAATATTAGCTGCAGCAATAAAGACCAAGAATGACTAAAGCCTATCTGGAAGATAGAGCATACCTTTTCTGAATTTCTGGAGCAGACTTATGTTGACATTGAAACTGAGGCTGAGAGATCTTGACTTGACTCCATCAATTTACCAAAGTGCCCAGGAGACCTGATCTGAGGATAGAAGGACAGACATCCCTTACAAAAACATAATGGATTAAAATCCCAATAACATAAGTCAATATAACTTAAGAACTAAGCCAAAGTTAGAGATAGTGCTCAAGGAAGAGAAATGCAGTAAACACAGAATGTGAAGTCAGAAGCATGTGTGGACGATAGAGAAGACAATTAGCTAAGGTTGTTCAGGTTTATATATGGCTCACACTGGTGTTTTCCATTCACGTGGTGGGTAGGATAAATGGGTTATAACTACTTTGGCTAATCAATTAAATATAGATTTCAAGTATATATGAGGAAGAAATTCCCCTGGGAGTAACTGTTTTATAGTGGACTTAATGATGTCTGCAGTGTACTGATGAAACGAATAAGCTCTAGTCCCACAGTGACTAACCACTTCAGTTAGACACACCCAATCCCTTTTTGTTTCTGCTTTTTCATGCAAAAAATGATGACAATAATGTAACCTGCCTCTTGAGATAATAAGAATTTAATGAGATAATGCAAGGGATACTGGGTGTTACTATATGTAGAATTATCAAAAATGAAATTGAATAATATCTATATATGAAGCCTGTATCAGAGATCAGGACCATTTAGATCCTTTAAGAGTCTAGGTGTTAAAGATTTGTTTCTAATGTGGTAGCTTAGGAGAGAGCTTAGGAGATCCACCTTTAAGAAGTGGATCTTAGTAGGAGGCCATTAAGTTATTGGGAGAGTTGTCTTGAAAAGTACTGTGGAAATATGGTCCCTTCTTTCTTTTTTTGTTCCAGTTTGAGATCTTTTCCTCCTACACCAATTTCTGCTATGACAAACTACCAACTACAGCTCTTAGTAAAGACCAAACCAATAAAGCTACCTGATCTTGGGCTTTGGACCTGTAAAACTGTGATCTAAATAAATATTTTCTTGTTACATATTGGCTGCCTCTGGTGGTTTTGTTGTAGTAACACAAATTTGAATAATACAGGATCAGAATGCAAATGTGCTTTGATAAGCTTCTTCATTCATATTTTTTGGCAGCAAGGCACATCATTTTCCTGAATTGAGAAACTATTATCTATTCTTCCATTCACAACAGAAAGGAAATTGATTAAAACAGTTTGTTTTTCCCTTAAGCCTGAGAACATCTGGGGATGTGGTCCAAGCATGAATGTGAGGTCCAAAAAGAATCATTTGGAGAAAGTGGCTCCTTCCTGGGATTTTATGCATGGTGATCACAAAAGAAGCCTGGAGCATTTAGGACAACTGTAACCTCTGGTACTAAGAGCAATACAGAATGTTATTTTCAATATGCATCCTCTCCTAAAATCCATAGTGATTTCCTCAGTGAGACTGGAGTTCAGGACAAATAGTTCAAATCTTTTTTTTTATAGCTCAAATTCTCTATGAGCAGTCACAAAGACACCCCTCCCCCCAGCATACCATTACTGTTCTCTTGCTTTTCTACAGCTCTCTAATTCATAGACTACCAAAATAGACAGTCAGATTAGTAGCATTTTTCACTTCTCAAAACATCAAACCTGAGCTTCTCTCCTTGTCACAGAGTTCCCAATCCTACTGTCATTCATCCTCAAGGTCTCTAGATTCAAAAGACATGTAAGCTCTTTGAGGCAAGAGCTACTTTCATTTTGTTTTATATTTTGTCGCCTCTACTGCTGGTTATCCTGGTTTGGTAACATTTCTAATGTGGCCCACACACTTTTTATTTATTGTAGTTAACAGTGTCCACTTACCAGATTAAGACATCAAGTATTTTCTTTATATATAGTAACTATTCTTATCTCTTTGAAGAGAATCCCAACACCAAACCTGAATTAAATCTAACTCAATCATATCATATCCATCTTTGATTTTTTCCAACCTATCTTACAGGTAAGGATGGCATATATTAAAGAAATGGGCAATAAATAGGGAGTTCTTATTCTTATGAAACAGACCCCAAACTCACCCCCCCTACCTATTATCCTGCACTGAAGAGTGACCATCAGGCCTTGTGATTACTAAGCCAGAAATAGTACCACCTAGTAACTACATGAAACTCATAACTGAAGAAAACAAATACTAGAATATTTAAACTATTCTTAAGAATTCTTGCAGCCAAAAATATTCACAACCAATAGTGGGAAGGAAGAGAGTGAAGTCTAAGCTAAGGAAATCAAGTAAGCATTGATGAACAATCAAGCTGGTTAATGTGTAAAGGAAAGAGAAGTCATTATGGAATGTTACTGGGGATGTATGGATAACAGAGATGAGATCGTAGGGCAAGATTGGAACAGATGGTGAAGACTCAACAACAAGGGCTGTTTATATTGGTTACATGCTTGAATCACTCAGGTGATTTAAAAACCTGTTTAAATTCCTTCTCACATGACTCAAAATCAATTGACTTCACTTTTTGAATTCATTTTGTAAGGATAGGGCACCAACAATTAAAATACATGAGTTTATGTATTCATTTATTTATTTAGCACCCACCCCCCACCCCAGTGTGTGTGTGTGTGTGTGTGTGTGTGTGTGTGTGTGAGGGAATTCGTGTGTCAGGGAATTCGTGTGTCAGGGAATGCTTGTGGAGGTTTGAAGACAACTTGTCAAAGTTGGTTTTTCCTTCTAGCATATGATCTGGGGGACTTACCTTTGGCAGGATTAACACTTTTCATGTTCTTTCAGGGTAGAGTGTTGCTGTTATAAAGTACTACATGGTCAGCTCCATGCTTACATGCTCACTCTCAATGTCTAACTATTTTCTTTGAGCAGTTGGCTTGTGTGGCACTCTCCGACAGTTCAGAATGGTGCTTCTTTTTTCTTGCTCTAGTTTCAGAGTTTCTCTATGTTGTCCCTTCCTTAGACACTAGAGACTTCATTTGACCTTTGCTGATTAATCTAAGTAGGGAATTCTGTTGTACTTGTTTTTTACAGAGTCTTTTTCTTAACTAGACAGTTTGAAGCTATACATTTCATTTTATGTGATGTTTTTTTCTCTCTAAATATCTAGTATAGGGCACTTGGCATCTGGAGAGTCATAAATAATTACTTACAAATGTAACTAATAAAAGCTAGGTGTGGTGGCACATGTCTTTAATCACAGCACCTGGGAGGCAGAGGCAGGCAGCTCCCTGTGATTTTGAGACAGTCTGACATACATAGTAAGTTCCGGGATATCCAGGGCAATGTATTTGATAATGGAATCATAAAATCTGATGTGAAATTCCATAGCTTCTCTTTCAGATGGCTACTCTAATTAAATAAAAGTTCTTTGATTTGAATAGTCTTTCAGTCTTGTTAATTTTGGTTTTTTTATTTGCCATGTTTTTAGTAGTAATAAAAAATTAATAAAATGTTTTAAATAGAAAAAAAGGACCCATGTCTCTAGCTAAATTTCTAAAAGATTGTATTGCATCTCTGGAGGGAGATGAACATGAATGGCTTATCAGAGTATTTCAGGTTGTTAGGAGGGAATGATTAGAGTCAGTAGGAGAGGAAAACTAGTCAGAAGATTACAGCATCTTCATCAGAGAGAACATGAAACAGATGCAAGAACAACAAGCATACACATTCAGCTGTATGCATCTGATGCCCAGCTCCATGCCTGACAATGAATGATGCAATGTATAGTCCTAGAGGGAGAGTTGAGAATGGATTGCTTGCTGTTGGAAGAGAAGGAAACTTTGTGCAAAGCTGATTTTCATCTCTGAATCTTTGAAGGGAGGAAATCATGCAGAAAGTGAATGCCCGTAAGATGGTAGATTAACTCGGCCAAGTTTATTACAGCTTTTGCAGACATTCAGAATGCTCTGAATGTCTCTGGAGAGTATGTGTGCTGAGGACAGTAGGTTAAGGCAGATTGTGGCATTTTGTTTTCTTCCTTTGTTAGTAAAGTAATAATTTAAATGCGTTTAACCTTTGATGATCTGGTGATTGTAAAAATCAACCTACCAAAGTTCAAGCAGAGTCAGATTGCAGAGACATACTTTCTGAACAGCTCATCTCCCTAGACCTTTCTCTGTCAAATGTCAAAGCCCAAATGAGCTTCTTTGGAAGGCAAATTACATGTTTCAAGAAGTCATTTCCCCTGGCTGGCAACTTCTGCTCTGAATAATTAAGAAAGGCAAGAACTGAAATGTTCTGGCCTTCAAATTTCAACATAAGGATATATGTATGTAAAATTCTCTCCAAACTTCTGGACATTGGGGAGTTGAAGTTTTTGAGCCATCTATCAGCAATCATCTACTGAAATTAATATTCTGTAAGGAACACAAATATTTTTGATAAATGGACTACTGAACTCACACTTCAGTGAGATAGGAGCAATATAAAATTTTTTAAAAAAAATCTCTTCCTAGTTATAAAAGCAACATCCATAAATTCCCCTCTATTTCTTAGAGAAAAATCATGGAAGAAGGGGTAGAAAGATGTAACTGAGGAAGAACTATGCAGAATGCTGACTGCCAGATACTTGCACACGTAAACTTAGGGTACCTGTGATTATTTTCACAAGATCTGTGTCTTTGTAAATAAAATTGGACTTCTTAGCCCTCACTGTCAGGGAAGATGTTCATGGGATTCCACACCTCGATTAATGTGTGTATGAAGATCATGATTGATGGGGAAAGAGGAAATATTTTCCTCAGTAGTGTAGCCACTGGTAAGATGCCTATGCAAATGAAAATCCTCATTCATGCCCTATAGGCAGCCTAATGAAACTCATTATGTCACCACAAACAAACAAATAAACAAATGAATAAAAAGACATGAGAGTAGAAAGAAGATAATGGTGAAGAAGAAGGGGACTAATGGAACACAAAGGAAAGTAATGGGTGAATACAATAGAAATGTATTATGCACATCTATGAAAATGTTACCGTGAAACCTATTAATATATATATAGTTAATATATACAAATAAAATGTAAAAAAAATCTTTTTGAAAGAGAAAAACAGGCTAAGGCACTGAAAATATCCACATTACTGAGTAGGGTTTGTATAGTGGAATATTTGTACTTATTCTCAAACATTATAAAGCACATATATATACACTTTTGTTCAGTAAATAAACTCTAAAACATTAGTAGTATCTGACAGTAGGAGCTGTTGGAAGAAGGACACCTTTCTTAAAACAATGTTTCTGGGTATGGATGGGCTGCAGCTTTCTCCAATGCAGAAGGAATGCTAGTTTGGGGAACTGGTAACTGCTCACTCTTAGAAGAAGCAATTGTGGCTCAAATTTACCTTGACCTCTGTAACCTCAATGTTGAAAGCATTTGATTGTTTTGGTGCTAATGAAATAGATTTCTGTGGTTCTTCTTGCAGTGTCCAACAAGGAGATATGGGTATACCTATGTCTTTCAGCCTTGACCTTCACCTAATAGTATCAAGGTCAGCTGGCCAGGCTTTGGAGGATTTGGACTTCAGGGTTCTGTTCATAAATAAAAATAAGGAAAGACTTATTATTAGGAAAGGCTGTCTCCTTTATATAAGTTGTTTAGGCTTTATGTCTCAGAGATTGTCTTTTGTTCTTATTGAACCCAAGCTGGACATAATTTTCATCTCTAAATTTGGTCTGTGAAAACAAGAAGAAATGGTGTGTGAAAATGTGCTCATCATTCCATTTTCATTTTTACCCTCCTTGTTGTCATTTTCTTAATAAAGCTGTCAATAGTATATTGAAGCTCAAGACTTGTTAAGCACAATATTGAATTGGCATGTTCTACAGGACATGACTGATTACTCCCATTAGCATATGAGGAAACTAAGTCTCAGAGAAAGAAATAGCATAGATGATAGCCCAGTTTGGAAGTGATGGTGTCCAACAGGTGGGGCTCAGTAACATTGAAAATCAATAATGCAGGTTTCAATAATGGGTTATAGTCCCAGTTGCAATTTTTCAGCCCCCCTCTGTCCCCGTGTGTGTGTGTGTGTGTGTGTGCATGCGTGTGTGTGTGTTTGTCTCTGTACTTAATACAGAGCTCAGAGCTCATGTGTGTGTGTGTGTGTATGTGTGTTTGTCTCTGTACTTAATACAGAGCTCAGAGCTCAGATTCTCTTATTCTCCTCTTTTCCTGACCAACTTCCTAATTCAGACATTCACGTTTCTTAATGTATTTTTACAAGTCAGTTGTTGCTCTCTAAACTTCTAGTCTTACCCTCAAATTTGTATGTCCACTGCCACATACATATTAAGAATGATTATTGTAGAACATGGCATTGGCCAAGATCAACACATACCCACCTATGACTGTCTACATATATCCTTATAAGCAAACCATAAACCTTCATGGCTACTCTTTTCTCAAGACATTGAGCTATGGCCCATGTCAATTTCTGAAGTTTTTACCAACTTATTTCAAGCCCCATGGCTCTACTTCTAGTCTGTCATTGAATTAAAATATTCAAAATAATCAAAACAGATTTGACACATAAACATACTACCTAATACACTTCAATTACCATTATCATAAACGTCATTGCTAGCACTCCTATTGAGCTAATTGAAATTCTTAGCTAATGTCATGCTTTCATGACCTGTGACTAACTGAAACTCTCCTGAGAAATCTAGGTGAACTGTTACTCTCTTGTGAAAAGAATTCCTGATTCTTCCAGTGAAAAGGATGCTTTTTAGTCTCCTTGGCTTTTTTCATTGTCACTTTTATTACATTTTATTATAACTCTCTCTCTCTCTCTTTCTCTCTCTCTCTGTACAAAATCTGGCTGTGGGTCTCTATATTTGTTACCATCTGCTACAGGTAGAAGTCTCTCTGATGATGGCTTATTTATGTATTTACTCTTCCCAGAGATGTCACAGTCCTGGATTTATAGAGAAGGAAGTTGAGGCTTGAAGTTGAGACTTTATAAAGCTTAGCTATGACCTAGAACTGTGATCAATCTCTTCAAAACCCAGGCTTAAAGGAAATGTGAGTGAAGACAAGCAAGTAACAGATAAAGAAGACTTAGAGAAATAGGGAAGGCAGCTTTTTTTCTAGAAGCTTTTAGAAAATATTATAGTTGCCCTTAAATTATGTGGGCAAAGGATGTCTCAGGCTATATAAAATGGTTGTTGATGGGCCAGACTTTGTGGGTAAGATAACACTGCAGTCCAAGGTAACATCATGTAGATAGAAGGTCTGTAGCCAGGCATGTGGAGAAGCCAGTGTTGCCATGACAACAGCAATGATACCTGTGGTGATATGGCCCAACTTTGGAGATTGGGGTGGTTGTTGGAGCTACAGAAGGTAATATCATAGTCAAGGACACTTCTTAGAAATCATATCCACTCTGGACACTGCTTATGATTATATATAAATAGCTAAATTCATGATAATTCACAGAAGCAATTCCTTTGGTTTTCAGGTATAGAAACTCACAAGTACTAGACACTTGTCCAAAGCTCAACAAAAAGCATGTGGCAGAAAGAAGACTGGGTGCTTAGAGCATGTGCTCAATGCTCTTCCCTCTTACTCCCAAATGGGGCATTGTATTCTGCTCTCTGCCCTGTCTCCATCTCTCCCAGAGACTTGGCTTGCAGTTGCCTTCTCTCCCCAGTTTCCTCTGTTTTTGGATCCCTTGTGATATTTCCCTGCAGGGCTCAGGTTCACTGATCATCATAATGCCTGCTGGTCATACCTGCCCAGGCTGTACTTGAGAGGTAGGACACCAAATTTCCTGTCCCAGTGGTACTGTCCAAAGCAAATACACTTCAGGAGGGACTGGCCCTCAGGGCTCTGACTGATAAGCCCTGGCCACTCTCCCTTTCTCTCTTCCTGCCCATCTCCTCTCTCCTTCTTGGCAGAGCAGGAAATTCCTGGTGAGAAAACATAGCTCCAGGCCTATGATATGTTACTGGCATGGTATATTTGACATGATATAGTCTTCAAAGCATGATGGTCAAAACACAAACATTAAAATCACAGATTATCAAGCTTGGGGGAGGGGTGTCCATTCCCAGATACCCAGAAAGACTAATAAAATTCATGCTTGCTTTATTATTAGAAAAATTCCTTTCATAATACACTTTAAATGCTTCATTAGTACATTTTTGTTTAATTTTTCACAATTTATCATATTATTGGGTTACTTGAAACTAAAATCTGAAGTAGTAAAAGAATGAAAATGATAAAATAACCAGCTATCATTTATTCAGGTCTTATTATGATTCTCTCTCTCTCTCTCTCTCTCTCTCTCTCTCTCTCTCTCTCTCTTTCTTTTCTCCCTCTTTCTCTCTCCCTCACCCTTCTTTCTCATTTTGTATCATTATATACTTAGAGAAGCATACCATTGCAATTGGCAGACAAGAAAGCCAAAGCATTAACACATGACATAACTCATTTTGAATCTACATTTAGTAAAAGGCAGAGAGACTTACATGTAGACCACTTGCACAGTATCACTGAGCAGCACTGTTAAAATTTTGGGAAGCCCTAAAATCATCTGGAAGGCTGGGTCACAGGTAGCTATCCTAAGAGTATCTGACTTGGGAGTTCCGGAGTAGAGGTTGAAACACACATTTCAGCAAGTTCCCAGAATACACTGATACTGCTGCTGAATGTTTCTAACACTGTTCACCATTATGCAGTCCCCCCCCAGAAATATACACATAAGGGATTATTATAATTGCTATTTTATAGAAAAGGGAAACACAATTTAACTAGGATTAACAAGCTTCAAACTGATGGCATATAAATTCAAAATAGAGCCTCTATTCACAATCCATGTGATTACTGACATGTTATGCTGAAGTGATTTCCATCTTTCTTTGGATATATTAAGCTTACTATATCTTTGCCTTTATTGCAAGTAGCAGATCTTACATTTTCCACTCTTCAGTCACAATTTTAAAACACAAGGGTCAGAATTCAATAATAAAGGCAATCACTTGGACAGTAAAGCCTGATATTTAGAGATCACAAGAAAGTTGCCTACTGAGAATCATTACTGGCAAGCACTGCCCCTAAGTGGTAGCTCTAAATGTTGACTGATCAGCAAATACACTGAGGTCTATATTAAGCTTTCCTTATATCAGACTGAATGTTAAAAATGGTATTAGGAAATTGCTGCTATTGAGTTTTATACCTGGGTACGTATGAGTCCTCAGCATAAGCTAGGAACTTAATTATTAATAATTAATTAGGTTAATTAATTATTAATAATTTAATTGGAATTTAGTAATGATCACATTTATGAATGCACTGTGATAATTTGATGCACATATAGTCTTACGCCAATCAAATCAGGGTAATCCTGAATATGTCCCTCTTATTCAGTTATTATTCCTTTGTGTTTGTAAACTTTAAATGACTCTATCCTAGTTCTTAATCAAAAACATTATAGTGAACTACCCTCACCTTGTAGCAGACTACCACAGTTACTATGTGAATGATATTTTTGCTACATCTACAGGGATAGTACAAATAGTCTAGACAAGATACCATCTGACATGTTGCTGTAATTGTACATTTACCCTTCCTACTGTACCAAACTTAGTCAAGAAAAGAAAATGAAGAAAAAGACAGCAGCAGCTGTTGAGTGCTCATACTTGGCAGTCATCAGTAACCAGAGGTTAGTGGATGTCTTGTGTGTGTGTGTGTGTGTGTGTGTGTGTGTGTGAGATGTCTCATACCATCACAGACTAGCCTGGGGACCCTTTTCAGAAGGTTGTGGAAACCTGGAAAGGTGAGGTCTCATTGGAGGAAGGAGGACACTGTTGTGTAGCAGCTTCCTCTGAGATAAAACCATTCATCATGGAAGGAAGTTAGTCAAGACACTGGATATTAAAAGGAAGGTAAAACAACAGAATTTTCTAAGGGGAGGTGGAACATTCTATTGGCAGGGAAACTCTTGAAGGTAAGGAAGTGAACAACTCAATGTATTTGCAAAGTCCCCAAAACTGACCAGATTCTTTAGGTCCCTCCCTCCACAAACATATATAAGCTTTAAGGACTACTGAGAGACACTCTCAGACTACATAGAAGAGGATCAAGTCAGCCAGGTTGACCGGAAAAATAGAAAGAGACAGACACCAGTTGAACCACCTGGAAGAGGCTCAGACCAACTGAGCTACTGAGAAATGATAGTCACCAACCTCTTGAGCTGCCTGCAGGTTGTGCAGTGAGTTCCAGGTTCCCAACTTTGTGAGCTTTCATCTTGCTGGAGTGGGTTTTGATGATGCAATCTTTCAGTCATTTCTGCTCCTATCAGTGATCTCAATAAAGCCCATTGGTTTGCCAAGTTGGACTTAGGTGATAACCTTGCTTTGGTCTTTCATCAGTTCCCTATCTGAAGAGAATAGAAGTTTATTCACATCTGTTCAGGAAGAATATCCCAGGGCTTCATTTTACATGAAATGTTTTGTTTTAGGGTTACATTTCCTCCACTTCACACTTACTTCCTTGCCCTCTGCTTCCTGTTAGCCAGGAAGTAAGCAGTCTCCTTTCCTGCATGCTTCTGCTTTATAATACACTGCCTTTCCATAGGCCCGGGATAAATACAATCATGACTATTAAACCCTGAGCTATACTGAGCCCTTCTTTCTTTGTGTTGTTTCTGTCAGATATTCCCTACTGGGAATGGCACTGAGAAAGGTGGTGATATGTAATAGGTGATATGATAAGGTGAAATAACTTTGCTGGAGCCATGGAGCACCAGGGAGGTTGCTTAGAGGTACATTAGTTTTGTTTTAGCTGAGGGCTAGAGAACAGGGTTTTGATAGTTTATAGTAGCTGTCTATCTGTCCATGATGGAGAATTCCCTTTCTAATCTTAGGCTTGGATTCAATAAGATCAGATGAGATCGTGCTTGATAAATGGTGAGGATAATGTCAGAGGAGGAGCTTAAGAAGGTAAAATACAGCAGAGCAAAGTGGTCAATTTCTCACCTTTGAAGACAGACAAATGGAAGTTTAAATTCTAGTTACACTGATAGCAGTGTGATTTTTGAATGTCCATTAATTGCTCTGAGCATTTTTTTAGCTATGAAATTGAAATTATAATCCTATTTTCAGAATTTAATTGTGCAGCTAAAGGAGGTATTAAAATGTGATTAACAGAACATTATAATTAGACATTATGTGTGGGAATGCTGGATTGAGTTTTTATTTAAGAGCTATAGAGTCATAACTGTGAAGTATAGGTCAAAGGGCTTGAAGATGTGTAAAATTTGTTGTATCACACTTCTGTTGCACTCAAGTGATAGATAAACAATCATGACTATAAGTGACTGATTTGGGGACAAAATTTGGTTTTGGAAACACTGTTAAAACTTCATGAAAATAGGACTTTACAAATCAGAATATTTAGTCTTCTTAGAGAAAGGGTTTCTTGCTGTCTGGAAATATCTTTTCCACAGTGACACAGCACACAGGAAACACAGTTAAAGTAAAGAATGTGATGCCAAAAGGTTGGTAGATACAGGTTTTGTCAAGTGAATTGGACTGTAATCTGATATTTATAAGACCTCAATGCTGTTAAAGGAGTTATATCAACAATATGCCACTGATATGAACAAAAAGAAGCTGAGATTATCCTGATTTTAAAAGATATCCAAGCCCTCAATTGCCTGTAGGCAATAAACTAACTGGTTTGAGTGGTATACAATGACTGTACAGAGCAGGATGCTCACACAAAAGACTAGAGCTTAGAGGCCAGCTGGCCAGATCATGAACCAAAGAGAATCATAAACCAGGATAAGCCAGGGGGCTACTCTCACAGTATAGACTTCATATCGGTTGAAAATATCATCTGTTTCTAAGTTAAAGATGATGAAGCAACATCCAGAATTGTGATGGCAATTTCTCTTCCTTTGAAACAGGATTGATCTGTGTGGCTTTCTGATCCTATCTAATCTTTGCATGATGGGTCTCACTGAAGGCCAATTCTGCTTGTTCATATCAAGGGCTTTTTGCCCTGTAACTATGATACAAAAATGGGTGGATCTGAAGTGACTCAATTATACGTAAACCTGATTTAAACATAACTTCTTAGAATTTATGTCTTATGTAATATTGCTTTTGTTTAGGAAGGTCTTTAGAAAAGCCAGTAGAAAGTAAATGGGGAAGTCAAAACATTGCTATGGGAAAAGACTCTTCCATAATAAGTCTTTTACATCGCTGTAGAAATACATATCGGGTCTTTTATTTCTTGCTATGGTAAAACCCTCCAGCTTCAAGGTCCCCTGTGTGACTCTTCTCAATTCTTTAATGGAAGTCTATAAATAACTGAAGGTCTGTGTGACAGTTAATGTTAGGTGTAAGTGTGACTAGATCTGGAGTCAACTATGAGACATGCCTCTAAGCAGGACTTTGAAAGTCTTCCCAGGAAAGATTAAGGGATGATGGGAGGACCCACTAGAGTGGACAGCTCTTTTGGTGTTATCCTAAATTGTAAATCAGTGCTACTTTTGCCTGCCTACCTGCACCCCATGCTGGTGAGTGCAAATATTCCATTGTTTGCATCTTTTTCATATGTTGAGAGCCAGTTTCTTTGCCCTTTAAGCATGAACCGAAGGCCAGAGGCTTTTCATGAATCCCTGAGGTCTTTACTACTAAAGTGAGACTGCTGATGGGTCCAGCCTCATGGGATGAGAAGTTACAGGGTTTTCAGCCTTGCCAGTATGCATTATTATTAGACTACCCAGCCTGCATTGGGTAAGCCACTCTAACAAATACTCTTCACTACTCAGCAATTCTTTACATTGATTTAGACTACAGAATTTCTATTGAGTCACGTAATTTTCTGATTTCTAAAACAGCAGATGTTGAACTTGGATGATAGGCCTCCCCATGCTCATATCTCTCTCTTAGAACATGTAATCCATCTTATTTTCATGTAAGAAAATATTTTCTCCACCCTCAAGAAATTAGTGATACATTACTTTTCTCATGGAGAGCTTCATGATTATTTCTACTCAACTAATTTAATAAGAACATATAATTACCATAATAGTAGCCATCATTTATTAAGCAGCAACGAAGCACTAATTACTTTACCTACATTATATGATTTAATTTTTACAGTATTTGCAAAAGTGTTGTCCTATTGTTATGTGGCATTCACAAGTCAACTAGAAAACTACATATTTTTAGAAAATAGGAAACTGGGATTCAAAGGTGTCTGAATCCCTGAGTCTGATAGACTAGATGTCACCTGTAGAGAAAAGCACCTGAGATGGTCTTTAGCCTGAAAACCTGTATTGCTTTCAAATCAAATCTTTTTGTCCCACACATAAACATCTGCCCAACCACTGACAATGGGTATACAATATTACTTTTCTTGGCATTTTTCTCTCTTGACACATTATCTGATACCATACTAGTTCATCCTATAATACAGGGTGTTTTAAATTCTTTTATATCTCTATATCATCTATCTATCTATCTATCTATCTATCTATCTATCTATCTATCTATCTATCTATCTTTCTATCATCAATCATTTCTCTATCACCTATTTATCTCTTTATCTCACTATCTGTCAATGTGTGTTGGGAATGTGTGCACAAGTGTGCAAAGATCAGAAGACAACTGTGGGAGTCAGTTATTTCCTTTCATTGGATATTTTTAAGAGAGTTAAGTCAGGTCCTCAGATTTGTTTGTGAACACCTATATATGCTGAGCCATTCCTCTGGTCCTGTAGAGTCTTCCAATTGGATGAGATTCCTAAGAATAAATGTGGATTCTCTTGCTTCCCAGTTATTACATTTCATACAAACTACTTCTAGCTCTACCCCAGTTCTTATCTAAAATAGAGGGATAAGAGTAACCTGTCCATGTAGTTGTGATAATAAGGGTTAATTCATGTAAGGTATTCAAAAGCTCAGTAAGTTCTAGCCACAGTCGCCTTTTTTCCTCTTCTCTCCCTGCTTGCTTTCCCCTCCACTCCACTCTTTCCTCCTTATGTTTTATGGTTTTAGAAAAATAACAATTTGTCCTCAGCCGACAAACCTAAAAGTAAATAAATAGCAGGTGCAGGCAGAGAACAGATGGGATTCATTCTGAGCTTAGATGGGATTCATTCTGGGCGTCCTTCCTTTTAAGCTTTGGACAGGCTTGCTGTTTGTGTAACTAGTCATCTCCTTTGCACCAAACAGCTCCCAGTAGGTCTTCGGATTTGTTATTCAATTCACAGATTCTCCAGTTCTGTTTTCTTGCATCTCTCCCATTTTGTCTTTCCCTTCAATGTTAGTAATAGTTTCTGATTATGGAATACTTAATGTTTGACAGGCACTTGCAAAGTTTCTCTCAGGCACAGGATCCTCAAGACAAGTATTCTCATTCTTGTTTTTTTTTTTTTTTTCTTACTGGTGAAATTGAGAACCTAGAGAAATAATCTTTAACTTTCTGCTGGTTATTATCTAGTATTTATTTAACCTTTTTTTTTAAGGCAAGAAAGCTTCTGGTTGTTAATAGAATCCTTATATTTAGAAATTCTCTTGGAGAAAATGCAGCTGTTCACTGAATATTTGTGCTTTACCAAAAACTGTAAGTGAATCAGAAGATAATTTTGTGTTGTGAGGAGGGACACAGGCTGAAGAATATTTGATTAAATATTTATTAAATATTAACTGTGCTTCAACCAATGTATATTTATAGAATACATTATAATCAGTAAGGAAAGGAATTGAGTAGATTGGGCTGAGATACTGTTTCCTTTGGCTTACCCTGAGGTGGAAAGACTTCAATGAACAGTCAGCTTTCACTTACTATGGGAAGTTCCTTAGTTCAATAGAAAGATGAATCTTCTCACGTTGCGCAAGTAGGAAAGAAAGTCCATCTGTGTCTGGAGACTGGAGCTGTTTTACCTGACATTTTTGTACATATCTTGCCCAATCTTACACCTAGAGCTTTCCTGGAAAAGAAATGAAACTTTCTTTAATGGTTCTGTAAAACATCTTCCTTTGAGTTCCAAGAGGTTCTCTGTAATCTAATAACTATTCTTTGTATGTGGTTTTCCATACAGTGTTACTGGTTCTAACCCTGTTAGTATTATTAGTCAGGATTATGTAGGTTATGCAATAAAACAAATCACATGAAAATCTTATCACATTTATTTGATTTGACTTGTATTTCTTGAGGATTATGTTAAGTACACCTCCGTTATACTCAGTAGGAGTATATCTGCCCTCATATTCTTGAATCCTAGCCTAAAAAGAGCAAGTATTTGTAACATTCATCTCTCACAGATATGGCCTAGAGCAAGAAGACCCAGGTAAGCCTCAAGTCAGATTGGAAGCAGAAAAACAGAAGTTCATCCAACAGCTTAATTTCTTCCATCTCATTGGCTTTTCACATAGCAACATCCCAAGTTAATAAGTGAGGGACCATGGCAACGGTGAAAAAGAAACAAATAAATGGAGCAAATGATACGACCCATGGTACAGCAAAGCACATTGGGATTATCACTTCTTGCGTAAAGTTTCTTCAGATTTGGCTGTCAGTTGTTTCACACTTAGTATAGTCCAGATAATGACTTGTTTTTCCCAAGGGTAAGTGTCTAATTTTAAGATAATTAATTGTGGCAAAAATATGTGTAATGCAAATATTATATAAAAATAAAATGGACAATTTAAGATGTGTGCATGGATGAGGCATGTAAATTCACTGGTCTTCATATTTTTAATGATCTCCAGATAATTGCAAGCAGGCATACTTTTTCTTATCAACCTCGGTACTTCCATCATCTTCCATTTTACCATCATTATTACCATCCTTATCACCATCATACTTATTATTTCACTGACTTTACTGCCCCCCCCCTCAAGCATAGGCACCTGTATCATCCATATCAACACTGCTGTCGTCTTTATCTTTGGCATTGTAACATAATCTCTCTGGTGTCTGTTTTTCCTCCTACCCACTTTGTAGAAAGCACAAGGTTTGAAGATTCACTGCATTCCCACCCTCTTTCCCCCACAAAAACAATGTAGGTATTACAGTAATTTACCAAACATAGCAGTACATAGTTATTGTTCAGAGATGAATAAATTATTCAAGTTGGTCCAAAGAAAAACAGAATTTTATAGGTCAATCAAAAATAGATGTTTCCTTCTTTAACTGAAAAATAAAATTGGGCATGCACCTCGGGTCCCTGTTGTAAACCACTTTAAGACCATAAACAAAGTCAACCTTAAGAGAAAACCTATGCTGACATAGAAAGACAAAACAGAAACACATTGATGTTTCCCTGGTGCTCTAATGAATCCTAACCAGAAGCTTCTCTGTATACCGGTCCACATTTCATGTATTTGCTGCAATAAATACTTTTTTATTTTCTAATAAAGACTGAGATTTTGAAGATATAAAATTTGTGTAGTCAAATATAGGAACTTCCCTAACATTATCAGCATTGATATCACTATTCCTTAACTGCTATCATTTTCATGTTTATCTTTGTGACATTCACATCCTCATTTCTCAAAGATATCAAATGCATTCATGAAGATAAGAAGTAAAAACTTATATAGAGGAAATACTTGTTCTTTATTAATATTTTTGCCATTTGAAATATCTTGCTTTCTAATTTCTGGCTACTATGATTATAATGTTATAGAAATTTATTTCTACTTGTGTTTAAAATACTGTTTTGTGAACTGTTGGGTCAGGTTCGGCCTAGGTCTTGGCACTTTCTATTGTTGGCAGGTGTTGAATTTATGTGGGGTTGTTTAATTGCTTATGATATGCACGTGGCATCAATAGAACACCTAAGGAGTTCTGAAAGAATAAAAACACCGGAGCTCAGACGATCAGGGTTCCACTCCGAGTATGGCACTGGCCATGTCAGTGACTCCCTCTGCTGAGGTCTGGCAAGGCTTCCACCTATGAATATGCCTCCTTGTTTTCTCTCTTAGTGAGGAGCAGCAGCATACTACTACATTAAAGCATCAGTAAATATGGATGAACATTATTGCTGAAGCATAGTTCGAAGTCGTTTGAGTACATTCCGAAGTGTAGTATACATGGATGTTGAGGTAGACTCATCCCCGCCTTCCTGAGGGATTGCCACACTAATTTTCATAGTGGTTGCACAAGTTTGTATACCCATCAGAAAAAGAAAAAAAAAAGTGTTCTCTTTTCTATCATCCTCACCAGCATATTGACCATTTTGACTTGGGTAAGACAAAATTTCAAAGTAGATTTAAAAGTAGTTTTAATTTGCATTTTCCTGATGGCTAAGAATGTTGAATGTTTTTTTAAAAAGTGTTTCTCAATCTTCTTCAGTGTTTTGGGAGGGAGAAAGAAAGGAGAAAGGGAGAGGGAGAGAGAGAGAGAAAGGGAGAGAGAGAGATAGTTTCCTGCTGAAAGACTACATTTCTCAGCTTCCCCTTCAGACTACAGAAGTCATTCTCACCCCTATGCCACTTTCCATCTTCCTCAGTAGGGATTTTGGCTCCCTGTACATGTGGGTGAATAAACGTGGTCCTGCCTAAGGTCATACCAAGCCTCTCTTCTTTCTTTCTGCCTTCCATCTGCCTACAGCTGCCCTTAAACGACCTAACATAATGGTACAGAAACCTGGGAAGATATATGGAGCCTACTTGCCCTTCCGGCAGGAAACTCTAAGCCTTTACTCTCTAGGACCTGAAGACCCAGTGGAGCCACCAGTTTCCGACTGGCAGCCTTTTCTTTTCACACTTCGTCTATGCCCTTTCTCTCTCAACTTAACTCAGTCTGACCTAGGTGGGAAGCCACTCCGGATTTGACCCCGAACACAAATGCAACATAGCAGACTGTAACTGTGGATCTAACTCAGAGGAGCCCTAGTTAGGTCTGGGAGCCCATTGAAACTTCCTTCTGTCTGTCTAAAGCCTGTTATAGAAGGCACCAGGGGCTTTCCCCTGGCTGTAAGAATGCCTGGCTGAGAATTCTAATTCTGTGAATTCTCCACTGTCCTAACACTCAATTAGCTAATCTTTGACAATCTTTCACTGGCCCTGCAGTTCCTCAACCCTAGAATTGTATAGGGTGGGTATAAGCCCTTCCTTTCCAGGCACATTTGATCATTTTAGGACTTAGAGGATACTTTAAAAGCAACTAGATATCGACCCCTGTCTTTACTGTGTCTTTTCAAGGCCCTGCCTTGGGTTCCAAATTCTCTACTCCTAAATATACACGCTCAGCTTGGCTGCAGGATAATCCAATAAACTCCTTTTAGGAGACTTCAAACCAATTTCACTCATTCAGCTCTTGGTACAAATCTGATGTCAATATACATTGGACAAATGGCCACTGCAGGCCCAAATTCGGAACTTTCAGTTTCTAATATTTAAATTAATTCAGGTAACTCAGTAAGATGAAATGTTAGCCTGATCTGAGCTCCCTCCTTCATATAACTCACAGATCACGGTCATCTTTCTTAAGGCCCTGGCTTACCACCATGCTCAGTGGTAGAATGTCTGTAGCTGTGCCTGCTGGGCTTCCAAACACTTGTGTCTAGTCCTAACTGAGACAGCATAGAACTCTTCTCCTTATACCTCTTCTGCCTTATGCTTTATGTCTATTTGCAACATAAACACACACACACACACACACACACACACACACACAAACTGATAGAGATATATAGATCACTGGGTTCAGTCCTACAGAGATTCAATGTCTTTTGAGTCTGGAGAATACTAACAAACTGTTTTCTGCTGTTTGACTACTGAGAAGGCTGGATTTTGTTCCATCTGTTCCAGAATCAAGCATGTTTATTTAAAAGTTTCCTCCAAAGTCACTTTCCTGAATCAGGAATGCTACCTGACTCCATGACAGAGAAAAGGAGAGCAAAACAGAACAGCTTAGGAAAAGACACTTTGCTCTTGAGAATAACTAAAAGGTAAACTATTTATCATGGGAGTTACATAATAGCGATTTGCTTAACTCTTTGAATTCTCCCCACTTTTTAAACAAACAAAAAAAATTATCTCCTATCTTTAGAGCTTTTATTGAAACTTTAACTCTCTGAATTTTAGGATTTATAAGTTCATTGTCTGTGATTTTATAAGGATGTATAGAAAATCTTAATTTTACATAGCATACCATGTATGCAACTTGGATTCAAGTCTTGTTTAGGAAAAGAGTGTATGTCTGATGGGCTCACCTTGGTTGGAGTACTATGTGGCTTTCCACCATCTTGACTGATGAGCTAGGCTCACCTTGAAGTAAATAACAAGATGGCTTGCCCTCATTTTGGCTGGAGCCTTCATCAGGATGGAAGCATGCCACAAGACTTTATTGACATCTTAGTTAAGGTGACCACCTGTTGTCTCTCTACTTGACATTGTATTCCTATTTTTTTTTTTTGTTTATCTTTAGTTAAGTTTTAGATATTTGGTGAATGAAATTGAGTCATATAAAAAAAACCAGGCATTTTGTAAAAGTACACTAAAAATGCCAATTTGTCTGTGGACTGTATTTATGGCTTAATGTTTATTTTGATACTAAAGTATTTTAATTCGATAATTGTAATTTAAGCTCAGCAGTGGATGTCTTTAATCCCAGCACTTGGGAGGCAGTGGCCAGCCTGTGAGTTTAAGGTCAGTCTGGTCTACAGAGCGAGTTCCAGGATAGCCAGTTACAACAGGGAAACCCTCTCTTGAAAAATCAAAGGGGGAAAAAGGGAATTATAATTTAAGGCTCAAACTTAATAGGGATAAAATTGTAAAATCCTAACATTATAAAATGGTTACTTACTAACTGTAAAATGTTAAAGATAATTAAGATACATGTTAATGGCCAGTCATGTTAAATACAGATATGTTTTATTTACAGAGACAAGCTTGGAGGGAGAGACCAATTTTTATCCTCCATCATATATTCTTCTGTTTTCTCCCGTCATATAGTCTTCTGCATATTTTGTCAAAATTGACCCTAGAGCAAGTAAAGCAAACAATGTGTAAAGTAAACTTAAAGTTTGTTTAATGTAAAATGATATTTGAAATCAGGTATATAAAAATGGTTATAAAAGATTGAATGCTTGAGTAAAATGGGTTAAATTTCCAATAGATTTGCAATGTAAGAAACTCCCAAGCTCAGGTAGTTCCCTTGGGTGGAGCACAAGTTCACATGAATGGAGCACCATCCCGCAAGAGTAAGTGACATGCTAGCTCCTATTATAGGACAGGGGTTCGTGGTAAATAAGACCTGTCAGAATTCTGCTCCTACTACTTTTGGCTATATAGGCCTGACCATCTTTGAGTATGTATGGAAGACCAGAAAAACCTCCTACTTATCTACAGAAAAGATGAATTACTCCTAATGTCTCACATGACAGGGGTATAGATTTTCTTGCCCAATGGAGTATCTCAGAGTCTGCACTCATATCCTAAATGCCTCAAACAACAGAAAGGCCAATAGCAGTTACTCTGACCTCAATGCTTCCAGAACAGAAATATGAGGATGCTGTGAACAGGCCTACCACCAGGCACAGAACCTGCATGCTAGATCAATTAGTCACGTTCTTTATCTTGGCATTCATTTCTTTCTTTTAGCAAAAGCTTAATTCTAGGATCCACAACCTAGCCACCCATATTCTCCAGTTAAAGGAGGATACCAGATAGTCTCTTATCAAACTCACAGCTGCAGCGAGTTTTTTAGAATATCAATGCAGTGTCTTTGACAGTTGGGTTTGTGTTTTCAGAGTCAACAAATTATTCTACTAAGTGATATTCCAAGCCCTCAGGTCCTCCAGGAGATGACTTAGATGAAGGAGATTCTCTCCAACCTGGGCTCACCTGTGGTGCTTTGAGAATTTAATCTACCCAGATAGATAGCTCCAGGGCCAGTGCCTGAACTCTTAGCTTGAAACCTACAAGGAGCATAAGGGCTTTTGGCAGTGAAGTAAAATTCTCCAAGAGGTGAGAAATGCTTGTAGAAGTTTTCTAAAAAAATTCTATAAAGCCCATATTTGTTAAAGCTCATTTTATTTGGTTATCCTGCTTGACAAATTATTCCTCTGAACAACCAATATATTTTTAAATAAAATGACATTAAGAAATATGCTTAATGCTCTAAGGATATGGTGACCTAGAGATTTGTCCATCTGCAAAAGAATTAAAGAGCTGGCTTTAGCCCTTCTTTGTTAATTCAGTCTTTTACATGTAGACCATTTATTAAAGATTTGACATGATTGCTTTCATCTTTGATCTGTTGGTTGAGAGTTTGGAATAAAAAAATATAGAGGATTTTTTTAAAGGTTCTGTTAATTGGGGTAATTTAAAAGTCATTCTGGTTGCTCAGTGTAAACTCGGTGAAATGAATTACTTATTTACATGGGTTACTGACTCAGGTAGTAACTTAGGATGTTCTAAAATGTTCTAGAGAAGAGCCTGCTGAGGAGAAAACAAGGAAGTCATTGTCTCTGAGACTATTTTTAAATTAAAAATTAAAAATAATTTCTCTTTGGTAAATACAATTTAAGATTAAATTGTTTCCTCTTGGTATTCTGATGTTAAAAAAAGTTTCTATTGTCATTTTTCAAATCCTAGATATGGACATTTAAGGTAATAATGATCCCGATTTTTAAAATATTAACTTATCAAATTGTTTATAGCCAAAATTGAATTTTACTTGAGATACTGTTTTGTTCATTAAACAATAGCTGTCATTATTAACATTTAAAACAAATATACAAAGTTCATCATATGTAAAAGCGAGGAATCACGTAGACACTTTCTGTTCAGATTCATTCCTTAGACACAGACTAACCAACTTCTTTTATAAAGCTTCCAAATGCTTATTTCTTATGCAGGAGCCTCATATAGCAAACAGCTAATTACAGTTATCTTATCCTGTCCAACATGGTCCAGCCAGCTGTACAACTGCATTTAATTCAGATTAATCTTTATGTAAGTGTTTTCCTCATGTGGCTTTGTCTCATAATGTTTCCCACAAAGCTGTGCAGTTATTAGCTTTTGACTTATGTTCTGGATCTTTGCCAACTGTTAGGTTTTATCATTGCCCATTGGATGGACCCTCTTGTGAGGCACTGTAACTGCTGCTCCCCTAACCATCCTTCTGTCAGTCTTGAAACCATTTCCTAGAGACTGACACCCCCAAACCCTTAAAGTAAGCATTTCAAGCAACCTCCAAAAGGGACCTAATGGGTCAAGGGCCATCTAACTCATCTCTCTTCTTGCAACTCTTGACATTGTTTTTGAGACTCAGAACTAAGACAGATGGACTGATGCCTTCCTTGCAGCAATTACCCTGTCTAATTCACCACTCAGATCAGCTTAACAGTTTTCAAGACCCAGCTTACTTGATAGCTGCAGTACTCCAGAATTTAAAAGGACTGAATCTGACTCCTGCTAAGGATGAAATTTGAGCTCTACTCTGTGAACAATACTTCCACACCAACAAATCCTAACTGGGTTGAGATGAGGCCTAGAGACACAGACAAGAATTCAACCACAAGTCTCCTCTTAGTTATGGGTTTCTGGTTCCCTATTACACTGCTTCCTCCCCTGGATCACTTTTTTCCTCCTTATCAACTGCATAGTTATGTTTTTAGCCTGTCTTTTAAATGTTTTACTTACTGAACCTCACTCTACACCCAAATAAAATAGTCCCTGCAAGCTCTCCCAATACCTGTCTCCCTATGACAGCTCAATTTGTTCCTGATATATCTGCAATGAAGACCTTTTAGATGCTGTGGAGAAACTCTGGTTCAAAGGGACCTTCATCCCTTTTACCCAAGTCTGGATACAATTCTTTACATTAGTCTTCTATTTTCTCCTGTTCCCTTCCTTTGATGCCCTGCAGCTCCCTGTTTCTTCTACTAGCTCCTTTTGGTGCAACAGTCTTGGCAGTGGGGCCAGTCAGTGTCACCTTGCATCTCTTTTATGCTCACTCTCTCCCACAGAGCCCACTCTGTCTCTCCTGCCCCTGATTCTTCACTCTCCCAAACATTCCAGAAATTCTCAGTTTTACTCAATAACCAAATCATCTGCTTACAGCCCTCTAATAATGATTCCCCAAGTCTCTCCCAGAAGAAATGCAGGACATCAATTTTCTGATACATTCTAGCCAATTAAGACTCTACCCCTGTTATATGGCCAGAGGACACAACTATCCATTCTGACAAAGATCCTCCTCAGCAGCAAACAACTATAACAAACCTGCCCTGCATTCTTTTATATCCTTTCATAGTTAGGACTGATAGTTTGCTGCAGAAATACTACACCTCCCTGCTTTCCTTGTGGACTATGGAAGTCATTTCCACCCCTATAAGGGGTCTCATCCCATCCTCCTCTGTAGACATTTTGGCCATCCATGTTCATGGATAATAAAGATACCCCCTTGGCATGGATAAATTATGTCTTGCCTACGTTCAGACCAAGACTGTCTTTCCTCCTTTAGTCTCTCTACAGCTGCTCTTAAAAAAAAACAGAGAGAGAGAGAGAGAGAGATCATGAAACTGGCTGGGTAAGAAGGTGGGAAGTGTCTCAGAGCAGTTTGGGGAGGGGAATAAATGTGGTCAGAATATATTGTATGGAAAATATTAAGTATGAAAAACCCTCTTTTCCTTCTATGCCTTTATGTCATTAAACATGTTAGTTATATGAAGCATTATATGTTCTAAAACTAATACAGTGTTTTACTTTAGCCTAATCAAGCAATACACTACTGAACTACATTCCCTTGTCCTCATTTCTACACTTTGGGACAGGGTCTCCCTAAGACACCAGGCTCTGATTTCGCCCTCTAGCTCAGGTGTACTTGTTGATCTAGTCCTTTAGCCTCCTCAGAATCTGGCATGACAGAGCCCAGCTGGCAAAGAAATGGTTAAAATGCACTGGGTCTTTATACAAAGTTACCAAATGGGGGTGGAGATGCAATTTGGTCAACCTCCTTCTGACTCAGAACTGAGAAATTTGCCTTCTTAGAGTGTCAATCACTAATTTGTATATAACTTTGGGCATGTTATTTTCTCACTCCAGGCTTCAGCATTTAATATTTAATATTTAAATATGTATGATTAGTGCAATTACTCAATAAGGGGTCTCTGATAATAGGGCAGTTTTCAATTCTTCTGAGGAGTGCAGAAATGGATTTTAGTAGCAGACTAGTTAAATAATCTACCATTGTACTGTATCCCCAGTCCTGGCTTTCACTCTTTGGAGATACAAAGATACCCAGGGTGGGTGATTTTTAAAATTATTTCTTAATTTTTTGTACAAAGTATGTATCAACCTCAGTAGCTTTTATGTTTATAAAAATAAAAATGGGATCATGCACTATTAAAGCAAGAGAAGACCACTGGAATCACCTCATATGATTCCTTTCCATTTGATATAACACAGCTAGGGTCTATGGGGATGAAATAACCCACTCAAAGGTTCTCTGTTAACTTCAGGAGCCTGCCCTTTGTCCAATCTTTGTAACCTTAATCTATTTTTCTAGTGACAATCTAGCTGTGCTATCTTTTCTAATACTGAAAGTTCTTCTTGTATAGGTTACTTTTCTTTTTGCCCCCTAACTAAACCACTGGTACTACCAGAAAGATAATTTTATGAATCATCTCCTGTATTCCACGAACCCCTAGTCTGATAAAAAGGTGAATTGAATGAATGAACTACAGAGAGGAGTGGAATCATTTTTACTTCTCTCATGGTTTCTCTAAATTTTCCAGATGGCACTTTAACTCTGAAAAACTCAGACTGGAAGCATGTTGGTGATCTGTGTCTGTCTGCCAAATACGTAAATGATACTGAGAAAAAAATAAGAAGGAGTCTTTTAAAATCACTTGCATTTATTTAATGCTGGTCCGCTTCATTTGGGCTCAAACACATACATGTAATCTCTCATATTGATGTAAATAATTACTTGGTCATTTCACTGCAAATGTTGTCAGTTTTGCTAGCTAATAGTCCATTAGCCTTCCTTGTTCAACATAAAGATGGGGCAGCCCTTCATGCTTTGCTAGTTCCCAGACAGAGTCTAAAGGGAGCTTTTGTTTTGAGTTTATAATGAGTAGTACAAATGGGACCATTTGACAGTAACTCCCTGGAGTCTTTTCTAGGCCCTGAGGTCTACTTACTTTGCTTTGAATAACCTGTATGGGTCAAAGCAAGATCACATATCAAACCCTTTTATTCCTGGATAGACATGGGGAAGCCTGCATTTTAAGACAACTTATCTTAGGAAATATGCAGACGAAAAGTTAGCCATTGGATTATTGCTAAGTCACCTCCATGAAAGTCAAAGTTAACAGACTAAGATGAATATGGATGAGCTTGCCTCTGTAACCTTCTTCAACCTCATCTCCTTTTTTCAGTTCCCCAAAAAGGTCATGCCTACAGAACATAGTTCTCACAGGATACCCACCCTGATATCATCATGTTAGGAAGGCAGCTATGGATGGCCAGGCAGAGAGTAGAGAGATCAGGGCTCAAACCCTGATCTTGATGCTCTCTGATGGTGTGACCTTGTCATTTGATGTCTCTTTATCCATTTCTCAGGTAGACAGAATGCCTTCTACAGGTAAGATGTAGATGTTATACATGCACAGATAAGACAGTAGTATCTGTCATTATTATTAATTTAATAGCCTATGGTTGAGAGAAAATATTACTGAGAACTTTTGAACTGAAGTACAGTGTTTATCTGACTTGGGCAGCTTATTAAAATAAGATTCTAGACATTAGCCCCTAGAGTCAGATTCAAAAGGAGCAAGGATAAGAATTTATATTTTGAACATGAGCTCCAGGTGATTCTGATGCAGGTGGTTCATGATCCAGTCTTGGGGCAAAATGTCATGCAGAGGAAAATGAGCAGCAAGCAGGCTTAGCAAATATTTGTTGATTCATTGATTGACTCATTGGGGAATCCAGCTTTCACCTGTAGAGGAGCTTGAACGTAGACGTCCCTGAAGTAATCAAGAAATCTCTCGCTATGTTTAATTGCATCCTTGCCTGGAATAACCAAAGCCAGCACCTCTTAGTAAAAATGAGAGCAAGCGATCAGCAGCCCTGTCAGGAAAATTCTTTAGATATTTGCAGAGAATATTTATGTCATCTCTTAGTCATCTCATCTTTTCAACAAGACAACTCTTTCAGTTGCTATAATTTGAAGTCTCTGCTAATACTCCAAAAGTATTATTTAATGAATAAAGCCCTAATATAACAGGAATGGGGATCAAAGCATATCAATATTCAATAGGACCTTCAGGTCATATGATATGTTGGTGATATAATGAAGATTTAGAGTTCTTATTATCAGCCTTCCATGTCAGTATTTTGCTGTTTTGTGTTGTGTATTATAATTCATGTCATGTTGGTTGAATGCTTACCCTTTTCCTGGTATTGTGCTAAGCACTGGAGGGAGCAGAAAGCCTCCCTGACCTAAATGTCCAGACCCATTACTAAAGCAACTCACTGATTGGTTAGTAAGAACACAAAGATAAAAGCCAGTATTTGGACATTAAAATAGAAATGAGTATTACTGTTTCTATTTTTCTAATGTGGAATTTGAGGACTGGAATAGGTAATTTGCTTAAGTACTAACAGCATCTAAAATAGCTTAGATTTCAAGTTGGCCTTTTTATTAATGAAATTAATAAGTATTTATTGTGCCTTTCCTAATATGATGTCCTAGTACAGTGCTACACTTCTGCTTCATAGCCAGGAATAGAAGGATATCTGTCATACATAAACCATGTCAACCATGAATTGAAAGAGCCAGAATAGAAGTGGCTCTCTACAGAATGTCTATTTCTTCTTTCTTCTTAAGCAAATGATCGACTAGATTGCAGTCACTCCAGGAATTCCAGGATGAAAAGGTTGGATCTGGGAAGCTCAGGTAAAGAAAAGCCTTTATCTCTACACTGGTGAAGGCTTAATCTATGGAAAATCTATTTTTCTCTTGGGACGGATGCCTAGCTTCTAAAGGAACTCTCCCACCACAAAGATGAATGGCCTATCTGGGGCTGTAATTAAATTTGCCACGATTATGTTCCCAGCAGTCAAATGCTAGGGCTGTGAAGAGAAGAAACACATGCCTGTTGCCCCCACCCACCTTAAATGTTGAATTATCTTACAGTTGATAGTTCTCTAGATTCCTCGACCTTTAAATGCCGAACACTACATGCCTGTTGAATTTTAATCAATTTATTTTTTTCAACTGGAAATGTCAGACTTCTGTATGGAATTACTCGGCGCTGCTGATGTGACAAAGATTCAAAGTTCAGTGTCTGAAGTCATGGAATAGGAGGGGAACCAGTATGCAGTAGGAAACATAATTTGAAGGCAGCCAAATAGGGAAGTAAGAGAACATCTATTTTTCATTAGCGTTCACTTAGAGGTTGGGCGGCCCAAATTTATTTCATCTCCTATTCTCCAGATTGCACAGAACTAGTCAGAACTGTTAATGACTTAAACCATGTTGTTAAGAAATCTAGAGAGGAATGATGTGATTTTAAATATAAAGTGTCTATTGTGTGTTCTAAAATGTGACTTCTTAATTTTTTAAACATATATAAATAATACAAAGTGATGGATTTCATAAAAAACACAATTTCATTGAAGTGTATCATGTACAATAACCATATCCACCCCCATTGCTCACTCTTGTCTCTCCTTCTACTGCTTCTGTTCCTGCGTTAAATACTCAATAATCATCCTACTTTCAATATATAAATCAGGATATATATATATATATATATATATATATATATATATATATATATATATATCTTTTTGAGGCTGACAGATTTCTTTAACATGGTGATCTGCAGCTCTATTCCATCATCTCCTTAAAGTGATATAATTATATTCTTACCTGTGACAGAATAAAATCCCATAGAGTATATTTATAATGTTTCCTTTGTCTGATCATGTGTTGATAGACACATAGAATGATTCCTCAGTTTCCCTATCATGAATAATGGTGCAATGAATTCCACTCCTCACCTAAATTATGTTCCATAATAAAGGAGAAGATTCAGTTGCATATCCTAGAAAATAGGAAGTCCTATGGTATCTGCAGAGCATCAGGGAGAGCAGCTTTTTAACCATGAACTTGGGACTAAGACTTATGTTCTTGCCATTTCTCCAACTTCACAGAAGTAAATCAGTATCCCTCTTTTTAGTTCTTAGAATGAAAATCAGCCTCAGATATGTTTAAGGTGAACATAACTGGCTGGCTTCTGATATAGCTCACTGATGGCTTAACTGACCCGGGGAGTTTATGTGTGTATATTTTTTTATTGTGGTAAATAATTTATGTAGTGACTATGGTCTACTAAACAGAACAAATAAATGAAATATCCCTGGAACAGAGCAAAAGAGAAGATGCAAGACGTGTGTGGCTATTAGTATGACCACTAACATTTTCGTTCATCACTTCACATATCATATCTCAAGAACTAAGAATCAACAAATATTTCTTAAAAGAATACATTATAACTGAATGAACAATGAGCAAAGAAGGAAGGGGTGTGATATAATAGAAAGTATATGGCTCTTTGAGACAAGTTTGAGACTTTGTGTTCAAATTTTAGATCTATGAGCTATTGTTTGTATTAAAAAAAGTCAGAGATATCTATATTATTAGACTATTGTTGGGATGATTAAGGGGTCTAGGGTTTGTCATGTTTCTCAAGTTTGGGAGATCATAAATGTCATCATTCCACCCCTGGTTAATCATCTTCATCCCAGGCCCATCCAAGGCAAGAGAATCAAACCTCCAGAGCAAAATCCCAGGGATCTTCAGTCTTACAATCAGAGTGCCTGAAAAGAAAAGTATAATCACATTTGCCACTTTATGTCTCTGATGACAACCTTCTTGATGTTTTAAAATACATCAGTCTACTGGGATCATACCTAGCTAAGATTAAAAGTAAAATGAAAAAGGATCTCACTTTTATTGTTTTCCTTAGGCTGCTTTCCTAAAACTCAAAAGGATGATTAAAATTTCCAAGGGAATGATGGTCTATGCCTGTGATCTTAGCAAGCAGGAGGCAGTGGCAGGTGGATCTCTGTGAATTCAAGGCCATCTGGGGCTATACAGCAAGACCTTGTTTCAAAGACAAATTGTTTTCTTAGTATCTTATTAAAAATCTTATCTCCATGATATCTGGGATTTTGTCTGCTTCTTTGTCCTCAGAAATCACAATGGAGCTTAACACACAGGTGTTTCCTAAATATACTTTGAATTAAGGCGAGAGGAATCCTTTCCCAGAACATGCACACCAAGAACTGGCTCCTTTTTGAATGTCAACAGTTTTCTCTGCCTCAGAACTCACTAGCAAACAGCAGCAGGGAAGAGCGACACAGGGGACACAGCAAGGTCTGTCCTGCAAATACTCCAACCTGAAAGGTCAGCAAGATCCTTAGCGTTGATTCTATGACCAGGAATTTTCTAATTTATCATTTCATCAAGTTTTCCAAGCCAGTGCTTTGTTTTCAAGATCTGTATCCAAAGAAGGTAAATTTCCAAATGGCCATTCGTTAGGAGATGGTGTCCTTTTGTTTATGATGTGTCGGCAGGCAGTCGGGGATACAAGATTTCAATGACTGATCTTGGCCTCCTACCCTTCTTTTACTGTCCATAAAAAGCACATGTCCCAGGTTGCCTGTGGGATCAGAATCAAGTATTACTTACATGCATATGACATGTAGCCAGAAAAGACAGAGAGAGAGACAGAGAGACAGAGAGAGTGGAGAAAGAGAGAGACAGAGAAGGAGAAAGAGAAGAGAAGAGAAGAGAAGAGAGAGAGAGAGAGAGAGAGAGAGAGAGACAGACAGACAGACAGAGAATCCTAAAACTTTCAAATTTTTAGGCAATCCAGAAATTCACAAGTGAGTCAAGAACAAAAATAGTTTGGCTTTAAATCATCAACATTTTATGTTGCACATATATACTTAACTACGATAGTTTCAGTGAACACCTTGCTACTGATGGTGACTAGGCTTGTTCACAGCGATCTTCATTCACATTGATAAACTGCCTCCATCTTTTACACATAAACAACTTGGTCAGTGAGAAGTCACTCTGTTTTCAACATTTATGGCAGTACCTCACGCAGCAATTTTGTGGGAGATGTTATAGCATTTGTGACAGATGAACAGACAATTTCACATCTTCTAGTTCCCCTGTTATATCACAGAATCAAACAGCTATGGAGGGAAGGACATATGAGATTATCTCCAACAGTGATAAAAATCTTCATTTCTCAATAAAGACAGACTGTTCTGCAAATTTAAACAACCTCAAGATCTCAGTGGTTTAGCAAATCTCAGGTATATTTCAGGCATTAAATTACAAAGTGGCAATCTAAAACCACTGGCCTTCATATATTGAGTCAGCCTGTGTCACTGAGCAAGCATGGTTTCTATGGGCCACAGCATAGCGAAAAGTACAGAAAGTCTCAGAAGTTAGTTTAACTCTAGAAATAACACCACTTTCTTTCACATACCCTTGGTCAGAACTAGACACATGATCCTAGCTCACTAGAAGGCTGTAAGGAATGATTAATAATACCTCTTGTTCTTAGAAGATATAATGAGATGTGTGTGTACACAGCAAACATTGATAGCAATGCTATTTTGTCTGTTTTCTTAAGTGGGAGAAAGTGACCAGTGAACTGTCCATGTGTGACCTATAATTCCTGTGCAAACTGAACATTTAAAAGTATCCTGTAGCATCGTCAGTGACACATGCATTTAAAGGTAATACCCCTGTTAGCATGGGAGAATGTTCAGCAGAATGTTCACTAGAACTCTGAGCAGTGGAGGACTTTAAGAAAACAGTAGTAAGTGTATCTTGGTCTGGGGTAATGAGCCTGCCAAGATAATTGGAATCCCACATAGCAAAAGGGACAACCTTCTGACCCCACTGGATAACAGAACTGTATGGTAGAAGGATGTAGCCTTTAAGTCTCCCCCTGGCTCTTGATGGCTTCAAGGTAGATAAAAATATACCCAAATTACCTCGAAGCCATCCAACTATTAAAAATTCTGTGTAACAAAAGACAGTGTCAAACTGAAATAAGGCACCATGTAGACTCAGTGAATTCTTGAGTGGGTAAAACAGCTCCAGAGGTCATAGTTGGCAGAAGCACTGCTATGGGAGACTGTAGCCAGGCTCACACTGCACAGTCCAGGCACCGTTTAGGTGCTATATAATGGGTTACATTCGCCAATAAGACTTCAGTGCCCAAAGTACAGAAATTTTGAATTGGACAAAATAACCAGAGGGATACTAAAACTGTTTTATAGGCTTTGGAAAATAGGAAGCATTGTTTCAAAATGAGTCATACCATGCAATTTTAGGTCCATGCAGGAAGAAAAATTGGTAACAGCTAGGGAGTTAATAAGAGATCTAGATAAAAAACTGTGCTCTTCTTATATCTTGGGTGTGATTTTATGCACAATGGGCTCTATTTGTTATAAAAAGCAAACTTCTGACTGGGAAGTAAGGTCGTCTAGACATGACCCCAGGTGCATCATTATACTTACTGTCTTTATGCTATTGCTAAATTTGTAGCTTCTCCAAACACCCACACAGTCTGAGTGTGCAGTAGCAGACTACAAGCTCTATTCCTCCAGCTGGTCGCAGACTCCAGGACACCCAATCATCTGGGCTTAAATGAAACTCTTTTGAGAGTGCAGTTGATGATCATCGCTCTAATGTTGAAAAAATATGAGGAGATCCCAATACTGGAATGCAAAACTCTGCCCATACAAGTAAGATAACATGTGCTTCTGCCAATGTTCCTGGGAAGTAGCTACATTCAGGGCTGGTAAACTCAAAGCCCTCCTGGTACAAAGAATTTAGCCCCACCTAGCCTATTGTCTATTTTTAATTAAAACAACCACTGGAATTAAATGGAAACTCTACTGTATGAGAAAAAAAAGTATGTCCTACCATCTTGATCTCGGAGAATCGTTTCTAAGTAGTAGTGTGGAAGACCAACTTCAGGTTTCATGAAGGGAGGCAATATTTTTGTGGAGGCTATTAGCAAAACCTCTACTCAGATAACCAGTTTTTCCTGGCCTATTGAAGGCAATCAATAAAGATTGGCTGGAAGAACTATTAATGAATAGATGGCATACATTTTGCAATATAAACTAAAGAGCAATAAATATTTGAAGATAATATAGGTTAGTGGTAGAATTTAATGTCTAACTGATACTTGACAGTGAACATATTTCTGGGGTAAAAAGGCCTTTCATGAAAACTCCAGACTACCATCAGTGAGTCACATGTAAATTCCATCTCCTATTTCTCACAACTCCTTCTTTCAGTAGAGCCAATAAATGAATATTTTACCCTTCCCCCTCCCTCCTAAGTGGGAAGGGGCTATGCCTGCAAATCATTTCACAACCACAGTCTTTACCACACCTGCACATACCTGAGCATACAATACACACACATACTGATATACGATGCCTAGCTCATACTTGTATATTGGTACATATGGATATACCATGCCTTGCGCATACCTGTCATTTTGTTCATCTCAGCCCAATATTGATTCCTCACCAATGCATTTTCTGTCTTGTTCCACTTGGGCTGCTCCTTCTATTAGGCATCATCAGTATATTACACCCATTTGCATAGGTAACTATGCACTTGTGATGATATTGAATAAACATTTTCTCTTCATTTGAGTATAAGCTAGAGTCGAAAGACTACTGGATCACTCAGCAAAGAAGACAATGAGGCATTTTCATAGGTGCAAACCCTGCCAGATCTCAGCAGAGGAAACCACTGCAAACCTATAGCAAGTGCCAGTCTGGGTAGTGGAACCCACGTGGGGTTTTTATTGACCAGAAGTTCCTCAGGTGTTTCATTGATAGCACGTGCAGATCATGAGCCATCAAGCATGTTTTACATAAAGCCAATGCCTGCAGACAGTATAAATGCCAAGACCTATTCAGCCCTGATCCCAACAGTGTGCAAAACAACCATTTTAAACATAACTAAAAATAAACTTCTGTTTCAACAAGAAAACCACACTGCTACATGCCTTAGGAGATATAAATAATTACCCAGTGAGTGAATGATACAATAGGAAGACATACTATAAATATGTTATTTTTCTGAGTTGGTCATTACTCAGCTCTAAATCCGACATTAATTTTGACTGGACTGATCAGCGAGGACCATAAAACAACAGCTACGAATGCAAACAAAACAATTTGAGAAAAACTTTACAGCACATGCCTCCCTACTAATCACAAGCACTGCTCACAATTATGAATGAGGCTGGCTGAGGACTATTGATTTCTCTTCGCTTTGTGCTGAGACTCCAGCTCTCAAGCAGTAGAACACCCTGCCCTCGTTCCACTTGGCCTTGGTTTGCCTGCAGCTCAAACATGTTTGTCTAGTTGTCAGATTTAATTAAAGGGCAAGACAATAGCAACAGCAACAGAAACAGGAAAGTGCAGAGACCTGGCTTGTTCTCTACAACACATCGAGAGGGATTTTCAAAAATCAGGCAAGTAGAGCTAAGACCATGAGAGCTGTCACTTAACTGGTCAGTGAGAGAGATGGCAGCTCCAGAGTTTTGGAGGTCATCTGCCTCTAAGACAGGAAAATCAGAAGAATGCCTTGCAGCTTAAGATGGAACAAGCTATAATTCCTGGAAGGGAGAATCAGAAAGAGGGCTGTCAACCATCAGCCTTCATCTATAATCACAGATGGAGCTGTTTAATCAGGAAGTATCCATACACTCAGATCCTGGGGATTCGGTGAACAACATCTGGCCACTGTGGCAGTAGGAGTAAGTTTGCAGAAGGGAGAAGGAGAAGGTAAGGGAGCATCAGTACCAGGCAGGAAAGAGGACAACTTTTAGGTAAATGTTTGGCTTTCCTCTCTGGTGATTTATTACCTATTTTCTACAAGCCATGTTCTTTGTCCCTCAGCTTGTCCCTCTGTAGCCTGCACCCATACACTTTGACCACTCTCTCATTTAGCATCAGCATTTCAACACCTACCACTGAGCCTCTGCATAGTAAGAGATACCTGCATAGAGAAGGAGAATGTCAGGGACAATTTCTAAACTTTTGTAATGGTTAGAAAAGGAGGAAGAAGCAAGACACGGGGAGTTACAGATGGATGTGTATTTTTTTTAATTTATTTATGTTTGTTTTTTTAAAACTCATAGTTTAGGACACTGTACCTATAAAGGGTTGTATTGTTGTTCTCATCTTTCTAACCATTTATCAGTAATATTTCCAACCCTCAGATACACTGAACATAAACTATAGCAAATCTTTTTTATCCTTCACCTAGATTCACAGTTCATGGACACACATGTACACAAGCTGACATAGAGAAAAACTTCTCCCTGAGCCCTTTGAAAATGACTGGTAGAAACTATGACATTTCAACCTTGAGTACCTTAAGATATATTTACAGAACAGAAGAACCTTGTCTCGCATGAATATGCTATCATTATCACACCCAGGATATTATATAGAGATGGTAACTGCCTGACATGTAACCTCATATTCAAATCCCCCAAGTATTCTTCAAATATCCTTCATAGTTCCTTTAAAAAGCCAGGACACAACTAAAGAACTCTCATTACATTTCTCTCTTGAATTTATTTATTCTCTTTTAATATTTAGCAGCTGTCTATTTTATTCATACATATAGGTTATTTATTTAGATGGGGGTTTGAATGGGGAAAGTCCCCTACAGCCTCAGGTATTTGAACACGTGGTCTCTAGTTGGTGGCCCTTGTGGGAAGGTACAGGAGGAGTGGGCTTCTTGGAGAAAGTACATTACTATCAGAAGGCTTTGAGATTATATAGGATCTCTCTAGTTTCATTTTGCTCTCTGCTCTATGCTTGTGGTTGAGATGTTACTTCTGTTTACTGTTCTTACCACCATGCCTGCCTCCATCATGCCTCCCTCCCGTGATTGACTCATACATCCCTGGAAATATTGCCAAAATAAACTCTTCCATAGGTTGCTTTTGGTCATGGTATTTTATCACAATAAAATAGGAAAGTAACTAATCTGATCTATGTTTATATGGCTGTATTTGTCAATGCCCTTTTTATTATCTTGTCAGTGGGAATTTTTGAGTCTGAACTTGGTAGAGGAATGCCTTTAAGAATGTCCCCAAATTGTGGCATTTTGTGTTTCCTTATGAAAAGAATCATAGTATCCACTTATATGTGGACATTAACTGTTAAGCAAAGGACACAGGTGCTGCAGTCCACAGACCCAAAGAGACGATGCAACAAGGAGGGTCCTAGTGGGGACACAGGGATTTAGTTCTCTGGTAAAGGGGAAAAAGAACAGCAAGTACAGGTGGGCTAGAAGAGTATAGGAATGGGAAGAGAACAGACCAGGTTGAGGGAGAGGAATAGGGGAGAGAATATATGGAGAAACAATCAGAATTGAAGGACATCTATGGGAGAATCTGGAAACCTAGTGAAGTGGAAACTCACTGTTATATATGAATTAGACCCTAGCAAAGACCTCTAGTAATGTGGGATAGGGATCCTGAAAAAGCCATCTCCTTTAACTAGGCAAAGCTTCCAGTGGTGGGACTGGGACACCATCCTAGCCACAACATTTTCTACCTTTAACCTATTCTCCATACAGGATCCATTGGGACAATAGAAGGGCAGAACCCCATGCCAAAGGAGGAAACCCATGCCTGATCCTGCAGGCCAGGCCAGGAACTAGAGATTAGATAGCCAGGAGATGATCTCTAATGATATCCTGCTGTGTTCATAGATTGGTGCCTAGCCCAATCTTCATCAGAGAGGTTCCCCTGGCAACTCATGGGCACAGATGCAGAGGCCCAGATTTAAACATTGTGCAGAGCAGGGAAACCATGTGGAAGAGGAGCAGGAGGGTTGTGGGTACAAGAGGGGTCAGGAACTCCAGGAAAAAAAAAGCCCCATGGAGTCAACTGATGACACAGACAATGCTTAGGGGCTCATAGAGCCTGAAGAGGCAGACATGGAACTTATAGTGTCCCCCAAATATATCTTGAAGTTGTCTGGCTTGGCGTTCTTGCAGAACTCCTACAGGCTGGAATATGGGGGAGTCTCTGACCCTTTTGCCTGCTCTTAGGACCCTTTCCCTCCTGCAGGGCTGCCTAGTCCACCCTTGATGTAGGGATACATGCCTGGCCCCATTCCATCTTGTTGTGCTATGCAGTCAGAGAAGAAACCATAGGAGGACTGCTTTTTCATTGGGGAGATGCTAGGGTACGGGTTTAGGGTTTGGGAGATAGATCTGGGGGAGAGAGGAGATAGGGAGCTGGGAGGAGTGGAGGGAAGGGAGGAAGAAAAATAAAGAGAAATAAAGAGAGAAAGAAGAAAAAGAAAGAATATAAGAGGGACAAATTTAGACACATTGAAGGTAGTAAGGCCTTAAGAAAAATATGACAATAAACTTTATTCCAGGATTGTTGAAACCTTTTTTATTTATTAATATTATTAACATTATATATTTTATGTCATATATATATGTGTGTGTATATATATATATATATATATATATATATATATATATATATATATATATATATTCACAACCATAAAGAACTAAACTAATAAGAACTCCACTCTCAAAAAATACAGAGCAACTGAGTTAAGAACAGGAGAGGTCTCAAGACTATAAGGATGGTACCATTTTAATATATCCACAGTGTTACAGAATTTATAGATTACAGAGAAAAACCTATAAATTTTTTTGTTAAATTTGGGGTTTCATTATGATATTTTCCTACAAGATTATCTGATATGTTGTTTTATTCACTCCCCCATTTTCTCCTTCTCTCTCCCACTTGTGCTTATACCTTTCTCCTTCTAAGTGGCTCTTCTTCTGTTTTCATGGCATGTATATTTCATTACCCTCTCTTACATCTCTATCACCACACCCTTCAGACATCTTCATACTTTCTAATAGTCCTTTCCTACTTTCATGGCACACACACACACACACACACACACACACACACACACACACACATGCCATTCTTCATGAAAGAAAACACGTGGTGTTTTTCTTTTTCAGTCTGGCTTATTTCTCTCCATCTAATGATCTCTAATCAAATACACTTTTTTACACGTTTTTGTGGTTGTAAAAAACAAAACTACAAGAACAACAACAAAAAGAATGTCCCCAAATTGTGAGTTTTTGTGTTTCCTTATGACAAGAGTCATTTTAAATAGCTTTAAGACAAGATGTATAACTGACATAGAGTCATATCAGCAGGATCTTTATGTCAACGCTTGTCATCAATTGCATGCTACATTTGACCACTTTGTAACATTGGTAGCTGTTGGGAACCTACCCTAGAAGGGATTAAATTTTTCCTATAATTAAGCAACATGTATGATGATAGTTTTGCATGAACATCTGCTTGTCAGTAACTTTTGCCCAATGGTGTAAAAATCCTCTGTAGACTTTTTGCTAAGCAAATTATTTATTTAATCTTAAAAAGAGGAGTTTTCCATTTTTACTATTTCTTCTTAGTTATATGATATATATTGACTGGTTTCCTTTTGTAAATTATTTTTCTTCATCATGTATGTACTTTTGTATTTTATGATGCTAAAAGACCCAAAAGCATGTAGCAGTGAAGTCCACGGTGGTGACTACATTCTGCTCAAAATACTCTGTGTGTGGCTGGTTGCTTTCCTTTCATGTGATCTAAAGCCTCAGAGAGCTTTTGGTGGATTGACACCACAGACGCTTTCTTCTTCCTACCTTTCTGAACATAAGCACACCACCAAAGTCTCTTGAGGAGTTTAGGCCACCTACACAATCAAAGTAGAAAACATCATTTTGAAGTGTATATAGGATTTATTTTAGAAGGTAAGTGTAAGTTGAGAGAGGACACCTTTGGTATGCAAATAGGTGAAGGAAATATTAGAAGCCAGGTTGGAATGGTTATAGGTAAAGAGGCAATCTTAAACACTGCCAAGTCAATAAAGTGTGATATTGTGAGGACAGGCTGTGTAGGGCAGAAGAATAGAGAGTGATGAGCAAGAAATGAAGTTTCAATATACCACAGACAAGTAGGAAAGGAAAATAATGTGAAATAATCCCTTGTCTTCTTCAAAATTCTTTGAATTAAGCACAGATTTACCTTCCTTTAACAGTGTCCCTAACTATGGGAGATCAGATGAGGTTAGCATCAAATGTCTGTTTGGGTGGACATGGTATCAGGGGTGGTTCACCGTGCTTCCCTTGCAGCTCCTCCTAGTCTCCATGGCCCAGTTCCCATGCAATTTAGTCGTATATAGCATGAGCCACAAAGGGTGAGACATAATAATCTCTCCATTGCTAAGTGGTAGCAGGCAGTTCCTGTGGAGATGGAGGACTTGGGGTGGGGGATGATTTGTGAGTACTTGTGCGCACAGGGGCGTGGCTGTAAGGAGAGGTTAGAGACAGGTGTGCTTTAATCAGTGCAAGAGTCAGTATTAGGAGGGGCAATTTTGAGATTAGGGCTTTGGGTTCTATCCTATTTTATTTTATTTTCTATAAAAAGAAACAATCTTTGAAGGAAAAGTCTCGCTGTTCTATTGTAATCTCGCCTCCATTCACACACTTTTACGCTGTCTCTGACCCACTTTCTTCATCTTCTTCGCTGTTTCCTTCAAGCGCAGTTTTAGCTCCCAAGCCTAGCCAGTATTTGCTCAAATTGCTTTAATCTCCAAGTGCTTCTCATATTGATTTTAAACAGTTAAGCTGCCAATCAACTCCTCTCTTCCTGCAGCAGCTGAGGGCAGAGAGATTAAAACAACAAACAAATAAGGCTGGAGTGAGGAAGTTGGTTAGAATCTTCAAATGTTCCTTGGCAGGTACCAGCAGTTCCTCTTGGCCCCTCCCACCATAAAAGTACAAGATTGTTATGAAGAAACGAGGCTTGGTTTTGTCACGTTAATAACAGCTAACATAAAATGAATATTTACTCAAGGCCAGGAATCATTATAAATAGTGGACTCAAACCTTACAATGCCCTACAGGGTATATCCTATAATTATTCTGTGTGTGTGTGTGTGGTGGGGGAGGTGCCTGTGGGTGTGTAGATATGAATGAGGGGTATGCACATGTGTGTCTATGAATGTGGTGCCTCTGAATGTGTCTTCTTCTATCGTACCACACCTTAATTTTTAGACAGTGTCTCTCACTGAACCAGCAGCTCATTGATCCCGCTAGGCTGGCTGGCTTGCCAGCCCCAGGGATCCTCTTCTCTTACTTCTTCAGCACCGGGAACCAGATGTATGGTACCACACCTGACATTTTATATATCTGGGGAATATAACTGAGATCCCCAGGCTTGTATAGCCAATACTCTGCCCACTGATACCTCTCCTCATCTCTAATGCTTATTTGTTAATAGAAAAAGATGGTGAAGTTTGGAAAATATTTGTGACTTGTCCAAGCTCACACAGCTACTGAACAGGAGAACATACTGCTGGGTGTCTGTCTACTCTGAGATATGGACTAAGAAATAGTAAGCCTTAAGTACTCTCTGCCACAGATAGATATCTACCAAGTAGTAGTTTGGAGTGGAACAGGCATTTCATCTTTGGGCAATGTCAAGAGTTTTTATAATAGGTGAAAATTTTACACCCTTTAACCTGGGAACCATGCATTGGTTAAAATGATGACTAAGAAGCAGAAAGTTGCAACTCTCACAGACCTGAAAGTCAACAGGAGTGCAAGCATTTATAATCTGTAAGGGATCATGTTAGTGGTGGAGGAAATAGAAGTAGGCATATCGATTAAACAATGTCAAATCATGGCACAAACCTCACCTCTTCCAGGAAGTTTTCCTTAACACCTTCTACTGCTTCCCTCCTAGTCTGCTGCCCATTGTTTACCACTGAATCAATGTTATAATCACAGCTTTCACCTCAAAGATGAAAGATAGTTTATTTTGAAGCCAAATGTAAGTGACTGTGCTCTGGGAACACAGATTCAGGTTACACCAAATACTGTGTTCCTATGTGGTAAGTGTCTCATGGAGTTTCTTTATAGAAAAGGAATAAAAATATTGTAAATCAAGATACTGTAAAAAAAAAATACCTGGGTGGTAATATCAGGCAGGTGGATTACAGACAAGCCTGCTATAGTCTTCAAAAGATATCCGATGCCATTCTTAGTTTTTGGTTGGTAGAAACTAGGGGTTTGTTTGTTTGTACATTCCAAAAGGATTTACCTAGCCATCACAGGATGCTAGATTATCTATGGAGGTGAGCAGCAGATATCTCTTTGGGTGTTTACAATTGCTCTGGGCATACAGCATTCTATTCTCAGCAAAACACAGAAGTTCAAGTCAATCAATCCCCTATGTCATTTCTTTTTCTGAGGACTCCACAATTTCAACAGTTGAGTTATGTATTAGTTACTTTTCTACTGCTGTGATAAAACATAATTAGCAAAGAAAACACACACACACACACACAAAACAACAACAACAACAAAAAAGAAACTTACAGAAGGGTTTATTTGGTGGTGCAGTTCCAAAACTCAGAGCTAGGTGTCCATCATGCTCATGGTGGGAGCCTGGCAGCAGGCAGGCAGAATTGGCACTGGCATAGCAGCTGAGAGATCACATCCTGAGCCACATGCAGGAAGCAGAGGGTGCATTGGGAATAGAGGAGGCTTTTAAAACCTTAAGTCTGCCTCAAGTGACACCTCTTCGAACAAGGCCACACAATCTAATCCTTCTCAAATTGGCGTCAATTGTTGACCATGTATTCGAAAGCCTGATACTTATGGGGTTATCTTATTCAAACCACCACAGGTCATTATCTTAGGAACTTTTAAAATAATATTCTGAAGGACAAGTACAACCCATATTTTTGTGAATAAATTTGTATTTGTTCCTTTTTATAGTAGTACTAAGTATTGAATCTAGGGCTTTATGCTTACAAGATCAGTGTTCTACCACTGAGCTACACCAACAGTCTGAATAAAGTTTTATTGAATGACAACAATGAATGTATGCTTAGACATTGTCTATGGCTTTCCCCAGACTATAAGGGTAGTATTAAATGGTTACATCAGAGACTCTATGACCTGTAAAGCCCCAATCATTTTCTTTCTGTCTCTTTTCAGAAAACATTTGCTAAACTCTTGCACAAAGTATTTTCGGTCAAGAAGCTTGCCCTTCAATTCTGAATCTGCAGCAGCCAGAACTACAGGTATTGGGTCATTCTGGTGAAAACTTAAATCTTCCATTCTTACCACAGCATGATTTAATCTTGACCCAGGTAGAGTATTAAAATGACAGGTTCCTGCTGGACAGAGAGATAGAGAGGATGCTGGGAGCTTCTACTCAGCTCTTCTGTTTACCTGCTCACTGAACATTTCACCAACAACACAGCAAATGGATGGGCAGTTTTGCAAACCAAACTCAGATCTGCAGAAATAGCTCTGTAAGAACTAATACCACATAGGAATAAAAGATTGAGATTGGATAGAAAAATGAAGAGACAAAATAAAATAGACCATAGGTGGGGTGGCTTGCCACTTTATTTTTTCCAGGAGGCAGACGCAATTTTTATGACAGGTAGGTTATTTGTGCTCTTCATTAAGACTCCTATTATTATGGTGTTGGAGGGCTCTAACTTCACCTTCTGTGTTAGAAACCTAAAATGGTGTTTATAATGTCACATCTATCTTGGGAAGGACAGAATAGGAGCTGGTGTGAGATGGGTAAGCAACAGATTGGTGGGTAGGAATTACCTGTACAATTTCTGTGTTTCAGAGCTGGTAAGTAGCCCAGGGTATGGGAATGAGCACTCCATCTAAGCTATCGCTGGCAAGAGAGTCATCCATCTTGAAAGAGAACTTTTTTTTTTTTTTTTTTTTTTTTTTTGCCTGAGCTGCAGCACTAGGAAAGAACTCAGCTGGTCTGAATCTTGCAGGTTCCATGGCCAGAAATAGACCCCCACATGGAATGCGGCAGATGTGGGAGCAGTGCAGGATTTTCAGTGGGCTGGCTGTCAGTTGCAGGGAGGACTAGGATTTCGGAGGGACCTGCAAAGCTGCCGCAAGGAGCGCTCTGTGAGCTCCAGTCTCTAAGACTGCTGGAGGAAGAGACCAACCTTTGTTTCCTTGATTTCAAATATTTTAATTTGGTTCTGCAGTTTTTATCAGAGGACCCCAAAATGCTGTTAGAGCCTGTGTTCTTCCTTACCTAGACAGCTGAGAATCGGCACTCTTGTCAAAGACTGAAAGTCATTAAGATCTCATGTTTTAAAGGGTGTTAAGCGTCAAGAAGTGTGGTCATTTGACTGTTAAAATTCAATTAAGGAACTGGACTGATTGACAGTAGGCAATTTTAACTAGAAAATTTCTTTCTAAAGTATCCCATAATATCTTGGGGGAAAATAATGACTAGCAGGCATTTGCAGACAGTCCACTTCATGTTGCGGATTCTTTCACCTGACTTCAGAGGCACTGGGCCATTGAATACTCTGGTTTAGAATTCATGTTAAGTTTCTGTAGTTGTTTTTTTTGAGACTTGTGAAAAATACATTCATCTGTTTTGAAATGACTTCTTCTGAGCGATGGCTTTGGAAAACCAAAAAGCAATGGTAACAAAAAAGCAGTAACCGAATGAGTATAGCGACGATGATTAGCCTCCCGGGAAACTATGCCTCCTTACGCCTCTCATTTATGAACTGGGCCCATTTCAGTGAACAGCACACATTGGAAACGCACAGCTAATTTTCTTGAGCCAAAGCATTAAACTCGTGTTTTTATTTTATTTTATTTTTTTCTCTATGGTTTTTGGCAGAGGACTTCACTCTTTCAGCCCTTCAAGTGATTTCAGAAGCATTTTATGGACAAAAGATACAAATGTATTGTTTGAGCCAGAAATTTTTCGAAAGAGCAGAGCTGAAGGAAGTCAGCAATGGAAAAATCCAAGAAATCATGAAGTCAGCACTCTCGCTTTGTGGGAGAGAGAGAAAAAAAAAATGAATAGCACAGCTAACCCCAGACTAGGTTAGAACGCCAAGGCTTCCTAATGATCATTATTGGTTAGTCTCCATTAAAATTGAGGTCTTGTTTAAATTCTCTTTTCTTTTTCTTTTATGTATCTGAGTAGGAGAAACACCGTCATTAAAAAGCTCACAATTTGCACCCTATTTGTATATCTTTATTTTTCTTTCTTTTCGGTTTCTTATGACTTTAAAAAGTAACATTTCTCAAAACAACATCTGTGTAATGTGAGATTATTTGAGGGGAAGTATGGAGTCAACAAAAAAGAAGGCAGGACAGAGGAGGGTGTGAGGGTAGTGAATACATGCAAAGCATCCAACGCTATGTATGTATATATGAAAATGTAATGAGACCTATTCTTTGGTATGAATGAAAAAAAATGTCTAAGATACAAAGAGGGAAGATAAGGGATGAGAGATTGTTCAGTAGTGAAATTATGTACTATGGTTGGAGCTGTTAGGGTTTCTATGGTGATGGTGGCCACACAGAGTCAGAGACAGAGTGGACCATGGAAAAGCAATTTATACTGAACTTTGGGGCCTCCCAGTGTGCCAAGCAGCTTATTCCCTTGTATCTCAAGATCTCACAGAAAGGACAAAGAATTGCACAAATACCAATGCCAGCCAGGGAGAGCTGTAAACTCTCCTGCTTTATATGTATATATAATTTTAATTTGTTTTGTTTTTTTTGGAACAGGGTTTCTTTGTTGTAACTCTGGCTATCCTGGAATTTACTCTGTAGACCAAGCTGACCTTGAACTCACAGAGATCTGCCAGCCTCTGCCTCCCAAGTGCTGGGATTAAAGACGTGTACCACCCACCACCCAGCCCTATTATAATCTTAATATGGTATATGAATTGTAGATGGTGGTCTACCATACCACAATCTGAAAAGTCCAAAATGTTTGATTCTAGTGCAGTAGTATTTTATTTTTCACTAAAAAAAAAGAACAACTTCAAATTAAACAATCAACTTGAATTGATTGTAAAATGTATTCTGATTTCAAAGGTGCAAAAATATGAATGTCTGAAATCAGTGAAATCAATATATGTTGCCTGCATGTAACATATAAAAGTAATCATTTTCCTTTTCTTCCAATCTTTACATGAATGGTCTTCAAAGAGTTGATGCATGTTTGTTCCTTGGTTTTCTGTGCCCCTTGGGGTAACATCACAAGCACCCCAGGATATTCCAATTCATATTCTCCCTTCATAAAGATTATTTGAATTACAATATATAAAAATAAAAGGCAACATTAATTATACCATTATTTCCTACGTTAATGGGGTAAAGCAGCATTCTGGGTGCTAGGTGCATTACAATGTAGGAGTAGTTTTCAGTAAAGCTCTTTAAACTCGTGAGAACTGAAACACGTTCAGAGAAAATTTTCTATATAAACTTGTATGGGAGTAATATATACATGAAAGCTAAAAGCAGAAACATCTCAAATATCCACAAATGTAGAGGGAACCAGCCTTTCCCACAAATGGGTTCACGAAACTCTACGCAGGAGGGAGTATAAGCACAGGAAAAATGAAGAATGACAAACGAACAGGGTAGTTCGTTCTTTTATGGGACTGGAGGAAATGACACGCACAATCACGCTTTAAAATGGCACGTGGAACACGCTTTAGAAGAAAACGCAGGAGCGTTTTTAATAGGGGAATTAACAGTATACATATAAAGAAAAAGAGAGGGGCAAGAGAGAGAGAGAGACTGACAATGCAATGCACCTTGTGAGTGGAAAAACCACACCAAGAAGAGAAGGAGGGAGAGACTTACATTACCAGGGAAAGGGCCGCACCAGAAAGAGAGAGAATTGCTCTGGGAAGAGGTTTAAAAAGCCAAAAAGTTTTTTGGTATGCAGGTGTTGCTCAAGCCTTCAGAGGTTTCCTTTGTAGATGTAGTCACGCCCAGGATGGGGGTTGGGAGTCCTTCCTCCTTCGACTTATCTTGTTTGCTAAGAAAGAACATTTGACTTAATACTGTTAGCTGAATAATATCTCCATCTGCCCCAAACAGAGCAGAGTGCCATGTAGGCAAAGAAGGTTTTAATTTTACAGTTTTTAGCTGTTTGGTGCGTATTTATTTTTTCTCTATCTAGGCCCCTTTTGCTTCTATCTGTTACTATCAATATGAATGGATAGCTTTACACATGCCAGGACTTAGAAGGCTGCAAGATATCTTACAAAGACAATTACTTTTCAGTAAAAAATGGCTGCTTCTCCTTCTCAGCTAACACCGGCCAGCTAAGGTATCACTAGGCCATGCAGACATAATGAAAGACTTTTGTCACCATTACAGCAAAGGGGAGGAAGGAGCAGAATGGCTGGTAAACCGAAGTTCCCCACTGGGGAGTCTGGAACCTTGTCGACAGACTTCAACCTCATTGCCAGGGTACTGGGGCTCCAGCACACAAACTGAGGAAAAAATAACAAAATGTAGTGTATCCATACAATGAGTTTATTATTATATGGAAAGGAATTACTGAGTCATGCCATAATATGTGTAAATCTTGAAAACACTGTGCCAATTAGATGTTCCAGGCTTCAGAGACCATGGATTATATGACTTCATTTATTTGTCATCCCTAAATCACTGTGGGGGCTGATGGAAAGGCGGGAATGACTTTAATTTAGACAGATATGTCTTGGGCAGTGAAGATTTCCTGGGATTAAACTGTATTTACAATTTTATGAGATGTTGAACTTGTGGCAAGCCACTGGGTGGTACATTTTTAAAAGGTCATGGAGGTGGATCATATGTAATAACCATTTTAGTGCAATTAAAAAATGGAAGTTTCCTGTTTCTTTATTTGTGTAATTTTCCAGTTACAGGTAAAAGTAACTGTGCTATAGATAACGAAATGTTTAGCTAAGCCTACTTAGCTCTATGTACACAAAGAACGACCCTGGAGGTCCTGCTGCAGAGAGCTGGGGCCCTAGTAGTCAATATGAAACTATTGCCTCCACCATCTTTGATGATTTCTACCTGTCTTATCTTCCTTTCTATATTGAAAGGCCAGGTTCAGTACACAGTGAGTTCAGTGTAGGATTCTACATGTCCTGTATTTTATTCTCAAGCTCCCCAACGGGCTCTGTGTTTACAATGTTGCTCCACAGTGCTAGACCTTGACTACATGTTCCGGAGCCAGGATTTCTACATCCCACACACCACTGGAACTTCTCCCATGAGGTTAATAGAAAGGTGCCATTTTCTTCTGGAGTGATTATTTATGAAATTGAATCCTTTTGAAACACATCACACAAATAACATCCATATGTTTATCATCCACATGTATAGGGGATGTAGTTTGCTCAGATACAGCTGATGCTATGGTTACAAATGTCAAAATATTCAATTTTTCTTGTTATTCAGATGCCTTTTGTATTCCTGGTTACCTGGATGACTCGGTAGAATGCCTCTGGATTTGACTCAGCCTATTTTCCTTCATATGTCTGCCATTGGTAGACTCTCCTTTCTAGTGACCCATTCTGTTGACTCTCTGGAGCAGCATGTATAGAAGCAGCCAGATAGGTCAGCACTTTCCACATGAAGTCACCTGTTGGGGCCCAGATTTCCCAGGCTATGAAATGCTTTAGCTTGACAAGGTTCCTGAAGCGAATTCACTGCCGGGAACTGGAATTCCCTAACTGCCTTGCTCCTTTTTTGTCTTCACTGTACGGTGGCATATGTTCTCTCATCAATAATAAGATCTGTATAAGCCAATAGTAATAGCAAAAACAATCCCTGAGCTGGCTACTGTGGGCTGGAATGGAACACAGCCATGCTATCCAGAAGTAAATTGCAATAATACAACCCAGGTTTATTGCAAAGATTTAAGAAATTTAATACCCAGAAAATTCCCCTAAGTTAGTAGTTATTAGCAGCTTTTCCACACCACTCAGCAGGGATTCTTTCTTCCCCAGAATACCCAGGCACCATTGCGTCTCAGGTGCAGGCGGCTCCTCCCACACCTGACCGACTGAGGAACCAATCAAAATAGCCCAAGACCAGGGCTCCGGGGGACCATATAAAAAGCCCTGGACGGGGGTCGCTCTCTCTCTTGTTCTCTTGCTCTCTCTCTCTTGCTCTTGCCCTCTCGCCTCTGGCCCACATCTCCTGCCTGTGCGCGGCGGCCGCCACGTGCGCCAAGTTCATTTTAATAAAAAGGCCTCGTGCGGTTTCAACAGCCACCAAGACTGTCTCGTGTTTCTTTGGGGTTTACCCATCCTTCGTGGAAGAAAGAACCCCCATTTTTCGCGGGGGCCAGAGCTGGACCGCCAGGACCCCCGCAGTCACCCACAATGTTTACATTCCTATTACTCCCTGTGTCCTATTTCCTTTACTTGATATAGTCTTGCCTCATTTTCTGGTTTAATTAGCTCATTCATTTGTCAAGGTATAGCTCAGATCTAAAAAATGTATTGCATGTTGTAGTTAATATAAAATAACATTAAAAGTAATATAATATAACATTAATATAAGATAACAATAAAAGTAAGCAATATGTAGCTAGTCTCAACAAAGAGAAATTTTCTAGGCCAGTACTGAGAGGGAACTCAGAGTTGGACAAGGAAAAGAGACCTATCTGGAACAAGGTTATATTTAGATATGAGATGTGCTTATCCCAATAAACTGGAACATAGATGAAGACAGAAGCCTCAAAACACCCCGTCTATAAAATAAGGACTCAAAATCAGCTTCTACTACTCCCTTCCATAAGCAGAAACTTGTGAGAAATCAGAACCATTCCCATATGTTAGATATACCTGTGGAGTACAGCTGAACAATCTTTGGAGTGTGAAGATTCCAGGATGAGTCAGTAATAAGAAGAATAATTCTTATATTTATGAGATCCGTAGGGATGTCTCCATAATACAAGAACACAGAATAGAGCTATGAGCCCACACTAAGACAAATTCCTAGTGAAGAAAATTATTCACCAAACAGGAAAACAAATCACAAAAATGGTATGCTCGTGTGGAATGGAAAAATCTGTGTTATATAAACTAGATATTTGTACAATCTGATAGATGTTTAAAAGCAAGCACGTTTAAAATGGTGAAAATAAAAGATACATAAAAATCAAATATATAAGGCAAGAATTAAAGAACATGTAAGTATAAAGGCTTTTAAAATAATGTTTTCATTCATTGTTTGAGGATTTCATACAATGTCTTTTGCTACACTTACTCCACACCCATCTACTCCCAGATACACCCTCACTTCCCTAACCCCTCCAACTTTGTATTCTTTCATTCTTTATTTGTTTAAGACACATTTTATTGGTTCTTTGTGCATTTTGTACCATATATTTTGATCCTATGCACTGCCTCCAACTCCTCCTACATCCACCATCCAATTACAGGAATTTGTGTACATTTTGAAAATCTGCTGATTCTATTTGTAGTGTCCATACTTCTTGTATGTTTGGCCTTTGACGAGTATGGGTGACTTACGAGGGTCTATAATCTTAAAGAAAACTGGCATTTCATCCCACAATAGTTATAAATGGCCAGTAGTTCTTTCGCTAGGGGTAGGACTTCATGTTCACCTTTCTACCTCTATCCTGGTTTTTTTTTTTTTTTTCCTGTTTTGAGCTTATGCAGGTCTTGTGCATGCTGTCACAAGAGCTGTGAATTCATCTGTTCAACTGCATTGCTATGTGTGGAAAACAATTTCCTTTTAGTCATCTACCACCTCTATCTCTTACAATCTTTCCATTCCCCTCTTCCTCATTGATCACAGAGCCTTGAGAGGTATGAAATATTAATATTCCATAAATCCCATATTCTCTGCACTATGATCAGTGCTGGATCTTCATATTAGTTACTATCTGCTGCAAGAAGAAGCTTCTATGATGAAAGTTGAGAAAAACACTAATCTATGGGTATAGAAATACATTCTTAAGATTTGTTTTACTACTATGCCCATTTTGTGGAATTATAATATTAGTATCTTCCCTAAGGTCTATGGCAGTGGTTCTCAAACTTCCTAATGGGTCACGAGCCACAGATTGAGAACTTCTACACTATGGCTTATATAGCCACAAGTTATTGGTCTTTATAACCATGCCATATATGGATTCCATTTGGTGGAATGAGCCTCAAATCCAGTTAGAAAGTATTTTATTAGTCCCTTACCATTCATGCAACTATTTTACCAGTGGGCAATTTCTAGAGTAGTCATTATAGTTCACTGAAGTTCACAGCTGGGTATGATAAGAAAAAAATACACACACATACACACACACACACACACACAGTACAGTGCATGGTAGTACATGTTTTTAATTCCAATTATTTGCATAGTCAAGACAGAAGGATTATAAGTTCTAGACCAGCCTGGGCTGCAGAGTGAATCCAAGAGGAATCTCTCCCAAAGTAAAATAAAAATACATAAATTAAGGAAAGGAGAGACTTGGGATATAGCTCAATAGTAGAGTATGTTCTAGCATGTGGAAAATTCTAGGTTCAATCCAGAATACTGCAAATGTAAGATAAATATTATACAAATTATCACCATCTAATAGTCACTATATTACTTGATATAGAGTGCAAATGTTAAAAAATGAATGCTATACCTGACTAAAAGAGAAGAGAATTGGTGAACTAAAATATATCTTTGAGGATAACAAAAGAATGAAAAAAATATATACCTAGTGGAAAGACCAAGAGCAGCTTCCATTTACCTTGAGAGACAGAATGTGAATCCAGGGGACAGTGTTACCCAAATAGAAACAGGATACCCTTTCCAGTTCCAAAAATGTGTGAAACAACATACACAGTTTGATCAAGATAATAATTAAAAAAATCCATGCTTAAGAAATCTTATATCAGCCAGGTGGTGGTGGGACATGCCTTTAATCCCAGGACTTGAGAGGCAGAGGCAGAGGCAGAGGCAGAGGCAGAGGGAGAGGCAGAGGCAGAGGCAGAGGCAGAGGCAGAGGCAGAGGCAGAGGCAGAGGCAGAGGCAGAGGCAGAGGCAGAGGCTGAGGCTGAGGCAGCCAGCTCTGTGAGTTTGAGGCCAGCCTGGTCTACAGAATCAGTTCCAGGACAGCCAGAGTTACAACAGAGAAACCCTATCTCAGAAAACCAAAACAAGCAAACAAACAAACAAAAAAGGAAAGAAATATTATATCAATGTGATAGCACATCAAAGAAAAAATCTTCAGAGCAGGAAAAGGGCAGAGAGATTACCAACAAAGAGATGATTATTTACCTCACAGTATTAAACCCAGATTAATGTATCATTTGAAAGTAAGATTAAAATGATAACCTGTTCGGGCAGACAGAAAAACAAGAAGGATTTAAACTTTCTATTCACTGGCCTCTGGAAACAGGATAACTGAAGAAAACACTGAAACTGACCAGAAATGGAAGGTGTGGGATATAAGATGCAATACTGAAAATAATATTTAAAAAACTGGCTCTCTGTAAATTAGTATCAACTTCAAATACTTACATATTCATAGGCTATATCTATGTAGTAAGTGCACTAAAATGTGGTTAAAGGGGATACAGAATAGAATACTTCTCAATTACATGCAAGTTAGCCAAAGGAATGTCACAGTTAAAATCTTATATGCCACACAGGAAGCAGAAGTGTTAATTAATTCCAAGTCTTATTAAACATAGCATACATGTTAAAATTGAAGAATATTCTCCAAATCTAAATGGAATGCATAACTTTCAACTTAAGAAAGTAACTTTATAAATCTAATAGATGACAAAAATAGAGGGAAAATGAAATGAAGATAAGGAACATTGATGGAACGGTATCTAATGGAGAATATGAATATCTGGACTCATGTTCATTTACATGGGTAGGTCACAAAATATAGTAATCAGATTAAAGAAGTAATATATATATATATATATATATGCTTATATATGGCAGTTTCATATATACTTCATATACACATGAAATTGTAGTATAAGTTGTTTGTGTGTATTTACAGACAGGAATATGATTGCCATGTCATCCCTATAAGAACTGAAGTGGCAACAAATAACTCCTGTACTGCACTGGCAATTTTTAATGCTTTTTAAAATAATATTCATTTATCTTTAATAAGTGTTTTGTCTGAATGCATACATGTTAGCCACCTGCATGTCATCTTGTGCATGCAAGAGGCCAGGAGAGGGCATTGAATTCCCTGGAACTTATAGATGGTTGTAAACAACCACATGGGTGCTGGGAATCAAGCCCGAGTCCTCTGTAAGAACAGCAAGTCCTCTTTACCGTTAAGCCATTGCTACAATCCCCTCATTTATTCTTTCTGAGTTTGGAATTATTTCTGAAAGATACTAACATAATTAACTACAGTTGGAAAATATGTTTCACTATGTTGTATTTTGTGTCCACCAGATTTCATTATACACTTGAAATCTTCTGTCTTTAGAAACAAAATGCAACACAGAATACCTATCACCTTAGAATTCCTGGGCTTTTTAGCTTTTAAGCCACCTGAAACCTCACCCCTTGATCTCATAGCACTGTTCATATATCCCATGAAAATATATGTGACAAAATGGCTTCTGGAGTATTCTCTAAAAAACAAAGCCTAAATTAGGGCTTATGTGACATACAGGAGTAAAATGCTTCAATACAAACCCTATAAGAGATGCAGTAAGGCAGCATTAGAACTGGGGGAGTGATCAATCACTGTTCACCCAGGGTAAACAGTCGAGCGTATGCATAGTCTGAGGCAGAGTTTAGTTTTTGGTGTGTTTCAATAGGACATGTTGCCAGAGCTAAAAATTCTTCCAAGGTTTTATTCCTTGAGGCAACTTGACCACCTTTGCTGTTTCAGCTTTCAGTTGTTTTTGGTATTCCTGCAGTGGAGGTGGTGGCTCTGGGTAGAAAACTGTCTCCCAAGGAAGGAGTACAGAAAGTTATGAACTGAAACAGCAGTCAATGTTTACAAAATCTATACATATCTATATGCATCAGAATGCATTTCCAGATGAATTCTGAACTACAAACTACGTTTGGGTAAATCTCCAGATTCTCCCACTCAGCGTCATCCTTTGCATACATGTGTCTCTCTACATTTTCAAAAGAGGAGCTCTTTAATTTAAGAACCTAGTTTGAGCAAATCTGGCCTGTCAAGATCTCACTCTGTGTTACGTCCTTTAGGACTAGCATACTATTTCATAGCAGAGACACTTCCATGCTTAATGTCTTAAATCTCAAAGAAAATGCCTTGGCAATACTGACAAGAAGGAGATCAAAGTTCTTGTTTCTTCATTTCTGAGCTCATTGGCAGAATGTTGAATTGTCAGCATCTGAAAGATACACATGACCATTCATCAAACCATAATATGTATCAGATGCTGGAGATTAAAGCAATATCTATGCATTCATTTATCTATGTATAGATTATAGATATATCTATAGATATGTATATATGTGTAGATATATGTCTATAGATATGAATATATAATATATGAAATAAATATTAATATATAAATGATAGATATATAAATTTTTATACATGAATGTATATGTTAAATCTACTTATAAATTTAAATATATATTTATAGAGTTACATAAATTGTACTATATAACATACATACCATATATATTATTTATATATATTATATAAAATATGCAAATAATAGTTATATATTATATAATTATATAATATGAAAAATAATTATATATTATTTTATAAAATATGAATATATTATATCTATAGACATATATAGATATATAGAAAAGTCAATAATTTGAGTGGAATAGGGAAATTGGAGGAGTTTGAAAGGGGAGAGGAGGATAGAGTAATATAAATACAGCACTCCTGAATGAAATTCTAAAATGCAAATTTAAAAGCTATATATATTGTGTTTGTATTTAAGGAGATTACGTGATAGTTGAATGAATAAGGCATAAGATTCTTATTGGTTTCATATTTAAGATCTAACTTCTAGGACTTGTGAGAGACAATATATTTAGTAATTGATACTATTTGACCATGGCATTTAAGAAGAGGAGCAGGTAACTGCATTTATCCGAATCTCTGCAACCTAGTATAAGTGCAATAAATTGAGTTCACCAAAGTATGGAGAATAGTATAACTTCTTCACTTAATTATTTATTTATTTATTTTAGCACATACTTCAGAAGGGCCTGTTGCATATGAAGCACTGTGAAGCACTGTGCGTAGACAGTTGAACAAGAAATGACTGTCTATAGGTTTAGTGCCTACAAAGCCAAGCACTGTATAGTTAATAAATACATAATGAGATGTTGCAATGACTGTGAATGAAGAATATCAAGGTAATGTAGGAGGCCCTAAAGACTTGATGTTTTGTTTTATGAGTGAAACCTATGATAAGAATATAAAGAATGAAGGAAAATATTCAGGAATAGAATCGGGAATCTCAGACTCTTAGATGTTGGCTATTGTTTAGTGTATGAGCAAAAGCTATAGGAGGAGGTCAGTATTGGGCATTACCCAGAAAGCTTTGTTAAGAAATCTGAATTTCATTCCAAATATAAAGTTAGACCACAAGAAAGTAGAAAGAACTGAAATCGTCAGATTAGTATTATATAAAAGTTTAATCTGCTAAAGTGGAGAATTAATTGGAGGAAAATAGCAATGTAATGGAAAAATAATGTATTGGCCACTAGTCACATGATAAAAGCTTACAGAAGGTGAGGCAGATTTCGGGTACATGCTGAGCGTGGTGGACACAGCTGGGAGACGAATTGGAAACAAAGAATAAATGAGATCAAAGTTAAGGAATAGTTTAGACTTAAGCTAGTGGATACATGAAAAAACTGTAACCAAAGTAGTGAGGAATAATTTTGAACAACAAAACTCAGAAACTCTCCTGAGGTAGGTAATATCTGGACAGAAGTTAGGAGGGAAGACATAAAGGGACACGAAGGAAAGCAGAAGTTTTCTGGATGAGGGATGAGACTTATACTGTGTGCGCACAGACAAACGTTTGGAATGAAGTTTGTGCTGGTTTAATAAAGTTGTGATTGTAGCTTCTTCTGTCCAGGAAAGAATACACCAATTGAACATCCAATATCAAATGGTCAGCCCCAAGGATGTGCATGTGAGTGGCATTATTTAGAATGAGATGATTATGTTTGGGAGTATATGTGTATATAAACTTATACATATATGCATGTAGCAAGACTGAAAAGAAAGAGGCGACATGAACTTGAAGGACATCAAGGAGGAATATATAGGAGGGTTTGGAAAAAGTAAAGAGTAGGGAAAAATGCTATAATTATATTATAATCCCAAAAACACAAAAGGAAAATATAGAGACTAAGATAAGAAAAAGTGGTATATTCTACTTAAAAAGAGCAATATGAACTACAGCAAGAGTTCACAATAGAAAGAGTGGAAGGAAAAAGTGATATTGGATATGCAAGGTAGTTTAATGTGGAAATGTCACCATCAGGATAGAAAATAGACATCCTAGGCAGATGTCAGGAGCTAACATATTTGCAATTAGTCCGGACTATAAATATAATCATTTGAGGTTTTTACACAGTGGAATAACATGTTCAGACATGGTTTGTGTGTTTTTTAAGAAAAGAATATCACCAGAATTTTGGGAGCTCTATAAGGAAGAGGAAAAAAAAATAGTGTTGGAGAAAGAGACATTTGGGGAAAATTGAAATATATGCAGTCTTTTTTTAGCATCTCTAACAGATCATTTTAAGAATATGAGCATGCATTATGTATAATTTGGCTTGTTTTTAAAAGGATCGTGTTTGTTATATATAGAACTGCTAAGGCCTGAGCATCTCTTGGAAAAGATTTTATTTGCCTACTAGGAAGAAGATGGGGGTGTGGTAGTTAGCCATTGCTCAACAATATTGCCTTTTCACATCTTGCCATTTCCAGTGTGAATCTTTTTGTCTCATGTATAATTTTTTTAAAAAGGGAAAAACCAGTTCTGTTATTTATTTTAAATGGTCAGGTCTACTCGCCACTAAACTGTTTTTTGGAGCATAAAGAAAAGTAAAGAAAAAACTGCACCTGGAAAACTGGAATATTGTACATAAAATACAGTGTACAATTATAAGGAAAACTATTAATATATGTAAGAAATGTGTGCATACAAGGAATATATACATTGAAGGGATTCATTACATATGAAAATTTTTAGACTATACTTATTTTTGTCATTATTTTCTCCTCACCTGGTGTTTTGTGACAGTGCCTCTCACTGAGAGCTTACAAGTCACACTAGCTCACTGTTCTGACCTCACTGGTATCAGTAAAACAAGCACACATCACTCCCTCGGCTTTTGAGGCTTTTGAGGCTTTTGACATGGGAGCTGGGAGTCCAAATTCAAGCCTTCATGTTTGCATGACAGGTACATGACTGACTAAGCCGTCACCTGAGCCCATGTCTTGTACCAAATGCATATTTTTAATGAAAGCAAATGTCCTCGACTAGAACTTCAGAAAGTTATTCTTCAAAGAGCCAGACCATAAGTATTTTAGGCCTTGTATCTACAAGGTCACTTTTACACTCCCTTGTTAAGTAATGCAGAAACAGTCATATACAGCGTATGAACAAGTGATGATTCTGTGTCTCAATTCAAACTTATGTACAATGACAGATGATGGACTACAGTTTCCTGACCCTTTCCCAAGTACTCTGATTCTGATATCAAAAGGGATTTCTTGGCCATCTTTAACAATATTTCTCCCATCTTTTCTATAGGATATGTGGCTTGCAGAGCACAGGGATATTTGTCATTTCAGGCTTTGCTCAGTTAAATTAATATGCAGCTGAGGTGGTACCTAGTGAAGGTGACATGACAGTCTCTTATCTTAAAGTTATGAATATATGTTCCCATTCCTAACCTATTTCTCTGTCCACGGTTTATCTTGAGTGCCCGCTGAGCTTTCTGCATAGTAACTAATTGCCTCTCCCCTTCAGATTAAATTTTCAGTCACTTGCAGTGATGAGAAAGGGAGCAAGCAAGCAGAAGATAAACATTGGACTAAGAAGAAGAAGTCGTGGTTCAGAAAACTACGGCAAATACTGTTTAATTTTCATCCTAAACATAAAGTCCATGGCCACCATTTTAGTATTAGCAGGACCTTTCAGATGGGTTTCTTTACAAATGGACACAGGGCAATTAGAATGCAGAGAGTTTACTTTCAAGGCCATCCTGGCACACAAGGTGAGGGCCTACCCAAGCCATCTAGGAAGGAGGCTGGGGCAAATATGGATGTGCTATTGAGAAGACAACTGACCTCTGAACCTTCATAGGATGTTTTTGGAGACTATAGAACATGCATTGTAACTATCCCCATGAGGATCAAGCAAGCTGAATTATTTGGATTGCCAGTGCCCATTCTTGCGTGCTGGTTTTGCTTCTGTACTATTAAACCTTTCAGTCTTCCATCTCCTTCCCACTTGAACCCAGCAATGAGGGCCTGAGGTTTCAGAGAACCAGAGAACGTGCAGGGAAAGGAAAGCATGTCAGAGGAAGAAGCTACTGATATCTTAGGAAGTGTCTACTGAACTTCTGGTAACTTCTGGCATGAGGGGATATGTGTGGAGCAACACAGTATTTATATGTCTCAGATGATAAGGCAGAAAATGGTGCTATTTTTCCTGACGCATGCCCATTATTTACCTTTCCTTCCTTACTGGACATCATCATCAGTCCTAGATGAAAATGGAAATCTGGAGCCAATTTCCAGAAAGGCACATTAACTAATCACTCCAAATTTTTCCATGAATACCTTCTTAGCAGTTTCTCAGATCATATTCTTAACAGAAAGACTCTGGTTTGTATCCACTCTGGCATGGAAAAGTTTAAGGAAAAGGAAATCAAAGCTACATAGCCCCAATCCACAGAACCATTCCTAGCCTGCTTATCTTCATGGAATACAAATGCAGGGTTGACTAAGTGGTAAAAATCAGTAAGAATTGTGGTTCACAGGTAAAAAATTGCTATTGAGGGAAAGCTTAAATAAAACCTCTAGCTTCACTTGGCCTTGCAGACACCAGATCTGTGAATAGAATGGAATGGAGACAGTAGGCATGTCTTCCCATTATATGGCCTTAATTTGTGTGTCAAATTCCATTCAATCTGACTTGCAGACATGTGGAGTATTTGCTTAAGCTGGCCTTCCATCTTCCTGCAATTTCAGCAAATGCAGCAGTTTATATACCTGGACTTCTCCATCTTTTACCCCAATTTTGTGCTCCTAGGCATAATCTGAAATTCTTCAGGCTCTCGATCATACCATTAGTAAATTCTAATAAGTCATTACAAGCTGGTCTCTTTATTGTGATAGGAGCCTGATCTGATTGGTCACTGCTGGTTATTTTTTTCCCTGCATTGGAGCTAAAATCTTATTAACACCCTCTTTATCCTATGTATACTCTGCTACATCTCATTTCTATGACTTCCCATGTTAAAAGAACACACATCTCCAGTAATAAAAAGATGGGTATTTTAATAGTAATGGAAGAATTGAATTTTCTTAGGAACCTAGTAAGTAGATACTCAGATATTTGGAAAATTACACTTAAGAAAAAATAAATAAATGCTTTATCAAGAGTTAGGCATTACCAAATTTTTGTTGTTTCTTATTAAGTAATTATTGTTTTTGATATGTGCTCTCCTCCTCTGCTTTGAATGTGCCTCTAGAGTCAGCAGGGGAACTGGGTCATTTACGGCATAAGGCTAGCAGATAGGAAAGGCATGAAGGTTTGTTTCTGTAGCATGATGATCAAGCACAACAAAAGGAAGAACTTTCTATCAGTCAGCACTATCTAAAGCATACCCTACCCTGTCTTGTGAAGAAGCAAGCTCCCTTCTGCTGGAGGTGCTGGCTTTTCACTAGTTGAATTGTAAATAGTAGGGGAATGGCCTTGAGTGAAAGCTGATGAATGATAATCCTTGAAGGAGTTCTTTGGCATCTGACAGATAGTCCAAGGCCAACCCTGGCTCTGTTACTGTGACCTACTCTTGAGTTCAGTTCTCCAACTTATACAATGGATTTGATTTGAGCATTTCCCTCAAGGCTGTATGTAAAATGCCTCACTGTGCTCATTGTGCAAGTGTTGCACTGCTCTTATTACTGACATCAAGGACTTTATAAGAAGGTATGGCCTTGCACACAAATTCTCTCAGTAGCTCATATGCGCTCTCTCCTTGTCATAGGCTTCAGCTAAACCCTGAAGTGCTGAAATAAATACAACCAGTATTCTATGAAAAGGGATGTCTTAAATATTAATTAGTCCAAAGAGACCCAATGACATTAGTCTTTGGGGTTGGCAAATCTGGGTAAAGCCTAGTATCTTATCCTAGTGTATTAGAAATAGCAGAGCCATGTGGTTCTGTGCTATCTCTTCAGTGATCATAAGCAGACAGTGTGAACTTCCCCGAAAAACAAGACATGAATATTTGACCTTATGTGAAATATGTGAAAGTGAGTACCAGGAGTGCCATTATAAGTACCAGGCTTATAAAATCAGAAAGAAAAGAGAGAGAGAGAGAGAGAAACCTTAAAAATCTATGGTTTGTTGAGAATTTTCTAAATATATTGCCTTGGATATTTATAAACATTTTTGTACTTCAGCATTTCACTTCCTGTTGCCATTCTTGCCATGCTATAGAGGTTAAGCTAAAACCTGAAGAGAATAAACTATTTACTTGTGGTCACAGGGTACCCAGGGAAGGAGACATTCAGGCCAAGTGCTTGCCATGTATAGAAGAACTATTGGGGAAACATTCATTTTTTTTCTGGCTGTTTGCTCCAAGTTGTTAACTGGGCTGGCTGTAGCTCTTGTGTTTTGGGAGGGCAGTCGTGCATCTCTGACCTGAGATCTGTGGTTGCCTTCTTTCCACCGTCTGTTACCCTGTCTGAAACCTGGAATCACACCTGTCTACAAAACTGCTTTGAGATGAAGAATGTGAAACAGGGAATGAGAACAGAGGTGGCAGTTGCCATGGAGATGCAGGAACCTTTGTGCAGCCCTGTCACTGGGTGGTGAGAGTAACAAAAGCCTGTAAAAGGGGAACAGGTGGATCTCTAGTGACCCTGTACTAAAGAGGAAGGATCTCAACTGACACCTTCTCTGAAAGCCTTGGCCAATTAAGTTAACCTAGGTAGGGACAAAGTTGCAGCCCAGGGTTCTAGTCTCAAGTTCAATGTTATTTTCTAGCTGTGGGCTCTTGAATGAGTCATTTAATTCTTGTTTCCAACTTTCTTTTAACTAACAAAATCAACTTTGAAAGATTGTTATAAACATTAAATGCGTTGAGTATCAGATATTAACCAAAGCAATCCAGACAATTAATAATATCTTACTTTCTTTTGACATTGAGTTTTTTCTATTCCATATCTGTGGTGAGGTTTTTATCCAACATGAAGAATGGGGTAGAACTCAGCTATTTTTTCTGATTTGGCTGTGTCAAAGCAGAAATCATTTCCATTGCCAATTTCACTGAGGTCCAACTTCGCAGAAAATCAAACACAGAGAATTGTATTCCAAATCCCCACAGGAAGTAGCTAGCATGTGTAGGGGTCACTCTTGCTCTGCCATCTGTTGGCTTCCTTTCCTGGGTATTTAAAAAGTACATTTCAATAGTGAAGCAAGAGCCATTGTTGTCCAACATGAAAGCAGGGAGTACAGAAGGCTTCTATTCCCTTTCCTTTACTGTTGATGCATATCCAAGCCTCCTGACAAGAAAGCTGTTATCAGTGCTAGAAGTTGGCACCTGAAGAGGAACAATATCGAAGGCCTTCCAGGATATTCCAGGCCCAGACTTGAAAGAAGGGACTGGTGCAGAACGAAGCCTAGACATAGGCAGGGGATTAAAGACTTTATGGTTTTATGGTTGTATTCCTCTGTGCTGCCAAAACATCGTAAATACCTTGATTGAAATATGGCTTTTGCTCAAACCTTTCATTCTTCTACCCTAACATCACCTCTGACTTCTCCTTCCCCTCTGGTCTTATACAGAGTTAGAAATATGAAATCAGGGAATGTTTAACTGATGGCTGCTAGTAAAAAAACATTCTGAAACTGTCAGGGATAACCAGGTTCCTCTTTCTTTCATACCTGCATGGCTGCACCCTTGGAGTCTGTGATTCTCCCACTATAAATGGAAGGCAATACTGTCAACCTGGAGATGTTTTATGACAATGGAGACTGCTAGCCAACATATGAATCAACGAACACCTGTTAAGCTACACTCTGAGGAGAAATAGAGGTGAGTATGTCCAAATATTTCTGTCCTTATGGAAAGGCTACGTTCACTGAAGCTATGTTCTTGTAGGAAAGTAAGATGGTCAACACATGCTCATGAGCTCGGGAAAACCTCTGAGGGAAAGACATTCTCTGTGGAGAAGGAATAAGTAGAAAAACAAGGAAATTGGAACATAATTTGGAATATTCGCGGTCTGTGACTAGGGAGTAGCAAACAAAATAATGCTGGAGAGAGAGGAGAGACCCTGGAGCTTTAGCTAGAGAGAATGGGGGCTCCAAGGAGAATATCTGAGTTGGGAGAAGAGTTGCTTGAACTTTGATGTGGTATGCACAGATACACCCTTTAACTCCCACCACAGGATCAAGTTGAAGTCAGTGGAAATATTTTTACTGAGAATGATATTTATGAAATGAAGGAAAAATGCAGTCCCAAAATGGGTAGGGGGATGGGGGATGGGGGGGCAGGACATTGCTGTCAGAGAGAAAGAGACAGAGAGACCACAGAGGGGCAGGGGAAAAAAAAAACCTCTATGTCCAAATATTTAACCATTAAGGCTCTGGATAGACAGGTCATCTTATCTGCTCCTTCGGATGGAAGAACAGTGATTCCGAAGTTGAAGAGTCACATCCACAGTAAAGTGGCATGCGAGACACTGTGAGACAGTTATGTGATAGTCCTATTTTAAACCTAGGACTTTCTAATCTAATTATCTATTTATGATTATTGGACATTTATACTATAGCTGTTGTTATTAAAATATTTCAGTGTTCAAAGAATTTACACAAAATAAATTGCTATATTTTGGAGATTCTTAAATTATAGGTGATTAAAAAAAACCCCAAAATTCTTGAAGCACTGAGTTTCTTAAACCATCTTTGAGGATGGAATTTGCTTTCTACTCTGTGAAATGCTAATCAAAATTCTTTTTGGTTATTCCTGATTCATTTGAAAATTGTATGTCCAATACTTTCATTGAAGAATAATGGAGTATAAAAGGAACATCAAAGAACAGTTGCCAGTTAATTTCTCCCTAGTAAGTTTAGGCAAGTTCTCCATTGTCAAGACACTGGCTTCCTATTTTATTATCTGTAAAATGAAGGGGCTTAATTCTAAAAGATGCCAAGGCTTTCCTGCTATAATAGTAAGTAATTATTATTATTTTCATTCTGTAACTCTGTGAAAGTTACAGATAGGAAATGTGGTTCCTTATTCCAAGGAACCTCTACTTTGATTACAAAGGAAAAATATGAATGTGTGCCTGCACACACCTTGTAAATGTGTGATTACATAGTGCTAATTACGTTCAATCTTGTTCACCTCAAGATGAGGCTGAAGATGATATTATGTGACTGTTCTATAAGGAATACCAAAACAGAAAAGTTCATCAGTTTCTATAAGATCAAAGATTAAACTATATGTGTGCTTGAACTTTGGAACCTCAACAAGTTAATGCATTCTTCACAATAAAACATATGCCATGTGGCAAAATTCAATATGAATGAACCAAGAGCCGATATTTGCATACTTTTGCACTCTATGAATTGTGTTCCTTGGACATATTTCACCAGTCTGTACAGCTTAGAATAAATATTCTTCTGATCAGTGGTTTTGCTTCGATGAGAAAGCTGTAGACATAGAAATGAAACAACTTGTGTTTGTGCCAAGGATGTTTCTGCTTTTGCTTCATAGCTCTTTGTTTTGCTAGTTTGCCTTCACTAATCTGGTGGAAATACTACATTCCTAAACTTGAAGATCAGATAGAGTTGGTATCATCTCCAGACTGGAATTCTAGTATTTCAAACCAGAATGGGGGGAATACTACCTCACTCCTTTGTTATGAATATATTAATTCTCAGTCACTTTTTTTGTGTTAGAATATCAGAGCTAGAAAGAAAATAAAAAACGCTGTGATAAATCACTCTAGCCAATATTTGTGACTTTTATGTAGCATTTTCTCCGTGATGGCAACCCACAAACACATTATGTAGCACTTTTATTATTATTTTTTATGAGAAATATGGTTCTCACATGATTATGGTGTTAGAATGTTCCGTAGAAGAGAACTCTGTTAGAAGGTCCCAAACACTATTACTGTAATTTAAGGGTAATAGATTCTTGTTTGACTTACTATTTAGAACCTTAGTTTCTAACCTATGAAATAGAAGCACTTTTTCATATTAATAAATATTTAATTTCTATTGTAAAGATCAAGTTAAATCGTATCTGGCTGTAAATTTGACTTTTCTAAGAACAATGCATAAATGAAAAAATATCACTTTAAGTGTATTATATAGAAAATATTCAATTCTTGTGTTTATTTTAAATGTTCAAAATTTGGTGTGACTAGATAAAGAAAGCAAATCAAAGTATCTCCTACCAGTCAAATACCAAAGTGTCCACACTGTTTTTTTACTAAAGAATTCTTCCCTGCTGTTGTGTGTTTGAAATGTAATTTTATGTCTATTCAAGAGATAATATGGCTGAATTTGGGATTCAGGACATACAGTGGAAAACATAGAAAAGGAGAGTGAGTTAAAGCAGAAAAGCAACAGAATAAGTAAGTCAGTACTGCACAGATCTGACTCCACCTGAATCAAATCCTTTGCCCAGACACTTCCAAGGATAACTGGATAAGCTCACATTACTCACTGTCAAGGTGATGTGCATCCCTATCTTGCCTAGTATCTGCCAGTACCCATTTCTGAACCCTAACAATGGGGAACAATTTAGTGTATGTCAGCTTTTATATGTAAGCATTTGCGTGTATTGCTGAAGTAGACATAGGTAGGGAGTCAGTGAGTACCCTCCAGCAAGGGTAAGAATATACATCCCTGCCTTGATAAAGATGCTGGTATTTTACAAACTTCAAACTGTATTCCCTTGGATATTAGAGCTCCATGCTACTTTGGTGTTTTATAAAATAATGCATAAAGTTTTGGGAGGGATTGAAGTTTGTCTGATGTGTGCCTGGGCAAGTTAATGTAGCCTTCTTTACAGATAAATACTCTCTTACTTATCATAGAGCTGATGCACAACGCTTTTGAAAGATAACTGGTGAAACAGGTCAGTGAAGAGCTAATGACCACCATGAAATCAGTGCCCACATCAGCTTTGGAAATCAATGTTTCATTGCTTTGGGTTTATCAGTCCTTTTAGTGTCTCTTTTAGGAGTAGTATGAAACAAACAAAGATGCCCAGAAGCAGACAGGTAGGTACTTTACGTCAACATGCTAGTGATAGATATAATTAGATGAAAACCTTCTATGTCAGCTTGATGATTGAGAATGATTCTGTCCCAAATTAATAGTTTAGAGTTAGGACCAGGATAGTCTCCATACAAGGGTGAGCTGAAAAGCACTTGCATCTAAATGTTCCTGGTCTGCCTTTAAACATTAGAATATGCTAATGATACAAGGTAATGAGGTTCATTGTGGCAGCTCATACACGTGTGTAATATAATTAGAGCACATTCACCCTGCTCATTACCCTGTCTTATACTCTTGCTTCAAGTCCTTTTTAGAATACACTTAAAAAGAAAGGAGGAGAGGAGACAGACTGAGCTATTTGAGACAGAGAGGCTACAGCAAATCCCTGAGTGTCTTAGTTTCCGCAGCCAAAGAACTTTTATACTGGTGCTTCTCAGACTTGCTCTGCTGAAATGATTTTCTTTTTTTTAATCTTAGGCATATTTTTGTTAGTACAAATTAAATAAAAGTAAAATATAAAAAGGAATAAAAGTAAGCATACAAAATACTAGGACACATATTGTTGTGTTAGACTTGACAGAAATAAAATTACTTTGTAAAATTGATATAAAAGTTTCTAGGTGTTTTTTTCTATATTTCTATGTTTGTTTTCCCAAGGGTGGAGTACAAATGGCTTGTATGTCAGCCTCAGTCTGTGGCTCCAGTGTTCACTGTAAAGTGCGGTCTAATGAACATTTGGGATGGAAAGTCCTTTGAGAACAGGTGCCGACTATCAGTAGGCACCACGATTTAACTGCATGCTGTGGTTGTTGTTTGTTTCCTCTTTGGGAATGTAATCCTCACGCAGGAAGGGATTTCTGTATGTTTTGTAAAGTAGATATTTCTTCAAAGCTTAGAATAGGGACTAGTGTTTAGTAAATTCAAACAGTATTTGCATATAATTGTGTGGCTTATCCTAGGATGGCTGAGAAGAGAGATAAAAAGGAGAGCAAACAGATCAACCACTGTACTCTTACACAAGCACTCGTACGTGGAAAGGTAATACTGAAGAGTTTAGCCAAAAACAAATAACCAAACATTAAATCAAGGTGTATAACTTACCACTGTTGCGTGTTAGACAGAGATTAATAGTAAGAATGCATAGACTGATCCAAGAGAAGAATACATGAACGAACGTATAGCAGAAATTAGAAAAGAGACAAAACATTTCAAAACATGAAATAAATCATGGCCCTAAAAAATAGAAATTTTGTAAAATTGGATAATTAATCATATAAACATAACAGAGTAAAACCGAGTTAATTAATAATAAGGACAATTGACAGCAGTCTCCAGGGAAGGAAACAAGTGAAGGGAAATGCAAAAATGGAAAGGGATACCCAAGGTAGACTGAAAAGCTCCAGTTTAGCTTCTCCAGTACAGAGGTCCAGCTGACTTCTTAGAGGGGGAAAAAAAAAAGAAAAGAAATCCTTGAATGGGTTCTTTCCATAGAGTTTTAGATCTGAAGCCACACAATTCCATTCACCAAAAAGTTCACGAAGAAGAATTTACCATGATAAACCCATGGCAACTACTGGGCAAAAGAGCAGAACAGGAGCTAAACCTAGGCTTTAAAATGTCCAGGGAAAGGAGAAATGATGAAATTGTATTCTTAAAAAATATAAAAGAATTAAAAAAATTCCCAGATGTGGAAGACAGCTGGTACTGGAGGAATAGAATGTAGACTGACAAGAGATGATTCCTTTCCTTTGATAAGCACGATATTCAAAGACAAAACTGTAAATCCCAAATCTGGTCGAGAATAAGACCACCATAATTGAACCAAATTTAAAGCAAGCAAGCTTTAATTAAATTAACTAAATACTGGCCAGGAATATGGATTCTGACCAGGTTCATTCTGAGTTGCTCCTGGAGTGAATCTATCACCTCCAGAGCTGCCACAGAATGGCCCCAAATTATGTGGCACAGGTGCTTAAAAAGACAGACCCTGTAAGGTTATTCACCTCCAACCAGATCCATTCAGTGGCTAGCATCTATTCTGATGTCTTTAATTAAATACTGGCCAGGAAGATAGATTCTGACCAAGACTATTCTGAGGTACTCCTGGAGTGAACCAATCACCTCCAGAGCTCCCACAGAAAGGCTCCAAATCACATGGCACAGGTATTTAAAAAGGTAGAACCTGTAAGACTATGCACCACCAGGTCTAATCAGAGGCAAGCATCTATCTTGATGTACTTCCTGTCTGGGTTATCCCCCAACTACAAATGACCAGGTACATCCAGTGCATGGAACACATCTGCTGCAGTAGAGTCACCTTGGGATCTAGCCACTCCCACAATTCAAGAGGTTCTATCCTCTGGCAAGGGAGATTCAAGACTGTCTCACCTGAACAGTCCTATCTAGCATTCAAGAAGATTATCTGTTTTTCTTTTAAAGTTATTTTATGTGTAATAACTACAATTTAAAGCATAATTTTTGCTCTTACAAAAACTTTGAATATCTTCCTGAATTGAGAGGACGTATTTTATACTTAGTAAAACTATTAGCCAAGTCATAATGAAGATGAAACATTTTTTTAAGAGAACTCATCCCTTTTTAGGTTCTTTCTTGAAGTACAGTAAGGATTTGAGAAAAATGAATTTCTGTGAACACAGATTGATTAAACATAAGTAATTAATTTTTTTTTGTTTGTAAGGTTAATAATATTGTTGTGTAAAAAATCTGAAAGGATTGCTTAACAATAACTTACATGATCATGCAGGAACTATAAACAAAATATGTTGTTTATTCTATCAAAAGGTTAAATGACAAAATTTAATTATTTAAAAAAATTATAAAGAGGTCACTTGGCAGAAATTCAGGTTTTTCCAGGGTCAGTGCCTCTTAAAATCAAAGTATTTGCACAAGGTTGAGTTTTATCCCCCAAAGCTGTATTTTGATTGTCAGCTGCAACATTTTGTGTTAACCCATTGAATCTGGGTGTCAGGCTAAGCCTTCACCACTCAGAGTGAGGCATAGAAATCCTTTGGGTTAGAAATAAAACTATTTTTACTCACAACTGGGTGTTCTTGCCTGCTTGATTTGGCTTGACTGTGGACTCTTCCTCAGAAACAAAATGTTTTGTCTTTCCGAAATAGTTTGGATAGAGTGGTAATTTCCTGGGGACCTTAGGCTCATTTCTAACAATGGGAATGGCTATACAATGGTAAGTCATGTCTATGTATTTGTTATTTATAGGAAGATAATTAAAAAACTTGAATACTTAACAGTCATAAAATTATTATAATTCTGTATGTGGAAAGTGGAAGAATGTTTGAATAACTTGGCTTTCTAAAAGTATCAATGAAAATAATAAATCAATAAATCACAAAACTGAAAAGCTGAAGAAAAAATTAATAGCATGATAGAAGTATTTCTAAAGATATCTTTAATTCCAATTGATTTTAGTGAATATAAATTTTTATATAAGACATTTTTCAGACTAGATGAAAATTCAGTTATAGTGTTTCTTAAACTATTCGAAATCCAGTAACAAAATTGAAAGTTAAGAAAAGAAAAAAAATGATGCATTAGTTTAACCTAAAGTAATGAGACAATGATTCATACCAGAAACTATGAAGTCCAGATAAACAACATTACTGGAGATAAGAAACGTACTGCTTAAATAAAACAAAAGTGCCAGTAAAACAAATACTAAAGCATAATAAAGAACACTAATGCAATCAGTAACATGTACTCAAAATAGAAATATTAAATATATATCACTATTTACAAAACTTATAAACATTGCATCACTCATGGGAGATGATTCAATGGAAATACAGAGCCAACAAAACTACTGAGACTTAGTATGTCTTTGTATATATTCTGATATACATAAATATATTGTATTAACATTGATGTTTAATAATACATGATTATATAAAATATACATAGTGCACACACATATAAAACAGATTCATATACTTTTATAAAATGTGTTCTTTATTAAATTATAAAATATTTCAGAGAATTGGCAATGAACAGATGACACTTTCTTTCAGCCATATCAATGGGTTTTTACATTAATAATAAGAGTAGCATCCTCTTATTTTCTTTTCAGTTAACTATGATAAATCAAGACATACTTTGTAGGGCCATCATTATCACATCCACTGAGTGTTAGATTCAGAGGGGAGAAACAGCATGATAAATACCGATGCCTGGATCTACACCCCAGGGATTCTGAGAAAATTGGCCTCTGGGGTTTTAATCCAGTGTTGAGAGTTTGAAAGCTCTCTAGGTTGATTCTAATGTGCAGTTTAACCTTAGTACCACTGACAGAGAAGGGCTGACAGTAGTTCTACCTTGTAAGCATTAGATCCCTTTAAAGATGGAATCTCAAAGACAAATGACTTTGCTTCTGTTCAAGAGTTATCAGCAAGATACAATCTTCTTTGAAAACAAGTAGCTGGTGATGCAATCACCCCAGCAGCTGTTAGAGTGCTTTCAGTCACTGCGACTGAACTCTTCCATCTGTCCCTTATTTCCTTCGTTTAAAACCAGGCACACATTTTAATTGACCCTTTCACAGAAAGCATCTGACTGAGCTGCAGTGGCCTCCATGTGTGCAAGGGGTCTGAGCCAATCATTTTGCTCACCATCACATGGGACGATAAAGTAGCAGGCACGTGGAAAGCATCTCTCTTTGGTCTGATCATAAGGCAGGTGTGACCAGGAATGAAGTCCTCCCTGAAGATGACTGAAGAGGAGTGAATTGGAGTAATATTCAAATGTTTGGGAGTCAGCCAAATGCAGAGATTAATGAGTGTGACTTTCAGCAATACAATTCTATATGCTTTGACAAACTGCAACTAATAAAATATAATGTAGGGATATATGGGCTTTGAAATTAGATAGATTGGGAACAAGTCCCAGCTCAGTTAATTATGAGCTATGCGACTGTAGACTCATCGCTTACTTGTAAAACTTACGGCACTTGAGTGAAATGATGTTGATAAAGTGCTTAGCCTAGAATCTGACACATTTCACAAGTATGCAGGCGTGGCATCCATTATTATTACCATTGTTGTTGTTATTATTCAGCGATTTTTCAAAGATCTATACCAAATGGGTCGTGCTGGTTGTCAGCTTCAGGCAGCGCATCTCTCTTTCAATGAGAGCCCATAAACGCTATGGCAGCAACGGGAGATGTCTTAGAAAGTAAGACATATAAAAATATTAAAACCAGAAGCAGAGAGAAACTTTCAACATCAAAATCAACAACATTCACTTCCACGATTTTATGACCAGTAGTGTGCCTTCAAAAGAGGTCACTTCACCTGGGTCTGATACTCTAAGATTTGAGGCTAATGCTTTGTAAAGCATCCTTTTCTCATACCGCTAACGCAACCAAGTGCAGGAAAAGGCATTTAAACACACACTGCTCTAAGTTCAGTAAAGCAAAAAGCTATATGCTTTGTCATTAGCTCACTGGAATTTATATTCCTTCTCCCAACAATACGTGGATAAATATTCTTCAACCGTTCCCGCTGAACTATAACCTAGACAGTGAGATGTAAGAATTTACAGGATCTTAATGCAGGCGGGCCATGTCATTCCAGTGTTTTCATCACCTCTCTCCAATATGTTAAATACTCCTTTCTGCCTTGTGTCGTATTGAATGAACTCCTTTCTTCTTCTCTGTTCAGAACACACTTTTTCCTATGCTAGGCATGAACCCTGATCTTTCAAGCCATTATCATAATTCTTCATCATATATTGATTGTTGAGTACCTACTGTGTACGCTGTACGTGTCTATGTAAATATAATTTGAGTAACAAGATGTAGTTTCTGATCTCAAGTGCACAGAATGTGGACAAATAAAAGGAAGAAAAGTAGAAGGATGTTGAAAACAGTTTATGATAAAATTCAGAAATTAGAAGACCACGCCCAGACTTAAGGCATGGCTTCCTGAGTTCAGGTAAGTTTGACTTTGGACTGATAGAGACCCGGGAGTTAATTCAGTGACAGATAAGTTAGGAGAATGCTTCAAGTAGAAAACTGGATCTTCTGAGGTCCAGAGAAGAATAACAAAATGGATTTCATAGGAGAGAACCTTCTTCTATATACATTCGGTACATAAGTAAGGCATTTTACTTAAGACGTTTTACTTAAGGCATTTAAGAAAATTAGGCATTTTTCTAAAGACAATGAAGCAATGTTAGAGCTAAGTAACTGCTAGAGCCCTGTAGTTACTGAGCCTTGAATTTGGGCTGTTCTTAATTGAGATGTGCTGTCAATAAAATACACTCAAGACTTAGTACTAACAATATTGCAATATCTCTATTGAATCCTCTGAGGCTTACTACTTGACTAGCGATCTTCAGAACTACCTTTTTTCACTCTGACCTGTATTGTGAATTTCAAACTGTAAATCATAAACTCTCTGCTTCTGACTCTGCTTTCTTTCATAGCTTACTCTGGACTGGCTGTGCTCTTAGCTTCTCTTTCTGAACTGAACTCTCTGTGAGCTGACTGCACTCCTACTGCCCAACTGAACTACTTACTCTCTGCTTCTCTCTCCTTTAGTTCTCTGCTTCTTGTTGACTTCTTCCTCCATTTCTATTTGCTTCTTTTTTGCTTCTCTTTCTGAGCTCTACCTCCACACTCTGCTTCTACTCTCTGCTGACTGCTCCTTGTATGTCTTGAGAGTTTTGGAATTAAAGGCATGTGCCAGCACTTCCTTCTGTGTTGGGATTAAAGGCCTGTGCTACCTTGCCTTTACCACAGAATTCTCTCTCACCTAGCATTAGCACAGAGGACAGGATTAGCCTGTTTAACATTCTTTCTGCATTCCAACTAGATCACACAGGCCTCTGAAGGTGATCCCTGGCTAGAGCAGCAATGCTGTTGGATTAAAGGATTAAATGTTCCTCTGCAAATCATGATCTTAATTACTTATAAATTGAATTCTCTTTATTTTCTGCATTTAGACCATAATTAAAATAATTCTGTTCATTTGTCTTTACTTTTAAAAATATAGCTAATAGACAACTTAAATCATGGATTGCATTTATGGGATGTCTGAGGGTTTTTTTTTTCTATTGACTTTGTTGAAAGGCTTTTTGAAAAGAGAGAATATGTGATCAAATTTAATAACATCATTCAGAAATGGGCATTTTCTTAATATAATATAATGGCTAGTCGATAAAAAGAAAAGTACTAAAGAATTTCCAATGAATTAGAAACAAACAAAATTCTATAATCAACAATACAAAGGCAACAAAAAGATCTTCAACAACCATTTCCTATCTCCTTTTATAGAAGGTAAGAGGCAGTACCATAGACGAGGGAATAAATTAAAGAAACAAATGTTAGGAATGACTGTATAAATTTGTCACTATTGAATGCAAAATGTTTATATACTCAGGAAACTTAAGAAAACAAACTCAAAACTATTAAGAAATACCAGGGAATCTGGGGACCAGTGTTTTAAGAGCCATGCTGCTCTTCTGGGTAACTGAATTTGATTTTCAGGACTCATGTTCAATTGATCATAACCATTTGTAACTCTAGTTCCAGCGTATCTGATACCCTCTTCTGGCCACATAGGCACCTACATGTACATGGTACACATTTAAACATGCAAGGGTAAACCCATAAATGTAAATAAAACATATAAATCTTAAAGTAATCACTGTATGCAACAAAGAGTATGGGAACAAAATAATATCCAGATACTAAGAATTTTCATAAAATAGCAATCATTTAGAAAGTGTAATAAAATTAATTATTGCATTTGTTAAAATAAATTCTGGGTATCTTTCTGATTGTAAAATTAAATTCTATAAAACCTTGAATAAGAAGATAGATAATGTTATTAAATAGGAAATCTCAATATTTTGGATTTAGGTTAAATTTTTATTTTGGGATAATTTTAGCCAATTTAGTAAGAAATAACATGTAAAGATCACAGGTATTTTAACCTTGCTTTCCTAAATAATAGTGTACTAAAAAACTTTACCACAATTCTTCTGAGGTAAAATCTTTCATTCAATAATTAGGAATTATGAGGAATTTTAATGGTTCATTTAATTGTATTATTTATAAAGAATGTTTGACTCAGAGGTTTAGAAGTTGCAGTTAAAGGTGGATTATATCACTTGCCCTTGGGCCAGTAGCTCAGCAGAACTACATGGTCAGAGTGAACAATGGAGACTAGTTTCACCAATCTCCATTTGAGGCTTGCCCCAGGGATTATTTACATCACCTTCCAAACTGTAAATGAATCTCCGACAGATGGGCCTTTGGAGCATACTCTGGATTCAAACCCTACAACCTTTTATTATATTTCTGACCTCTGATGTATTTTCATTTTGTCAGCTGTTTCCGTGTATAAGTGGATATGAATTGGAATTTTTCTTCCTTAGCCCATTAAAATCATTAATTACTTTTGCTTATCTTAAATACCGAACGAACCTACAATGGGGTGAAATATTGTAATATCCATCCAATATTTTTAAAAGTGTACCAGCTTATGCCTCCATAATCAACTCTTCTTTGTCATAGTAAATAGAGTAACTATATGAATCTTATTTGCTAATAGTTCAGTAAAGATACTACTACTTCTAATTGTGCCTGACATTTGTTTGAACCAGTTTTGTACTGTGCTTATGTTGTTTGAATTTGCATCCACATAATATTAACTTCATAGAATAAATTGAAAATAAGTTTTTTTTAATAGTCTGGAAGATGACACTTAGAATTTATGCTACTTCAACTTCCAGTGTTCAGATCAATTCCATAGTGAAAATATCCAGACTAAATTTTATTTTGTAGAGTTTTTTTATTGTAATGCTGGAGGTCAAATATTTTCAAGTTTCAAATTCATTTTTCTAATCAATTTTAAAGTTGGAAAAAGTATCTACTTCATATTGGATTAAATAGAAGCATTTGAGGTTTCACAAAAGTCTGACTGCCTCATCTAGAGTTGCCATTTGTGTGTGTAGCGTTTTCTTGACATTCTGCTATCAGTCTTACCGTATCTAGGCTCTGTAATGATTCTCTGTTCCTTCTGTGATAGTAGTAATTACATCATTTCTCTGCTGTCATTCTTGCTACACATCTGTCAATTTTATTAGTCTATACAAATAATCAACTCCTTGCTTTATTTATAAATTGCTTTCATTGCCAGTATTACTTTTTGCCCTTTGCTATTTCTTTTATTCTCCTTGCTTTGGTTATTGTTCCATTGTTCCATCTTTCCTATGTGTTTTTTATTTTTACATTAAAATAATTTTCTTACTCTATGCATTTAAAGTTTCCAGGCTGATATTATAAGGCATACTCATATATATAGTAAAATCTGATCTACCAAGGTGCTCTGGATGTGTGTCATAAAAGCAAGCTTCCCTAGCGTGTATGAGAATGCACACACACACACACACACATGCTCTGGCAACCTCTGTTCTTTAGTCCGTGTACTTACAACAGTTAAATTGTTGGTGTAAAAACTATATTGGACTTTTTCATTCATTTTATTATATTTGTTTTACATCTGTTACCTCTGTTTCCTGCATTTTCTTTTATTTTTCTTGTTTCCCAGTGGGGAAACATACTTAGAACTCAGTTCTGATTTTTATCACATATTTTACTCTATCCCTTTGTAGCACACAGAGTTGTTGTAGGCAGTACATTCTATTCATTAATGTAATTGACATGTTGATGCTGATATCTTACCAACATGAATGACATGGAAAACCCTTATGTCCCTTATTCTTGCTATTTATAATTGTCACCTTCATTTCTTCTGTACACATTTAAACATTATTAGACAGGTTTATAAATGTGGGTAATCTCATTGAAGAAAAACTTAGTTATATTTTGACTTTTTTTCTTTATTTTTTTGACATTATTTTTCTCTTTCTGACATTTCCAACATTTTGTCTGAATAATATTTTTCTAAATGTATAATTTTCTTGGGATTTATTTTCTATCAGATGGGTCATAATAAAAAATGTGATTATTGAGGTCACTTTTACATACAAGGAGAAAATGTTCCCGTTGTGATTTCAAGAATTATTTTTGTTTTTCTGAAACCCTTTAGTTCCCCTCCATATAGCTTAACATGGTCTAGCCTGGTGTTCTTGTAAAACTCCTAAAAATTGGAGTACAGGGTCCCCTTTATCTGCCCTTGGAATGCTTTTCTTCCCTCTCCATTGGCTAATCCAGCCTTGTTGTAGAGGGCTCTCATGCCTGGCCCTGTTTCATCTTATGTGCTGTTGTATTAGTAACCTTGGGAGGTCTGCTCTTTTCTGAGAGAAAGTGGTCTGGCTGATCTTGGGGAGAGGGGGAAACTGTGAAGGGTGTAGGGAGGAAAGTCTAGGGCCAGGATTTATTGTATGAGAGAGGAAAAAATAATAAAAAAAGAAATTCAACTCCTGCTTCTATATATTTTTAATAAAAAGTAAATTTAAGCAAATATATAAAAATAGGAAAATTTTCAATGATGAGGTATAGCTTGTGATGCTCTTATAGCTGTATATGTTGAAGATGTCAATCAAGTTGAGCTCATTTGTATCTTTAAATATCTATCACCACTTTATGGTAGAAATAACTAATATGTCTTTTTTCTAGTTGTGTGTGTGTGTTAAATACTTATCTCATGGATCTTTTATTTATTTTTAATGTTTATTTATTTGGTTACTTTTGATTAGTAGTTGTTGAATCATTTTGCTTTTTGAGACAAGATCTCACTATATATCTCAGACTAGCCTTGAAATTGAAACCCACCTGCCTTAGCATTCCAAGTTTTGGGAAGGCCTGGGTTCACAACATTGTATGTGGCAGTGGTTTATCTTTTCTGCGGTTTTCTCAGATTTTTAAATTTTCTGATAGTGTAATTAATATAAACAATGTTCAAGTTTATGCATACAAATACTGAATTTTTAGGTTACTTAGATCCCCAAAGCCCACATGCTTTTTATTGAAAATTAGAGGAAACTTAAACATCTTACACTTCATTGGTAGCATTATAATTCTTTAAGAACTTTGCATGAGATGATTGGAAAAAATATATTTCAATCTCAAATGAACATATGCACTAATAACTCTATTTGTAGTAATAGATTGTAAATAGGTAGTTAAATACATGCAAAATGATTAATAAAAGTGGCTACAGTGCTGCTTATTAGAGCAAATGATTGTGTAAAATGATAAAATGGCTGTCTCTCTACATGTATTTATTTATGTATGTATGATACTTCGCAAGGAGGCAAACATGAGTGCAAAGAGCATTCATTAAGTTTTATGAGAAATTGGAGAGAGAGTGGTTTTTTTTTTTTAAATTTGGAACCATACGCATGTTTTAGCTATTAACAAAACAGATTTAGGAATATTCATACACATGTGACTTAATGTGAGAACCATTCAATAAGACATTTTCATCTTGAGAATAAGGGTTTAAAAAGAGTATCAGAAGAGATAAAGGTATGAGCAAAGCTGGTGAGTGAGGTAACACTTTATTTTCTTTTGTGATGGTAGAAAATGAGATCCAGGGCTTTGCATGTGACAGACAAATGCTATTTCACTGAGCTCCATCCCCTGCAAAGGTCTCACTAAGTCACCCATGCCGGGCTTTGGACTTTGATTTCATTCTGTACCTCAGGCTGGTACAAAGTTACTAATCGTCCTAGCTCAACCTCCTGAGTAGGTAGGACCAAACCCCTGCATAATCAAGCCTGACTAGTGAGATAATTTTGATATCAAGAAGTAATTGAAGTAAGAAATGTAGCAATGGGATAAAATCATCAACTATGCAGACTTTCGTGTGGGATGAACCAAGGATCATGTGCAAACTTGGCTATGTCCAGCCAGAAGACCATCAACTGATTTCTCAATTTATTGGGGCTTTAGATTTCAAATTTGTAAAGTTGTAATGCTAAAACTGATCACATGAGCACTGAGGTTGGGATGTGCTCACCAAATAACAGAGTGTGGCAGCTACGAAGGACTCAGTAGAGGGCAGTTACAAGTAATTTTCTTTCTTGCATTAATAGAAATTCACACAAGTGAATACAATCTCCAAAAAGTGGGATCGTACTGCACAACTGTAAACATTTTTCCTTAGGTTTTAGTCATTATTTAAAAAATGAGCATCTCTCCATGTCAGGGCCTAAGACAATTATCTCAGTTCTTAATATGACTGAGTATTGATCTTTTATGTGCATGTACTATGATTTATGTCATAATTATGTCAGAGAGAAACATTTAGGTTGTTTCTAATAGTCTAATCTTAAAAGTAAGTTTTAGTGAATGTCTTTGCCTGTAGGGTACATGTAAATAAGTGTAAGGCAAAGGCATTCACTAAAACTAGAGGATCAAAAGCACTGGTGTGGCTAGACGAGAGAGTCTCAGCCTCTGTGATTTTTCTAATCATTCCTTCATTTTGATGGATGGTGATGGATATAGATGCCTGTTTGGCTGAGTCATTTCTAGAGAGCTGCAATGGCAGATTGTTTTTAAGTGAGCCAAACTTGAGCAGCACACTCTGGTAATGATGTGGAAAGTGGAGTAATAAGCAGTGTTCTGGGTTTGAAAACATCACGATAAAGAGAATTGTGTTAGAGCAGAGTGAGTGGGAGAGTTATCCATACAAGAGCAATGCTGGCATCTAAATGTCTCAACCTCAGAAGGTGCTCAGGAGCCTAGCATTTAACATGGGCCCTTGGAGGTCAGTTCAGTGCTCTGCCTCTTCTGGGGAGAAATGCAGCCTGAGTGGGGACAGACTGAGTCTAGACAGACACTCTTGGATGTGCATGTCTCTGCAGGAATCTCTGTGGTCCACCAATACAGACTCAGAGGGTCAAAAAACCTAGTAGTTTTCTATTTGGAAGATCATAAAACACAGGAAAATCAAAAAACAAAAACAAAAACAAAAAAACAAAACAACAACAACAAAAAAACCCGTACATCAGAATTATATGGCAAGACAACATCGACAGGCTGCTTAGAATTAATAAATATGTAAATTAGGTTACTTCATCTAACACTTTTGAAATTAAAAAAAACACTAAAAATGAAATTGAAGTATCTGAATTTCTCACAGCTCTGCTCACCAATACAGTGAGTATGTGTGTGCAGTTCTTTAGATGATTTCCTAAAGTGGTTACCACCATTTCCCCATTTGTCACATGCTCCCACAGCTCCTGTCCGGAGGTGGAAACTATTTCTTCTCCTTTTGAATCTTAGCTTGTGACATCTATTGATACAGTTGAAATGACAATTTGTGTCATCTAAACATTAGCTTTGAGCAGTCTGGAAGCTTCTGATTCTTTCTCCAGGAATCCACCTGTCCAGTGAAAAGGCTAGTGACTTTAATGAGGATAGTGTGTGTAAGCCAATGATCAGAGACTTGGGATCTCCAGATAGGTGAACAAAGATTTGCTACAATACCTAGAACTTATCATATGTGACCTGAGTTCAGCTGAGTGATAGACCCTTACTTGTGCAATAGGAAGCAGTAATCTCACCCTTGAATCAGATCAGCCAACAGAACTGTGACAAAATTAACATGTTATATAAAGCTAATAAGTTTTGGAGCAATTTTTAGGCATCTTCAGATCAATGAAATATTCATAACTATTAATAACAATAAAACTTTAAGTATGCATGCCAACAGCTGTCTCCACTAATGATCAAATAAGCCTCTATCAGGCTGGCTCTCCCATGTATAACCACAGTGAACAATAAACAAAATATTAAAAATAGTAGCAGCAATAATTACTTAGAGGCACTAGAGAGGGATGCAAGGTAGGTATGCCACAGAAGGGGACATTGACACATGAAGGAATTAATTTCTTTTTTAATAACTTTATGTTATCATTAGGGCAAATCTTAGCTTGCAATTTGTAGATTAAAACTCTAGTAGAACATGTTTAGTAATTCTGAGTTCAGAAGCATAAATTAGAAGAGTTGTGCTGGCTACTTACATTGTCATCTTGAAACAAACTAGGGTTATTTGAAAAGAGGCATCATAACCATAATTGAGAAAATGTTCCCACCAGCTTGTGGGCAAGCTTGTGGGATATTTGCTTGATGGACGATTTATTTAGGAGGGTGCAGCTCATACTGAGCACTCATAAGCTGGGAGTCCTGGGTTCTATAAGAAACAGGGTAAGCAAGCCATAGAGTGCAAGCCAGTAGCAACACTCCTCCAAGGCCTCTGCGTCTTCTCCTGCCTCCAGATCTGTCCTGAGTTCCACAGTGATGGAATGTGACCTTCCTTAGACTTACAAACTGAAATAAAACATTTTCTATCCAAGTTAATCTTGGTTAATGGTGTTATCTCAAAGCAATAGAAACCCTAAAATAGGAATGATCTTGATTGCTGGAAGATGAGGACAAATCTTAGAAAGGATAAGAGAAGGCAGATAGAGAGTACTCAAATTCTCTCCATAGAGCCTTTCCACATCTCATGGAAAGCTGAATCAATCATGTGTAAGGAGAGATTAACTGAACTTGATAAGGCTAAAATGACAACTGAGGTTGGCGCTGCTACTAGAGGCAGTTTCACTCCAATCAAGTTAACTTCTATTAAAACAAACAAATAAAATTCATAATTTTGGGGAGAGTACAAAAGAATCTTTTATGTTTATAGCATAAAGTTTACAATGTTTGGGAACTAAACAGAGAAGGCTTGGCATGGGAAAGAATAAGAATCAGATACATGGTTCAGTTAATAACGACCATACCACAGCAGAAGCTAAGATTTAATGAAGCTGTCTATTCTCCTGGTCATCATATTTGTATATGTATATTATGAATCCTTCTGGCAACCCATATTATTTTGATACAATTACTCTATTAATCAAAATTGGAGTCAAGAAATAAGAAACCAGTTTAGGTATTTCAGGTTTAACAGATTAACAGAATTGAATCAATCATTAGGTCAAAAGGCCTGAAAGAGAAAAATAAGACTAAAGGAAGAGGTGATATCACTCTTGTCCAAATACTGACTTACTAGGTCTTTCTGTTAATCTTGATAGTAACTGGACTAGATTGAGAAGTGTATGAGATCATGAAAACACTCATACACATGCCTCTATGAATATATTTCCAGAGATAGTAGAGCAAGTGGACTCTTACATGTTGAATGGCTAATATTTTGATAGAATCATCAATTGGTGGCACTCTTGGGAGTTGGTGAAATGTTGAATATAGGGCCTACTTGGAAAAGGTTTATCATTTGGGTGTGACTTTGAGCTTATATCTTGCCTTGGTTCCCTCTTGTTTTTGTTCTTCTTTGTTTTCAGGTTACCATGAGGTGAAGACAATGCTCCCATTGCACATCCCAATGCATGATACTCTGCTTGACCCTAGACTTAGAACCAATAGAGAAAACAATTATCGACTAAAATCTCTGAGACTGTGAGTCACAATTAACCATTTTACCCCTAAGTGATTTTCTATGATATTTGGTTACATTGATGGCAAAGCTGACTGATATGCAAGGTCATCTGCTGATGCTATGACAGATGTCCTCTCATGCATGACTGCTCTACAGAGAGGATAGGTGCAGCTACCATATCCACTCAGGAGAAATCACACAGCTCGTTAATCTCAGGTTTATTGTAAGAATGCATCCCTGCTGGCTGCTACCATGAAGACTATATTCAAATGAAAAATGCTTTTGTTTTCTCTGTTTCCTGTCATCATACAGAGTGCTTCCAACTATTAGATTAGAAATGTCACTTGCTTGGGCACAGAAATGTGAACAGTTATCTTCACACCCTTATGAACAAAGGGAGCAGGAAAAAGGGCAGGGATAACACGAATGTAAACAAAGACTATTTAGCATAATTACTATTGTCATTTTACATTTGAATAAACAAACACAGAAAATCAAGGTGCATGCCCAAGGCCACACATCTGATAAAACTGCATGTGATCTGTATGTGAACTCCAGAGCTTAACTTTTGAGGCTAGATTCTTAATATTGTGAACAATAACCTATTTTTAATTCTTTACAATTATAAACAATGCCACAGAAAATATATTTCTCTCTGGTTCTACCTGCTAATTATTATGAAAATAGTTTGAAAATAATCACTGTTAGCCTTTCTTAGATTTTTCTAAATTACTGTTTTGAATAACCAAGACTACCATCTAATTTCAGAGACCATTTTGTATTTGTTTTACTTAATTACATCCATGCGACATTATGATGACAAGTGACAGGATTAAACTTTTAATGTATTGGTAAGCAAGTTTGACAGTGTGTAATGTGCATGTCCTATTGTATAAAATGACAAAACTTGCTCTTCATTTACCATTGCAGTCAGAGTGATTTTTCAATGTTTATAATGTCAAAACTACTCTTATTCAGTGATGGCTTATAACTAGAGATCTTTCCATGGAACAAGAAGTTAATTTATTGAGTTAGTCGATGAATGAAGGATTTAATTTGACATCATGAAAATGATTCAGTAGAAGAGAATATCACACTGTCTTAAATGTGCAGGCTAATGAGAAAACTGTACTGCCAAATATGTCATAATGGATGGCACATTTGAGAGCCCAGTGAAGGTAAATGACCTCAGGGCAAGTTACACAGACAAATAATCCTTGGCAGCATGAACGAAATGTAGAGGGAGAAATGAGTTACGAAAAGGAACATAGCTATGGTCCTAAAACAAAACCCAGCACAACAGAGTTTTTATATTTAGTGCCATGCTTAGTTTTGAACAAAATTGCAGCATATCAATTGAACATATAATATCTAATATGAGCATAGAATTTTATTTGTGAGCAAAACAGATTGAAGAATTTTTATATATTTTTAAATACACATATATAATATATATGTACAAATAAAATATAATATTCTTAAGCATTCTTAGTTGTACTGGCTCTGTTTAGATTATAAAATATTATTTTTTCAATCAAATAAAAATTTATTTCTCCTTAACACAACAACTTAAGTTAATATTTCTTTGGGCAAGTAGCTTACATTTATGTCATAACTTAGCCACATTGAGACTGCTATCATCTGGGTCTCATCAATATAATCACTTACGTCTAGCAAAGAGAAGTAAATAAAATGCAAGAATTCACTCAATTTTATAGAAAACTGAGCATAAAATTTCCATTCATTTTCCTTGGAAATTAAACACAGTGTGCAGTCTTATTTGCCTGAAAATTCCAAGGACAAAATTTATAATGCCAGAAGAAACTTAAAAATAAAAAGAGGCAGGGGAGCATTAATGAAGAGTTAGCATCAGAAGAAGGACATACACTTATAAACTTTCCTCAGATATTCAGCTGACTCTAAAATGTGTATCCCCAGGTTGAGTGAATATAGCTTCAGGCAAGAGAGCCCTTGGGAACCCTGAATTTCCAAATAGAGACTTTAGTAATGCCTGGTAGGAAGAATTTAGAGTTCTGGTTCAGTAATGAATGACGGAATTAGTAAACACACTAGATTTCATTAAAATCATGACATAGAAATAAATGCATGTCTCAGAACCAACGGTTCTGTTAAGAATTGGAGATGAATGGAAACTATATTTCCAAGACACAAATTCAAGCTTCCAAGATTAGGTCAGTAATTTAACTGTGTGATAGAAAAAATTCAGTATGCTAAGTTGGAACTAACATGATCCATGGTCTTTAAAATTAGTCGTTTGAAGCATATTGCTCTCTATAAAAGAAGTTTTTAGATATGATATGGAACATATGACATATAATTATTAAGAAAACTATCACCCAATAGATGCCAATCTAATATGGTGGAATTAACAGACAATGTCTTCAAAATAAATGTAACAATGTTAAAAATCCTTTGGAAAACCTTTAATGTAAGGTGGAGAAAATGCTTAATTTCAGGAAAGATATTAAGATGGCAACAGTAAACTACATAGTTATTGAACAACTAAAATGATATATTATTTTCCATAAAATGACATTGGATAGAAAATAGCAGATCAAACACTAAACATTGTTTCTAGGAGAATCTTAGTTTCTATTTGGGTTCTAAATCTCATTAATAGAAGAATTTACAGACTGGTTCAGAGGAATTGTGAGAATAAATTTATTAGAGTTTGAAAGAAACAGAAGTAAGAAGACAAACTGTCACTTTTGGCACCTGTCAGAAAGAGAAGAGGAGGAGGAAGAGTAGGAGGAGGAAGAGAAGGAAGAAGAAGAAGTGGAAGAAGAAGAGGAGGAGGATGAAGAGGAGGAGGAAGAGAAGAAGGAGGAGGAGGACGAGTAGGAGGAGGAGGAGGAGGAAGAGGAGAGGAGAAGAAGGAGAAGAAGAAAAATCATGTCTTTTGAGGTAGGCATGGGTGTCAAAGAACCAGTGAGAATGACCAAAGTTTCACAGTCCCCATAATGGACATTAAGAGAGCATAAAAGAAAAAAAAATGGTGACAGACATGAATCTGAATTTGGATCCTTCCCTGATCTAGTCTCTTGTGTCTCAAAACAAAGGATTTTTTCAGGGAGACATGGTTGGAAATAGGGACAATTTATTAGGAAAAGACAAATAGTCCAGAGAATAAGAGTGTGTTAGTGAGCTGAGGGAAGAAGCCCTGCTCTATTTAGTTAGGAAGTATATAGACATTTATGGTATGCTTATATAGAATTCTTTCTTATTCCAAATTAGTATTCTTTGGGCTTTCCTTTCATATGCTCTGTTGCCATTGAAGCCCTGGTGATGAAGTCCTCCCAGGCTCTGTTGACATGCTGGCTTCTTTAAACGTTTGTCTTCATGTTTCTGCCTCTAGTTCATAAACTCCGGGTGCAACATTAGACCTTCAACCATCTGTCTTGCAATATCAAATGCCTGTTTAGGTGGAATCTCAGAAAGACAAAAAGAGATTATGGCTTAATGTATGTGGCTAAATATTCGTTAGTAATATTCTCCATGTAAATAGAAAGAACAAATCCCACATCTAAGTTCAGAAAAACTTTTGCAGAAAAAAATATGAAAGAAATGGCACAACTAATCATAATACTTGAGCTAATGTAAAGGAGAAATGGGGAAAACATCTTGATAGAAGAGAAGAAAATTACATATTAGATGTGAGAGTTGTTGACTGAGTTCTTGTTAGAAATAGTGGATGACAGAAGCTAATAAAATAAAGTCTGTAACGTTCAGTCAAAAAGTAGAAAAATTTACTCAATGTTGAAATTTTGTGGCAACAAAAATCAAAGGCATTCTCCATTCCAATGATATTAAAGAAAACTATTTAGGCAGAAGAAGAATTGTGACATGGTTAAGTCAGATGTATGAAGGGCAATGAGGGATATATGTTAGTAAATGAATATAAAATATCATTTGCTTTTTTCCTAAATTATTTGGAAATCAATTTATTGGTGTCATAATTTGTTTTTTGTTGCTGTGATAAAAATATGACTGAGAAAATACCTGCGGAGTAAAGGTTTTATTTGGCATTCACTTCCCTGATCACATTACAGCCCAACATTGAGAGAAGTCAGGACAAGGACACAAGCAGACACTGGAGCAAAGATCGTGGAAAAATGCTTCTAATTGGCACACTCTCCATAGATCACTCTGCTTGCTTTCTTATACAGCTCACAACCACCTGCCCAGGGGCACTGCCTACAGGGGGCAGACCCCTTTAACATTAATCAACACAATGCTTCATGGTTATCCCCACATGCCAGTTTTATGAAGGCAGTTCTTCAAAAGAGATTCCCTCTTTGCAGATGACTCTAAGTTGTGTCAATATCATAAAGCTAAGCAGCACAATTGACTAAAGTAAAAATCTATAACAAATTCATGTGACACATATATTATATAGAAATAAAATATATGATGGAAGAAAATGAAAGGGAACAGAAGTGGAATTATGCTGCAGTAGTGTTCTAAAATGTACATGAAGTAGTGCAAAGTTAATTAAGAAATGTGTTGTGGGATGTTCAGGATAGATATTTTTAATGCTTAGGGAAAATAGTAAAGCATAAATAGCTGAACAACTAACACATAAGCTTAAAAACTACTAGATGCTGGAGTAATGTTTTAATATTAACTGATTAACCAATATAAAATGAAAACAACATAGAAACAAAGTACAGAAGATATAAATGAGAAACAAGCAGCCATGTGGTATAGTAGTCTTGTCTATGCACATGATGTAGGTTGCAAGAGTCTAATGAGTGTCTGAAACCATAAATAACAAGAACCATGTATTTATTATTTCTAGACATATATTCACACACATTATATCAATTAGGAAGTTATAAATTAGGCATGATATTAGTTCTAACTGACAATAACATAGGACATTTATAGCAATGTTCTGTAATAAAATTCCCAATAACATAATATCTTTGCTTATAGCCATTGTCAGGTGAACTAAATTAAATGGAAGAGCTGAGATACAGCTGATCTAATAATTGAGAGAACTGTTAATGGGTAGAAAACATATACAGAGTGATACTGTGCAAAAAGGGATGATTCACAGCCCAGACGGACAATGTGAGATTCAACATGATCTTCAGAATAGTATATAACTTAAAACTTAAAAATTATTCATAACCTTTCAAATAATTCAAAATATGAAATTTTCCATTTGATATTTTCAGAATATGGTTGAGTGCAGGCAACTGAGTTCAGGGAGAGCAAAACTAAATATGAAGGTATAATTATAATCCTTTGTACTATCTTCTGAATTACTTTATTAATTGTACATGTAGTAAACTCACAGATTATAACAGGATTTTTTTCAAACCAGATTACAAAAAGATGCCACATCAAACAAAACTTACCAAATTATAAATAAGCTTGAAGTAACAGGAAAGGAAGTAACTCCGCTATAAAAAACTCTAAGCCAAGGTAATTAGTGTTGTTTTATTAGTATGAAGCAAAGTGGATTTCAAAACAAGAAGTATTGACAGAGGTAAAAGGGACATTTGAAATAATGAGTTAATTCTTCAAAAATATCTAAAATGTACTTTCTTGACAAAGATGCATCAAAGTACATAGAATTACACAAAGAATAGATAAAGCTTGCTTGAAAATTGTAGCACTTTTTCCTGAGTATTTGATTAGGCAGTACAGACTATGTAATACATGGAATATTAGCACAGCTTATTTATCTTTTTGACATGAGTAACAATAACAAAGGACACATGCATTTCAATTTGTACAGTACAGATTGAATCAAAAATTACAATTGCCACATGAACTGCCCATTTGGAGGTAGAGCATTTTTCCCTTGATTCCCACATTCTTGATCCAAAGATCTTGATCTCTTCTTATGTGTTTTCCCAATTCAAAGAAAACATATATTAATGTCCTCATATCTTTTGGAGTACTTTGGTAACATATCCACAAGAGAGGGGTACAATTTGCTTCTTCTGTGCTATGACCTGTATTTAGTTACAAGTCTGGGAGCAAAGAAGGGAGCAAAAGGAAATAGAGGGTATCAGATATGATGATCTTGCAAGGTATGGAATTCAGATATGGTTTCTGCACATTCTCTGGGCAAAGGGAGGCAGCTGGCATTTTCTTGCTAGTCGGAGATTGGGGCTGTGTGGCTGTATAGTATAAGATTCTTTGCTCTTTTGGCCGAATGTCTTTTTTTTTTTTTTTTCTTTTAAGATACTCCACAACTCTGGAAATGTGTCAAGGTTGGCCATTTAGTCTTCTTTATAGTTTTGGCACCTTATAATTAAACGTCATTCAATTTCTATATTGTGTGTCCTTGAAGGAGTTTAATGCCTCTTGTGCTGTTGTTCAGAAGACCTTTGCTCTTTTGATGAATATTGAGTTGACAGTTGGCTGATCTTAGCTTGATACTTTCTTTAGTCAAGGCTTCCATAGCAGTCCATAAGGACTAGCCAACCTGCCTTCTTTATACTTGTCAAGCCCATCTGTCAATCATTCAAATGCCTTAGCTTCTGTATAACCCAATGCTTACCTAATGCATGAAGCCTAGTCAAACACAATTAATAGGAAAGTCAGAATAACTGTCATTCTACTTCATGCCATATCATTGAACACACACTAAGAGTATCTCAATATGTATATCTGGCTGTCCTAGAACTCCCTGTTTCACTAGCCTGGCCTCAAATTCACAGCATGTTGAAACTGAACCCCATTGCTTCTGCCAGCCCTTGTGCTTGGATTAAAGGAATCCATCACCACATCTGGTTCTTTTATAATTATAATTTTCTTTATTTTTGAGTATTCTACACATTTATACAATAGAATGTGATCATTGACATGCATCATTTTTCTCTTCTAACACCCCATACAAAACCTCACCCTTTCCTCCTAACAATTTCTGTCTTTTATTTATTTTTTGATAACTCATTAAGCCCAATAGTGACACCTATATGTGTCTAGGTGTGGGTTCATCTATTGGAGCATGGAAAGGCTACCAATCAAAAAGTTCAAAAAAATCAGTAGCTAGAGAGATGGCTCTCTTCCCAGATATCCAATTCTGACGTTCCTGATGGTGGTAATGAGTAATAAAAATGTCCCCTTTAAAACTGAGCACCAAGTCTCTTATTCTCTGCCCATTGACCAATAAAATTACATCCCAACAGTCCAATTTCTAGGACTACTCTCAGTACCAACTGTTTTCCCCTGAAATATCTCGAAACTCATGAAGTGTATTTATTTAGTTACAAATTCCCAGAAGTGGGGCTGAAGAGTTGTCTCACAAGGGCTCAGATGAGTGTGTGGTTCTGTTCAGAGAAAACTTCTTGTTCTTCTTCCCTTTCAAAATCTTATGACCAACCAACAGGAGTCACAATCTTAAAGACAGGGACTCTCCACTCCCAGCAAGGTTTTAAATTTGTTTGTCACAAATTCCTCAGCTGTGAGTGAGACTTCATGTTCACCTGCTCCCTCCTTGTTGGGATTTTGGTCTGGTTTGAGTTTGTCCAGATCTTGTGCAAGCTACACCACTGCTGTGAGTTTGTATGTGCAGTTAGTTGCTCTGCTGTATCTTGCTTCGCTGTACTCACTCATTACTGCCTCCTCTGTTGAGATGGAGTGAGATATAGATGCCCTGTTCGGAGATGAACATTTTTCAGTATCTGATTCTCTATACCTTGGCCAGTTGTGGGTCTCTGTTAATTGCTATGTACTGCAAAAAGAAGCTTTTCTGATGAGGGTTGAGAAATGAACTAATCTATGGCTAGAATGGTACCACTAGAATACAGTTTAATAATAGCCAGAATAATAGAAGTAGCAGTTTTGCCTTAGGACTTATCGTATATCAACCACAGGTTCTTGGCATTGTTGGTATACTTCTTCTCATGGAGGGTTGTTGGTCCAGATTTTCCTCCCTCAATAGCCATGCTTATTTTCAGAAACCTAGGTTATGTTTGCACCTCTACAGAATAATTAAAGTGACATTCTAAATCTTAAAACACAAGAGTTTGCTCAAAAATTGCTATACATCTGTTTGTGTGTGTGTGTGTGTGCGTGTGAAAATATTTGATGTTTGTTTTGGGAACTTGAGATTATTAACTTTAAGATTTCCCCACTTTTGTCCTTAGTTTTATCTTTGTTTCATTATTAAAACAATGTATATTTACAGTTGGGCGATGGTGTCACGTGCATTTAATTCTAGCACTTTGGAGGCAGAAGCAGGTGGATCTCTGTGAGTTTGAGGCCAGCCTGGTATAAGGAGTGAGTTCCGGAACAGCTAGAGTTACAACAGAGAAACCCTATCTCGAAAAATCAAAAACCAAAAACCAAAAACCAAAAAACCAGCAACAACAGCAAGAACAAAAACCAATGTGTATTTGCAGGCATTCATAGAAGAGGACAAGTACATATTGGCTCAAACTAATATAACAGGACTTATCACTGTATACCATGGCAAACCTTAAATGGTATGCTCTGGCAGGTACGTGATGATGCATTTTGGGTAGGAGGCAAAACTTGACTTGGTAAGCAGATGAAAATGATGAGAAAAATGGTCACTAACTGTTATGAACAACCATCATTTCATCTAGTTGTAAAGTACTTTTCATGCTTTGCCAGTTTATTTTTGTAATGCTGATGTTAGCAACGAGGAAACTACTCAAGAACACAAGTCTGTGCTCAGTAAAGACGAACTAAAACTTCTTTCCTCTGTGACTCCAAAGTCAGTCTCTATGAGCCAAACAAAGCCTTTCCACTGTTTAGGAAAGTTACATTCCTATGTTAAGGAGCAAGAGGAAGGAGAATGCATTTATGACCGGTGAAGGTGGTGAGACAGAGACAAGTATCATAAAATGGTGAAGAATGAAGTACATTGGAAAGGGCTGAAACACATGGATAAGTTATCTTATTAGATTAAAAATACAATTTTAATTTGCGTCCATTTTCTGCTACCCTTTCCCCACATTACCTGAGACTGATTTTCTCTTTGGACTAATTTTCTCCTTGTACAAAATGAAGGACAGTAAAGACAAATTTAAAAAGCCATCTTTCTCAGCTTAGCTTGCCAGTTTCCCCAAGCAAGCACAGTGGCCCAAACCACGCAGCAGGACCTTGTCGATTCTGTATCAGCAGGAGAAGAAAGGTGGAGAAGCCACCTCGGGCCAAACTCGTTAACAGTTGTTTCATTAATCACAGTTTGTGTTTCAAATCCAAAGACAATCTGTCCAATTAACATTAAAGCTCTGGCAGCCGAGAAGAGACCTTTAGGAAAAGGCAATTTGACACAATTGCTAATAAATGCTTGCATTTAAGAGAGTGGCTCCCCAATACAACAGTCTCCTAGAGACAGCAGGGGACCTGTCCAAAAGAGGAACTCGGGTGTTCAGCAGCCCCCATCATTTGACCCCTCATCTTCACACAGCTTCATCTCTCTGGGAATCTGGTACATGCCAGCTGTCTGAGAAGAACAAGTTTTCCAGAATACGCCATTTTGAGAGCATGCTACTGACATTCATGCCTCTGCATTGTGTCCCTTGGAGCCCACAGCATACGTCTGTTCCCAGTGTTTATGTGGCTCACTGTAACCTCATGTAGATTACTTTCTTAGTATTACTTATTTTGATAAACAATGCTTAAGAGGTGATGAGCCTTGGGTGTGCATCTCATTTAATGTAATTACTAACTGGGCAGATTTTATTTTATGCACATACACAGCCTGGAAAGCATTAGATGGTAACTTCCTGGCTTCTTAGAGATGATCTCAATTATCAATATTCTGTTTTCTTTCTCAATCCCTATACAAAAGTATAAGTTAATAAATGAACAAATAAGTCAGCAAAGAATCCTCTCCACAATAAATATATTATGTGTTTATATTATACTTGCTTGAACAATGTATGTTGGGGATTGTTCCCTAGCAGCACAAATGGAGTTTACCGCAGTCTTTACTAACTTGGATTGATAAATTTACCCATCTGGAGCTCAGTCTCATCAGGTGTGAAGTGACATAATAAGATGAATCTAGCCTAACACCTGGTTGCCAGCTCTGGGTCCAGACCTACTCTCCGGATGTACAGCACTTTAGCCACTTCATTGTAATATGTCTTTTAGTACTTTGTGCAATAATGACAGCTCATTATTGATATTTGGCAGAGGTGGAGATGATGTCTGTGTATATAAGGAATGCTGTGGTGGTACCTTGAAAATATGACATCAGAAATAGTGAAAGGCACAGAACATAAGATGGCTGTTCATTTTCTTCCAGAAGCATAGACTGAATTGCCCTTCAGTGTATTTAACTTTATGCTGTCTTATTTCTCTGGCCCTTGGTCTCCTGTCCCTCTCCTTCCTCTGTCTCCTCTTTTCTTATCTCTCTCTTCCTGTCTCTGTCTCTGTTTGTCTGTCTGTCTGTTTCTGTGTGTGTGTGCATGCGCTTTATCTCAGTCATGATCTTCTACGAACGTGAAGACATTGCTTAGAATGAGCCCTAAGCAAATGATCAGGTCAATCAGGGTGCCTTCCCTTAACCACCAGCCACCTCCCAAAGCACCAGAAGATGGTCCTAGTTGTGCCAATTACTTTGAGGAATCTGTGACTTCCCTTAGATTTTTGTCACCTATCTACATAACAAGAACAATAGACTATTCCTGGGTAGGATTAAGGTAGAGCCTGCATCAGATAATGCATATGCAAGTACCTTAGAAGAAAGAGTAGAGAGTCTTGCATTTAATTTCAATATCATATTAATTATCAACTTCCTACATTAATTCTCTTTTCAGGATGCTGTCTCTATGGTTGATACATTCCAGTAATAGAGACCAGGTAACAGTTTCCAGGCAGACAGTAAGACAAGTGAATCAGACAGATCTACAATTTGATTTTGTTGACCTGTTCATTCATGATAATACTCAGACTGTTGTTAGGGATTTGAGGAGCAGATGAGCTATGGAGCAGAACCAGGGGTCACACAGTGTTAGGATCCAGGCAAAATAACTGAAGGCAATAATGGAAACTCATGACTATACGCAGTACTATCTAATAGATTTAAAGAGAAGGGAGGCTGCTGTTCCAGGAACAGTTTTATTAGGAGTAATCAAAACCCCCAAAATGGTGGTTCATTTTAATGAAAAATGAAATAATGTGGAATAAGAAAACTTTGATTTTGAGATTTTCTAGGTATTCTTGCCTCACTCAAAATATCTTAAATACTGACTCTGACATTTTCTGCCCTGAACAGGAATGGCTCAGATAATGCAGCCATGTGGAGAATCTGTGTTTGGGTGTCCTTTGGGAGCATTTTCTATGAAGAAGTGAATGGAGATCAATACCAGAACCCCAAATTCTGCTGCAAAATTTCTCAGAGCCCTGGCTTTCTCAGACGGTTGGACATCCAGCGGCATACTGGTAATTATCAGCTGTGTGTGCTCAGCTGCTCAGCAGCCTGGGATGGCAGGTGATGTTGCCTTCAGAGCCCCTCCCTGCTCCTCCCTCCAGCTGCCGCTCCTTGAATGCCCTTGTCATTGTTTTTTCCCTGAAAATGTTTGCTTGTCCTGATAACAGCCGCAGACCCAACAGGAGTGTTCTCTCAGTGTTCTTCTTTCCCTATGGGCTCCTTGAAATACAACTAGGGCAGGAGAGTGAAAGGAAATGGAGGGTCATTAGATGCCAGAGGAGGAGATGACCTTTGAAACACTCTTTCTAGGTGACATCTGAGCAATCCAAGCCTGCAATTTCCTCTATGAGTGTTCAGCCTCTTCAAATTAAGTCCCTTAATGGCAATGTGTACGATGGATGGAGACAGGGCAGTTGAAGCTTAAAATATATTCCAAGGCTATATTAAAAGCCATATAACTACCTAGAAGTGAGGAAAATATGCAGGAGAGCAAAGGAGCCAGAGTTGAAGTTTGCCAGTTGTCTGTTAGGATGTTGTGATTATTTTTTGCTCATTTTCCATTGTTCTCCACACCATGCCCTTGATTTTTCAGAATGCTTCCAATATGTCTCTACTTCTCTCCATTTCCCAAGTCTCCCTCCAACATAGATTCTAATTACCTCTCTTTTTGACAATTACAGTAATTGGTTTACTGCTTCTAGGCTCTGCCACTTTCAGTCTAACCTGCAGATGCTGTCAGATTGATGTCCTAAAATATCACTACACACACGTCATTTTCTGGTTTAAGAACTTCAATGACTCCCAATTGTCTATAAAGTAAAGAATAAGAATCCTATTCTAGTTATGTGTGCTAGTCCCTAACTGAGGAATTCTATTTATGCTTGAGCCAGACTTTATTTATTTTTCTATCTCCAAATTCATGTAACTTTCATGTGGTAAAGAATAAACATATGCTTAATCCTAATCCAACTAAGCACACTGATATATGCACTAGATAACTCGTTAAGGGTGTATAGCTCTAATACCTAATCTGTCTTTATTGAAGGAAGGACTGAAGGAATGCAGGGGTAGATGGCAGTGCTATATTAACATATGTCCTAGATATAGGTTCTGGACCAGTTGTAGAGGGTGTGGGGGTAGGATCATAACAGGACAATAAAACATCCCTGAAATAGAAATAGATTGTGGGTGAGGAAGTCAGAACAGAGAGAGTAGGTAACTGGGGAATCAAGGTAGATTTTGAGAGTAGAAAGTCAACATGAGGCTGAGTAGGCACCATCTGAGTTGGAAAGACAGCCAAGGAAACCCTGGTAAGAGGACCAAGAATAGTGTTCTAAGAGGTGGAGAGTTGGGAACAGAGGGTTGGATGTCCATCAAATGGGATATGTTGGGCTAGTGGAAAGGAAAAATACAACAAATTTCATGGGAATGGTACCTCATTTGGGATATGAAAAATCCTTGAGACTTGGATGAAAAGCCAAACAATCGTTTGTCAGAAGAAAAAATGCCATATAATTTTACATATCACTTTTAGGACTGTGGATTTTTCTAAAGTCAATATAGAGGCTAGAAAATGTGATTTATATAGTCTAGATATCTACAATTACTCTGAATATCTCAGACTTGCCCCAAAGTATTTTAAAATTTTCACTAATACATTGTCATTCCTATGACATTGATAAATTCCTTCCTTCCTTCCTTCTTTCCTTCCTTCCTTCCTTCCTTCCTTCCTTCCTTCCTTCCTTCCTTCCTTCCTTCCTTCCTTCCTTTCCTCCATCCCACCCTCCCTCCCTGACTTTCTTTCTTTCTTTCTTTCTCTTTCTTTCTTTCTTTCTTTCTTTCTTTCTTTCTTTCTTTCTTTCTTTCTTTCTTTCTTTCTCCTTCTTCTCCTCCTCTTCCTCCTCCTCCTTCTTTTTTTGTTTGAGAAAACTGCATCTCAGTGAGAAGACATGTCTTGGTCATGTGAGGAGTGGTAACATATTTAGGGTAAAAAGTCAATTTTTTTTTTTTTTTTTTTTTTTTTAGTTTGAAATTGTGTTTCTTTCCATATTTCTTTTCTTTTCTTTTCTTTTTTTAAGATTCACCACAAACCTATGAAACAGGCTATGATATGTTTTGTACAGTAGCCAGCAAATCACCTGGAAAATGAAGTATCTGTTAAGTGCTACACACTTTTGTACTTGAGGTACCTCAGTGTATAAAATCTGACTTCCCTGGTACTGCACAGATCCAGATATCCACAGTGGCTACATTTAGAGGTGTAAGTCCCTGCACCCTTCTAAGAGCTCTACTAGTTATGATGATCTGGTCTTTTCCTGGGTTTCAGCTTCCTCACCTAGGAAATGAATCTCTATGTCTCTCTGCTCCTTCCTTGTTCTGACATTTCAAGTGGTTATGGATGAGAGTACTAAGCCTTCTCAAGAAAAACAAAACACAACAGAACAAGTGAGCAATTGTATGATGGGAAATGGATAGTGTACCTGAAAGTATAGCTGCTTTTTCTGGCTTGGACGTTGAATGGATCTTAATTAATCAGACTATATGAGACAGGAAGGGTGGAAAGCAGGGAGAAATCTTGCCTCCTATCAGAGAAGCCATTGGACAGATCAGGAGGTTTAGACAGTGAGTTCAGAATGTCTGACAGAATTTCATTGAGAAAATATCAATTATCATTAAGTAAAGGCTTCCACAATGTGGTTCTTTTTTTTTGTTTTTTTAAATCATAGCTGGGAGGCAGATGCCATTTCCAGGTATATCAAAGGGGAAAAAGATCCAATCATATTTCGTCCAAGTATGTTCTGCTTTGTAAGTAGGTATCTTAAGAACATGAGGATCTAGGACCAAGATCACAGAGCTTGGTGTCAGCAGACTGAGCTGGGAGTAGGTACCAAGATTTTTGAATATTGAAGGAATTCCTTGATTTTACTTAATAAAATCAGACTTTCATATTGCTTGTTTGTCGAATCATTTAATAAAATCCTCTTCCTGCATTTTAGCTTCAGTCTTCCACTCTCTCTCACCCTACCCTTTCCCAGCACTCTCCAGTTTTAAAATTTTGAGAAAAGGTCTCACTTTGTTGGCTAGGCTAGCCACTCTGTGGCTAGGCATACCTCACTATGTAGCCCATGCATAGGCTTATTTCAAATTCACAGCAATCCTCTAGCCTCAGTCTTATCCATATTGCGGCTATAGTAGTGAGCTAACAGCCCTGCTTAAATAATTCCTTTGCTTTAATCTTCTACTTTCTTAGGAGCTCAGAATAAATAAAATGTGGTCATTAAAACTCTTCTGCTTAGGTCTCACAGAATCTTATGCTTAAATATTGTGAAGCTGTGCCTCACTAAACCTCTGAGTATATTTTTAGATTTATTTTGTTAATGACCAAATGTTTGTAATGAGAGATACCTTTGAATTTTCAACATACATGCACCTCTTCAGGTCACTCTCTACCTAGTCAGACTTTAGCCCCAGTGAAAATGTTAAAAAGTCTCCCTTCTTGCTTATACCAGACTAATTTGTGCCTTGTAATAGCCATTGGCTGCCAGCCCATACAATGGCTTATATTTTTAGTTTGATTTATACCACATACATCTCTCCTCTTGCCAATCCTACCTTGGTCACTTGAAATATGGTTATTGGCTATAGCAATTCAGGCAGGCCCACTTTTCTCTGCCCTTGAGAACAGAGTGGCCCTGAGCAAAATATTTAACTCTTCTTTTCTCTCTTTAATGTTATGGAAAACAGAGATGAAGTTAATTGTTAACTTTTTGGTTATTGTAAGGTTAAATAAAAATAATACACACTGTGTCCACTTTTTGTATGTCAAAGTTAGCACTTCGTACAATATATATTGTTCAGTTACCATAGTCATTCTCAATATTGCTTCAATTTTTCAGGCTCAGAGAAATACCAAAACCAATCCGTTAGTTGAACATTTCACCATTCATTTGCCTAACTCATGCAACCATGTTCTGTAGTAGTACTTCCCTCAATTTATTGTCTGTCACTGGTTCTCAACCATGGCTACCCCAATGCCTGGTGGATATTTCACAATGTTTGGAGACAGCATCTGCTGTTATAACTTGAGAGGGCCACTACTGGCATCTAGCGGGCAGAGGCCATGAATTTTACAAGACAGCTTCCAATAAACAGGGCAGTGCTCCCAAAACAGAATTATTTCACCACAAGTGTCAATCATGGCAAGGTTGAGAAATGCTACAATGTTGCATTCCATTGTATGTAGCTTCCAGAGTTCATTCTTGTAGATGGAAATTGTATCCAGAGTCAAGGGTCAACCAATGCCCTTTGTGATTGTTATTAATGTTACTTTTACAAACATTTCTTTCTGTACCTTCCCTTTAGAGGCTGGCATTGACACATATTTAATGAGGGTAATACTCTCTTCTCTTTTCAAAACTTTACAAAACTTCCATGTTTGGTACTCATTGTTTTAGGTGCACATACACACCTACACCTATGCATTTTGTCTTTGTTAACAAATTGGCAGTTTTATGAGACAAGCAATTGTGTTTCTTTCTTTCCTCTCTTCTTCTTCTCCTCCTCCTCTTCCTCCTCCTCCTCCTCCTTCTTCTTTTTTTCTTTTTCTTCTTCTTCTTCTTCCTCTTCCTCTTCTTCTTTATTTTTTAAGCTCCCCACATACTAGTGCAGTGCCTGCTCATTTTAAATGCATCTGAGAAACTGAACAATCTCGTGGGGAAAGGCAGGAAGAGAGTGTTAAATTTGTTTTATAACTGAAGAAGCAGAGTGCTCAAGTTATTCAGGACCTGATGGTAAACTTTGCATTAGCTCTAACCCCAGAATTTAGCTCTAGTTTGTCTGGAATTCAAGTAAACACCTACATTAAAACTGTCACCAATTTCTATACAGAAATGGCTCCAAGTGACCCTTTGATCTTAAGAAAAGAAGCTGATAAAAAAATAGGCTCCAGTCTGTATCAAGATCATAGATGCCTGGACTAGACGTTTCTTGGACTAATGCACCTTCAAGAAAGGGATTGCAATAGATCTCAATCATTGCAAGAAACCAAGGAACAGAAGTTGAGCTTGAATTAGTTGGTTGGATATCATTGGAAAAGCTATGGTAAACCTTTGTTCCTAACTTTTCTCCTCTGTTAAGTGGGGTCACAATGACCATCTTGAGAACACAGAGGAAGTGTGTTTCAAATGCAGTCAGCTCATGTGATTCGCCATAAGATGTTCTATAATGTCCTATGAATGCTGAATTAGCTAATAACACCAGTATTCCTAAGATGAGCACAGAGCTACCTGTATATATCTGGTCACAACATTTTCTCTGAAAATCATTTAAAAAAAATCAATTTTTGATCTTGTTTATTTTTGTGCGTTTGTTTGCTTAATGAAAAAAGACTTGATATACACCATCAGTTCATTCATTTTAAACTCACAGCCAGCAGCATTATAAAATCAGCTATCAATGCTTATCTAGTATTTTCTCTTTGGAGAAGATTGCACGTAGGCAGAGCACTATGCTTGCAGGGGCAGTTTAAATAGGTACATCACCATCAGAAAGTAGATACTGTAATGAATGAGGCATTAAATTCACCACCAGAATCATACCTGTTTGCAGAATGAGAATGAAACAGAAGCTGGAGTGTAACTTTGTTAGATATTAGCTTGAAACGCATATACCAGCATCCTCAAATTATTCACTGGTTTGTGTGTTTGTCACTGACAAATGCCATAGTATCGATATGGTAGCTACAAATTAATCATAGTAAGTAGACAGATTTTCAAATATAGAATAATGAACACCTTGTATGTAAGTTTTAAACATTTGACAGGAAAAAAAAGTGGTAGCTAATTCAGAAGAGATGATGAAATAGCCAATGAACATATGATAAGATGTTCAATAACAACAATCAGCTAGGAAATGAAAACCAATATACATCACTACTAGACAACCGCAAGAACAGCAAAGATGAAAGATTCATGACACCACCTCATATCAAATGAGTAGAGCCAGAGGGATTCTGAGCTTTGATTGTTGGAACATACAAAGACGTTGGGAGCCTATATGACGTGCTATATTGAATCTGAACATTTGCGATGCTTTCCCCTATAAGTGGGAAGGAGATATGTGGTGATTTGAATAATAATGGCTCCCAGAGGCTCATACATTTGAATGCTTAGAGATGAAGGAATGACACTATTTTGAAAAGGATTAGGAGGCCTGGCTTTGTTGTCTTCATTCTTCCTGCCATGATGTTACTGTATTAAGCCCCTGAAACTCTAAACAAGCCTCCTAGTTAAAAGATTTTTTAATAAGAGTTGCTTTTGTCATGCTGTATCATCACAGCAATAGAACAGTCACTAAAACATGATAAATAGCTGTGTACTAATGTGGCAGTTTGAAAGAAAACAGCTTCCATAGGCTCATATATTTGAATGCTTCGTTCACAGATGGTGGAATTGTTTGAGAAGGATTAGGAGATGTGGCCTTGTTATAGGAAGTATGTCACTGATGGCTAGCTTTGTGGTTTCAAAAGACTCATGTCATTCTCAGACTCTGCCTTTATCCATCTGCCTCTGACTTTCTAGCAAAGTAAGAATGGGAGCTCTCAACTGATCCAGATACCATACCTTTGTTCTGTTATCACAGATTCTAATTCACTGAAACTAAGAGTTCTAAATTAAATACATTTTTATAAGTTACCTTGGTAATGCCATTTTATTACAGAGATAGAAAATGTAACTCATAAAACTAGAAAGAGAAAACCTGTGGTGAAATGTTCAATGGCTACCATGCAATTAACAGGATTTAACAATATATTCAACCTGGAAAACATGATTTTGACCTAGATGTCTGGAATGTAAGATTGTACAGTACGAAATCCTACCACTATAAATTCCCTAAACAGAAAGCACTTACCTAGAATTCCAAAGCTGTGTTAGAACTCTGTGTTTCTCTGTCTCATCATTGTTCCCTTCACCTCTCCTCTACTTAAACATTAACTGAATAAGGACAACAATAGACTGTCTAAAGGAGACAGGAAAACTGAGGAGACCTTAACCCTACACAAAAAACTACATACTAAAAAATGTTGAAGATAGGAGAAAGTGTCTTTGCCAGGGAAGAGCACAACAACTGGTTTTTCAGTAAGAAATAGTCAGTCCTGAAAATATGCATGCAAATAACATTATACAGACTGAGCAGGTTATATTTACATATTTTGGAGTACATATGTAAAAACATATACATAAATGTGTATAACAACAATTATGAAACAAGAGGCTGTGAGTTAGAAAGAGAGCAAGGAGGGGTATACAGGAAAGCTTGGGGGGAGGAATCAAAGGAGAAGTAAGTATTACATCTCAAATTATAGAAGAAATAATAGAAGAAAAAAATTAATAATACACTAGAAAATGTATAGTCTTCTAGATATTTGCATATCTCCAATGTTCATGGACCAGGAGACTTAATATTGTAAAAACATTCATTCTACCAGAAGTAATATGCAGATTCAATGCCGTCCTAGCCAAAGTTATATCTCCACTCTTCACAGAAATATTTTTAAAATCTCAAAATTTATGGGAAAGCCCATAAGTATCCAGATATCCAAATGAATCTTGAACAAAAGAATACTGCTAAAGATATCACAATATCTGATTTTACGGTGTACTATAAAATAATAGTAACAAAAACAGTGTAGAACTGGCATCAAACAGACATATAGACCAATGAGAGATAATAAAGAATGCAAAAACTGGAGAGAAGGCTCAGCACTTAAAATTGCTTCTTGTCCTTTTAGAGGACCCAAGTTCTATTCTCAACACCCTTATGGCTCTTACAGCCATCTGTAACTCAAGTTCCAGGGGGATACAATGCCCTCTGATGGCCTTAACTGGCACCAGGAACACATATGGTGGCCACCCATAAATTTAGGCAAACAGTCATACACTTGAAATAAAAATAAGTCTTTCTTCATAATTAAGAATAAAAACATGGGTATAAATGCACACAACTATTCTGCACAGAAGTTTTTAAAACAAAGAATCATAAAATAATAATGGAGAAAATACAGTACCCTTGACAGATTGTGCTAGAAAATTGGTATACCTATGTGAAGGCAGCTGAAACTAGATTCTTAACTCTCACTCTAAACAGAAATCAATTCCAAGTAGGTTAAAGACTTCAATGTAAGACTCCAAATTGTAAAACTAATAGAATAAAAACCAGTACCTGGGAAATATATATCCGAAGGAAATTTCCCTTCAATCCTCTCTACCCCCTTTATATGTTTCGGAGATAGGTCTTACTAGGTAGGTCAGGCAGACAGGTATGTTCTCAGGAGTTACCTTGCTCCACTTTCCGAGTATTGGGACTACTAGTATGCAGTAACATTATCTTTATATAAACATTACTGTACGAAACAGAACTGTATAAAAATGCACAAACATTAGTCTTTCTAACTTGAGATTTGGTGATCAAGTTTCATACACATTCACAGACAGAGGCATCAAGAATCAAGGTTTAATATGTTGTCTCACACATAACACAGAATCAATGAGTGGTACTCTTTTTCAATTTTTGATACAGTCATTTCTCTTCTACAGGTGAAAAAACAAGGTTCAGGGAAGAATAGGTCTTATCTAGAAGGAAATTGTCTAGTATGATTATCTCGATTTGCACAAATAACCACTCACGTGTGTATTCCACTCTTCTCAACTTACCCACAAACTGTGCCTTAGAGGCTTAAGTCTCCTGCTCAGCTCAAACACACTTAGCCAGGAAATGTTGATGCTGGTCAATCTTATGAGGGCCCGACAGAGTTTGTTGTCATAGTTCTGCCACAGAATAGGAAAAGTTTACAGAGACAAATCTAGCCATAATGGAGACCAGATTTTGCCTTTAAAAATGTATTGTGTTTCTGGCTATTAATACATACTCACTATTTTACCCAACATGTCTCACCTTCTAAATGATTATGAAAGTACACATGTATTCCTAATCTCATTTTTAAATGAAACATGAGGAAAGGGGAAATGATGTACATAAAATTTATTGTTTCTATAACCCTTTGTTGCATAGAGTCATTTCTGTCCCCATATAATTTTTATTCTAGAAACTAGTGAACCTTGTCCATTCCTGACTACATTGACCATGCGTAAGCACAGGAGGCTGATATTATAACCGCAGAGGCAGTGTTATTCACAGGATATGGAGATCCTTAGAGATATGGAACTTTTCATTATTTGGAGGTGATTGACACCATTTGGCTACCTCCTCCTGCCAGGGGAATAATTTCTCAAGCAAACCTGCTATGTTTGCTTACAATTCTTTATGAATCACAGATGCAACAAAAAGGGCAACGTGACTATATAAGCTGTCCTTCCCTGGGAGGTTCCTAATCAGATACAGGAGTCCTGAGCCTCCCTCCACCTGGGGACAAAGAAAACAAACTGGACTTTGTGTGGAAAAAAACCCAGCCTCAGCCATTTTTCTAACATCCTGGCTTTGATCAAATATCACAGCTTCGCTCCAAGCAATTTTGCTCCTAATCATTTTACTCACATGTGGTGGTGAAAGGTACATTATTCGATCATGTTTTTAGATTCATTGACATTCAGACCAAACATTCTGGCCTTGTAAGAACAGTCCAATCTTACAGATGCCTGCAGGCAGTTGCTAAGCCATTGCCCTGTGCTTTAGAGATGGAGAAAGTGTCCCTTTGTGCAAGAGACAGAAATTCTTAAATCAGAACGACATGGAGGAAGAGGAGCACAAGGGAAATGGTAGGAGGGGACAAAAGGAGAGGAAACAGGATTTCAGCTACCCTTCCATGTCTCTGCTCACAATTTTCATTCTAAAGTGGGGATAGCACCTGTTTATGGATGAGAGGAAAGGAAAGCCAAGAGCAAGCCTACAGTTAAAGACACAAGGCAAAGTTCAAACATCGGCTTGAGTGCAGAAAGGTTGGGATTTGAGACGTATTCTCTCCTTTATTTGCAGTCTTTTCCTCAACTTGTCAGTTTTTCAAATTACTTAGATGTACAGTGGGTTTAAAATCTCTATCCTTTAAATATTTTTATCTGAGTTACAGGAAACACACATCATATATATTTAAACATATCTCTTGGCTGTCAATAAAAGACAACCATTAGTATTCTTTAGTTCCAGATATTGGTTGTAGAAGGAGTTAAAGGTAAATAGGACATACACCTGGTGCTATGGGCGTCTGCAATGCTGTCTGTCAGTGAGATGCTTTCTTACCTGATTACTACAACAAACCAGGAAGATTGTGAATTCCAGCATCTTAATCATTCCTGTCCGACAAGTAGAAAATCTGCATATTTTTCATCTGTCTGTCAACCTATATTTAATTGTTCACTTAATTCTACTGCTTTCACTGTCAAAACGTTTCCTATCTCAAAACCCCTCTTATATCTATATGTGTTCTCTCTGTTCTTGCCCTCATTATTTCTAATCAGATTATTGAATGTCTTCATAAGATGTTCTCTAATTTTATTCCGCTTTAAATCATTTTTCAAAAAAGTGATGTTTAAAAGCTATTTCTATCACTAAGCAAAGTGTGATTGTTCTATGTCATTTACTAAAGTGGGTCTTACTGTTTGTTTTTCAAGTCATGATTGTCCACATTGTGGCTTGAACCTCTCCCTAGACTAGTGGTTCTCAGCTGGAGTGGTTTGATTTTCAGAGGACATTTTTCCTATTTCAGCTTGGAAAGGAGATGTTACTGCCATTTAGTTTTTAGAGGCCAATGATACTTCTTAGCACACTACAGTGCACAGGGTAAATTCTGACAACAGAGAACTGCTCAACTCCAAATGTTAATATTGACAAGGTTAAGAAAATTCACTTTATAGCTGAGATAACAGTCATGAAGAATAACCCCAGGGCCAAAGCACAGCTAGAAAAAAAAACTGAGAGTTAAGGTGCTAGTTTTAGTCCATAGATGAAAGGCTGGGCAAAAGCAAGATGGACAGTCAGCCAGGAAGAGAGGCTCAAGATTGACTATGTCCTTGTTTTACATCATTTTCTGCACATGTAGGAAATGAGCATAAATGACAATGGAATTGGAACACACTGGACAGCTGGATATCAAATAACTTTCAGGAGAAATAGGCAATTGAGCAGAGGCAATCAGGTTTTGAGCTCAAGCTGGGGAGATGGGAAAGGGCAGGAAGAATATCATTCCTAAGGCACCTCCACTCTTGTTGAGTGCATATTGCATACAGGTTAATAATCTCTCCCAGAAGTAAGAAGAGAGGTTTGCAATAAGTAAATGAAAAAAATAATGTAAGACCATTTCTGGAACTGTACATTTTAGAACATCAAAATATAAGATCAAATTAATTCAAATAACAGAAATTCAAGAGTAGCACCGATGGTAATATTAGCAATTATGATAGTGCTATAAATTAATATACCACCTTTAATCCGAAGAACTCCATGAAATGAAAGAATTTAAATTAAGTTTCTATAGCAATATAAGCAATCGTGAGATGGAAACTTCAGTGATGCTATTTCCAGATGCAATATTACTCTCTAAAGTTGCAAATGCAAGGCAGTTGAAAGTTTTTATAATTTATCTTTTTCTTTCTTTTTGCAACAAGCCACCCACCAAGTGTGAGATGATTTGAAAGGAGAATTTAATGATAAGAAGAATTTAATGATAAGATTTATGCTATGAAGATAACCAATGTACACCTCCTCAATACACGAATAAGCGCAGCTGAGTTTCTTAGGTTGTTTTGGATGATCTGTACTTGGATTTATACTTCTGTAAGGTGACATGTATAATTAATCATTAATATTATTATTAATAACTCTTAATAGAAAAGATGGATCATTGTGTATCCAAATTGTGCCCTATTCTGGCTGTTACCTAATTAAAAAAACTGAGATTCACAGTCAGGCAATAATATTAATGAGTGGCAATTTGTATGAATGTTAGTTCCAAAAAGAAATCTAAAAACTTACCCTTTCCCCATGAGAAATACCTATTACATGAAACCATTCCAGTACCAACTTTCTAACTCCCCAGATCAAATAAATGTGCTATGTATTAACATGTTTACTTTATCTCATGTTATCAATAAAATCATTACAGAAGATTCAGCTTTACAGAGAGAGGAAAAGCAAAGATACAAGTGTAAATTATCTGGTGGAATGAAGAATTTATTTTTAAACACATGAAAGATGATAGTTTAATAATACAGTGCTTTAGGTCCAAAATGGATGGTTTATAGAAGGGAAAAAGAGAAGTAAAGGTTTAATGTGTAGAGTGGCCCAATCTTGTTTCCACAGGATACTTTCCAAATGATCCTGGTTTTTGTTTGGGCAATCCTGAGTAGTTCATGAACACATATACACATGGAATACTTAATTTTAGTATTCTTTACAAACTAGATAGGAAAGCAATCCAGGAGTACCATTTTACCTGGTCAGGAAACAAATAGTTCTTAAATGACTAGTGACATGTAGTTTTTATAGATTTTACTTTTTAAAACAATACTTAGGATTAAAACTAGAATGAAATAAAGGCATGATGGCACACACCTTTTATCCCAGCACTTGGGAAGCAGAGAGCAGTCTGACATCAAGGCCAGCTTGATCTATAGAATGAGTTTCAGAACAGTCAGAGTCACAACAGAGAAACCCTGTCTCAAAAAAACAAACAAAAAGAACTACAGAGAGCAAGAGAGAGAAAGACGAAGAAAGAAAGAAAAGAAGGAGGAGGAGGAAGAGAAGGGGGGAGGAAGAAGAGGAGGAGGAGAAAGAAGGAGAGGAGGAGGAGGAGGAGGAAGAGGAGGAAGAGGAGCAAGAGGAGGAGGAAAAGAAGAAGAAGAATCCTAGAAGCTCATATGGTAGCCACTGTGAGATTTCTTTAAAATCACAGACACACAGACACACACACAGAGAGAGAGAGAGAGAGAGAGAGAGAGAGAGAGAGAGAGAGAGAGCCATACACATACACTTATAATATAAATAATAATTTTTATTATTTTGTTAAAAGGATGTTATTGTCAAAAAGCATTTTGCATTAAGGAAGTACTATGCTATTTATATACTGTTTCTTAATCTATTATAATTTTATTTCATCCCCACAAACACTCTCCAAACTGAATGTTATTATTTAAAATTTAAAAATACAGAGTTGCCAGCAGTTGGGGCTTTCCAATACATGGAATGTGAGTTTTGTGCAGCTCACGATAGTTTTGAATAGAGCCTATCACAAAATTTAAGCTTACTTAGAACTATGAATTGTTTTTTGGTCTTGTTGTGCAGTTGTTGAATGTGAATTTTATAAAGAACAATGTGGCCAAGAGAAAGTAAAAGGCCAGTCACCTGTAAGAGGTTAAGGGGCATGTCAATGTCACCATTTACCAGCATGGCAGAAACTCAAGTCCTGGCATTTTGAGCACACAGACTTGTAAAGCTTCTTGCTTAACTGCTATGTGCATAGTATGTCAGTAGATGCCAAATTTCCAAGACCAGATGACTTTCAATTATATTTGGACTCCAGTATCAAGAATGAAACAAATGAATGTGTCATTTTGGGATTAAAGATACTGCCAGGGCTGTGAGAAGAATTTATTTGTTGGACACACATCTTTCCAAAACACCTTAAGTGTTGATGTGTGGGCAGCTCTGGAGTGAGGTTGGGATGTCCTGATGGGGACCAACCTGATCCCATGATAAATTGATAAGAAACACAGAAAGTAAACATTCAAAAACAAAAAATTCCATTAAACCTGTTTTCTGGAATTCTATGGCAAGAGGAGGCAATATAAAAGTAATTTATCATTTTAAATGTAACTATGTCCCTTTAAACACAATACGAAATGACTTATGACTCTGGTGACCCTTCTTGATTACTGTCTGTTGCCATTCATCATCACCATGGTAACAGCACTGTTGCCAGCTGTGTGCTTGGTAGTGAGATGGAGGCAGTGCTGTTGGCTGAGGACAAGAGGGTAGTGCACGTGGGACTCTACAATTGCAGGAGTCTTTTTTTTTTTCTATTGCAGGAGGGAAAAATTGAGAGTACACGGATCCCTCTGTGGCTCAGCAATCTCCAAAGTGTGGTAGAATGTAGAGGGGAACATCAGAACAGATGCTCTCAGTGTCTTTGCCTCTCTGTGGAAACCAAATGAAATGAGATCAGAAATGCTCTCATCTGGAAGATAATCTACTGGGCAAAAGAAGGCATAGGAAAGAGGCAAGCTATAAATTTCATTAACTCAATTTCCCATGGAGACTCCTCAAGTATGTGCACCAACCTTCTTAGCTGCCTCTTTCTGAGTTCCCAGAGCAAGAATGCTCTGAATGGGATGTATAGATACATCCACATTTTGCTGCCTATCTTAATTCCACCTCTATCTTCCTCTTAATTGATTTCTACCTGGCTCTTCACCTTTTTTGCTGTGCAAGCTCCTTGGTTTCTTGTGCCTGCCTCCTTTCTCTTACCCTTCTTTCCTATCTAATTAGTGATCTGATAAATTAGATGGGAATAAAAGGTGACATAGTCCATTCTGACCACTACCTACTATAGATTGAAATCCAGAATAGTTTGGGAATTCACCAAAGCTACCCAAAAAGTTCTTGATAGGGTCAATATTAAACCCAGGTCTCCAAATCCCTAAGGTACTCCTTCATATATTACATGGTGCCACTTCATCCAATTTCTCCCTTCACATCTTGGGCTAATTCTCTGGTACACTGAAGTACAGTCAATTCTCAAACCTCTAAGCCAATTATTATTTAGCACAGAGTAATCCTTGTTTTCATGGAGTGATTCTCTGTAGAACTTCATTTGCTCCAGAGACAGTGGAGGATTCATTTTCATGAGATACACCGAGGGAGGGGAGCCAAGAAAAGATGGCTTAGTCATCTTTCCACTTTATTTAGAGTGAGCATTAAGGTCCCATGGCATTGAATGGCTTGAAATGAGTATATACAAAAGCACCGGGAACATCAGAATATGATTAGTCTGCAGTGCTAAACTCTGCATTGGCTGTAGCCTGCTGGGGGAATAAGGGACATCATTTCTGAGTTTGCTGCCGAAGTATTTCCTACAAACGTCATTTACTTAGCAAAGGGATTTTTTATATAAAAGGTTACGTTTCATTTCTCAGATAGCTGTCAAAACATGCATATTCAGTGTCTGGTTTTAAGATGGAGGTGACCTGGTCACTCTTCAGGATACAGGAGGACTTCAAGCCTGAGTCTGATGACAAGGAATCAGTTCCTGGATATGCAACACAGCTATCCATGCAATGATAATTGAACCCCTTTGCTCCCCTGCACTCCTGCATCTTTGTAACCTGGTTAGAGGACAGTTATATATTAGAAGCCTCCAAATCGAGCCTAACAGAATGATAATTGCAGAGAAAGAGCTGCTACCCTTTATTGAACCCTACTATGTACCAGGGATTTTAGAGACATTATCTCATTAATGCTTACAGCCTGTCAAGTAGATACGTATTGCTGTCACATATCAGGGATTCAAAGACAAGAAATAATTTACCTAGAGTTGTTACATACTAATTAAACAGCACAGCCCGAATTCATACTCAGTTATGGCAATGATTTTAACAGTTGTATAGTTTAGCTATTATCTTTGACATCTTAAAAATACCACATGTGCATTGCATTGACGGTTATTTACTGGATACCATATATTTGCAGCATTTTAAGGAGATGGGTATAAAGGAATGAAAAATAAAGATGCAGCCTCTGTCCTATTGTAGCTCATAATCTGTTTTGTGAATATGGAAAATTAGACATCAGAGAAATATTCTGAGTAATACACATACAACTTTTGGGAGAGATCAATGTTCTAAATAACCAAAGTAGGGTAGTGAAATGAAGTTACTTTAGAGGGTTCCTCTCATCTTACTCTATTGAAACTGAAATCTGAAACACAAGAATGGATTAGCCATCAAAGAGTTGACAGAGGAATTTGGCAAATAGGGGACAACTAAGGTAGAGCTTCAAGAAGAAAAACACGTTGATGAGTTTGAATAATAGCAAGTTGACTGTAGATAAATAGGGGGAAAATTTGATCAGATGCTACTGTGCCGTGGTTATTGTTCTTTATTGAGATGCAAAGGATGTAAAGTGAGCTGGAGAGATGACTCTGTGAGATGACTCAGTGTCTGCTGCACAATTGGGAGGGTCTGAGACTGCATTAGCAGAACCCACAAGAACCCAGACACAGTAGGGTAACATGAAACTCTCATCCCAGTACTACTTCAATGAGGTAGCAGGTGGAGAAAGAAGAATCCCTAGAAGCTTTTGGAGGCTGCATGCTCACCAATAGCCTCTCCTGGTCTCTCACTGTGCCAAACCTCATTGCTCTCTATGACTCCTTCATGCCTTCAAAACCAGCAACACCTGGGTGACTCTTACAGTACTAAGTTTGGCTACTAGCACAAGAGCCAGTTTGAGAAGACAGTTTCTGTGTGCTGACTCTGAGGAAATACTTTCCAAGTTTTAAAATAGAGTCTGGTTTTCTGGAAAAATAACTAGTCTTTGTCTGTAGGTAGAGTTCTGTCATGGTGAAGAGTTACCATTTGTAGACAGGTTTGCAGGAAAAAACAAAAACAAAAACAAAAACAAGAAACTGCTCTGTTTATGCAAGAGGATTTTTGGCTCTAAGCCCTAGCTTCCACACAAGGGGTCCTGGGCCAGTTGGAAGAATCTCCAATTGAAATATTCTGGTGGTTTGGCATTTTTTTCTCACCACTGCTATAGGGAAATATATACCCTTCTTCATAGACCTCAAACACAAGACCCACTTGGGCTTCACACATACAAAAAGCCATTAACAAATTCAGTTTATAGAACAGCAGTATGCTCTGGTTTCCGTTTTCTGTGTCCTTGGCTGCTGCTAGTAGCAGGAAGGAGCCATTGAAACCTTGCTTCTTTCCTCCTCCCAGCTGAATGTTTTTGTTTTTACCATGAAAATGTCTTTTTCTGAAGGTCTCTATTCTGTGGTTCTCACTTTTGAGTCTTCTTTCTCACTTAATTTTCACAATTTTCTCTTCATAGAGGCTTATTTCTCTTTGTCTCTCCTCTCCCTTCAGGAGCCTTCCACTCATTAATTGTAAATTTAATATATAGATGTATATATATATAATCTCTGTCCTCTAGGAGCTGCCCTGAACATACTTTACAGGACTACTCAAAGTCTTGACTTTCTTTCTCTTGTTCCTTGTCCCCATGTTGGATTAGCTGGCTTGATGTAGTGCACCACGTTTGCATGCCATTTGTAGCAGTACACCTATGGCACAGCTCAGCAAGAAGAGAGAGAGAAGCATTCTCATAGGAGGAAACTCTACCAGACCTCAACAGAAGGAACCACTGTTCCCTCAATTATAGTGGAACTCTAATCACCTGAGCTCAGGTGTTTTTATTCGGCCAGAACTCCTCAGGTGAAGATAATAAGCAATCAAGCACCACCACCACCACCCCCCCCCTCACCCCAGCAAGAAGTACAACACATGCAGACGATACAAAATGGCAAGGCCTATGCATCCTTTTTCTAACAGTCCACTAGAACAGTTATTTTAAATATAACTAAAAATAAACTTCCACAACAGGAAACAGCAAAAGATCCTACCACACAGATTGGAAAGTGTGGACTAACACTTGAGGCTGCCCTCTGACTTCCACATGTACCCCACTATATCATGCACGCATCTGCACTGTCCCACGAACCTGCCTATACATGCACAGATATCACACCCTCAGAACATATATGTGCAAAGTTTAAAAATGATTTAAAACTATAGAACCAAGGAAAGATGTATATATGTTGGAATAGGAATATAGGATGATATTAGTTCTTTTAATAACTCCATGGGCCCTAATATGAGGAAGTTTCTTTAATATCATTGTAGGCTGAATTTTTTTTTTTTGCTTCTGCACTTCTTTCACATATGAAGACATTGTAGGTGGTAAATTTAATTTTTCATCATATTATCACTAATTCTATTATCTCTTTGAGATTTTCTTATTCACTCAGTTTTAATATTTTGTGCTCAAGTTTCTCGTTCTGGAGTTACTAAAGAAACAGTGAGAAATTTATTTGGAGTTATTTTGGATATATTGCTCAGTTCTGCTTTGTTGTGTGAAAGCAATTACAGACAACATATAAATTAACGTTTTATCTTCAAATAAGTTAATTTACATTTACTAAATTTTTACATATGTTGAATTTTGACTTCCATGTAGTATAAAGCAATTTTATTATTCTTAGGAATTTTTTTCTGTCATGGCTTGTAGGCTAAACAAAAACAGCCATGAATTGCCCACAAAGCCATCATTTCTATATTTTTATAATAACATGGAGTTAGAACTATTGTATGAGTTATTACCTATTCTTGCAACAATTAATTTCTGTTCTGCTTTCATGTCTCTCATCTGGTGAGTAAAGATACAGAGTTTTCTTAACCCCAGCCCACAGACACTTTGTTGTCTTCAGTATCATTCTCCATACTGACATTGAAAGGGTAGAGAAGACACTGTTATTGGCCAATGCTAATCTTCTCAGTCCCAATTCCCCTCATGGAAGTTTTCTGATGTCCAAACACCACCTTTACTTAGAGTCTTCTTCTGGTTTAGTATTTCCTACTTCTCTCATATGGTACTACTTTGGAAGTTCTACAGTACAGATAATCTCCAAGTATAGCCCTCAGATGATGGCTGTCATGAGCTGGTAGATTAAAAACCCCAAGTGCCCCTCTTGATGGACACTTTTGAGATGTGCATTCCACATTGTCTCTATAGCTCCTCAAAGGGACATAGCTCCATCTCAGTGGTGACTTGATTGCCACCTCATCCTTTATACACAAGTATGACTTCTTCACTTCTCTAACGGAATTACTTCCCCTGTATTACATTGAACTTGGATCCTTGTCTTAAGGTCTATTTTTAGGAAAGCCCAAATCAAGGAAGTAGGCACGGAGATCCTCATAAGTCAGTCAGTGTCTAGTGTTAGTCCCCTTCTGGATCATGTGATAGGAACTTTGGAAGCCCCTATAAATTGTTAGAAGATAACTTTATCTTCAATTCTCTGGGGTCACAGAGAGAGAGGATTTAATTTAGACCTTTGTTGCTCACCGAGGCAGAAATAGGACACTCAAATGAAAGTTTTCAAAGGTACAGTGCAAAAAGAAAGATAATATTGTGTTCATTCCTGTGATGAACTAGATTGGCTTACTATATGGGTCGGCGAGTTAATGATCCATGGAGATCAAATGGCATTGATTTAAGTAAGTGTATTAAATACTATCCTTTCATCCCAGATTATACTCTATGTGCTTTCTGGTTCCTTCAGACTCATACACTCATACACTCTTGAAGCTTGAGTTTAAATATGGAATCCTATAGCACTGTAAGAGGTCAAAACAGAATCTAAGGGTTTCATAAAGTACAGGGGGTGAAAGGGTGTTCATTAAATTGTGGTGGCAGAGTTTTGGAAATTGTTAATTTCCCAAAACATACTAAATGGTTTTAAATAGCTCTGAAATTTTTAAAGTGCAGAACAATACCTTATAACCCACTGTGACAGATTTTCATATATGCAGAGAAACCAACCCAGGGAGAACTGGAGTCTCCCTAAGAAAGAATTATGGCCCAAGTATCCGGCTTTCTACAATCTTTCTAGACTTTCCATTACATAAAGTGTGAACACAGTAAAACTTTCTATTTCCCTTAAAACTGTATAAAGTATTTATTGAGGATAATATTCTAGTTATCATCACTAGGTTCAAATTCTAATCCCGTGCATATCTGACTAGTATTGGCCTCAGTTAAGGAACATTCTGGATTGGACACTTGATTAATGAGTCTTTGTTTTTCCTTAAAGAAAGGAATTGTAGGATTCCATTTGGAAACCGTCAAGGGTAATAGACAACAGAGATTACCAGAAACAGGTGAAAGAGAATGAGTCATTTAGAGTTAATCGGCGTAGTTGGGTTTTTAGTATCATAGTAGGAAAAATGCCATTAGCCTTTAAGCCATTTTCTTTTAGTGGTCTTTGGTCACTGAATAACAAGAGGCATTTCCTCTACTGAGTTTCAATTTTCTTATCTAAAAAGTGAAGGGATTAGTATTGTTGTCTGCCAAAGTTTCTTCACCTTTAAATTTTAAAGTTACATGTTTAAATTGTGATTTAGAGTTGTATTTACAATTATTCCTTCCTAATGTATTTTCTGATATGTACATGATAACTATACCAATATGTGTTTATACATGTTTTACTTGCTATTTTCTATATTGTTGTGATAAAATAACCTGAAAAAAGAGACTTAGACAAGACATGTTTATTTTATCTCACAATTCAAAGATACAGTCCATTTTGGCAGAGAAATCCTGCAAATGGGAGTTTGAGGTAGCCAGTCAGGTTATATCCCTCAGTCAGGAATCAAAGAACAATAAATTCTTGTGTTTAGCAAGATTTCTTCTTTTTCCTGAGCACAGTACCCAAGCTCAGGGAATGATACAGCCCATTTTTAGGATGAGTCTTCCAACCTCAATCAACCTTAAGAAAATAATTCCTTACACAAATCTCAGCAGCTAATCTAATCTAGATAATCCTTTATGGGTATGCCCAGAGACTTGTCGCCTTTGTGATTCTAGAGCCTGTCAAGTTGAAAATTAATATTAACTATCACTCAGTTATATTAGTATGTTTACATTTATATGTATTTGTATATGGGCATTTGTGTTTATATAAACTTATACTCACAAAAAGATATATATGATAATGTATATGCATGCGTGTATATCTCTGTATACATGTCTACATTTCTATATTTTATATGTATATTATATATATTATATGTAATATATTATATATATGTATATATATACATATATATATATATATATATATATATATATATATATATATCTAAGGAAAGAGACTGAAGAATATCTAGTGGAGGGGATACAAGTTAAAGTAACCAAAAAGTAGGGCAAAGAGTAGCCCCACCCTCATCTGTTGAAGAAAATTTCCTAAAGTAGTAAAATTTTACTTATTCCGTTTAAGAATCTTTCGATCTTTATGAATTGATAATGACAGGGATTCAGATGTCATTTCACTAGAAGAAATGATAGACAAAAGCAGGTTTAGGTGTATGTGAAGCAAATTTTGAAGGCATCATTTAACTTATGATAAGAAGTATGGAAGGATTTTAGGGTTATGTTAGAGTTATATTGGAGCTGTTTTAGCAATTCGGCTATTTCAGTTCTGATCTGCAGAGTATGTATTTTCTCCAGGTCCGAGGAATACTTGGAAATTTAGAAAATAAAGTGTATTATGAAACAAGTGACAGAAAAGAATAAGAAGTGGTTTCTGGTTCCAGGAAATTGACAGCATGTGAAAGAACAAGTGTTAAACAAAAACTTTAATTACTGAGGTACATACAAATTCAGATTAGCATGGAGAGGGAGAAGGAGTAAGGAGACATGAGAGACACCAGGAAAATAAAAAAGGTTGACAAGTGTCAGAGACAACTAGACCAGTGAAAGAATCACCAGCATCAGTGTTGAAGAAATGTGAACAATGAAGTTGAAAAGAGGGGAGAAATACTGAATTGAAAGATATAAACAGTACACTGAAAGTATTAGAGTTAGCTGTTTTTTAAGGCAAGGAAGCAGTGTATCTTAATTTGCATTTGTTAAAGGCTAGTTCTGAGGAAGGTTAGACTAAATATAGGGGGAGAAAAGTAATTAGTTTCACTCAGGTGAAAAGAAGTCAAAATTAGAACCACAGCATGAAGAGAAGAGGGTGTATTAGCTTTCTGTAGCCACAAATCACCACAAACATAGAGTTTAAAGGCACAGAAATTTATTTTCTCACAATGTTCTAAGACAGCTCAAAATCAGAATTATGGCAGGTTATACTGAATGCAGAGGTTCATAGGAAAATCTACTCCCTGCATCTTCTAGCTTCTTCTAGAGTTGGCTGTTTACATTATTGGATGTTCATTCTTGTATTAAGTTGTATCATTCCAATCTCTGCCTTGCATGCATATCACCTCTTCTGGATGTCAGTCATAAATCTCTATCTACTTTTCCTTCTAATGATATTTATGATGACCTATAAGTCATCTCAATAACTCTGAGAGGTCTTCTCATCTCACAGTTCTTTTTTTTTTTTTTTCTTAGAAAGATTCTCACTATGTAGCTTTGGCTGCCCTGTAACTCACTTTGTAGACCAGGTTGACCTTAAACTAACAGAGATTCACCTACTTTTGCCTATCTAGTATTGAGATTAAAGGTGTGGGTCATCTCATATCCTTAATCACATTTGCAAGACCCTTTTTCCAAAGAAGAAAATAGTCAAGGAAAATAAATGAAAATGTGAATATATATGTATATATCTATATCTATAATTTAAGTAAATATTTCACATATATGTACACATATAAAATTATAATTTAGCAATCAGGAGAAAGTAAAATATGAGATATATAGGTGTACTTTACATAACTAGATACATGGTTCTGTACCAATAAATATAGAACATAGTAACAGAAGGGCAATTTTATATATATAATAATGGTGAGTCATATTTTAGGCCCAATGAATTAAAATTCCTCTAAATTATCCAAGTAAAGACACATAGCTGTGAGGTTAAAAAAAGAACCCAGAAAAGAGACATTTATTTGGTAGTCACCACCTATGAGAAAACCTTAGAGTCAACCAGATAATTCAGAATGAATCTGTAACTACATGAGCCCAGTACAATAATGCTAATCTGGGGAATAACAACTTATAAAAGGCAAAAATGGACAGATAAGCATAAGAGCAATGTAATACATTTGTAGAAAATGGTCTCACACAAACGAGGAAGAAGTTAAGTATGCAGCATGGATGCCAAAAAACATAAACTATCAAGATTGAAATATTTCAGAATGTCGAATCTAACAGATTGTTGATTATAATAGATGACATTTCCCAACTTCCAGGTCCTGTGGTGACTGCTTTAAATCCATCCTAGCATTTTACAAACTGTCTTGAGAGGTAGATGCTATGATTCCAAATAAGTTGATACCAAATAAGGTATCAAATAAAAATCATGGAAGAATTTTTGATGTGTGAACTAATACTAGTAAAGGGCAGAACTCAGATAAAATATAGAACACTTTCTACATTTCTACATTCTACACTTTCCATAACCTGCATGATCTCCTTTCGCAGCCATAGTTGGAGAAAAATATGAGAAAAGGCAAAGCATGAAAATACCAGGTATTGTCAATTATTCCCAAAGATTGACATAATAATAAAGAAAGAAAGACAGACTCATGGCTAATAGAAAATAATTGTAAGATTATTTTAAAGTACCAATGAGACGGAACCTACTTATGTTATCAGAAACAAAGGAACCCAAATGGAATTGGTCAAATATAAAAGGAAACAGTATTAATGCGGACTGCTTCAAGATTATAACAACATGAAAGGGCTGGATCCAAGGCATCTGCAGTTGAACTGATTCCTCAGTCTCTATTTCCACAACAAAAATGTATTCACCAAGATTACCACTTATAACAGCAAGGTAAAGATTAAAAGCAAAAAAAAACAAAAAAAAAAACAAAAAACCATAAAACAAAAAACAAAAACCAACCAACCAAAAACAACAAAAACCAAGACATATTTTGTAAAGTGTTAATTGCCATGAAATATTGGTTTGTTATTTTTATATGAAATCTAGAGGAGATGGATTAAAAGAAAAGAACCTATGAAGAGATTAGAAGTTGACTATGCATGTGATCAATTAAAATCTCTAAGCTGTATTTGGCCAGAGATAAATGGGGAGTGGTGTGATCTTTGGTCATAATAGCTTTCCTTTGGAAACAGAGTAGCAGCTGACCAGGTTGTATTCCCTTTGCTTGTGTCTATCATCTAGCAAAAGATAAATCTAATTCAGGAAACTTCCAAGAAGTATTAGTAACAGGTATCAACTGTTATGGAGATTCAGGCTAGAGCAAGTTTTTAAAATTTTTTTATCATTCACAACTGCATTTTGTTTAAGAAATGTTTTACAATGATGCACAGAAGCATATTTTTAAAATATACAATAAGACGTTTACTAGTAATAGATAATTTTAAAATTTCTAAAAATGCTTTGATATACATATAATTATATCATTTACTAAGGACAAGAGCAAATTTGCATACTAATGAAATGGATATGCTTGTTTATTTTTACACAAAGAATTAGTTCTTGGCCAAATATTTGATACAGCATGATATAGAAAAATCTCCAAAGTTTTTTCAGAGCTGATCAATATCATCATCAATGATGAGAACCTCACTTTGCATAAATATATAATGCTAGATGGCAGAAGTATGTTTAAGGTAATTACATAAATTGTTGGAAATTCCCTTGTAATACCAAGCTGAAACTCAATGAATGATTTATTTTTTAAATGAAATTGAAGCCAGCAACTCAAAGAGAGCAATTTTCAAAATCAAATACAATCTGAAGCTAAATGAATTTGGGGGCTAGAGAGATGGATTAGCAGGTAAAGGCTTTTGCCACCAAGCCTGAAAATCTGAATATGTCTTAGGGACCTACATAGTAGAAGACAAGGCAAGAACTGACTTTTGAAAATTGTTCTTCAGCGTTTCAGCTTCTACACATGCACTGTGGCATGTATTATACATGTCTACACACACACAAACACACACACAACACACACACACACCACATAATAACTACAATAAATATATTAACTTGGTACTTGCATACTGATGAACAATGATAAAAAATGTGAAAAAAATTGTAATTAAAATTTGCTTTTCTGTAAAAGCAGGAAACTTTCTATGCACAGTAAAAACATTGAGGTTCATAAACATAACAGCCACGAATCTGAGTTGAGGTATATCAGGAAACATTTATTGGCATTATGTGGTATGACAGCAAGCATAGTGCAAAGTGTACGTGTGTGATCAGAGCCAAGTATCCAATGAAGTTGCAGAATACAACATAGGTCAATATGGCAAGAAATACTTTGTATTCATTTCACATTTGATTTTGAATTAGTTTTTGGTTACTGAACATTCAGAAATTTTTTTAGTGTTGCAAACTTTTGATAACGCCAACACTTAGTTATGTGACCCCATGACTCACAATTTACAAACTGTGTGTGTTAGATATGCTGATAAATGTTTAACACCACCTGTACCTTTAGATGGGAAAAGCCCTTATGTGACATTTCCAAATATCCTTAGAAGATTTCTTCCAAGGTTGAATTAGAAACAAAAACAACAACAACAGCAGCAGCAGCAGCAGCAGCAGCAGCAAAATCAAAACAGTACTTTCGTTTTCTAAAAAGGAAGAGAAAGGTGTGGAGTTGAATAGGTGGAAAGGTTAGGAGGCTTTAGGAAAAGATGAAGGAGGGGAAATTGTGAACAGAGTACTTTATATGCAAATTTCATTTAAAATAAAAATTGAAAAAGGATAACAACTGAAATGTCAAGGAAGAAGGAAAGAAATAAAAGAAAGGAGGAAGAAAGAAAGGAAGGAAGGAAAGAAGAGAAGAAGAAAGGAAGGAATAAGGAAAGAGTGCATTTACAGATTTTAAGAGCCAACTCCGGCCCACAATTGGATATGTATAAAAGAAACATGATTTAATGAATGGATATTTTGATCTGCGTTTTCAAGTATGGAAATGCAGGCTTAATTTTACTCAGCTACTTCATATGAAGCCGTGTTTATAAGTGTCAACCCCGTTTAGCATATATTATCTTTAAATCTGAATCAAGTGCTTAGTTTTCAAATACCATATGTTTCTGTTAATATCCGTAGTTACTTTTGTTTAGTTACCTCTATTTTTTACTGTCTTTCCTGGGAAATATAATCAAAGGGTTTCTGTTATCATATTGTCAAATTCATAAATGATTTTAAGATGTGTAATTCTTTAGCTCAGATTTTAGACAAACAGCAAAATTAAGAAATGAAGGCAAAGAGTCTGTAAAACATATACCACCTATATGTACAGGTAAAGCTATGATCAGGAAACAGACATGTTGCAATGAAAAATCTTCCTCATGCTTAATCACAGTAAAACAGGCCTAGGGAGTCAATATTTCTTATGAATATAGATGTAAAATCCTTTAGCAAAATATTAGACAAACGAATCTGGCAGTACATGAAAGGATTATAAAGTATAAGCAAATTAGATTAATTTCAGGAGAATTCAAGGTTGGTTCAACTTGAGAAATGTAATTGATGTTATATTCACACTGGAAGAAACACTCATTTCAACAGATGGAAAGAAAACTTTTGACAATATCTGACATTGATTCCAGAATTAATATTCTCAATATAGCATACAAAGGCAAAATCTATCTGCAAAAGATAAGAGCTTCCTACATGAAAGAAAGCCTCAGAAGGGGAGGGGTGCTCCACCCTACAAAATAAAGCAAAATAAAACATAAAAACAACAATGTGGATTTATTCAATAGGCTTATTTTTTGACATTTATGCAGGCCTGCCAATTGGTTGGTATGACAATTGTTTTAATGAAAGGAATAGAAGGGAAGCACGTGTAGCAAACATTAGTAGATTGTGTTACAAAGTTACATAGATATTGGTTTGGTTTGGATTTCATCTCTACTCTTTATTGTTGTGTAATTTTGGGCATTTTATGCTTTAGAAACTCAAATTCTTCATCAGGGAAATGTCTTCAGTAACAGTTTGTAAGGTGGTTACAGGGTCAGGGTTAATAGATGTGAGGGGTGTGTCAGATGGGAATGGAATCTTCATTTGAGTAGCTTTATCAGTATCAATAGTTTTAAGGAATGGAATGGTAAAATGAGAGGGACCGTGAGGTTGGCTGAAGAGATGCTTACGTCATAAGAAATCAAAGATGAGGCAATCAAAGGGTAGGAACAGTTTTTTCACTATATTTTCAAGATAATATGTGCACCTGATTCTTACAATCATTTTCTCTCATCTGCACAATAGAGTGTTTGAAGAGATCTTTGGAATCTTTCTTAACTCTAAAGCTCAATGACCTTATAAAATGGGAGGTGGCACATAGGATAAGAGAAAATGCAACCTTTTGTGTGAAATTATCGACTTGGTGTTAACATAAATCCTAATTTACTTCTAACCATCCTAACAAGAAGAAAGAACATTTATATGACATCACATTCATTCTTGGCTCTGAGTGACTTCCAGATTGCATCTAATTTTAAACTATTTTATGGAGGCCAAGGAGGTGTCTGTGGACAGCTTGATGATAAATCTTTCAGCATACATAACTCTTCTTTGTGTCATCTTAGTATGAGAACGTGAGCCCATCAAGCATCCTCCTCCAGAGTTGTCAATCTGGCAGCTGTCACCAACATCTGATTCATTACAAAAATATTTAATTCTCCTAAGATGAACCAGAAGAACGTCCAAAAAGAGAGAAGGGATACAGAGGCAATGATACACTCTTTTTTTTTTTTATAGGAGGGCTTCTGCTTGCCTCAGAACACAGTTTATTTTCTTAGAAGGAAAACAAGTTCCGTTGGTTTTCTTCATTATCAGAATCACCAGCAGAATTTAAATCAAGTTTAAAAGTCACTTTATGAAGGCATGACTGTCCAACACTCACATTTCTCCCACATTTCTCCTGTGGGAAGTCTAACCTCATTAGTCTTTGGAAAGTCAGTATTGTAGGGGGGTGATCATTTTGGTGAGCTGTCCCAATTTGAAGATGTCAAACTCAAGAATCCCTTCTATTATCATAACCTTAAAAGAATTTGATTGCTTCCCACACCTATAGGATGATGTTCAAAGCCCTTCCTCCCAGAGATCAATTATCATCTGTCTTCCATCTAACTTTTCAACATCAAGATATTTCCATCACTCTGAACTGATCGTGACACTTGGCTTTATGTTCACCTTGTTCTGGAATCTCTTTTCTTAATATCTCCATTTTATAGCTTCTCTATCTTAGAACTATGTATATTTTGGGACAGTTAACTCTGTTGTATTGGTTTCTTTTGCATTACAGGATGCTTTGCAGAATTTCTGCCATGTAATCATGAGGTTCTAGTCACATTCTGCAAGTTATCACAAAATAAATAGCTAAACATGCACCATATTGAGAGCTATTATTCTACCTGGGAAATTTTTTAACCAGTCTCCAATATCCAGTGCTACAGTCTTTCCCAGTGTCTCTAAATAAGTGAATCTTTGTCTTCAAATGACTTTATTATGAACACAGTTGTAAATAACCTGCTATTCTTGCAGCAGGCACCTATTTCTTTAACTACACAGAGGTTCTCAAGATGGATCTTACCCCATCCAAGATTGTCATCTCATATTCTCTCATACAATATGGAAATGGAACTTTCATTGGTGAGATAAGTTTGCTATCTTATCAGATATTTAAATTATTTATCCAAGTAAAATCACCAAGTTTTTAGGGGGTATACAATAATTAGACAGATCTACTTTCATCTACAAATAATGAAATATTTTTTTTTCAAATTGGTCTGAGTGAAAAAAGTTGGCTCATGTATTTAAATGAGACTAGATTTGGACTTTAGGCATAGTTATATACAGTTGAAGAGATTCTAAGACAGGGAAACAATGTATAGTTAGTAGATTAGAAGTTCAGAAAAAGAAAAAAAAAAAACAAGTATAAAGGTGAGAAATTTCAACAAACTACCTCAAGCCACAGTCAGAGTAGGAGTTGTGAAGTTGGGGAAAAATGATAACATGGATGTCATTTATGTTTGCTTTAAATTAGACTCTTCTATTGTAGCTGCAAATGCAGAAAACGGTGACCCTGTAATAAAGACTCAGGTTGACAGTCATGGATTTCTATTGTCTCTCTTACTTCTCATGGAAAAATGTCCATGGTTTACTGATTTTAATATCCTATGTAAAGCAAAATGCTTTCTAGGAGAGGAGTCTAAGACTATGGGATTTATAATTCTACTTAACACCAGTTGCTAGGAATAATTAATTTTGCCAATGTATTTGTTGATCCTTGCCCTTTTCATTTAAAAGAATGTCTAGGTTCTAGTCCAGGAACAATTCGCTCTGCCAATGGTAGGTCAAACTCCCTTTGCCTCCTTTGAATGAAAGCATTGGAACATCAAGTTTGTATCTACTTGCATTTTTTTTTCTGAAATGTATATTCATAGACCGCTCAGGAGAGTAGCTGGAATTAAACTTAGGCTTCTTTACAGACTAGTTGTTCTGATAAACATCACGAAAGAAATGACACTGGTTGGGTAGGTGGGTAAATTCCCATAGTCACAGATGGTGTGAAGGTACTCTTAGGATTTAAAAAAGGATTATGCATGGGCCTACCCTACCAGGAAGTTTTCAGTTCAAACAAGGAACTGAAACCTCCAAAGGAAAAGACACAAATCTGGAGTTGACATTATAGAGGATAAGCACCAGACAAGGAAAGGGGAAACCTGGACTTTACTAACCTCAGTAAGACTTTCATCAGGTCACAGAATCTTAACATTGCAAAACTAAGATAAGATTTAGTTGCAAATCTAAGCTTAATCAATCATATATTATAAATCTTTCATTTATTTTTTTTCATTTTTAGTTACTTTGTGTGTGCACATGTATCCATGTCTCTGTCTCTGTCTATTTGTCTCTGTCATAGTTTCTTTCTTTGTGTGTGTTGTGGGGGGCAACATGGTGTGCATGTTGTTGTCAAATTCAAACTGTGGGTTTCAGGTCTATTGTTCCACCATTTGGGCTTTAAGAACAAAACTCAGGTTAATGGTCTTGGCAAAAATGTCCTTTACCTGATATCTCATCTTACAGTTCCAACCCTTTATATATATATACAGTCTAGAAAGTCAATGTGATTAAACCTTGTAAAATGTCATAATCAGGATTAGAATCAAAATCCGTTAGAGTGATAATTTCACCCAAGTATGTCCTCTGATGTTCATAATGTCCATATCATGTGGACATTTAACCTTACCTTCATTTTGAGTAATTTACTTAATGATGATACTTAAGCAAATATCAAAGCTAAAATAGTAACCGTGGCACTTGGCTTTCCATTACAATCTCAAAGTTTTAAAACACCATCTACTACAAAGTGAGCAGATGACTGAAGGACATTCCTGTTATCTGATTGCTTGCCTGTTATCTCTGTCTTCCAGAAACTTCCTACAATAACATTTTAACTAACCAGTGGGCTGACTTGAAAGAAATTTTCAGGGAGAGCCAGGTCAGGTATATCATAAAGGGAGGAGCTTTTTGGGAGGGCAAAGAACTTCCAGATAATAAAGACATACTATGAACCCAAGGATGTTCTTGGCTTTCTAGTCAAATTATCTTACTTAATTATCAAGATAATCTTCTGATTAGATTTTGTTTTGCTTGACAAATGAAATCATCAAGAGTCCAAGAGATGTTGTGATTAACCTATGCTCATTTAGGTATTAAGTAGACATTGAAATCAAAATAGGATGCTATCTCTGCCCTCTACTTATGCCTCTCTGGGCTGTGCCTCTTAGAGTTGCATACAGGGAGAAAGAAAGCTGACTGATTTACCTTCTAAAGTAAAGATCAAAATTATACAGAGCCCCAGCCTCATGCTGATATCTTGTGTGCTTTTAGCTTCTTAGACATTCTATGCAAATCTAAAATAAAACTGCAGCCACCTTATGGCATTTTTCTTGATTTTATTCTCTGGACTTTTAATGTGCTTTTACCGACAGATATGATGAAGATCTGTCTCCCAGACCCAGATACACCTGTGTCCAAATATGATATATATTACTTAATACAGAAATGAAAGTAAAACCTTCCACTTCTCTGAGAAGTTTTTCTATTCTCTCATGTGAAGAAAAAGAATATAATAGCAACTACTTCATCAGTAGTTTGGTGATAGGGACACACACCTAATGTCATAATTGCCCTGAATATTGACTGATATAGAAGTCATGTATCTTCCTTTAACCCATAATATGCATTCAATTTCTCTATCTGTGACTCTGATACTAACTAGAGAAGTTTAACAATTTTATGTTTAATTTTATCCATCAGTAAAATAAGGATAACTTTCCTTTGTGGGGTTGCAGAAGATCTACTGAGATGCGTGCGAAAATACCCAGCATAACACTAATGGGTGTTTAAAGCATCTTAATTGGCAGATGTTAGAAAAGAGTCAGAACAATTACATTTGTACATTTAGGCTTTATGTATCTTTCCTGATTCTTCAGCTGCATTCTATCCCTGAATGACCACATTTTCAGAAATATTTGCAGAAGAGAAGCAGAAATGCTAGGCTCTCATGCACAGGAAACTCAATCATGGAGCTGGAGAGATGAGTTTAAATGCCACAGTTCTCCAAGGAAATAATCAGAGATGTGCACTTGTCTGATCATCACAGTGTTATTTCACTATTAAAATGTCATTAAACCTCACAATCTACCAGCAGAGAACTGGAAATTAAATTATGGGATATCTACATAATTAAATCTCACATATCCAATAAAAGGCATCTTATATAGAATGTTTGACAAACGTATCTGATCATAGATGTCCTCTGGTATGATTTATAAAAGTATAAGCCCCATTGAAGACTTTATGAAACAAAATATGCATGGAGAAAGACTGGAAATATGTATTTTATCAAGTGCCCCAAGTGAATTTTGTGAACAGTAAAATTTGTGAGGCTCTTTTAAAAAATATTTTTTTAGTTCTGTGAGAAACTATACTATTAAATAATGAATGCCATGAGTTTAAAAATTTTTTGCGAATATAATGTAAAAGAAACAGTAAATCTGTGTGGTAGTGAAACTACTGTTTTAGACACTTTGGTCATGTGATCATGGCTTTCAGTATCAAGAGACCTGGTTTAAATCTTGGGACTGTTTTTTTTTTTTTTTGTTTTTTTCTAATTGTAATTAAAGTATTGCAAGTCTCTGTGTTTGGAAGCTGTCAATTTTTTGAAGATGGCCTGTAGACATATAATTCGTGCATCACTGGGAGGATAACATTAATGCAGTTATTGTCACTTTAATTATCGGTATTTATACTCCTTGCCATGAAGATATAAGATAGTGTTAACTGATAACGCCATCATTATTACCAACTAGAAAAACAAACGAATGGAAACACTTATTTGGAGAGTAATAGACAGTTCAGATCTGTGGGCTTCAAGGAAATGGGCTTAATCAGGCACAATTTTGCCTAAAGATAATTTTTAGAAGGTGAAGGATGTGAAACACACATCAAATCTAACATTATTGATAAATTTGGGAGAGAAAATGAAATTTGAGGAAGAAGATTGGTGACGAAGTTTAAGGCAGAGAACCTTGAAGGATGCAAAGGCCAACAAATATGTATAAGAGGCCCTCTGAGTGTTTAGGTAAATATCACTGTATCTATGTACAAGATGAAACTCTAAGGGTCAAAAGAGAGAGAAAGAAAGAGATTTAAAGTTGACAGTTACAAGTGATGACAAGACCTTGAAGCAAAGACAATTCTCATAAGTTATGGCACACATGCCAACTATAGCTACTTCAGTAAAGAGTTTGGCAACTTCCTAAAATGGTAACTAAACTCTTAGCATATGCAATTCATTTTTTATTTACTAAGGGAATATAGGCCTGTGCCCACAGAAGTGCTTAGACTCAAATACCTGTAATAGCTAATTACTAAATTAAAAACTGGAAAGTAGCCAAACGTCCATCAATGAATCAGTTAATATATGAACTGCTATTTATATCTATACAATAGCATGCTACTCAGCAGTAATAAACAATGAACTGCTGATACACACTTCATTCCAGATGAAACTCAAGGGCATTTTACTAACTGAAAAAAGCCATGCACAAAAGCTTCCTACTGCCATTTTAAAGGCACGTAGTTTAGTAATTGCAGACATTGTGTAAAAGAAAAGTCAATGGAGCATATATTAACGCATCTATTTGTTTGTTTGTTTGTTTGTTTATGCTTTTCTCATACAGTATGTCTTGACAGAAGTTTCTCCTGCCTCCATTCTTTCCAATCCCTCTCTCCACTTCCTTTCTACCCCAGTTGTACTCTGTCTTCTGCTTCCATTCAGAAAAGAGCAAGCCTCCTAGGGAATATCAATGAAATGCAGCATAACAACATACATAAGACTAGGCATAGATCCTCATATCAAAGTTGGACAAAGAAGCTCAATAGGAAGAAAAGAGTCCCAAAAGAAGGCAAAATAATCAGAGTCACACCTAGAAGTCCTATACACACCTAGTCACAACTAGGAGTCCTATAAAGTCCTAAATGGTTGTTATCAAGTTAACAACCATAACATATATGCAGAGGACCTGGCACAGATTTATGCAGGATCCTTGATTGGTACCTTAGTCTCTGGGAGCCCCAATGAGCTCTGCTTAGTTGGTTCTGAGGGCCATGTTCTCCTGGTAATCCCACCCCCTCTAGTTCCTATAATCCTTTCTCCCCTGTTCTATGTTGTGGGGTTTCATGAGCTCCAACAGGACGGATCCAATAGGGATCTCAAAATTTGGATTCTCTGCCTAAGGTTTGGCTATGGGTCTCTGCATCTGTTTCCATTAGCTTCCAGAGAATGCTCTCTGGTAATGACTGAGTTAGTCACTGATCTATGAGTATAACAGAATATCATTGGGCATCATTTCATTGATTTCTTTTTTGTCAGTTGTGTTTGGTTCTACCCTAGGTCTCCAGTTCCTGGCCATCTAAGGCATGGGCCTTAAGTTAGTCCCAATGTTGGTCTTAGCTAAGTTTCTGTTGCTGTGACAAAATACTCTGGCAAAAGTAACTTAAGGAAAGAGGGGCTTATTTTGGCTCACAGTTTGAGGTGTAGCCCATCATCCAGGGAAGTCTAGGCAGCTGTTGTTTGAAGCAGCTAGTTACATGGTTGGGAAAAAGAGAATAATGAATATGTGTTCTCAGCTTGCTTTCTATTTTCTTTGCTGTCCAGGATCTTGTTCCAGATCTTGTTCTAGTCTCTAGGTCTTTCAACCCAAATTAACCTAAATTAACCCAATCAAAATAATTCTTCACTGGCATGCATACAGGCTAAGGTAATTCAGATAATCCCTCACTGGTGTTTCTGGAAATTTATATCCTAAGTTTTTCTGAATATCATAAAGTTAACAATGGAGGGATGCTGTTTTAAATGATGGAGATATCCTCTGCTTCCATCGTGGTGACCATACACCTGATTATATAACTCCTCTGCGTAATCAAACACTTAAAACTGCACATTTAAAATGGGCATATCATATTCTGCATAAAACTCATATAATATAACATAAAATAACAAAATAATATGGAAGTGACATCAGAGGACTTAGTATTACTTTGTTTTAATGAGACAGTAGTCCTAGGCTCTCAGCTGGATGTGATTTTGTTCCCTCTCATTCTATAGTTCTAGCTCTCTAATTCTAAATATCTACTATATGTTGACTCTTGAACAATCCATTCATACTTCAAGATCAATGCACTTAACATTGAGGTGCGTTTTTCTTTCTGAATGATAAATTGTATTGCCATCCAATCCAGCATCCAAACCACAGACAAGGGAGTTATTCCTGACTCAAACTTCACTTGGTTTTGACATTTCATTCTGTTTGACATTTCATGCCTCTATTCCTTCTACCATCCTTTTTACATCACTACCACAGTTGAATTGTGCATTATCTCTCACAGGAAGATTACAGGCTCCTAAATGTTGACATTCAGACATTACCCTTCTATTTCATACTCTAAAGAATAGTTAACATGATTTGTGGGAAAGGTAGCACAGACTACACAATCTCTTCTCTACACTCCACCAATCTATTATCTGTATAATAAAGTCCAAATCTATGTCAATTTACAATATGCCTCCCGAAGTGATATAGTCTACCTCTTTGATATCTTCATGACCTTTCATTCATCTAACTCTACTTCAATATTCTTTCTATACTTCTCACATTGTCCTTTATTCCTGGATTTCCTTAGAATATCCAACCCAAGCATCAAGGAGAACATGGTTTTGTAGAGTAGAAGAAAGGATGGGGCAGGCTACTCCAGCCAAAACCAACTGTTGGAAATATAATTCATTGCTGACCTATGCTTACTGCACTATAGTGTTACAACCCTCTGGGTTCTTCCCTCTTTGAAACACCACATGTCCAGGTGTTCTTCAAATTCAGAAGACTCTACCAAAATTAGTCCCCTTGAGGGAGGACACATACATGTCAGTTTACCACATTCAACTGACTATGGGCTATCACATAGCCTCGATCCTTGCTACAAGCCTTCTCTATTGTCTCCCTACATCCCTCTTGATCTTTGCTGTCCATTGTCTACATCAGAACCAGCTCCATTTTCCCAGTGCCATACCACTGGCTTTCCTGCTGACATTGTCAGCAAGCGACCACTGTGAGAGGTAGATTGGGTTCTCACTAGACTAGACTATGTTTTCCCACCCAGAATATTAAAGAACTGTGATCACCACAAGGATATAGACTTTGCCTTTGCTTCTTTCTGTGTAACTCTGCAGTAAACTTTAAACAGTGAGTACCTGCCTAAATGGATGCATGGGTGTCATCCCTACCTTCCTCTGTATAACTCCTGCTTTCCGACGTAACCCTAGATTGGGAATTCATTCTTAACTCTGTGCTACTAAATCTCAATGCTTGGTAGGTCTAAGGTGTCAGTCACTGCTACTATCACTGAATTTCCTGTATTATTTCATCTATGTGAAGTATAACTTCCTGCTACATGGCAAAAGTATCTTCTTTTGCCAAGGTCACAGGGAAAAATGCATACTCCTACTAACATTATCCTGTCCAATAAGCTTTAAGGTTCTGCCCTATGACTTCCAAAAACACATCTGTTTTCAGCTCATTGACCAAATTGCTATGATTGATAGGCACTTAGTCCAGTTGGTGAGAATATCTGCTTAATAGCAGATTCCAAATGCCACCAACTTCAGTAATGTATAAACTACTGCAATTCCTAGATACTCAGCTTTAGTAGGCAAAAATTGGTTCTACTTATATAACAAGCCAGAAACTCAGAGAAGTAACAGTTAGAGATGAACAAAGCAACCCAGGTGAATTAACAGAGACAATCATAGACTAAAGTAGAGAATGGTGACACTTCAGAGGTAAATGCAGCTTATGAAGGGCGCCTAAAATTATGACAGAGCAAAGTTTCCAAGAGTCACTATTAAGTTATGTCTTTTGTATAAGGGGCCTTGCAAGCCCTTTAGGAAATGTCGTTCTTCAAAGATTCTGAAAGATTATGGCTGACCATCAATCAAAATAAGAAGAGAGTCACCTATGTCACCTGGTAGAACTCTACAGTGACAAGTGCAAGCGATAATGAAAAGACCCAAGGTGAGCTACCAGAAAGGGGAGTGAAAGGGAAATGAAGTCTGGCCATAGATGAAGGACTCATTTAAAGCTATTTCAGTATCTTCCATTTATTTTAAGATAAAGCCCAATTATTGCACTTTGACCCTCAATGTCTTACTTTATTGACAGTTTCAGCTTAATGAAACCAAAGTATAGAATGAACTTAATGCTGTCCAAGTACAAGGAGTCCAGACATTCTGTCCTCCTCACTGGGAACTCTCCACAATGCACTTTGTCTTTAAGCTCATTAATTGTTCCTGATCAGACAAGGCTCTTTCTTCTGTATCTTTCTCTATCTTCATGATTCATCTTCATGGTGCTAGGAAAAGATGATGGGGAAAGGTTTTAAGAAATGTTTTCAGGACCCTTGTGGAACAGAACACAATTATTCCCTGTGTGAAAGCAATATGTTGAAGTGTTGGGGGGGAGGTGGTCAGAATTGGTGTCGAAGACATGTGGAGAACAGTATTAGAATAGCAAAAAATAAAATAAAATAAAATTTGAGAGGCAGTCAGAAGAAACATTGGGGAACCATAGAAGAGTGGATCAAGTCACACATAGGCAGTAACCAATCACATTCTAGAAAGAGTGCATTGTCTGCCACTGCCAAGGAAGAAGGGAGCTTCTGAATGTACCTGTATGATGTACCTTGGGGGGGGGGGGTGTGCTTAACGACATGCCAGTTACGTGAGTATTCATGTAGTTTAGGGCTACATCAAAAGTCCAGATCTCTTATTTCTTCCCTCAGCCTGCCTAGGCTTCACTCCACATTCAGCAGTGAGCTCTTGGGGTCTTTGGAAGAATAAACAGAGTTTCATGCTTTCATATTTCTTACTGCCTGAAATCCCACAAAACATGCATATATATAGCTAATTCTGAAGAGGTCCAATGAGTTTCTTTTTAGCTCAGTTTGGGCTGTGTGTTTATCTTTAAACCAATCACAATGACCAGATCAACTGTAGGTCTATCCTTAACTCATGAAGTCTAGATTGTGGTAACTCCCTCCAGGCTTTGATGAGGGATTCAGACCCCAAATCTTAGTAGCTTGTCTAACAGTACATAATGTTCCTTATACTTAATCTTTGAACTACCACTTTGTTGTGCCTTTTGGATATGTCCAGGCTCAAGAAGGTCCAAGAGAGAATTGAAAACTTTAAAATTAAGTCAGAAAGAGCCTTGAGCAGCTCAGAGAAAGAGCTACGTAGATATAAACCAATAACAAATAAATGCTACTTTTTTCTGAGCCATCACACCATCTAATAAGCAGTCTAGTCTGATCTGTCCATCCCTTCAGGGCCTGGGTAGGTGAGTTTGATTTTTATTAAATGTGCTTCTCTTCCATAATTCTCTTTGCATTCTGGGCCAGGAGAGTTACAGGCACATAGCCAAGTACCAGAGCAGTGTTAGAAAAATCTGCTGATTGACGGGGACATATTTCAGTTCTCTCAGCTGGTTTTGGCCACCTGGAGGTTTGAGTGACCTTGGGACAGTCACTTAACCTCTCTGAATATCCTGCTCTCTGCTTTTGATGGGGGAACTAATCCATTATTTTTGCCTTCCATGCATGAAGAGTTGTAGCTAGAGACTTCATAGATGGAGGAAAGTCTGGTTGTATGCCAGATGGATGATTAATGTACTCTTAAATTGCTGTTTTTGTCCAACTATGCTCACCTACTGCCCTGATTCTTCCCTCCTCCTGCTGCCCCGAGGAAATGATCTGCCATTTATGGCTCATGAGAAATTCAGCAAAATTAGTTCTCTCTGAGCTTGTATGTGAGTGGTTGTAAGAGGATAAGAAAAAGTAGATGAGAACACAATAAAGAAAATGGAAATGTAGACCTTGGAAGATAAAAGAGTTTTGTTTCAAGCTGCAGGTTCAACCCTGACACTGACAAGAGAGTTCGTTTATTTATTTATTGTCCAGAAGTGCTAAGGAGATGTTCTTGTGATTGGATTCAGTTCCCTGCCCTGTTCCTCTGCTTAGAGAGCTGAATTTGCAGATAAGGCTGACATGAAGGAGCCTCAGGAACTTTTCTGAATATTCTACAATTTGAATAATTCATCCCCAGATAACAAAAAGAATTTAACTTTAAAAGTAAAAGAATTATCGGTTGCTACCAACAAAAATGTAATTATTAATTAATGCATTCAACAGACAACTAGATGAAGCCGCTTATTCATTTAACAAATACATGTGTCCAGATTGCCTTCCATAATCACTCTCCCAGCCACAGGGAAATAACATTCAAAAAACAAATATGATGTCTTCCCTGGTGGTACTTGAATTCTAGGAATAGGAAATAAACGGTAAACACTTAACAAAAACACAGAATAACTTCATACGGTGGTAACAGCTATGAAAAGAAAACAAGCAGTAGAGAATGATTGAATCTGGAACCTATTCAGACATGATGGTTAAGCTTACTGGGGGTTGGGGCGAGGGCTTCTGGAAATGACAATGAAAAGATTAGGAATATTGAGCAGCTTAAAAGAGCTGAGTATATGGGACCAAAAGCTAATAAGAAATCTCTCTCTTTTCAGTTCCTATCCATCATTTGAAAAAGGACACTCTTCTGGTTTGGCTATCTCCACAGGGCATAGATGAGTTCATTTTTTTTGGTACCTTCATCTTTCCCATCCAGAATCTCATTTGGAGTATGACCAGAAGTTTTATAATTTTGGAAAAGTTTGCAGTACAGCTTTCCAAGCTAGTGGAGCAGCTGAGCCCCAAGTACAAAGGGGAAAGGGTAGGAAAACATTTGCTTTAGCAAACTAAAGAAAACTTAGTGTCTAAGACTAGTTGAGCCTGAAGGCCAGGACAGAGTCACTTTCTATAATAGAAAAACATTTTAGGTTAGATTTCTCTATTTTCAAGTACTAGAGGTTTCCTCAGCTCAGTGCCACATGGAATGTGGTCGCTATAGGTTTCAACTCTGTGTTGTACTTGTAAAATTCTGCCCATGACCACTGGGACTTGGTGAAGAAAGCAGAAATAACACTAAGATGTTCAACTCACAGTGAAACACCACTTCTGAAGACCAGGGGTTTGAAAGAATATTCAAATTTCAAGTGAAAAGTTCAGGCCATCCAGTGAATTGTGCAGCCTTTAAAATTTGCCAGAGGTGGGATATGGGACCTTTGTTGGCAGAAAAAGTACACACATTTCTACTTCTTCCTCTCTCCTTTAAGGTAAAACCATAGTCCACCCATAGCAAGCTTTACTACGAAACTAGGATCTTACCTCAGTCCTTAAGATGCTACCCCACTCAGCCACTACCAGTGAAGGAATAAATTAATCCTCTTTTCAGTCTTGAATCACATGATGCATGAAGTCCATTTCAAATTTGAATTATTGTCTTTTTATTCCTTGTGATGATCCTTTTTAATCCAATAGACATCTTGTATTTTTTTCCAGTATACAGGTATGTATACATATATACATACAGACACACACACACACACACACACACACACACACATACATATATATGTCCATATATTCTGCATATATATATTTATATGGATTCTTTTTACTAGTAGCCTGGTATTGCAAGTAGCAGAATGGAAGTTGAGTTTCAGTGCATAACAAGAGTACTAGAAGAGCAGAAGAGACAGAAAGCAATGCTTTTTGGGGATGAGGGGGGTCTTGTATAAGACAAAGATGAAATGCTGATGGACAGCATACCTTTTCATTTTGTTTTTGTTTTTTGTTTTTGTTTGTTTGTTTATTTTTGTAGAACTTCATAAGGTGAAATGAAGGAAGCATATCTGTGTTGAAAACCGCGTGGGAAAACATGTCCAGGCTTAGAGATAATTGGGCGTATCGGAGAATTAACTCGTGAAGGCAGAGTATAGATTTTACTTTGGATGCTCAAGCAAAAGAACAAGGATTGAATGAGAAAAAGATTCAGAAATAATAATAATGTGCACAACAAAATACTAAGAGGAAAAGAGAGGTCATGTTTATCGTTAGAATTTTGTGTCTGAAAGGGGGAATAGAGGGACATTTAGGTAGTAGAAAATCTGATTCTCTTGCTTTCCTATATCTAAAGTGTCAACCCTATGATTTTGGAGTAGGGATTGGAGCCCTTGGGACACAAATGGCTTGATGAATTTGCATGATGTTCTTGGAGGGTAGCACTGAGCATTTCAAAACCATTTCCCCGTGTTTCACACCCCCTGGAAAGCATTTACTAAGGTCCCAGAAAACTCTATATCCCACAGTTATTATGACAGTTCCTGGCTTACAACAGGCCAACAAGACAGCAGGAGAAAGAAATGAAGCAATGTATTCCATGTCAACAGGAAAACACATCCTCAATATTGGCAACAAGAAAAGAAAACTCCTGGCTACTATCTGGTGGTTTTGAGATACATTCTGAAGAATTCTTGGTTCCAGCAACATTGTTTCTTGGCCATCAGCCATGGTAAAAATCAGTCCCTTCTGGTCCATTACAAATTAAATAATCATAACTATATTCATCAGCAAAATATACACAGAAGGATGCATAAGCCAGCAATTAGTAAGAAGGCTCCCAGCCTTTCATTGACTGATTCCAAAGGCTTTGTGTTAACTATTTCACTTGAGACTGTGAACATCCACTGCGGCAGTCAGAGCCTTCCAGCTCTCAACTCACTCTATACTTTCAGTGGAATAATTATTCAAATGGCTACATTGCAAGTAGACACTTTCTACTTCCGTGTAGACCTTCCATACTCTAGAAAGCATACAATTACTATGGATATAGAAGAGTACTAGTAGGTCATTGTAATGAGTGACTTATTAAGCACATGCAGAATGTCTTACCCATTATTACACATAGGATGTGACCTACTAGAAAATAGACTTTTTCATTCTGTGCATCCCAGGAAATCTGTTTCCTGCTGGCTCTCAGCCTCTGACAGAAGACCTTCCCAGACCTGTGGACCGGCGCTGACCTCTCTTTCTCAGAGCTGAGCCAGTGGCCAACAATTTAGTTACCACCCAGGGAGAGAAGCACACAAAAGAACCAACACCTTCCAAATGCAACCATTTTGCTTATCTAGAAGAAAATTCCCATGATTGATAATGTAGCATGTTGTTTGTGAAATTCTGTCTTAAAAGTTAACCACGGCCTAGATAATGTCTGCAGTTCCTGACATACATGTTTAAACAAATTATAGCATGCTTGCCACAAAACTAACAAAGCAAGATTTATGATTTGATTTCTGGGTATTAGCAACGCATTCTGACCATTCTACTTTCTTAATGAAAATTTATTTGGTTACATGTCGTATCATTACAGGCTTACATACTTACTGAGTGAGTGTTCAGCTATGCATTTTAGAGTAACTTAGGAAGGGTTGTAAGGCAGGTATATTTGTCACTCAGGATATCCAGAGACCCACTTGGTAAATCATAGTGTATTAACTAGGGTCCTCTAGAGGAAAAGAACTGATAGAATGAATGTATATTACAGAGGAGATTTCTTAGAGTGACTTATACAGTTCAGGTTAGATGGTTTACAATGGCTATTTGTATGACAGAAAGGCTGAGAACCTAGAAGGTGCACAGTCTAATAGCAGTCTGAATCTGGTGATGTAGGCTTGGAGGATTCTTGGAGAGGTGCTGGCTCTCAGCCCATGTTGGGAGGATGAAGAACTTCAGTTCCAGTGTTGGCAAAGGATGATGGCAGTATCAATGGTAGAGATGGGGAAAATGCACTCAGCATCGAGGAGCAAAGGTGGGCTGGTAAAAAGTAGGTACTTTCAAATCTTTTCACATCTGGGTGGGCACTAGAAGGTGTTGTCCACCAATACCTTCCCACCTCTAAGTTAATCTTTCAAAGAAATAATCTCATAGACCCACTCAGAGGTCAATCTCTTGGCTGATTCCAGATCTAATCAAGGTGACAACCTAAATTAACCATCACATGTTGGCTTGTCTGAAATTACATCATCTCTTTGAAAGGGACTTTAGTATTCAGTTCGATGTTATACAATACTCTCTTTATCCAATCTTTAAAACAAACAAAACAAAAACAAGAGGGTGAAAGTGTTTTACCCACAGCACATAGTTCAAATAGGTAAAGATATGATTCCGATTCTTAGATATAAACCATGGGAGAGCTGGGAAGGAGTCAACCAGGCAAAGAACTTGCTAAGGTATTAGTGAATCATTATTTGTACTTTTGTTTCCCCCCCCCCCGCCAAATACATTTTTAAATGCACTACTACTTAAAAGTATCATATATCATGCCAAGAGCACTTAGTTTCTATACAATTTAGAGTTTTGGTAGTGCTATAAGCAAAATAAGTCAAAAGGTATTTGGAAGTCAGAAAGGTTAACTCTATCTGGACAAAGGGTAAACTTTCTTCAGCATACTTAAATGTAGAAGGTAGAAAGATGTTCTATGAAAGGCTACTAGAGAGTTTAAATATGTGTTAACAGCTCCTAAATATGTTTATACTCTTTGCCAGTGACAGGAACAGGGAAGGTGCCACACCTGATCTGTCAGGTTAGCCCTGCTCTTTCTCATCCATTTAAACTTTAGTTTTCCAGAGAGCTTAAGTGGGGTGCAGTGCCAGTTCTTCCCACATGATGGAGATGCAGGGCCACAAAAGGCGTTGAGAAGAGTGTGTATTTATGAAGCATGCTTTAGAAGTACCAGAAAGTAAGGATCCTCCGGACCACAGGCCAGAGTTATTTGGAGGGGCCACAGGTGCATAACCTGAGATCAGACACAGGTGCTGTTGTTCTGTGACTTTACTTGATTCAAAAAATTCCTCTCAAGGTATAGTTGACTGAGCAATGAGCCCTTCTGAACTGCACCCACTTAAAAAAATAAGAGGGTAAGTAAGTTCATCCTCCCATCCTGTTTACTTTCAGTGTCTGGGTTAAACCTGTGCTTAAGAGACAGTTGCTTGTAGTTTGTGATTCAGTGTGTTAGTGGGAGAGACAAGCTTGTGTTGGTGGGTCTGTAAGAAAATGTACAGAGTGAATGGGAAGGAGCAGCAGTTCAATGGCCATCCATGCCTGCCACTTCCTCAGTGTTCTGCTGATCTGTGAAAGCTATGAGGGGCCTATGTGCCTGGCTGTGTGAGTGATTGTATGTGTATGGGTTGTGTGTATAATTATGCTCACGTGTTATTGTCTGTACACCAGGGTGTGCATGAGTCTGTACATGTGTGACTGTGTGTACATGCATGCTCATGCTCATGTGTGATTAAGTGTACATGGATGTGTGTATAATGACTAAGTGCATGTATAATTATGGTGTCCATGTGTGTTTGGATTATGTTTATACATCATTGTGTTTCATGCTTCCGTGTGATTCATGCACGTGCATGATCATGTGTATATGTGTATGAACACTGATTAAGTCCAAGTGAGATGATGTGAGCACGTGCGTGTCTCAGTTCTCAGTCCTCATTCTCCTTCAAGCTTGATTGATTCAATTTCCACTATATTTCTATTGCTCTAAAATACAAACTGGGTGGGACTGAGAGGAGCTAGGGTCAGAAACTATAGTCTTCCAAGAAGAGAAAGAAAGAGCACAGGAGAATACTTCCTTATGAATATTCATGTGATATGTGCATGTGTCATTGAGGGTGACATGGAAAGTGACGCTAGAGGAGCCCAATGTTGAAAAGATATTCTTTCTATATCAAGAATTTTCTAAACAGGAATCTTTGTTCCGCACAGGGAGAAGAACAACAAAAGAAAAAAAGAAAAGAAAAAGAACAGTAATCAGAAGAGGAGAATATGTGTGGTGTTGAAGAAATGAGGTGTTTGTGTGTGTGGAAATTGTTCCTCTTCTCCATTTTTATTTTACAAATACAGAACTCAAATTACCAGTCACAATTGACTTTCAGAAATCGTTATTTCTAAACATCTCCAGCCAAATTCCCCATTCCTTTATATCTTTAGAATTTGGGTGAAATTGCTTTGTGTATTTAATCTTACTTGGGGTTATAAAAGGACTGTTCAAATGTCTCTCTGGCTTACACATACACATGGGTTTTCTCTTTCTCTCTCTTCCCTTAGCCACCTGTTCTCTTACCCCCTCATTTTTCCCATAGAGGTCTCCAGGACAGGGAGCTAAGGTAATCATCTCCATTTGATTTTTTTTCCTTTTTACTTATGATGCAACTAAGAAACATTTTCCCCACACATTGATATTTGTAACAAGTATTTTCAAAGAGATGCAAGTTGGAGAGGCTGCGTGGGTGGGATTCATGGGAGAACACGTTATTAATTTTTGTTATCATTATTATTTACTAACCTTTTATTCAAAGAATGTGATGGGATATGGACAAAACAACTCCCATCCTATAATCAATTGTAGCTGGAAGACAATAAATATCTATTCGGTGTTTCCTTTGTGTTCTCAGAGAGAAGGATATATTGATAGCCTTTAAAGTTGGGAGAGCTGCTTTCTAAAGACACCAGGTGGGCAGTCATGACTGGTAATCCAATAATCTGTTTGAGCCTAGAGTAGATAAAGACAACAGTAATAAGAATAAAAACAGTAATTTACTCTGGTACTAGCTGTTAAGGTTTATAAAACAATGATATCTATCTGCATAACAAAATTGAATTCTCGCAGCTCCCCTATGGGGGAGTTGTAAATTTAATGCATTTTTTTGATGAAGAAACTAAGGCTGAGTATCCTGGTTTGGGGGTAATATTTGAGCTACTGTACTCTTTCAGATCAAAGGGCAATTAGTCTCACATTTCTTTAGAGATAAATACCGAGTTTAAGTGTCGCACGCCGCCTTCGCCGATTAAGGAGACGGGACAAACAGGAGTCTTCTGACAACAACTTTATTGAACAGCTCTTTTAGTTCACGGATGAGGAAGGACCCCGAGCCCGAAAATCCCTCGGCTTATATAGAGCTCCGGGGAACATGTGATTCTCTTATTGGCTCATAGATTGTACCTTAATTAGCATTCAACTTACGAGTACTTGTGGCGCGATCACGCATGCGCATTGTCATTACATGCTTCCGTAAAGAACCAGGAAGCAGGGAACCGGCGCCATCTTGTAATGGCGATTACGGCTCCCGACATCTCCTCCTTTCTTTGTAAATATGCAAAACCAGGATAGGCAACCATGAGATTACCGATCAAGCCCGCTGATCCAACAGCTTTGAGCGATCAAGGAGTTTACATGGAGGGAGACCCTGTGTATCTAAAACCCCGTGCAATGGGAACCTGAGCCCTGGGAGATACACAGGACTGTCTTAGGGAACCTGGTGCAATGGGAACCTGAGCCCTCAGGACATCTCTTAAGACAGTGTCTCAATGTTTTAGCATATTTAACCAAGCTTGAGGGGATGCTCCCTGTTCTACGGCGAGTAAGGCTTGAGTGATCATAATTTTGTCTCTTTGATGTTGTCTTTTAAATTTGCAGAGCAACCAAAGTGTAATCAACACTCCCGTCAGAGTCATACAGCCGAAAAGCCCGACTCCCACCCACTCTTTAAAGTAGGAAAAGGCAGAAGAAAGCCAAGTAGAAAGCCCCTGGGTGAGGGAAAGGTCAAGTCGAGTGGAGTTGATCTGTATAATGGCCATCCGTAATCTTCTCATTGTTGCATCAAATTCAGCAGACCAATTGTACTGTAGCTGTTGAGACAATTCTTTAGACAGGTTAGCCGCTTGAGTAAGATTTTCATATTGAATGGATGTCACACATAACCCAGGCATTTTTACCTCGCAGCCCAGTTGAGCCATCTGCCACAATATATCAAGCTGTTCCTGAACCAAATCTATACGTTGGTTCACAATCATGAGTCCACCTCTAATCTGAGTGTTCACAGAGGCTTGGACATCAATGGCTTGGCTGACCGAGGCTGAGAGATTGTTTAAAGTAGCGGCAGTTTCTACCTGACCAGACAGGGCCAGTGCAGAAGTAGTGAGAGATGCGGCTACTGCCGCAGTTGCAACAATGCTGACTATGGCCGCAGTTATACCAAAATCCCGCTTTTGTCTGAATAAAGTCAATGTGTTGGCTGTTTTCACAGGAATTGGGACAAATCGAGGCATACGAGCCACAGTGGCTGTTTGATGTAAGCTTGCGTTCCAGCATAAGGTATAGGAACAGTTGTTATAGTTACAAACAACCCAAATAAATGGTGGCCACACACAAACTGGGGTGGCTCCAATTTCCTTTTTATCACTACTGATCTTTCCTATCGTTTCACCAGATGTTATATTATCTTCCAACTCCGCCTGAACTATACCTCCTCCTAGAATCATTGACATAGGTATTATATCTGAGCAACTTCCTCCTGAGCCACAAAGCAGCCATGCATCGAAAGGATTAATGTCATAGCTAAATGGATCCATTTCGGTGAAATTACCATAGCCTTCTAATGGTGAAAATGTAAAAAATTTTCCTTGGAGACTGTGAGCCCTACGACTCTGGCATCCAGTCCATGGGAGGAGAGTTGCTCTATCTGCCATCTTGCCTGTGCAAAAAGGGGCATATTGTGGTTGTGTTTTTCTATTGGAGCGTTCCTCATCACTAACTTTTTGCCTAGGCCACCAGCCGTAAAGGACAGTGGCATTTGATTTAAAATTTTTATTTTTTTTAACAATTTTTCCCATATGTGCATAGGAGAAATTTCCTAGCTCAATGCATGGTTGATCATTAGTATTATTAGATAAGATTGTAAAGCATAGGCTACCATTCACCCTCTAAGTCTCATTAGTACTTACAGCTGCTAAATTCTGGTCCATGGGCAAAAAGGGCATACCCAAGGACTCGTTAGTTGTAAAGAACCGGGGGAATACCTGTGCATCATGCATCACTGGCATGGGTTTTGGGAATGTTGACATTATACCCCAACGAAGTTCTTCAGCTTGTGTCTGTTGGTTCAGGAGTATCCATGTCAGGATCCATAGTTCTGGGTGCCACATCTTCCTTTTCCTGTTTGATGATTCTGGTTAGCCGTGTGGGCACCCAGATTGGAGTGTCTTGATCCTGTGGAAAAACACAAACAGCTCCCCTGGATCTTATTAATATTGGATCCGGGCCTTTCCATTCATTATTAACAACATCTTTCCATTTAACACACTCCTTAGGTGTAAACTGTGAAGCATGTCTGTCTGCAGCAGACCGTCCTTCAAAATCCAAATTTAAAAAGTTTAACGTGAATAAGGTCAGGGAAATAGACTTCTTAGGTCCCATGTTAGGGCCTGAGCCTATTCCCCCTTTTTGTTTTTGTAAATAAACTTTTAATGTTCCATTAGCACGTTCCACTATACCTTGTGCTTGTGGATTATAAGGTAATCCAGTAGTATGATGAACTCTCATTTTGGCACAAAACTGTTGAAAGGTTTTTGAGGTATAAGCAGGGCCATTATCAGTTTTTATTTGTTTTGGTTTTCCCCATGCGGCCCAAGCCTCAAGGCAATGAGTAATCACATGATTAACCTTTTCGCCTGAAAGAGGAGTGGCATGTATAATACCAGAACATGTATCAACAGATACATGAATATATTTTAATTTTCCAAATCCATTATAATGAGTAACATCCATTTGCCAAATATGAAGTGGTTTTAACCCTCTTGGATTAACACCAAAAGAGGGGGCAGATCTAAAATCTGCACAATTAGGACAACCAAGAACAATCTCACGGGCTTGTGCACGTGTCAATTGAAACTTAATTCTTAAGGTTTGAGCTGAAACATGATATAATTTATGAAAATCTATAGCCAATTGAACAGGCGACAAAGCTGTAAAAATTTGTTTAGTAGCTTTATCTGCTAAAGCATTGGCCGTAGCCATTGGTCCAGGTAACAAAGTATGTGCTCTTAAATGTTGAATGAAAAAAGGATTAGTTCTACATCTAATAGCAGATTGAATATCATGAAAAACGTCAGCAATAGGACTCTTAGAACTAATAACACCTACTACCTCTAAAATATTAGTAGCTCTAACAACATAATGGGAATCAGATATAATATTTATAGGTTCAGAAAATTTTCTCAATACCATAGCAACTATGGCACATTCCACTATTTGTGGGGAAACAAAATCAAATTGTACTTGATAAGATTTATTATTTACAACATAGCTCCCAATACCTGTACTGGAACCATCAGTATAAATGTCTATGGCATTTAAAAGAGGCTGTGAACTTGTTATTTTTGGAAAAATAACTGCATTTGTACTCGCAAATTGTAATACCGGATGTTTAGGATAATGATTATCAATCTTTCCTGAAAAGGTACATCTTAACACTGTCCACATGTCAATGGTTGCACATAGGGTATTTATTTGATAAGCTGTATATGGGCAAATAATCATCTTTGGTTCACATCCAAAATGTGTTATAGCTTGTTGAATGCCAATAAGTGCCACCTCAGCAACTGAAGTGGGATAATATGTCAACACTTTTCCTGGTGAACTATGTGAATGAATCCATAATAGAGGTCCATTTTGCCATAACACTCCTGTAGGTTGGTGAGGAGATGGGAGTATACATAATATAAATTCTTGAGAAAGGTCAACACGTGTAAGCATTGCCTCTTTTAAACTCTCTTCTACCTTATTTAACGTAGCAGATGCTTCAGGAGTAAGTTTTCTTGGTGAAGTAATAGCCGCATCCCCTTCAAGAATTTTAAATAAAGGTCTTAATTCTGCTGTAGAAAGTTTTAAATATGGTCTAATCCAATTTATATCTCCTAAAAGTTTTTGATAATCATTTAAAGTTTTTAAAGAATCTCTTCTAATAGTCACCTTTTGTGGTTGTACAATAGTTGGCATTATAACAGTTCCCAAAAACCGTCCCACCTCTCCTTCTTGCACCTTTTCTGGGGCAATAATCAACCCCCAAATCTTTAGGGCATCTGTAAGCATCTGAAATGCTTGATGCAATACATCTAAATTACTATGACAAAGCAAAATATCATCCATATAATGACAAATTTTAATTGTTTTAAAACAATCTCTCACGGGCTGTATAGCCTTTGCCACATAAAACTGACACATGGTAGGACTATTAGCCATCCCTTGGGGAAGAACTTTCCATTGATATCTTTTATCAGGCTCTTCATGATTAATACTGGGTAAAGTAAAGGCAAATCTAGGTCTATCTTGTTTTTGTAGAGGAATAGAAAAAAAGCAATCTTTAATATCTACTATTAATATCTCCCAATGTTTTGGCAAAGCAGATAAAAGAGGCAAACCCCTTTGAATTGGCCCCATAATTTGCATTTGGCTATTTATAGCACGCAAATCATGAAGCAACCTCCATTTTCCTGATTTTTTCTTAATAACAAAAATTGGAGTATTCCAAGGGGAATGAGAAATTTCTAGATGTCCTAATTTTTCTTGTTCCTCAACTAACTCTTTAGCAGCTAATAACTTTTCAGAGGTAAGTGGCCATTGGGGAACCCACACCGGGTCCTCTGAACACCAGGGTATAGGAATTGCTTCCTCAATGGCCTCTAGGAAAAACCCAATCCCTTTTTGTCATTTTTTTGTGTTACAACAATAGGACTAGTACGTCCCTGTAATTTTGTGCCCAATCCTTTTCCTGGCACGTATCCCATTTGTTTTATCATATTTTTACTTTGTTGTGAATAATCATTAGTGAGTATAAATTTCATCTGTGTTAAAATGTCTCTTCCCCACAAATTTATGGGTAAAGGAAGGACATAAGGAGTAAATGTACCTTTTCTTCCTTCTAGATCCTCCCAATATAACATTCGTGCACTAACATTAGGTGTATTTTCATAACCCAATCCTTGTAAAGATTGAGATGACTGATTGACCGGCCATTCTGAAGGCCACCAGGTAGATGAAATAATTGAGGTATCTGCACCCGTATCTAATAATCCTTTAAACCTTTTTCCTTGTATTTTTATTTCTAAGGTAGGTCTTTTATCCAATTCTAAAGACAAAAAGGTATGTTGTCTTCCGGAATGGCCAAAACCCTGATCTTTTCTTTCTTGATCCCTACTAGGAAAGAGAGCATGTAAACTAGGCAACAATAGAAGTTGAGCAATCCGATCTCCAGGTGATATCGAACTTATTCCTCTAGGAGAAGAACACAGTATTTGTACTTGTCCCTTATAATCTTGATCTATAACTCCTGGATGAACAACTAACCCCTTCATAGTTGTAGATGACCTACCTAGTACTATTCCTACTGAATTCTCGGGCAATGGGCCATAAAAATCAGAAGGTATAGGCTGACATCCCATAACGGGCGTTAATACTGCTCTGGTGGTGGCACACAGGTCCAGTCCTGCAGATCCACGGGTTGCTCTCCTGACTTCTCCTCGCTCACAAATCTGTGTTGATGGACTTGTTTTGTTTTCGCTATTGCCCCATACATTTGAGGGCCCTGGGGTTGGGGGCCCTTCTGTCCGTTTTTTGACTGATCATTTAGAGGCCTTCCTTGATTATCTTTTACTGATCTACATTCATTTGCCCAATGTTTTCCTTTTTTACATCTTGGACATGTGTCTGGCTGTCTTTTTTGACTTTGTTGATTATTATTTGTCATTCTACACTGTTTCTGCATATGTCCTAATTTTCCACATTTAAAGCATTTTAAATTACTAGCCTTTTGAGCTGACAAAAAAGCAGCAGCTATCCCTGCATTTGTCAAAGGTCCTCCAATCTCCCTACATGCCTTCATCCAAGCATTAAGACCTTTTCCTTTCCATGGTGTAATAGCATTTCTACATTCTTTTGTACATTGTTCAAAAACTAATTGTTCTATCAGTGGCAAAGCCGTTTCAGAATCTCCGAATATTCTTCCTGCAGCTTCCATCATTCTGGCTACAAAATCTGCAAATGGCTCATTTTGACCCTAAATAACTTTTGTTAGATTGCCTGCTACTTGTCCCTTATTGGGCAAACTCTTCCATGCCTTAACTGCAGCATGATTAATCTGTTCATATACTTGAGGTGGATAAACTGTTTGATTTGCAGCCCATTGACCTTGTCCTGTAAGCATATCAAAATTCCATTGAGGATGCTGATCCGCTGCATTTTTTCTAGCCTGACTCATACAAAGATCCTGGAAAATGGATTTCCAGTCTAAATATTGTCCCATAGTGAGACATGCTTTTGTTGTATTATACCAGTCATCAGGAGTCATTGCTGCGGCGGTAAGTCTTTCAACCAATGCCACAGTAAATGAGGCCGTGACTCCATATGTCTGAACTGCATCTACTAAGGCCTTTAATTGTTTCAAATCCAGCTGAGAATACTGTCTTTGTCCTGCTTCTTCCCATACTGGAAAAGCAGCTCTAATCTTCTTTCTTTCTTTGTCTGAAATAAGAGAGTTTGTTGCCTTCATGTTGTCCTTCCTTTTCTTAATTTTTGGGCGCACCACCATTAGTTCCTCCAAAGGTGGCGCTGTTGGACTATACTTAGGTGCATAAGGAGGATCGGGTCCATATCTTTTCTGTTCATACCTAGCGGCTTCCTCTTCTAACTCTGCTCTTTCTGTTGGGTCCAGTACTTCCTCTTCCTCTTCTTCTGAACTAGATTGATCTTTTTTAGATTCCTCCCCCTCCGAGGACGTCTCCCCAGAGGAGGATGACTCCACCCTAAGGTTTCGAAACTCATCCAATGCGGGGTACAGTCTCTGTCTACTTTCCCGCTTTTCTCCTTCTTTATCTTTTTTCTGTTTTTCTCTGTCCTTTTTATCTTTTTGTTTCTTTTGGGGAGGTTTATTTTTTACATTTTCCCCTTTCTTTTCTGCTTCTGATAGACTGTCCTGATGATCAGCCAATGCTCGCTGTCCCTCCCTCACTTTGTCTTGGCATCTGTCGTCCTCTATGCAAGCTCTAATCATTTTAAAAATTGGCCATGTGCCTGGTCTCAATTTTCCTCCTTCCTTTTCATTTAGCAGGTCTATCCCAAGCTTTTTCCATGAACTCTTAGATAGCGACCCAGTAGTCACAAACCACGGAGCCACTCTATCTACTTCCTTTAAAAAATTACGCAGCACCCTTTCCGGTATCTTAAGCTTCCTCTGTAGGAGCAACGCCTGCATTGCTTCCAGAATCGGCTTCATCTGACCATTTCCCATGCTTCCTTTATCTACAGGAGCGGGACAACACCTACTCAGTTATTTACCTGAGACTCACAGTGATTTAATCTTTGTCACAAAAAGGGTACGTGCATTCCCTTCCAGGCTTGTGGCAATTGATACAAAAACAGCACAACACGATGAGAATAAAACAAAGCAAAACGAAACAAGCGAGCGCAACAAACGGGTCGCTCAGAACAATCATACCTTGCAGAAAAGTGCCTAGGCTCTCACACCGTCAGTTCTGACTCCTCTTCTGATGAGCAATCAGGGGTCCTTCAAGTCGTTCTTCCACCCTAGACATCGGCAAGTTCCCGGGTTTCGGCACCACTTGTCGCACGCCGCCTTCGCCGATTAAGGAGACGGGACAAACAGGAGTCTTCTGACAGCAACTTTATTGAACAGCTCTTTTAGTTCACGGATGAGGAAGGACCCCGAGCCCGAAAATCCCTCGGCTTATATAGAGCTCCGGGGAACATGTGATTCTCTTATTGGCTCATAGATTGTACCTTAATTAGCATTCAACTTACGAGCACTTGTGGTGCGATCACGCATGCGCATTGTCATTACATGCTTCCATAAAGAACCAGGAAGCAGGGAACCGGCGCCATCTTGTAATGGCGATTACGGCTCCCGACATTTAAGTGAGATGGAACAAAGTCAACCAGGGCTGAGGTTGATTCAGAATTCAGAATTCCTTTGGAAAGAGATCTGCTACAAGCCCAAACTTCATTCATTAGATCAAAACCATGTCCCCCTCACACACTCTGACTGTCAGAATTTATGGAAAGGCTTTAGTGAATTGTAGCTCAGAATGTGAAAGCATGTTGTGTTTAAGGAGTCCAGGGAGCAACTTGGAGAGATTCTAGTCTCAAGAGGCTTGTGATAGAGGATTGGAATCTGTGTTTGTCACAACAATCTCTGGAGATGCTTAATATCAAACAAAATCTGTAAAATTTTTAGTACTTTGTGTCAAAATTGATATAAGGAGAGGTGAGCAGAGTGCCTCTCTAAGGACCAGCTAGAAGGTAGATGTGTACTACAGTGGTCTAAGGGATTTGATGACCAGGACTGAGGATTCTGCCTCCCTGATGTTCAGCTGGTGATTTGTTGGAATCTGCAGCAGGAGGCCTAATTTCCTATTCATGTGGATTTTTTTCTACGGGGTTACTTGAGTGTCCCGTACTTCAATGTGGCTAACGTTGTCTAGGGAGAGTCATCCAACGTAGCATGGTGGAAGTTGCATTGTCATTACAGTCAGCTTCATCAGTCTGATCACAGTTCCTCTGTGTTTTCATAAGGTTTTATGAATTAGTTTTGTTTACCAATATCAGACATGGAAGCTGCTTACATAGGGAAGTTGATTAGAAGTATTGGGGTGGGGGGAGGATCAATCCTATAGACAGGGACTGGGAGTTTCATATTAAGAATTTGTTCAGAACACAGGGCATCTGCTTTAGAAATCAATGCATGGTCATATCAGAAAATGCGTGAGACAGTAGCATGACTCCCACAGTCTCAGTAATCAGATCTTCTGTATTATAACCTAGTTGTCCTTTCTCAGTCTGCCTGAGGGATTTGGACATTCTAGTATCTGTTCCAGCCCAGCACAGAACAGGAATGCATCTGCCTTTGTCCATCCAAGACATGCCCCTAGCTCATCTGGATTCTAATGCATACCAGGGATCCTTGTCGAGTTTAAGGAGTCCAGTTTGCAACTTGGAGATATTTTAGTCTCAAGAAGCTTGTGATAGAGGTTTAGAATCTGTATTTATCATGACCATCTCTGGAGATAATTAATATCAAACAAATTCAGGAAACCTTTCAGTAATTTGTGCAATAACTGATGTAAGGATAGGGGACCTGATTGCCTCTCTAAGGACTAGCCTGTTTCCATGCAGCCTTTACTTGTGTCAGCTGTACTCACTGTTAATTCCTTTGCTACATGCCTTGCATGTAAACTCTTAAGAACTCCCAATACTGTCCCTTCCACTGCCGCCACTGAATTAACAGCCCAAGGAAACACACAGAGAATATTTGTGTGTTTTGTCTATTTGGACAGGCAGGAGGTTCCCTGTGTATTTAGAGATAATTTCTTGGTTGAATTATACTTTTTTCCCTTTCATGTTTGAAGCAACAAATTGGTTTCTTTACAGTTACTTTCTCTCTCTCTCCTTCCTCATTTCCTGCTGTGGAGACAAATCTCCTACTTAAAAACAAACCCTAACACATTCATAATCAGTCTGCTTATAAACTAACATTTTCAGCCAAAGTACTGCATAGAGAGGAAAGAAGTCAGAGGGAATCCTTTGCTTGTCTGCAGAATATTTTCCTAGGTTTCCATTGTTCCTGAGTGACCTATTGGCTGTTAAAGGCAAATCTGTTCTGCAGAAAAATTGTGAGATTTGTTCTCCACATTACTTGTCTGCTCATGCTTTTTGAATCCCTAATATGCATATGCATCCTTTTATTCAGAAAAATGAAATGGATGTGAAGTCAACTGTCACCTCATCTAGTAAGAGAAAGGTATGAGAGATATAATTTAAATGAAAGGAAAGAGCCTTCGGAGAGCTGAGCCTAAAGAAACTTAAGCAAACATAATGGAAGATCAGAGCATGCCATGCCATTTCATTTGAAGGCACAAACACACAAGGAAACACTGACATTTAGAGATGGACACACTTGGGTGAGATCCCAGGACCTAAATCCCACTTCCACCAATATTAACTCTTTGACAATGGGCCTCAGTTATTTTCTGTGTGAATTGGAAACAGTAACCAGGATGATGAGACTTCTGAGTTGAATAAAATCTGTAATTAGAGTCCATTATGTATCTTTGTCTTAACTTAACTTAAACTTTTAGTTGTTTGAGGCTGAACCAGAAAGGAAGGTTGAGCTTATGGCATGCATAGAAAAATTTTCAGTGAAACCATTTTTTGGAGGAGTGGGGGTTGAGACAGGGTTTCTCTGCTGTAACTCTGGCTATTCTGGACCTCACTCTGTAGACCAGGGTGGTCACGAACTCACAGAGATCCACCTGCCTCTGCCTCAAGAATGCTAAAATTAAAGGTGTGCACCACCACTGCCCAGCAATTCTTTTTTTTGAAGGGGGAGGTTCCTCAGTGAGACCATTTTAACTTTTGAAGCTGAGGGAAGAAAACTTTAAAGTTACAAGTGCTGGATCATCCTTGATAAGAAGTATATTCTGATAAGGTCAATTATTTCAACTTCTGCTGGAAGAATTAGGCTAAGATCATGGTGACCAGGTTGCTTTTATCCTGCTAAATGTTTCCTCTGCACAATTATTTCCGATAAAATGCTCTTGAGAGTTACCTCAAAAATAGTCCAAGGCTGTAAGGCAGTGATTGCTACTTTGACCCCCGGAATTGCTTTAAGACCTGTGGGGTGTGTGCCTGTGTGTGTGTGTGTGTGTGTGTGTGTGTGTGTGTGTGTGTGTGTTTAGTGTGCATGCATGCATGTGTGCATGTTTGCATTCATGTAGGTATGTATGTTTGATGTGTGTGGACTCATGTGTACATGGTGGGGATGTATGTGTACCGAGCAAAGGCTGGAGTCAGATGTATTCCTTAGTAATTCTCTACTTTATTTACTTGTTTTCCTGATGAGCCTGTAACTCAAGTGTTTTGTTAGTCTATCTCGCCAGCTTGTCCTAGGGATTCCCTTTCTGTGCTTCCTGAGCACTGAGATTAGTACAGGATATCACACATTTTTCTGTTCTTTTTCTATGTGCTGGGGAACTGAACTCAAGTCCATATGCTTATGTGGTAAGTGTTCTGTCTGCTGAATCATATCCCTAACCCTACAGACAGGCTTTTATAGGACTGTCCAAGATTTAAGTCTGACATCACATTTGACTTGATTGAAAGTCATTGAATCCTATCTTCTCTTCCATTTGCAAAGAACAGATCTCTTCATGACTGAATGATCAACAATTCCCCTCCAGTTCAAGTACATGACATGCAGTATGAATTGGCAAGACTCCAATAACAGAGACAGATTTCTGCAATGTACTTTTTGAGCAAATCAAGCCCCATAAACATCGGAAGATCTGTCTGATATGCAAGACCTTGACATTATGACAGGGAGATAGCTTAGTATAGAAAGCAGACACTGAGGTATGGTCTGCTTAGAAAAAGAGAGAAGTAGTCCCTGAGGTAGGAAGTAAAGGCAAGAAAATTCCCTGGGGAAATGAACCTTTCTGTTAAAGAATTTTAAGGCAGATATTGAAGAAGACAAAATACAAACAACAAATTCTTTTTTTTTCCGCAGGAAAACCTATAATAAGTCTTAAAAAATGTGCATAATTGAATTTCTGGAATAAAGTCCCATATAGCTAAAGGATTATAGTGTCAGAACAGTAGGTGCACTGCTGCTATTTCTCCTCCTACATTTTAGTATTGGAGATTGAACCCAGGACTTTGTGTATGAAGCAAATGCCTTACCATTAAGCATCATCATCTCTATCATCAGCTGGTATAGCATCTTTCAAATATGTGACAACACTATGAGGGTACAATCATTCCTCCCACCCTCCACTTATAGATGGAAAATTTGAGAAGTAGACAAAGTATTTTGTGTGTGGTCCTGAAACAATTTATATATACAGTAAACTATATAGACAGATCTTAATCACCATCTCTGAAGAGGGACAAACAAATACATAAGCTCTAGACAACTGTGTATCCTTTTCTGTTAATAAAGAGACTTGACAACATTCATCTATAATCACAATGGTCAGTAGGAAACCTGGCATGGAGTACATTATCAATGCTTATTTACTAAGTGAAAAAATTAAGGTCACCCCTGCTTCTGGAATACAACATGATAGATGTGTTGACTTTATAGGAAAAATAACCGTTTACCCCCAACCAGGTAAGGTATGTTGGTGGAGTAATGATTAACATTGATCCAATAAAGAATGCATGATTCTTAGTAAACCTACTAAACTAGTAAAGTAAGTGCCCCATCTACAAACACTTAGAGAGTGTGACAAGAATAGGGTCCAACATTAGTGGTAAACTGTTTCACGAAGCTCGACTTCATAAATAACACAGGTTTCCCTCTACTAAATTCAGTGACGGAGAAGAGTAAACCATGGCTACACCCTCCAAGATACAGGCTGTCCTCACAAGCTCTGTACTAATTAGACTCTGATAATCTGTATAAATTAGCATTTGCTAGCGATAAATATCACACATCGAGCCTTAAATAATACATTAGACTTAATTGAATAAATGCATATATTAGGACCTTATAATGCATATTTGCCATAATGAGTTATTTTCCATGCACAAACAAACAGCAACTCTGATTAATCAGCTGGGGCAATAGTTCTATTAAGGCTCCTGATACTGTGAGGGAGATCTCAAGAGGCAGTAAAGAGGAAGAAATAAAGATTATTTTTCCTTGGTAATGTTAGATGGATTTGATATCTTGGGAATCTGTAACTCTTTGAAACCTTGGATTTTTATGGTGCTGTCAAGCATATACTCACCACTTCACTCTCTGAATTTGGTTCTGAGTCTTTAAACTGTTTTAACAAACTGAGATATTGGACACTTCACCTTAATTTCTTTTGCCCAGTTTCCCTATTAGTTCAATCAGCATATTCATCTTACCATGCTGGGAGGGTTAGAGAGAATGCACGGGACTAGGGATGTGATTCAGCAATGGAACACTTCCTTGCAGGCTAGACAATGTCATGCCACTAAACAACACGCAGAATCTTTACACAGGTCAGGATTTTATCCCATGACTGGTTCATAGGAGATGCTTGCCAACGAGATGCTACTATCAACATCATTATGAAAGGTATTGAACATTTGTCTTCAATTTTCTCATTGAGCCATGACAAGAAATTTTTGAAAGTAAACAACAGTGCGTCCACATTTTAACAATGAAGGAAAGCACTTGACAGATTAAATGACTTGTTTATTTATCCACTCAAATAATTGTTATTGGTGATACAGGTTATTTGAGTTTAGTGAGGAAAAATATTAAGATATCACTAGTAATTACGGAAGTTCCAATAACAAAAATTTACACAAATTCACGTATATGAAACTCGGAGGCAGAACCCAAGAAACAGCATCTGAGTCACCCTCTGAAAGTCAAGGAAGTTCTTAAATAGATCACCACATCTGAAAAATGGATGAGTCTGATGATTTCTCAGAAATGAGAATACAGTTTAGGAAGAGGAAACATTTGTAATAGAGATACTGTGGGTCCTTGGGAAACGAAATCAAGCTTGAGTGATTAAAGCCATTCAATTCCCTCAAAAGTAATGTCCATGACTTTTAGCACTGCTAGTGTTTGAGAAGACAATTATCAACCATTTACCTGACCTGTGTATTCTACAGTGTTCACTTGTTCCTCTACTCAGTAAATTCAGTGTCTTCTTTCTCCCAGGTCAGGACAATAAAAATATCTTCCTATGCCAAATTTCTCTGAGAAGGAGAAGACAATCCCCTGCTGCTGAGACTCACTAACCTCAGATAGAGATTGCAGGGGTAGGAGTCAAAAGATGAGGCTAAGAGAAAACCATTTGCTGATGAACATCTTCTGACATATTAAAATGACTCCAATTTTCCTTTTGGTGTCTTCTTATGAGCACCTAGGGGAATCCTCTTATTATTAATGGAACAGGGTCTATACTTCCCACTATATCAGCCTGTGAATTCATAAGCTGCAGTAATCTACATTCTACCAGCTCCCTTCTTCCAACTCTTAACAAAGGTCTTCTTATTGTTGTGTTTTTTTCTCTTTTTTCCTTTTCTCTTTCTTTTCTTTCTTTCTTTTTTTTTTTTCAAAGCCTCCTATTCTCTCAGGCCCTTGACAATGTCTTTGCTATCATTCCCATGTTGTGCTTAGTCCCTGGAAATTTGTCACGTAGGCCCATAGACACATTTTTTTTGCAGCTCCCCTGATTCTTGACAGCAGAATCTCAAACAGAAAACAAACACTACATGGTGGGAATAGCTCTCCTGAATCTGTAGCTTTTGTGTGCCAGTCTCAGCAGTCAGAGTAATCAACACTGTACAACATTCACATGTATTTTCAATGTAGCCTTATCTTTGCTTACAGTTTTCAAAACCCCCTGTGATCAGGTCACATATAACCATACACAAACTCACTGAAAGCCACTTCTTTCTCTCTAGACAATTCCTTCCATCCATCAATTTTCAGCCACATCCCTGTAAACTAAACCAGGAGAAAAAAAGGATGGAAAGAACTCAATATCCCCACACACCCAACTATATATAAAATCCACCTTTTTTTCTCCAAAGAAACAATTATTCTCCCTCCATAATTTCATTCACTTTCAATGCTTTATTTCTCTGCCCCTTTGATTTCTCTGGTACTTTATTTTCTATTTTCTTCAACATAAAATCCTGGAGAACTAGTAAAGCAGTGATATAATAATCTCTGTGGAGAAGAAGGTATAGAAAATGGAAGGAGGGAAGACTAGACCTCCTTTGTAGGTAGCAGAAATGGTGGTACTAAGCATTTGGTCTTATGAAGATGTAATAGTCTATGCAGGAACTGTTGCTGATGTGTCAAAATGCACTGAGGATCTGCATTGCTTCACCAACTGCAGCTGTGCCTCTTTTTTTCCATGTAGTCATTTTCTGTGTCATAGTTCTCTAGGCATCCATTGCTGCTTCTGTTCTTTCAAAACTTCTTATGAGTTGTCATTAACCAGTCATCTTCCATTATTGGTCCCTTAGGTCATCACTGGCAGAAAGTCACCATCATCCTGAGGGGTAGTAGAAGGTGATATTTATCTTCAACACCAGGACCGTCGTCCCTCATATGGTATGTATAGATATTATAAATGACTTACGATGCTCTAGATCTTTTTTCCCATATTAAGAGGACTATGAGATTCTTCAGTTTTCACTTGTGATATATCTTCCTTCCATCTGGCTGGTGCAGCAACAGTTCTTAGAAACAAGTCACAGCATAAGTGCAAATATTATTCCTTCTGAGCACCAGACTTTGTTCTCAGATCAGGTGACCCCCTTGTCCTTATTATTCTAAATATAGCTATAGTTGTCTACCTCAGAAATACAAATGTGTTTCTCTGTATCCATGCCCCCTTGATATCCTACTCTCTCAACGCCTCCCAATACCTCTGAAAATACACATTATTCAGAACTTGGATTTTATTTGATTTGGAATTTGGATTTCATTTCATTCGATCTGTGGCTTTGGTAAACTTACATACCATGTGCTTATCTCTAATTTTGGGATGTAGCCTAATTAAAAACAATGACTTATGTGAAAATGTATTTCCTCGTTTTCACTTCTGTGCATATTTTTATTTATGACTATCCTTTCTGAAAAGAAATCTGTCATAAAAAAGCATGAGTTAGTCTGTATAGTCTATTGGTACCTGAAATAAACCTGGAAAACAAATAGCCAAGGGCAAAGATTACCCTGTGTGGAAGTCTATTGGACTTTCCAAAACGGAAGAAGTAACTTGAAGTAAGGTGTATGTTGCCTTTAATAAATGTCCAAAGTGTAAACATGACTGTGGTAATGAACAATTACATGGATGTGCAGTTGTCACCGCATTTCAGAAAGTGAGGTTCTTTCTTTTAACTTTTTTTGAAACAGAAGCCTGTTCTTTTTGCACAAATACACTGTCTTAGTTTCAGTTTTTTGGCTCTGAAGAGACACCATGACCACAGCTACTCATTAAGGAATACATTTAACTGGGACTGACTTACATATCAGAGACATAACAGAGGTCCAGTTCATAATTCTCATAGCAGGAAGCATGGCAGCATGCAGGCAGACATGGTGCTAGAGAATTAGCTGAGAGTTCGACATCCAGATCAGCAAACAGCAGGAAGAAGAGTGTCACACTAAGCCTGGCTAGAGCATTGAAACCTTAAAGCCCTCCCCTGTGACACAAGGGCACATCTCCTAATAATGCCACTCCCTATAAGCCAAAGGGGCCATTTTTATTGTAACATTGTTTTGATTAATGATAAATTAATTTTTGCATGAACACAACATAAAAATCATAATCACCACGACTCCTTGCCTCTTGACCTCCATACCATACCTGTCTCCCAACTTCCCATACTCCCCTTCCTCCTTCTCTGCTCCCTCCTCCTCTTTGAATCCCATAGTGCTGTCTAAAAATGGATGAATTTTGGATACTATTCACTGTGGAGCATGAACAATGTACTATGGTCTACACTGTTGAAGAAGACACATTCAACTTCCCCAAGTTATTACCAACTACCAATAACCCCTCATTTATGGGTGACTCACAAGTTCCCTCACTCTTCCTGCTGAGGAGACTAACATGATCTTATACACATATTATTCCTGAAATCAAAGCTGCTGTGTGTTCATGAATGAAGCAACATACTTGGAAGATACTATTTTTCAGTAAACTTTACCAACTTATGGCATTTACAATATTTCTACTTCTTTTCCAAGATGTTTTCTGAGTCCTGAAGGAGAGAATGTGTGAATGTAGATATCCTATTTAAGACTGAACATTCCATACATTATCTTTGTTTTTTTAAATATAAGTCTGTGACTTATCTGAAAATTTTTGGTTAAATCGTAATGCACTATATTTGATTATCTGAAGTTGACATTATACATGTCTGATCAGGGGTCACATCATACTCTAGTATTTCCTTTTTTGTCTTCTAATTGCTTTCATGTGTTGAGCATCTTCTTTGTGCACGCACCATGATAAATAGTCCTATCCATTATCCAGCTAAATCCTCAGAGGAGTCAAACCAGTGAGGTAGGATTTTGCCCCTCTACTAAGTAGTTCCATTTATGCTGTTATTACGTTCTTACATTTTATATCTGTATAATGCTGATTATTGTATGAGAGTTGTATTTTAGTTACATTTTAATTTTCTACTTTTAATCCTCAAAGTGCGAGACTCCTGAAGGTCATACTTCATAGGATTATGTGTTAATAAAAAGTTGTGATCTAAATGAGGGTATATTGGCTTGTTTGCAATTACTTCAGAAAATAAATGGGTCAGTTTGGAGCTTAACGTCTCATAGAAACTTCCACCATACTATCCATGGAGGCCAAGTTAAGGAATCCCGAGTCTCCTGCCAGCTGCCTTATCTTACCTATATTTAGAGTATATTAGGTGTTTGTGTGTAATAACCTTTTATTTTACAAATTTCAGTTGTCATGGAAAAAAGATACATGCTTTGAATTTACAAATGTTTACACTGACAGGTAACAGGGGTGAAAACTGATTAGAATTTAATGTGTCGGATCATTTAATTAATCTTCAAAAATTAATTTTAGATGCTTAGCAGTATGTGACTCTAAGTGCATGTCATTTGTTTAAACTTCATATAGCATCTGAAATACATTTCCAAGTATTATTTGTATCTCTTGAGAATAATTTAAAGACTTTTGGTAGACTCTGTTTAAACCTTTTGAAAATTACAGTTAAGCCTGACTAATTAGAGACACTATATGAGGGTGAGATATTCTTTTTAATTTATAACAATAGAAATTAACTAAGAAATAAAATGTCAATGTCTCTTAGTATTTCTGTTGAATCTTCTAGAACATATGATATGGACAAACAGCTAGTAAACCAGGATGGTTTTATTTTATTTTATGGGTCCTTTTTATACCTCATTCTTTGTAGATTGACAGGCATCTTTGCGTCTAATAGAAAGATCTGTAAATACACATCTTTTGAGGAGTTAGAGTTTGTGGATGAAAGAATGGATGACATGGCATACTGCTTCAGAGAATGTTTATGGGTGGGTAATATGATTAGGTGACTTAGACGATGGACCTGAATCATTTCTTTTCATTTTGTCCCCACCCAAGAGACAACTGTCTGTCAGTAACCTATTACCCAGAGAATAATAATATGATCATAAGAAAACAGCATCATCACTAGAGTTATGATCTACCTCAGCACTCTGGAGGACAGCAGAATCAATATGCTATAAAAATAACAATAAACTAGAAAGGGAGTCTAAGCAAACAAGCTAAAGATCTAACCTATATTTTAACAACATCATCTCCAAACTCCTGGTTTCTTTCAGGTGACTTATAATTTTGTCTTTAAGATAAATTAGGAGGGGAAAACCTAATTTAGAGAGGTGCTAGAAAAACTACATGAAATATAACTCCATGAAGGTAATTTTGGAAGCTTCACTTCATCACATGTCATTCTTTATATCATCAAGCCAAGATTTACAATATCTTACTTCCTTTCCCATCAGCATGAAAATATAGAATATAGGAAATAGGGAAGAATTACACATTATGGTGCTATGAGTAGACCACCTTCCGATAAGATGGTGATCGCAGAGGATCCTTAGATCTTCAAAACATACAGGCTGTAATCACTGCTGTTTCCCTCTTGAATTCTCAGCATGTGTGATTATCAACATAAGACATGCACGAAATTAAACCTATCAACATTCTGACACAGAAAAGGGAGAGAAGCATAAGATACCCCTCTGAAAATGTAAATGCAGTTAGGGATGGTGAATATGGAAAAGATATTTTCTTTAGTGGTAAGGTGCCCATGTGCCATAAATAACCATTCAATCATACTCATCTAGGCAAGCCTAATTAGATTAGTAGGTAACAAAAAGCAAAAGAAGTATGAAAGGAAGGAAATAAGGAAATAAGGAAGGAAATAAGGAAGGAAGTAAGGAAGGAAGGAAGGAAGGAAGGAAGGAAGGAAGGAAGGAAGAAGAGATAGATATGCAATATGAAGACTGCTACTTTGCAACAGTTTAAAGTTTAGGACAATATTATACATTTAATAAATTCCACATACTGATATTTTGTGCTGAGAGCTCCAAGAATGTGGATTTTATGACTCCTGTCCATGCTTGAGTGAGGTTTTTGGAGACTCAGCTGTCTTTGATTTAGTGTTCATTTCAAAGTAGTTTTTCTCTAAGCTAGAATGGGTTTGAACTCCAGCTATATCCAAGATACACCTTGAAGTTAGATCTTATGTCTCAGTCTTCCATGTAACTGAGAAAGAAAAAAGAAAGAAAGAAAGAAAGAAAGAAAGAAAGAAAGAAAGAAAGAAAGAAAGAAAGAAAGAAAGAAAAGAAAGGAGAGAGTAAAGAAGGAAGGAAGAGAGAGAGAAAGACAGGAAGAAATAAAGGAGACATGACTAGTTGAGAGTAGAAGATGGACAAGGAAGTGTTATGAGGAATATATATGAGCATATATTCATATGATCACATTATGTTATATATACACATATAAATTCCATAGTGAAACCCATGAGAAAGAATTATTAAAATATTCCAATAAAATAAAAAAAATAATAGGAGTTAAGAAGTGATTTCTCCAAATGCTATCCACCTTGGTGGGTATTAGTAGTTCCATTTCAGTACCTCATCATGGAAATCAAACAGCAGTGAACATTACTCCGGAGGAAGGTGAAGAAGACCAACATATTGTGTAACATGTCAAGAACATGCACCCTTATGTTCTGATTATGAGCTATGTTTCTACATTAACTTCTGAATTCTACTTATAGGAAGGGGTAGAAATAGACCTATGCTTTTCTCTCTGATGGCTGAACCAATATAGACTTCATTAGGGACTGACATCACTGCCTCTCAGAACATGAGGAACAGATTGAACACACCTCATACGTGGGAAGAGCTATGAATTATTCACCAAAATGATTACAAGACAAGTCTCAAATTTATTGTCTGTCAAAATATATATCTAAGAAAAAAAATGTTTCTTCTTTGAAATTTCATTTAATCCATCCTTATAGTTCCTAGCTGGTGTAGGAGCAAATGTAATAAGAAAAGAAAATGCTTGATAAACTATCAAGTGTTATATAGAAATTTGATATTAGGACTATCTAAAGAAATCTTACCAAAGTTGGCCTGATATTTGAGGGAATATAAGTGAAAATACCACTTAGCAACTTTTAGAAAACATTCCATCTCTCATACCTTTTGTCAATGGACTGGCATAAGTGAAGTGGATACTTTAATTCTTGGCAACTATTATAGTAGTCCAATTTTGACTAAGTGGCCACTCAGAGTTGTATTGCGGTTATGAATACTGTTTGATTGGCAGTTTATCCACTGCTTTTGGTAGATAGCCTCAATGAAAAGAAAGTGCTTCATCAGCCTACACTATAAGTTTATCAACTGTTTAATCTGAACTAAAAGCTTTGTTATATCTCCCATAATGATATTCATAGTTTAGGGAAAAGATGCCATAATTTATCATTAAAGTAGTTTAATTTTCCAGTTTTTAGAATCTTGTATAATAATAATGTCATAAGTGAAAAGGGAAAATTAATGACTGATTACTTATTTGCTTATTTATTTTATTGTTCTACTACTTAGATTTGAACCTAGGACCTCATTCATCTTATAGGTGTACTCTACTACTGTGCCTTACTTCTGGTTCTTGATTTACTTCTTATTTCAAGGTAGGATTTCTCTAAATTGCCTAGGTTGGCCTTGAACTCATTTTGTATCCAAGATAGGCCTTGAACATGAGATCTTGTGCCTCATTCTTCTATGTAACTGGGATTACATTCTGTCATTGTGTTAGGTTTATTTGATTCTTCCAACCTTCATTAAATATCTCCATGTGACAGGCATCATGCTAAACATCCAGGAGACAGAGATGTAATACAAAGACTGCTACTCTGCAACAGTTCAACGTTTAGAACAATATTACACTTTAAATAAATTCCACAAACTGATATTTTGTGCAGGGAACTCCAAGAATGTGGAGTGAAGTTTTTGAAGATGCTCCTGGGAGAAATTCCAATAAACTCACTGGTTCTCTAAGTGAGATGTGGATGGGAGCATTTCTTTGGTCTGACCTCAGTGTCCCATCTAGGATGAGTAGAACTTTAGTCACTTTTCCCCAGAAAATATTGCAAAACAATATATTTGGATGTGCTTTCTAAATTTTACATGTTGGTAACTTAACTGCAATAAAACTTTATTGAGAAATTGTGCTCCTTAAGGGAATGGCCAAGTTTTGGTTTTTGTTTTGTTTTTTTTTGAGGAATGGTATTATAGAAAGTTGATTTATCATGTGTTCCTTTGTCTTTCCATCACCCATCATAGGAAGACACAGCAAGAAGATACTTGTTCTCAAATACAGACAGCTCAGTGATGAAATTTCCAGCTTCAAACTTGATAGAAATATATATCATATACTTTATAATTTACCCAATCTCAAGAATTCTGTAACAATGGCACAAAACTGTCTGAACATATTTGCAAACATTATGTTCCTTCTCTACAAATGAGATCACTAAAATGTCTACCTTTTAAGGAATTGGAAGGAGAATGAAAGTCAGCAAGATGTATAAACCCATTAGTTCAGTATTTGGCAGAAAGTAAATGTTTAAAACCCTACTTCTAATGACTCATACCTGATTCTGCATGGGAAGAACCCTGGCCTTATGTTGACTCTGACATGTGGTATCTATTTGATCCAAGTATCTGCTTCTGCTCTTTATAATAAAAGTAATGATAGCTATCATAGGGCTTGGTAAGAGAGTGTCATTTACTTACACTTAGTTCATGCGTCTGTGTCATTTCCTTTTATGTGCCACAAAATGTTCTCCTTGCAGGAGAATCAGCAATCAATGAGAATGACATATTACATGTAAAGGTTTCTGGCAGAAAGGAAAAACTTAAATTCAAAGAACCCTCATGGTTCCAATGATTATAGCAGATCTACTATTGCCTATCAATCAAAATTGGTTAATAAAATAATTAATATTAATATCATGTATTAAAATTATTATTTTCTACAACAGACAGTGTATCCTGTTGTATTCACATGCATTTAGTATGCTGGAACTGACAACTGCTTAGGACAGGTTACAGTGACCACTTCGATTAAATATTTCAATTTCCAGATCTTTATATGTATTTCCTTTTCCAGGGGACCTCGTCATTGACCACAACTCCAGCCTTTGAATGGCCATATAACAAGAATTGGGTGGAAAATTAGAACTTTGTCTTTGCAAGTTCTTTTACTTTCACCTGTGTTTACAAAAATGATGATGCCATGCAACAAATTTTTCCTTTCACTGACTTCTTGCAATGTGCTTTTTGGGAAAACCACATCAGTAATTTGGTTCTAAACTCTTCTTATCTGATTTAAACAACTACATCAGAAAACATGGCTCCTATTACTTTCCTAGATTCTAGATCGTTCCAGTATAGCATCAGTGAAATAGTTTTTAAGAGGTGCCTTTACATGAGCTGAATCAATAGACTACTCTATGCAGAAGAGATATATCTCAGTGGGGTGTAAATGTCTTGATTCTTTAGCTGAGCTCTTGACACATCTACAGATCAGCTATTCCCTAGTATAGAGCTTATGTGGAAGCCACATGTTGTAAACATTACTTTTTTGACTCCTCATTTAGCATGCAATCACACAGGGCACCCTGCATATGACTCATATCTGTACTAGGTTGAGGACAAGAGTGTAAATTCAAGCAACTTCCTCTGGCATTCACACATCATGCCTAAGATGATCCACAAAACCAATTCTTCTATATCAGAGGTTTTCAAACAATGGACCTGTACAGGTAGTTTTGATTCTGCCTGGGTGGAGGTGTGAAAAGACATGTCCTGATCTTGCTATGTTAGGCACAGCAGTTCTGCTAATATCTGTTTTACCTTTGACTTTTCAGTACTACATTATTTTGAGAATCCTTGGTATCCTTTATGTATTTATGTGTGGAAGATATTCTTTATGGTAAGTCTTAAGAGTCTTCCTTGAGTCCAAAGTCTCACCTTGTGCTCATGGACACTGAGGATTTGTGTCATTACTCTTAATGTAGAGATGGGAGTGAGTGATGAGTGTTTTGGGGGGGGGCAAGGAACAAGAGTCCCTCCCCAATTTCATTAGCAACACTCTTTTAGGCAACTTTGTTATATGGATACAGAGTTTTATAAAAGCTGAATATGGATCAATCCAACTGGTGATTTTATTAAACTGCAGATTCTGGTTCACTAAATAGAGATTTCTAACATTATCTGGTATCATGGATATCACTGGGTTGTTAACCAACCTCTGAGCAGAGAAATTGCAAATAATCACAATATTTTATGTACAATGATCACAGTTTCTTAACCCACTACTAATTTAATGATAGATACTGGAGTTACTACAGCTTTGTCACACATAAACAACTGCACTGGTGCCATTCCATACAGGCTAGTATTTCCCATAGTGAGGGCAATTCTGTGATATCCAGTGCATGATTTTTTTCCTCTTGAGACTGGTTGTACAGGCAGGCATTTGGAGAGTCACTTGCTATGTTATAGACAATGCACTAAGCACACCAGACAGTCAACATTCTGTGAGGCCTGTGCTCAAAAGCCATGGAACATTTGAGGAAATGAAAGAGAACATGCTTATTTTACAAAAGCAAACATAAAGTTCCCTAAACCTCCTGATAATGATGAATCCTTTTTTTAAAATTTTTTAAATCTACATTTATCTTGTCACTCCTACTAGGCTAGAGTACAGAGTTCATGTGCAGCAAAGCAGGAATCAGGTTTAGAATCCCTGATCTTGTGATGTCTCCCTTCCACTGTGTTGTCATTTATGTCTGATGGAACATTAGATTCTATCTGCAAAGAGTAATGAATCTTTTTTTTTTTTAGTATTGAGATTATAAGTTAATTACAACATATCTCCCTTGCCTTTACTCCCTCCAACTTTCCCATATGTTCCTCACTGCTCTCTGACAAATTCATGCCCTCTTTTTTACTAATTGTTATTGTATGCATATACATATCTGTGTATATGTATATATATGTATATATATATCTGTGTATGTATACATACACAGATATGTATACATATGTATGTATATGCATATATATTCCTAAATATAATCTGTTCAATCCTTATAATGCTACTGTATGCACATTTTCATTTCAAAGCCTCTGACAATGGCATGATACGGTAGCATAGCTTTCAAATTTGGGGTTCAGGAACATTTGGAGAGTTTGAAGATTGTTTCATTAAAAGTAAAGGTGACAATTTGAACTGAGAGTCCTAAGTTGGGAGTAGTGATATGTGCCTTTAATCTCAGCATTTGAGAGGCAGAGGCAGGTGTGAGTTTGAGCCCAACCTGCTTTACATAGTGAGTTCCATGTAAGTTAAGTCCATATAGTGACACCCTATCTCAAACTAACTAAATAAAGAAATAAATATGTAAGTAACGACTCACAAATTATTCTGATGTAAATGACTAAGGAGTGATAACTTAAGGAACACTGGTATGTTGTAAAAGGTCATAGGCTACAAACCAGTGACTAGGAGAAGATATTAGATGTAGTAACATTACTTACACACCCCCAGCTTCTTCTTTCTCCTCACTTTCCTCATTTTTCAAAGAAGAAGGAGTGTAGAAGGGCACTCAATCTTTTTGGTGCATTAGAATCCTGTGTGTAGTAATGGAAAATATAAGTTCCCATAGGTCATCATCAGAGATTCAAACTGAACCTGAGGGAGTTGTTTATTTTTTGTTGTTGTTATTGTTTTGTTTTGTTTTGTTTTTTGCTTCAAAACTTTCCAGGTGACTCTAATATGTTGATATAAGTTTGAAACAGCTGGATTTTGATTTTTTTCAAATCATCATGACCCTTGAGAAATGCCACCTCCTTAAGAGATCACAGGAGTCTGATGAGATGCACCATGATCCCACAGTCTTCTGTCAGTCTTTATAAGAAATCATCCATCATCCAAAATGGACAAGGCTATACTCTCTGTTAAGAAGCATAGAGATTGGGGTGTCCCTAATACTCTTCCTAAGTAACAGAACAAAGTAAAACTCACATTTATCCCCAGTTCATTACCTGTGTTTGATATCAGTGATATTGTCAATGGATTCCTAGCATTCTCTTTAAATCCAGAAGACATCCTCCAGGAAAATATTACTTGTGTTTTAGAAGTGACAGAGCCAAATCTAAGCAGTCTTGGGGAGATCTTAACAACAAACTGGGGTTTGATGCCAGGTCAATGGAATCTCAAAAAACACATTTAGTGTCCTAACTCCCCAGAACAAGTTGTGTCTCCTATCTTTTAATAGAGCTCTCTTGAGAAGAGACATTTTGTTCATTTTGTTCTATAATTATTTATGAGTCAACAACCCTAGCACCACCCACTGAACATGAAGGAAAAAAATACTTAGGACAAATTTCTTACAAACCAATATATTCAATCTGCCTTGAGCATCATTTGGGCAAATAAGGTGCTCAATACAGTGTATTATTAGCACTTACCCCAGAGAACTTGTGGTTGGAGAAGCTGTGTTCTCTGAGTCGCTGTAGTTGTATGTAGAAGTTGTTCCTTATGAATTAATGTACATTGTTTTCCTGGGGAAATATTGCATTGTGTTCATCAGCTTTTCAAAGATTTATAGCTCTCTGAACCTTAAGCAGCCGTGAGGTCCTTATCTAACTCTTAAGTTCTTAGGAGTATTTTGTTCTCTTCCAAGCTCTAGAGGTGGCTTCCTGGAGATGCTATCATTCTGCTCTCCTTAACCCCTTGGAGACTAGAACCAGTGTGTTTCTGAATGGTCAGAACAGCATTGTTGTAGAAGACAGGGCTTGGGTCAAGAAGATTGCAAGCTATATTGACTATACATTGAGATGATAACAGGTTTGCTGCATCCAAGATTAGAAAGGAATTTTCTGCTCTTCAGCTGCATCAAGAAAAGATCAGTATGTTCTAGGGTCAGTGCATGGACAGGGTGTGTCTATTTTAAATCCTTGGTTAGAACTGTCTCCTAGAACTCAGAATCAAAAAATCCTTTGGACACATGTACATTTCACTTCTCTGTTTTCAAAATTTTTTCAGTTTCTTCTTATGTCATATGAATTTTTCAACTCTCTTATCTGGGCATTTCTAATGTTCAGCTAACTGGGCCTCAGCTTTCTGTTTTTCCCTGTCAAGTCCCTCCCATACTTGTCAAATCTAATTTATGAAAGATCTCTTTGTTATTCTCTTTCTTGGAGTTTTTCAGCAAATTACTCTCCATTTCAAGGTGTGGTAGTTTGAATGCAAATGGCTCTCATCGTTTCATATTTGAGTGTATGGCCTCTAATTGGTGGTATTGTCCAGGAATGATTGGGAGTTGTGCCCTTGTTAGAAAAAGTGTGTTACTGGAGTTAGACCTTGAAGTTTCAAAAGCCCACACCATTTCCAATTATCTCTGTCTCTGCCTCCTGCTTATGAATAATGATACCATCTTTCAACTACTGCTCTACTGCCATGCCTACTTGCCTGCTTCCATATTCTCTACCATAATGGTCACAACCTCTAAGTCTCTGGAATTGTGAGCCACTGATTAAATGTTTTGTTTTATAAACTGCCTTGGTTTTGGCTGGTGTCTCTTCACAGCAATAAAATATATCTAAGATATTATGGAATAAAATCCAAGTTACTTGAACTGATGGCTAAGATTTTCTGTGGTCTGTTCTTGGTACATCTTTACCAGTTGTGCTTGACATAGTTGCTACACAGCCATTCTATAATACTAGCAACTAGAATGACCTAAACTGCAAGACTTCACCTGAAAACATGATATATGCAGATAGACAATAAGCGACATATAGTTTGAAGACTTGACCCACTGGGCACAAGTGAATTTCAAGTCTATAGGTCAACATAGACGTGAGGGACTGTACAAAAAGCTAATGTTACAAAATAAATAGGAAAACAGATGGGAAGAAGAATCTGTCATTTTGATGGCATTAGCGATTTTTGTTTTAAGATCTTCAACTGATTAGGTCTTGCTCACTAACATTATAGAGTGCTTTGCTTATGATCTACTGACAAGCATGAATGTAACCTAAAATATTGTCATAATAGTGACAAACTGTGTGCCATGGCATAGCCAAATTTATATTTAATATTAACCATGACCCAAGCAGCTACATTCCTGGACTTTGACATTCCATCAAGATATATTTCTGGCCTAATTAAAATATATCTTCATTTATAGTTTTTAAATTTTTTTCTTTCTTCTTTGTATTCATACTTAAAATAACACTTTCCCCAGCTTGCCTTGCATTTATCTAAAAAGTATACATATTAGCTTCTTCCTTAGATTTTGGGCAAATATCTACCAATGAGATAATAGTATGTTCCTTCACATTGTTCATTATAAGTAAATTATATTGGCTTATATCTTTAAAGCATATAATGATTTATCTTAATCATATTCCTTTATGTAGTGATTGCAGATTGAATTAAATTTGAATTTGTAGCATCTAACTCACTTGCTGAAATCCTGGCACTGTCACTTTCTTGCTATGCAACCTTGGGTAAATGACTTAGCTTCTTTGTGCCTCAATATTTTTCTTTAACTTGAATGATATTGATTGCTTCACTGGGTTAGTATAAGAAAAAATGAATTCATACATTGAAACATTAAAAAGTGCTTGACATTATAAAAATGCTTGGTAAATATTTGTTGAATATATTCTCATGACTGACACAAACTTCTATCAGTTGAAGTGAAGAATGATGTTCTGCCTGTCATGATTTTTCAGAAAGTATATCAACTCTGTCAAATGGAGTGAATTACTCTTCCCTCAGCCTCATCTCTAAATCCCTTGGTGATCCTGTACGATAACTCAACATGTGTGCTATGCATTTTCTGTGGAGCAAAAGCGAGCCACTCAAAGGTAGACAGAGGAAGGAGAGACGATATTAGGGTTGATGATTGATACTTAAGACCTGGTAAATAACATTTACTTATTCATTCACTGACATAGGTATTACCCATACCACCTTATCCTTTCAACATTGGGCATTGTGTGCGAGACAGACATGAATTAAGCACTGACATTCATCTCTCATTACTATCTTCTCCATAGAATAAAATCTCTGTGACCTGCATCTTCATCTTTCTAAGTATCTTTTAATTAAAATTCATATAAAAAAGAACTTGATGTAAATTACACACAATAATATAAAAGTCTATGTGTTTACATATACCCTCACATTTCAAATGAAGTTATCCAACTGGGGCAGATAATATTCTCATCAAGAGCCTTAAACTATATAATCGGAACTTCAATGCTAGGTATCAGGTATCAGAAAACTTTTTTGAAGTATTGATCATGGAAGGCCAAGAGAATCCCAAAACAATGTAGTCTATTCCTGTTGTTATTGGTTGCCTTGCAGTGGTTGACAGCAAGTCCCTATTACTGAAGACACTGACACCATAGACTTGGAAACAAGACCTGAAGGATTTCAACTGGATCTGACCTGAAAGCTTACTCCGTGAAGATTAGCTCTCATAGTACTAGAAGTTGCTAGGTAGCATTCTAGGGGAGCAAAACAATTAGTCCTACAAAGCTGGAATGGTTACAGAGTGCAGTAATGATTGGCATGACATGGTAACTCTGAAGGTACAATAGTGGCATTCATATTTTGATAGTAGCTAACAACTCTCAGATTAGACTTAAGATACACTTAACTGGAAGGAAATCATGCCTCGTACTAGAAATCTAGTCAACCATCTGTTGATAGTGAGGTCTCAGATCGTAGAGGAGAACCAACAACTTCCACTTTACCAAACCAGCATAACTCCTAACTACATTCTAAACATCCATCCCTGTGCTCACAGTTAAGTCTAGCTCTCAGCCCCATCAGAGAAACTTCTCTTCGATAAAGAAGAACACCATTACAGAAAAAAACTCATTGAAATATAGAGAACAAGCAATCATAGAGTAACCAGAGTCCATTGATATGTCCACATACAATTCCATTTGTAGCTGAGCACACCGTTGTTCTATTTTCACCAGTTGTGAATTTCTGCATTTCTTATTGTCCACAGCACAGAGAAACTTTTCTAATGAGGGATAAGAATTTAGTGTGAAGTTTGATTCCATATCCATTTAATGAAATAATAGTGGGTTAGCTTCACTGGGGCCAAATCATAGCATAATTTTAGCATTCATTATTTCTCTGTATGATCAAAAATTTTCCTTAATTAATCAATGTCATACTCAAGAATACATATTGTTTTTCAGATATGCATTCATGCTATGTGTTTTAGTTTAATTGTCTTTTAATTAGGTTTTGTTTATTTGCTTGGTTGGTTGAAATTCCAGTGTTTGGAGATAAGATCTCACTGTGCAGACCAAACTGATCAAAAATTCACTGTATAACTTAAAGTAGCCTTAAACTTGGGCAATCTTTCTGCTTTATCCTCCCAAGGGCTGAGATTGCAGGCACAGCCCTGCTTGAGGAATTTAATTTTCTAAAGGACACTGTGATGAATACCCTTTGTACACTTATCTTTGGAACCTTCCCATGAATCACCACATGATTAATTTTCTAGAGAAAAGTTGTTTTGTTTCTGTTGCTCATCTTTAAAATCTTTAATTTTTTTCCCCTTCGAGAGTTTCAGGTATGTGTACAATATATTTTCATCCAATCCGTCTTCCATTCCCTCTGCCAATTTCCCCCAGGCCCTCCCGCCTCACATCTCTTCCACAACTTCATGTCCTCTCTGTTGTTGTTTTTGTTGTTTTAAACACAAAGAGTCTAATTAGTGTTGCCAGTGTATGCATTAGTGTTGGGCCATCTATTGGAACATGTCCAAACTATTACAAATGGGCCACGTTCTTGATGAAAACATACTCTCGTTCCTCCTGTGGCCATCAATTGCCAATAGGTCTTCAGCTAGGGGCCAGACTTCATGAGTCCCCAGCTTCATCCATGCTGAGATTTTTAGTGGTTTGGTTTTGTGCAGGTCTTCTATAGGAACCACAGCTGCTGTGAGTTCATGTATGCAACAAGCCCTTGATGTCAAGAAATTACTGTTTGCTTAGCTGTGGATGGCATATCTGTAGCACCATCTGAACATAAGGCTCAGGGATCGTCACAGAAGAGTGAGTACAGATGTTGTAAGAGTTAGTCTGGGGAGGAGTACTGCAAAACAATGCTATCCATACGTGCCACTCTTCCTAAAGTGAAGCTTTTTGTACTCTACAAGATATTTTAAAATTCCCCAACAAACACATCTTTCATACTCTTTTCCCCCAAACAGCATACAGCTTGATTTTTTAAACAGATTCAGCTTCTTGAATTGTTACCAAATGACTTTCAGGAATTAAAATTGGTTTTTAAATTATTTTATATGAATATTAATAAGTGATTTGCATTTTGTTAAATGAAAATAATATAAGCTGATTTTGAGTTTTCCTAAAATTGACTTCTTAGATTTTCATTAAAATAAGTGCAAAATGTGGTAAATCTCAACTTGCTTTGTTTTTCAAAGGAATTCAGCAAATATTACTTGAAGCTGGAGAGAGAGGGGCCTTGCTTACACAGGACTACTTGATAAAATGCTGATGGCAAGCATGTAAATTCATGTCATGGATAGTTTTTGGCCCTCCACTTGTCTCTTCTTAAGTTATACAAAATTACTTCAGACCTCAGTACAAAAGCTTCCCGTACTTAATTTTCCAATTGTGTCTGTTAAAATATTCATCAAGAGTTGGTCAAATCTAGTAATTAAAACCATTCAGGCTAAATAAGATTGTTTCAATTTTTTTCCCTTTTGAGACCCTCTTTCTTCTGCTCACATTTTGATTTAAAAATAACTGTTTTGATTCCAGAGAGAAAATATATTCTTGAAGGGACCTGGAATTACCTAAAACTGAATTTTCCTAGGTGAATAAAATTACAATAAAAAAAAAATCACTAAAATCCAAACAGAAGTTTTTGGAGCAAATAACAATAGATTTACTATTACAAAGAGTAAAGAAAATGTGGACTCTTTTCAATTATTTGTAAAATTACCTTATCTATCTTACAATGAAATTAGTAAATGCACTAAATATGAGGGTTCCAGATCACCTGTTCGATTGCTAACTTTGGGAAGCCTGCTCATTTCTGAGGGAAAGCAGAGTGGGGAGATCTAGGGGAGAGGGGAGATGGAGAGGAGCTGAGAGGAGTGGAGGGAGGAGAGTCTGGGTTCGGGATATGTTTTAGGAGAGAAAGGAATAAAAGTTAAGACAAATGGATAATGAAAATATCACACACACACACACACACACACACACACACACACACACACACATATATATATATATATATATATATATATATATATAAATGGGATTTTATTCAGTTGTAAAGAAAAGTGAAATCATAAAATTTGCAAGATTTTTGGTGCATCTAGATATTATACCCAGTTTACAGAGACTCAGAAGGACAAGTACTACATGTTCTGCCTCAAGTAGATTATAATTTGAGGTTTTTATATGTGGTTCTTGGTGGTGGCTTAAGGTCGTGACACTTGAAAGAGGACTATGAGAGAGAAACAGTTTTAAGGAAGGAGGGAAAGATAATAAGAGTACATGAGATGTGAAGGTGGTGGAAAGGGTGGGTCTTACTGGTGGTGAATGGATGCAACCAGGGCATGGAATAGAGGAGGAGAGTCAGAGAAATTGTCAACAAAAACAAAGGGCATATGAAAAGGACATAATGGAACCTTCTTTTTTATGCTAACTAAAAGCGGATTTTTAAAAATACAAGCTGAATTCTCTATAAACCTAAGTTACTGTTAAGTTTTACTTTCTTCCTCTCAGTTAATTTTTGTCATAACAATATTGAAATACGCCAAGGCCTGTCAAAGATTAGTGTTATTCAGAGTGCTTAATGCTATAATTCTTTTCAAAATTTATAATCACACATATGGCCATATGTATACATGTGAAAAAAGTACTTGATTATAATTACCACTTTCCAAGGCCTCATTTTTAGCATTTACTGTAGAGCTCACAAATGGAAAGAGTAGGTCAGCTTATATGAAAGTTAATTACAGAGGACTTTTCAGAAGCACTGTGATTCAACCAGGATGCTCAAGAGACACCATTTAGTTGAGAGAAGAGCTGGAGGTAGTCCTCAAAAGGAAAACAATACAGGAAATTTCACAGAGGTAGATATAAGTCAAATAGGTATGGACACATTTAAATATTATGAGAGAGGGCACATCACAGATCTTAGGTTAAAATTTAGAACTTTACATATATGGCAAAATCATAGAGTTTATAATGTAAATGGTAGGGACTCTTGAATTCTTAGGGGACAAATGGCCAATCCCTAATTTTACACCTTTTCTGAGTTGTCCAAAATAGATATGCTGACATGGAACAATGCTCAGACATTTTCACAGGAAGTAGAAGAAAATTATCTAGTGTTCCCAGAGAGAGAAATTAGAACCTAACCGCTTTTCAGTGCATTTTAAAAAATCACTTATCTGTTAATTTCTCTGCACTATTTAAATCTTAGTAGTTTAGAATCAACTTACAAGTAAACCATCCTCCAAAAACTAAATCACCTGAGAAGACATTTTTTTCTACCATGGCTTTGACACAGAGTCTCATGACATTATAGAAAAAAATCCTTCAATCTCTTCCAGTCTTCAGTTTTTGTTTTTAATTAATTATTAAAATTTGAATATTACTGCTTGGCCTTTTCCTCCCTATTAGAGAATTTTTCTGAAAAATTTGCTATATGATGATTATTAAAGGAAAATCTAAGCTATATGTTTCCCTATCCAGAAATACAGGCAGCAGTTTTCTCTCCTCATTGGTATGAAGTTGAATTTCCTTAACTTCAGGCAACTAATTAAAAAATAATCCAGGTCAGTCTCAACATACTGACATTGAATATGATGGTGGTAATGACAACAATGATGAAATTAGTAGTTAGATTTTTTTAATGCCAGGTTTTCAAATCCTTCTAATAATTTAAATTCATGGACTCACTTTATCAATCCAAGAAATGACTTATATTAGACTGTAGTAGATGTAAGAAACAATGATATACAATACAAATCAGTGTGAACTTTCTAGTTGCTGTCTTTAATTATATCCTCATATGTTTAATTTGGTAAATGAATCATTTACTAAAACTCCAAATTATCAAGCTAGAGAAGGATAACTGGCCTTTAATGAATAATGGCAAAAATTGGCAGGAAGGAATAAAATCATGACCCAATAATATAATCAATGAGATATTCTGACACTTAAATTGCTTATTCCTACTTAGTGAAACATAAGAGGATTTATTTATTTGAAGCATTTTGAGGGAGCAAGAATTGCTAATTGCTGGTAAAGAAGCTTCTGGCTTTGATTTCCCAAGACTTCATGAAACCAACTGTAGTAGTATACACTTACAATATAGACTAGGTGTCAAACGTATTAGAAGTTCCAGATAATCTTCAATGTGAAAGTGAGTTAGAGGCTAGAATGGAACACATAAGACCCTGTGTTAAGGAAAAACAAGAAAAGTTCATGGGAACATGTATCATACCTGTTTGGTATTCCTATTTTTAGATGTCACCATGAAAGAAAAATCTGGGCTAGAAGCAGCCACTGAGGAAATTGCCAAAGGACATTTACAGTAGAGGTTAATAATTGACAGTGCGTATCAAGTTTCACTTCTATTTCATTTTGCAAATACATTAAAAGTTATGCAACAGTACCTAAAACTAGCTTATGGAATTGATATTTACCTAAATGGTAGATGTCAAAATTGTGAGACGTACTTTTCTTTTTACATTGTTTTTTTGATTTAACTCAGCAGCCAGTCCTCTTAAATGCTCAAGAACCATTGTATCCTATTGACTACCCAAGAGTGTAGGCTATAGGTCTCATAACCAAGGAAACAAAAATTAATCACTTCTTATTGTGCTGAATGTTTCTTATAATATAGAATTTTCTAATGGGTTAAAAATAAGTAACAAAGAGGATTTTGAGATTTAATGATAAGTGTGCAACAAATACTTTTTCTTCTACACAGCCAGTTTTAACAACCAAGAATATATTTTCAATGAGAATGCTTCATTAATTAAAGGGACAGAGTTTGGGAGAGAAGTTCACTTGTATAGTATCAGCGAGAGATATGACCAAGACTAATGAAGCCTGGGAAGACTTCGTCGAGGGCAATTACATAGTAGGCTAATATTTTTTAATTCATTTATTCAAACAGAGAACTATCTTAAGAGTTTCTGACCATCTTACCAATAATCAAATTCATCATTCAGTGTCTCAAAATATTAAGAAAAATATTTCTCCCTATGAGACAGTTTCTACATAGCAAGGTAATAGAATATTTAAAAACACCAAAACTGGAAGCCAGTGACCTCAAACATCAGGGCAAATACCTTGGGAGAGTATAATGTTCAGTAAACTAACTGTGGATAACTATGCCTGAAAAAAATAAAGAATAAAATAAAATCTATAAGAGGCCCCTAAGATGGCTCAGAAGGTACTTGATGCCAAGCATAACGTGAGTTTTCGCTTGTGAAACCCACATGGTGGAAAGAGAAACTGATTCCCACAAATTGTCCTCTTACCTGCATTTAAGAACTATCACATACAACACACACACACACACACACACACACACACACACACACACACACAAATTTTTCAAAATGCTAAAAGAAAGACTATTGTTTAGCATAAAAAGATATGATTACCTTGATTTGAAAATGAGATAACAAACCACCACATGGTATGCCATAATTATACAGAGATTTTATATACCAATTAAGAATATAAAATAGTAGAAAAAGTACAAAAGGTAATAAACAATAATGGAGAATTTGAAAAGTGAAAAATACTTTGATCCCTAGCACCTTGGACTTTGGTTTTTAACTTGGCACTTTATGATCACATGGTCTGCTCTTCAGAACTGTGACAAACTAGGAAGAAATCCCAGCATCCTGGAATGTCTGTATGGAAACTCAGATTCACAGCTGGAAGACTTCTCTAACCAAATTAATTTGATTTGTGTAGGAATAAGCTCAATGCTTACCTTAGGACTTTGTTTTATTGTGTTTCATTTTATTTTAATTGATGAGATTCTTTCACTATGTTTAGAGGGAGTAGCCTGAGAAAAAACAAAAACAAAACAGTGAAAGTATTGTCCATATTGTCCATGTGATTCTCTGAAGCTCACAGTTAGTGACAAACCAGTGGGATGACTCAGAATCTTCTAATTCAGGGCCCGGTATCAACCATATCCTAAACTCTTTTCTGTTTCACACCCCAAATTCTTGTCTTTGTAATATTATTTTCCTTACCAGTGTAGTGAAATGATATGGCTTTTTGTTTTGAATCATTCTTCATGAAAAAATAAATCTTTCACTTTTATTACTTGTTGTTTATATTTAATTTACTTCCTTGCATTACTCTCAAAATCTGAATAACCACAGCTATCAAGAAAATACTTGGAAATGACAAATTTTAAGAAATTCTACAATGTATTGACCAACAGGAAGATTTAATGCTGGTCTCATTGTTCAAGAATAATTACTTTTCTGGGAGGAAAAACTTTGTTCCCCTTAAGATTTCAGCAAAGTGAGCTCTAGAAACATACCAGTTGTGGAGACAGTTTTATGCAATATCTTGAGTTTAGTTGAGTGAAATTTCTATACAATCTCGGAACACAATCATGGGTCCAGGGCCATCACTTTGAGCTTGAATTGTAGAGTATATTAGTATGAATGATTGGCAGATATTCAGCATTTTTTCCTAATTATAAATATTATCATATTTTGACACAATCTTTGTTCTGTCTGGCAGTCACTCTTCCTAGTATCTAAAGTCACTTCTAGCGATCTCTGATAATGAACCTTTTCATACAGGTGGAAAGATATGAGGTATCATCTTGTTGCATTTCAGATGAGACTTTGAAATGTGTCCTCAAATAATGTACTCAACAATTGATATCAGTGATTTGTCAGCTTTCGAGGTCATTTTATTTTTATACTGATTATTTTTATTTTTTATGTGTATGTGTGTTTGCCTGTATATACTTACATATACTATGTATGTATATATGTGTGTATATATACATATATGCATACAAACACATATGTGTATATTTACATGTATATATATGTATAGTATGTGTGTATGTATATACATATACATGTCACATGTGTGTCAGGAAGGAAAGTGTGGGGATCAAGTCCCCTGAAACTGGAGTTACAGAAGGTTGTGGACTATCATGTGGGCTCTGGGAATTGACCTGGTACCTCTGCAAGAGCAACAAGTTCTCTTAACAAATGAGTCATCTCTCTAGCTCCCTACTTTAAAAGTTGTTGTTTTCAAAGTCTCTGTTTTGTGGATGCCAAATAGACATCTTAGAAACAGCTATGAGGAAAGGCAAAATCATTAGTCCTCTCTCCTCCTTCCTTCAGTGCTCAAGGAGAATTTCATTATTAATCATTTATGTATTATCTCTATAGTGCCTGCTTCTTTATTAATCACCTCCATGGAATCTATTGCTATTAATCATCAGTCTTGAGCCTGAGTATTACTGGTAATTATCTCTGAATGTTCATTGCCTGTTGGTTTAATTACTTATTTTTCCCCAGGAGTACAGACTATTTCAGGCCCCTGACTCTCTCTTTCTCCCTCTCCCTCTCCCTCTCCCTCTCCCTCTCCCTCTGTCTCTCTCTCTCTCTCTCTGTCTCTCTCTGTATGTGTGTGTGTATGACAAATTTAAAGTTTTCCTATTAAGCCTTAATTATTATAGCATGTAATGAAACTATTTAAGCTGAAGTATCCCAATGCTTTGTCACTTTTGGGTGTCTAAAATTCTTATTACATAGGAAGTCATACAGTCAGGAGTAATCTGTGCTTATTATTGAATTAACTGTTATGTCTTCCTCAATAATTTTTGAAGGTTTTTATAAACTGTTAATTTGATTTCTCCAACAATAAGCACAGTGGGTTCCTTGGGGGCTTTATTTTGTTTTGTTTTGCTTTACTTAAATTCATTAGATGCTTAGAGAAATCAGAAAGAAATGAGACGAAAATACAGAATCACTGTGATGTGTTCTTATTAGTATACATGTAACTATAGAGGAGAAGCCTCTATAACCTTAGATTGGGGCAAACTTAAGGTTAAAGAAAATTTCTTTGTCTTAATTGTCTTTTATCAGAAAATGATAACCAGAGTATGTATAATACAAAATAGAAAATGAAATAAATGTTTGATCTCCTTTAGAGAAGGTATCTTATGACAGTACAGGTGTCTGCCATCACACTTTCAGACACATCATTTTGAGAAAAAAAGGGTCTCAAGAGGAAGAATGTTATTTTTCTGAACATCACCTATACCTTAATGCATTATTCCCTGCGTTGGATATTATGTGTGGCTTCCATTAATTCAGGAAGTTTCACCACAGATGCTCTGATGATTCACAGAGTCAAAATCTTAGTCTAAATTTTCCTGACTTCAAAGCTTGTAAACTCTACTCTCTCAAGTTAAAGCAAGTATGTAAATAGTATCATTTATATATGTATGAAAGTGAAAAGTGGGGCATAAATACCATTGTTCTAGAACTAAGAATGCTTCATTCACTTCTAGATGAGTTATTCAGAACTATGGATGCCTTGGACGTGGACAATATATGGAAGAATATATTTATGCCAGAAAATGTAAATCTGTTTATTTAAACCTCACCAATGGGGAAAAAGATACAAATATAGTATGTGCCCCTCTGTACTTCTTATTGGCATCTTACTAAGTGTCCTGAGACAATAGTCCTTCATTGGGCTTAATGAAGACAAGTGACATTTTAACAGTGGATGTTTAGAGCATCTAGCATAATATCTAACATGTGTGGGATGCTTGTCAACACTAATGTATCTGTTTAGTCACTGTTGATTTGTTGAGTGCATGCCGGTATATCAGCACTACCATATCTACAATGGTATAGCTGGGTTATGTTTTAGGAAAGAAAATACATAATACTATTTATTAAAGACCTTATAATTTATTTTGAGACATAATAGCTATACTTTAGTGTTATATGTCCCAAATAATTATAAGCAAATCTCCAGACTTACTATCTTATTTAATATCCCACGTGCTCGGTGAAATGACTACTGTTATTTGGCTATGTTATAAGGCAAAATAAGGGACAGGGAGTTTAACTTGAGCAAAGGCAATAGTTTGGGTAAGTGGAAAGTAAAATTACAAATATGAAATGTGAAAATTTAAGCAAAAGGACTCAATACAAATGCACACTAATAAACACTACAGAGAATTACAGCATTCTACATGTAAAGAGAAAATAGAGCAAACTCTGAACAATATAAGAGAAAGACTGTTCCCCCAACTATACAGTAAATAGTTGCTGAGTGCAGGATAGTTGAAAGATTTAAGAATTTCTTTAGTACAGCTAGCTAATTGTAATATTCAGCACAATAAGGTATAATTTGTCAACCAGGGCCCAAATTAAGAAGTTCTGTGAAAAATATTAGAATGAAGTCGACATTTCATCTATTTCTGGGGAGATGGAGGATTTGTTTTAACTGTTTTTAGTAATCATAGAAAGCTGTATTTCTGCCACTGAGGTTACAAAGCACATCAAGAACTACCTACCATTTTAAAATTTGTCTTCCCACTGACTCATCTTCTTAACTTTAATTTATTTTTTGCCTGTGTCATAACAACAACATTGTGGAATTCATTTACATTGGTTCTTTAACTGATCATTCATTACCTTTCACGTGTTTGGGAAAAACAATGTTAAGTAGATTCAGTATTTGTTAATTCTTTAATTCATTCAAAAATCACTGTCAAATACAACATAAATGAATAGGACTCCATTTGGAACAGTTGAAGAGCAGCATGCTGTGAACTCTCTGCCTTACTTTTGAGCTGACATCAAAACTCTGTGCTGTTCCTAGGCAAATTTCTTTTCTCTTTTTAATGTTGCTTGAGTTCTCTCTCTTGCAGTTCCATTTCATTGTCCCTCCAATTATTTAATGAGGGTGGAGGGAAAAAAAGTTAGTTAATTGGAAAAATAAACAAGTCTAACAAGAATGGACAGGGAACCTATCTCCAGGAGAGTAGATGTTTAATTTTCATATCATAGTTCAGATTTCTGAGTGGGCATTTTTTTTGAATTCATGAATTCTGAAAACACTTTCTCAATTGTAAAACTATATTTAGCTTTAAGAGACATGTTGGGAATTTTATGTTTGGTGTGGACAGTTAATTTGGTGAGAAGATCCAAATGAATGAGACATAAAAAAAAAGATAAATCAATATTTCTATGGACTGTCCAGATGGCTCAGCTTGTGAATGTACTTGCTGCCCAGGCTTAAGACCTGAGTTTGAACCCTGGACTCACATGGTAGAAAAAGGTAACTGACTCTGCAGTTGTCCTCTGAGTTCCACATGTGTGCACACCATGATACTCAGGTGCCCAACCCCCCAAATAAGCAGTTAGATGATAGAAACATTAACAAATAGCCAGATGAACACATAGCTTGAATCATGTGATGCTGATAGATATGATAATTAATTTTCTGAAAAGACAGGGATTATGGGGAATTTGTATTACAAATGAAACGGAACCATTCAAGATTCTTGACACGTGGGGTAGTACATTTTCCTAATAGCTTTGGTATCTCTAGATAACAATGGCTAAGAATCTATCCAACATAGGAAATGCCAAACAATGCCCAGTAGGATGATTCATAAGCTCTCAATTGTAGATCAACACCATTATTTGTGCTAGATCCAACAGTAGTTTCTATACAGAAGAGAAAGTTATATTTACAGCTCAATTGCAACTTGAAGGAAAGAAAAAGAAAATGGTAACATGGAAACAATAACATTTAACATATCTAACAAACATACTTTATGCCAGGGTCTGGCCTACACGATTTGTATATTGTATTTTGTGACATCATTTGCACAGTCTGATAAAGAAAGTACTTTTATCTCAGCTTGTTAGATGAATATATACCATTAGCCTAAGATCAGACCACTGACAAACAATAGATAATCAGAACTCTAATGGACTTATCTCTGAAATATCTTGATTTCTGTTATTTGTTTGCTTTTTGCCTTGACATTTCTGCTCTGTTATTCTTTCATTCTTTTGTACATTTTTCAAGTGGAATAAAATCTTCTACATAAATTTTCTACTCCTTTCCTATACTTTTTTACTTCCACATTTGACCAAAAACTCTACGCTCAAGAATTAGGGAATGTGTGGATTGAGGTGGAAAACATCTTCACAATAAGTTTATGTCTTCTCTTTCGTCTCTTTAAAAATATATTCTTCCTTCCAAACAGAGAAGAAAACTCTAAATGATTTTTTTTTTTAAGACGGCCAAGTTTCTGATGCAATGAGTGCATATTCCTACTACCTCCCTAAGAGGTACCTTCTCTTCTTGAGGTTAATAGCATTCATATATCTTATCAGCATTTCTCAAAGATGGCTTCTGGAAAATTGTTTAGAAGTCTGGCCTAATTTGGAGATATTTTTTATGATAAATGCAGGAGTGATACATTCTATGATCTGGGAGAGGTCCAAAGGATCCAAATTTCCATTGTATAATTAGATATTGACTTTTCAATCACCCCATGTAAAAATTGGATGCTTTTATTGTTGAATCATTTGTTATTATAATTTTATATGTTTGCATATCAAACTACTAACTTCAGAGAACCTTTTCTTAAAATTAAGATTGTGTTTTGGGCAAGCAAGGAACTGAATCCTCCTTCCCCAAATTATTCCATCTACTTTCTCATTGTCTTTTCCTTTTGTTTTTAGATGTCTATTTAATTGAGATGTTTAGGTCCCTTAAAAACTTTAACCAGCTTTCTCTATGAACCTGGGGATGAGCAGCATTTTTTTACATGAGGCTGAGTCAAATATCTAGGCTGAAAACACATGAGGCAAAAGATTTTCCAAACTGTGATGCTATGTCCAGCATTCTTTACTTGTTAAAAATAGACATTTCTAAGCAAAAGGCTCTTTGTTCATTTTAATAGTGTAATTGAAAGAAGAAAAGGGACATTTCCCTTTAGAAGCTGAAAAGGTCTTGTGATACCTCACAGAAACAGTCATTTTCTCTTTGTACTCTATTTTTTAATTAAAAAAAATAGTTTTTGCTATTTAATTTAAAATTCCCTGGGAATGTATGACTCTAAATTTATCCTTACGTGGCATGGTAGAAACTCTGAACATTCCTTTATAGATGATGTTTTTAAAATGAGGGGCTTTTGTAACTCAAGATGATCTTAACTTCACTATGTAGCTGAGTATGACGTTGGACTTCTGATTCTTCTGCCTCTGTTTCCCGAATACTGGGATTACAAGGCTGTATCAAGACACCTGGCTTTTGCAGTATTCAGGATAGAAACTGTGACTTTGTGCGTAATAGGCCAGTGCTCTACAGCCAGAACTATACCCTAAGACTACAGGCAAAATAATTCAAGGGGCCATATTGATATTATGTTTGAGATCTACACAAGTCAATAAACCAGATGTAAGCATTCTGGTTCTCACTCCTTTCTTCTCCAAGTTTAAGGGGCTACTTTTGTTTGTTCTCAATCTGGTTATGTTTAGCTCATTGTTGCTGCAATAGATTCATTAAGTGTCACTCATGTCCATGAGAAAAGGGAGTGTTGAGCACAGTATTGTGCCAATAGCTCTCTGAAAAACATTTAAATTTCTACTTACCTATTAGCATTACAAGTTGTCAGTTTATTACGACATAGAGAAAAGAATATTGGACTGGTCTTCTACAGTGTCAGTGAAGATTAGATCTTGGGAAAGAAAGTCAAGGACCTCTGCATGGAAGGGATGAATGATAGACTCACTGAAAAGATATAGATAAGTTATTGGGGGAAAAGAAGAAAAGGGAAAGAATAGAAACTGAGACATTCATAAATATGGATGGATTTTGCAGAAAATTGCATTTGAGATATTCATTCAAGGGCAGAAGGAGTACATTAACTATGTGTTTGTCTGTCTTTCTCTTTTCTCTTCAATATTTAGTATCATCTTTTGAAGGTACAACAGAAGAACAGTGAACCAGTTACATTATATCTGAAAGCATGTGATTATTTGATGAGGGTCCACCATGAGAAAACCAACATTTCACATTCAAGGTCTTTTTGACCCAGCTTGAGTTAGGTATACCTATTTTGAAATTTTGCTTCTCATGATTTTTTTTTCTTGACATTGTGCTCAAATTTTCTTCTCCATTATATAACTTTCTCTCTATATATTTAAAATCATACCCTATTTTCCTTGTCTTCTCATTTATTGTGTTAGGAACACTAGTCTTATATTTGATATATTAACCTCTGAGTGATAATTATTTTTATCTGAGTTCAACTCTTTACAATGGCAACGTGTGGTGCTCCACAGATAGGATTCTCAGAGAAAATGATAGAAAGTATTCTACATCCACAAATAGATATCTATATTTTCTGGAGAGCCCAAAGGGCATGCAGCTTATGAGGAGAATATATTCAAGACAATCCACTGAAACAAAGTAAGAATAGTGAGTTTATAACTGAAGTACAACAGAGTCATGCAGTCACCATGTACTCCCAGATTAGTGAAGCATACTGAAAAACTGGTTAGTTGAGGTCAAGAACAGAGGCTTCTTCTCTTCCTCAATCATAACTCATAGCCTAGGCGCTACCTGCCTTCTTGAGAAAGAGATAATGCCAGCATTTCTCAAAGTGCTTCCATCCTTCCATCTAACTGTTATCAGGGTAAATTCTAGATGTGTGCTGCCACAAATCGAGTGTGCACTTTTTCTCCACTAATGGGGTGGAGACTCTATCCTGGGATCCCAAACTACTGACAGCTCAATCACCTGTATCTCAGCTGGTAAGGTAGATAGTTCTATGATGAGACAGACATACTAAAATGAACTGAGGTTGCTACTGTTCTGATCCACTGAGATCGTAAGTTATGACACTGAGAGTGAAGCATGACACTTGCTATCTCAGTCTGAAGTCCATAGCCTTCGCTTAAGAACATTCTTCTTGATACTTGACTAATGTTGGAGCATTGTCAAACCATTACCTTTATTAATTTAACACAACTATAATTTTATGGTTTTTCCTCAATAATAATGATATTGGTCTTGAGTGATTTTCAAAGATGCCTCCTGGAATGCATTCTTATGTAAACACATTCTTTCTCTTTGATTACTAATATTTGATTTCTTGATTTTACCTTGCACACTGTTGTGGAAGTTTATTTTTAGTTGTGTTTAAAATAATTGCTAATGTGCACTGTTGGAAAAAGGGATGCATTGGCCTTGGCATTTTGTAATGTCTGCAGGTGTTGGATTTCTCTGTGGGATGGTTGATTGCTTATGATCTGCACCTGAGGAGTTCTGAAAGAATGAAAACACCTGAGCTAAGATGCTCAAGTTTCCACTTGCAATAAGGCACTGGCCATGATGGTGGTTCCCTCTGCTGAGGTCTGGCAGGGTTTACATCTGTGAATATACCTCCTTGTCTACTTGGTGAGCCACCACAGCAGCATACTACTACAAATGGTGTACCAATGTGAGACAGGACATCATGCTAGCTGTATCAAACCTGGAGGCAAGGAAGAAGAGAAAAAACTCCAGACATCACAGAATTCAGTAAAGTACGCTCAGGGAAGCTACCAGAGGATAGAGATTAAGGTATTGATTGAAGGCCCCTGAAAGATGAGGAGACAAAGAAAGGGAAATAAGCTTCTATTAAGAGAAAATTGTGAACCTTAAGTGAGAAAGAGGGTTTAAAAGTTAGAACCAGAGAAGAGAGGCCTTTAAAGAAAGACATTTTCGTGGTAAAAACAAATACTCCAGCTGGGAGCAAGAACAAGCAAGTTCTAATAGCTATTCCTGATTATGGAGCCCATACTCCCTCTTGCAACTGGTGGTAGCAGATTGTATTACAAATTGAGTTTTCTGATAGCTGAGTTGTATGTACATGAAGCTCAAAATGTTGTGTTTCAGGTCTATGAAGGGTGTATGTTTACCCTTAGTGGTGGAGAAAAAGAATGCTACACTGCCAGAATGTTTCCGCCAGAGATACTTTCTACTGGTGCAGGACTCCTACTATTGTGGAAGCCTCAGTTTAGAGACTAAAACCCACTTAGTTACACTGGACAGTGTTATTTTTCCTTGCAAACCTGTCTGTCTACGAGTGGTAACTCCAAACTACTAGGAAACCTTTTCTACAAACAAGGACTAGTTATTTTTGCAGGAAACCCAGACTCAATCTTAAAACCTGGAAAGGGTTTCCTCAGGGTCGGCACATAGAAATTGTTTTCCAGAACTAGCTGAGGTTGTATCTCATGCTAGCAGTCAAACTTGGTACTGTAAGAGTCACCTAGGTGTTACTGGTTTTGAAGACATGAAGGGCTCATGTAGAGAAGCTGAGTCTTGGTACCATGAAGAGAGCCCAGTAAAGACCATTGGTGAAGGTGTAGCCTCAGTGGCAATTGAAGGCTCAGACTGAATGGGGGGGATGGTTGATTGCTAATGATCTGCACCTGAGAAGTCTGCAAGAATAAAAACACCGGAGCTTAGATGCCTTGGGTTCTGCTGTGAGTGTGGTACTGACCATGGTGCCATCATGCCAGACCCCTGCTGAGGTCTGGCAGGGCTTACATCTATGTGCCCCCTTGTCTTCTTGGTGAGCCACCACAATCATTTACTACTACAATACACTTTCTTCTTAAGATATTTGACTTTGCTAAGAATATATATAGCTTTCATTCTTTGACACAGAATCCATCTTTCTACTTGTAATCTCTTTGCATTACTGTATATTACTATTCTCCATATGTACAGGAAGGATTTGTCTCTACTGAAATTTTTATGAGTATCACCTAAATTTGTAGAAGTCTTCTCAGATTTACCGAAGTCACAATTTTAGTGGGCAAAGAATTCTTTAAGCACTCTTAAGCAGTTTGCTTCTGATCAATCACAAATAAATAGAAGTATGGGTGTTCATTTCCCTCTACACCATGCCATTGCTCAAAAAGTGGAGAAAAGTTTGTCCTGGATGCTAAATATGAGCCTCATGTGTCCACATGAAGGACAAAGTGGCCCAGTGTGCAGAATTGCAACACTAAGCTGGCCTTCTGTGTAAAGAATGAGGGAAAGTGAGCTTAAAGATGCTGTAGATCAGCACTGAGCAGTCTGCGGCCATATGCTGCCCCTCAGCTTTGCCATATGGCTCTGAGTCAAGCATCAAACTCCCCTTTCAGTGCATTCAAAGATGAGGGATTTAGGGAGGGTGGAAATTCTGCTATAGAAACTTGTTTCTGAGAGTAGATAGATTTTTAAGTGTTCAGCTCTCTAGCAGGTGCTCTCCAGCTGGGCTGTGGCGGCAGCCGAAGTAAGGGTTTATGATGGGTAGAAATGAAATAAATAGAAATAAATGCCTGAGGAGAGGCTCTGGACCAGGTGGGGTGATGGTGTCCTGTGCAGCCATAGTTTCAGAGCCCCAAAGAACCCAGAGCAAGAAACAGTGAACTTATTTTATTGACTGAACAGACAGTGAATATTACTATTTTCTTTTTGCTGTGTCACTTTGGAAGTTGACATTGTGCTTTATTGTAGCATCAAATCATCTTCTTCTTTTTGGTTTCAGGCAGTTACATTATGAATAATCTTCTAATACTTAAAAAATTCTATTGTGCTTCCTTCCCCCCCCTTAACTCCTCCCTCCCCATTCCTCCATCTTTCCCTTCCCCTCTTTCCTTTCTGCCTCTCTCCTCATATTTTCTCTCAGTATTTCTTTCGACTAACTAGTGTTTATTACAGGGTGACATGCTTTTTAAATAATTTATATGTGCAATGCAAGTTACTTTTCCTGGTGGAATTCTTGATTTGGTGGGAAAAAATGTTAATAATACATCTTTCACTACAGATCAGTAATATTTCCAATGTAGAACAGGTTAAGTCTGATTTATGGATTAAATATTTGGGGCTGAGAGTAAAGGATGCTTAAGAAGACACTAGAGAAAACTGATTTGAACTAAGCCCATCCCTCCAATACTTTAACTCATTAATTATTTTCCCAGATTGGTCACAGTAAGCCTGCTTATTCAGTTGATATGTCCCTTCAATGATTAAAACTTATTCCAGGAACTAAACTTCAACAAACCAAACCACAATAATTCCAGTGGTCATTGGCACAGAATCTGTTTTTAATCACATATATTTATTTTTATTATATGAATGTTTTGCCTGCATGTCTTCCTGGTCACCATGTTTGTGCCTGGTCCATGTGGAGGCCAAAAGAGGATATTAGATTCCCTGGAGTTGCAGGTGACTATGAGCCACTGTATGGAAGCTGGGAATTATATCCACATCCTCTGCAAAAGCAACCAATGGTCTAAACTGTTGAGCCATCTTTCCAGCCTATAATATCTTCTCAAATCACACATATCTCTGGGTAGCTAAAATAATTAAAATATTATAAAACCAACCTAAGATAAAGCGTGACTAGACAAGTGTCTGGCATGATAATGTCACACAAGCAATAAAAAAATCTTCTTCAAATATTAAGATAAGCCAAGCTAGCAAATCTTCAATTTGCTTACATTACTGATTTCCCACTTTGGAAGTGTAATACAGGGGAAGAAGCTAGGATTACAAAGCAGAGTCATTTATATCACATTCCATGGATAGGAAGTGACAGAGTGGATATCAGAGGCAAGGACTTTCCATTCAGTTCATAGTCTACATTTTAGTTATTGCTTCATGTCATGTAACTGAGAATGTTGCTTCATTGAGCCACTGGGGAAACATTTACTGTAACTAGTTTCCTGTGTGTTGTCCCCTAATTTCACCTGTAGTAATTCTACGGAGTTGGCCTCTGTGTTGTTCTCCTTTCATGATTTGAGAATTTTCACTTTCCATAGTCATCAACTCTAAATGAAACAAAGGCAATTCTAAGATTAATAGAACTCCTTGACTTTAATACAAAAGATCATAAAAGCTCCAGGTTTTTGGTAGAGCCTGAGACAGAGCAGGTGACCAAGTGTGATGGTTGTGTTGCTTAAACATGATTTAAATGTGTGCCTCCATGACTTGCATGTTCAGATTTAATATTCAATATGAGAAATAGGAGGGTATAATTGTAGTTGACTAACAGGTTGCAAAGGGCTTTGAGAGGTTGTTGGTCATTTGAGTGACCCCTCCAGAGTCAATCATGTTGGTTTTATTAGAGAAATAAAGGCTTGTTATGTAAACCTTGTGCTGCTTCATGCTTTCTGATTTGATATCCCCAGAAGTGTGAACTGTCATGAGCTAGTTTTCTAATTTACCTCGTCTGTGGTACTGTAGTATCAATCATAGAGAACAGACTAAGTAATAAGCGAAACAAGTTCTGCAGTAGAAGAATAAGGTCATATCACTATGGCTAGGACAAAACTGGATTCTGTGCATTATTTTCCAGTATGTTCACTTACAGATGCCCCTATTCTCCCAGTGTGAAAGGTAGGAGCAAGAGAGACTCATTCAAAGAACTAAGCAGCATTTTGATAAGTAAAACAATTTACTAATGCCGTTACTACTTTTGTTGCAAAGTACATGTCATTGGAACCTGAATTACACAGTTCAAAATGATACACAGAAGTGTGACTTGCAAGTCTAGTCCAGGGTTGCATCAGAGACCAGCTCAAAGTATTTGTCATTAGTCACCTTATTGAAAAGAAGGTTAGTGGACTTTTGACAATTCTCCCCTATAAGAAGTTACTAAAAACAGAAGAAATACAATGAAAAATATTCGTGGAAAGGAACAATTATAAAGAATCTATCCCTGCTTCTATTCAAAGCATATTGAGCACTTATGATGCACAGACACAAGTGGACATTAGTGCTGGAATTAAGGATGTAGCAGACCAAATCTGCATTGCCTTGTATCTCAGTAGCCTTGGCCAGTGCATAAAAATGAGGCATAAATTGATTACTAGTATTTTTCAAAATTATTACTGTAAGCATTGATGTACCGAATAGGTACTGAAATCCCCCAAGGTATTAGACATGGAATGAGCATGGATCATGCAGTGACAAAGTATATTCAGTTGCTGTCTTAGAGGATCTGAAAGCTGAGTGGGAGGAGAAAATAGTTTCTCTTGAATATGATAGATATTTGCCATGTGAATCTGAAAGTGAGGTTGATGATGCCTAACTGGAGAGGCTGGGCAGTGCTAATAAAATTCAAATTCTTAATGTAAGGCATTTTATACCATAGAAATATTGAATTATAGTACATTAATAGATATTAAATTGGAAACAAGTATCTGAACATAAAAGACAATTTCATACTTCAAAAAAGTGGGAAAATACTCAGGACTGTATTTACTTCAATAAATTGGAAACGTATATTAGTGAGTAAATATTCCCAGTGGTCTTAAGAAACAAAACTTATCCTTATGTTTAGCCATTATTTTTTACATATTTAAAAAGATCTTATTTTTACCTTGTTGACAAATATGTCTTCGTTGATATAGGATATTATTGATTATTAGACATACTTTCATTTACCACTAAGAAAATCTTAAAATCCTTGTCAACCAGAAAAAACGTGGTGAGCTAAGGGCTATCAGCAAGTGAAAAGTATGGAACTCAGAATATTAGATATTTTGGAGGAATCAGTTAAAGTTCTGATATGTGACCAGCAAAAGGAGATATTTTTATGTGTGGTGGATCCTGCTAGACTCTCCCCTCGCCTCCATTTCCTTTCTTCTGCTCCTCTCTCTATGTGTGGTGCCCACCTTTGTGTATGCATGCATGGTCTTGATTTAAAGGTTTAAAGGTTAGGAGATACCCATTATAACTGATGAGGTCTTAGGACTGGCTCTAGCCGTAGACGGAGAGAGCTGGTGATGCATGTCAGTGCTGACAGAGTAAAGGTAGTTAATAATAGGAATGTTTCCCTCCCCTTTGTACATCTTGCAGAAAACGTCAAGGCTGTGTATAAAATGTAGCAACATGGTTAAAAAAAAGACTCTGGATCCATTAATCATTCCTAGCCTATTTGCAAGCATAAATATTCTCATTACTTCATTATATATATATATATATATATATATATATATATGTGTGTGTGTGTATGTATATATATATATATATATATATATATATATATATAGTTGTGATATGTCATCATAGAAATAACACTAATGTAACACTGGGACATACATGTTCTACATTTATTTCTTACTGAATATTAAGTATCTGACAAGTTTAAACCAAATGCTCTCTTGCTTCTGGCAGAGATGGGATTCCTCTATTGGCTCAGTGATTGTGGATCTTCAGTTGAACCTGCTTCACATGACTGGTGTAAAAAACCAAGTGGCTTCTTACTGAGTCTGTTCTCTTGTGGTATAAATACTGAGCTCATGATGGTAATTGACCACCATTATATTACTCATTTCAAAACTGCATTGGTATGTTTCCTGAGGTTAAGCACTTATGACTTGATTGTCCATTGGCTTAAAGCTTCTCTTTTTTATTTTATACACAGTCTGACTTCTAGAAGAGGCTCTTAAAACTGAGATAGCCTGGTTAAGGTCAATATATGCTAGTCCACTTTTCTTAATATTTTCTCATAAAACATAAATATCCATACATCACATTCTCATGAATATTCCTACCACAGTTAGGAAAGCTTTCCACGAAGATGTGTATAAAACACATGCAACAGTGCATCATGAGGCACAGGATAGATGGGATTATTTGGTTCTTTTTCTTAGGCTTCATTTTGACCACTCAGGAGCTTCCTTTCCAATGGTTACAAGAAAGGACATTTGTGTCCTAGTAAGTGGGGGACAAGTTATATCTGTCCTTAATTAACACAGGTGCTTGTTCGTCCTTCTTAGGTGAAGTGTTTGTGTGTGTGTGTGAGTCACGGAAGGATTGGGCTCTAAGCACTACTACTAATACAGTTAGGATATATTCTAGTTTCTATGTTTCTACAGAAAAAACTGATTGGAGGATAAGGGATGATTGAAAAGCTGAGACTTCAGAAGATGTGATTCTGGATTCTGTAAGGCTGATTTACAATTTACTGCCTACGCCAAGGACATAGTCAATGGTAGATTAAAAATGAGCGATGACATTTTAGAATTATTTTATATTTGTGGTTTCTAGACTTTGGCAATTTTTTTAATATGTGGTAAGAGTAATAGAGATCAGGAGATAATTAATTTTGAAAATATAGAATTTAAATTTGATATTTAAATTGACTGATTTTGTGTCATGTGCCCATGTGTGTATGCACATGCCTGTGTCTGCATGTGGAGGATAAAAGAGAACATGTGTGTCCTACTATGACTCTGTGTTTTATTCCCTTTGGACAGCACCTCTTGCTCAACCTGTAGGTATTCTGGTGACCCAGAATCCCCAGTGACCCTCTGCAAAGCAGTCTCTATACCATCTGCACGCTAATTGTGATTGGCTCTTCTGCACTTAGTCCTAGACAAGCCAGATTTGACTTGAGGTACTTATGCTCTACCTTGGGGGTGTCAACTAAGACACTGTTCCAGTGATGTTTAACCTACTTTTATTAATCAAAACATATACTGAACTTGCTTTTTCCCAAACATTGCTCTAAAATCTTTACAACAAATCTTTAAGGAAGTATTATTATCCCTATTTTATCCACATTTCTGATAATTGCCATAGTTATCTTTTGTGGGATGTAATGAGAATCTATGCAATAGTTAACTTAATTCAATCCTGAAGGATAAATGTTGCTATCTTCTACTTCTATTGTAAGTATGATTATTGACCCACTTGTTTGGATGCAATGTCCCTATGGTCCAGAAGACAGCATCAGGTTCCTGGAACTGGAGTTACAGATGGTTGTGAGCCACCATATTGATGGTAGGAACCAAACGCCATTCCTTCAGAAGAACAGCAATTGCTCTTAATTGCTGAGCCATCTCTCCAACCCTATATCTTCATTGTATATAATAGCAAAGTTGGTAACTTGTGTAATTTGACTGCCATCATGTAGCTTTTTGTTTCTTCAGAGCTGATTGTCCTTTTAATCAGAACAGTGGGAATAGAGAGTGTGCAATATGGTGCAGGGAGCTCTGGTTTTGTAGGGTGGAAAGGGGAATTTGAGGGACAGAAGATTCTTTCTGCAGGCCAGTTCCCCTGAAGTCTCAAAAATGATAAATACCAATGGAAGTTAGTATATTGATCATCTTATCAGAAGCTTCCCTGACCCTGGCAACCCACAAATGATCTAGGAGGAATTGCATAGCTTTATAAGAATAAGTATACCAAATATGAATTTCTATTATGTAAAAAATATCAAATTTACAGGTCAGATGAAGTCATTTGCACAATGTGGCATGCTCAGAATTCATCCATCCTGCACTTGACTTCAGTATTTGTGATTCTGAATCCCTTCTGCTCTTCTCATGGCATTTCACTGGAAGCTTTCAATCAGCTTCATACAAGGGCATTTCTACACCCGCAGTGTCACATTAGAATTAGATAATGTTCTCCAAGTGCTGAAATCTTCATCTCCCAGTGCCTAGTCATCTGACTGCAATTTAATGAGATAATTAAAACAAAATAATTTCATAGGGGTCTGCCTTAATGCAATATAACCAGTATTATTTTTAAAAGAGGTCAGGGGATGGAGAGACAGCTGAGTTTGTAGAGTACTTCACACACAAGAAGACCTACAGATCTCTAACACCCACATAAAAAACTGAGTGCTGTTGCATGTACTTGTAAACTCAGCACTGGGATGAGGGACTAGTGATGGGTTCAGTAAGAGACCCTTGCTCCAAAACTAAGGTGAAACTTAGTTTTGATTTTGAGATTTTCCATCAGCTCATTTTTCTTTGGAATGCTTTCCCCTTTTGTAATAAACTGTCTCTGTTCCTGTTTTTAATTTTTAACAATATTAATAGCTAGTAATTGGTAATTAATAATAATAGAAGATTGAGAACAACTGAGGAAGGCACTCAATAGTGAGCTCTGACTTTTACACACTCACACATACACACACATATGAGCACATGTGCACACACACACACATACAGAGGAACACACATATGACATACCCATCCTCCCCAGGAACAAACATGTACACACACACAGATGTGCACACATGCAATCATAAGAAAGGGATCAGGACACAGACACATCTGCTGACATCTTGATTCTGGGTTTTAGCGTTCAGCATTGGGAGAAAATGCATTCCTGTAGTTAGAAATACCCAGTCTGTGGTACTATGCTGTGGAAGACTTAGATGTCTAACCGGAGCAGTAACTCTCCTAAATGGAGAATAAGACAGGAATGCGGATGTTGTCCTAGGGCGTGCACACTGGCTCTGAGTATCTGGTTACTTCTCTGCTTTTACCAAGCTCAGAGGTCAGATGACTTCCTGGGATGAAAGCCAGCTTCCTCTTGCTGTTCCTCCAAGCCGCAAACACCTTCTTCCTGTTCCCTCTTCTAACTTCGCTCCTCTGACAGGGCAGATAAATTCTAGAAGAAAAAAAAAAAAGAACAACAGACAAAAAAAAAAAAAAAAAAAAAACCCAAAGTGAGAATGCTAAGGTGGCCACTCTCATTTCCTCTCACCCGTTAGCTCAGAACATCTTTGAAAATACCTCTAGCAAAGGGAACCCATTGAGAGAGAAGAGACCAGTGCCCCGGGGACTCGGCTCACCGGGTTACAGTTCGTCATGCTTTCTCAAGGCCTTCACTGGTTGCAGAAAATGCCAGGATGATTACTCCCTTGTGCTTGGTTGGGACTCTAATCATGACATTGTTCCTCTCCTGCCTGAGACCTGAACGCCTGAATCCCTGCACAGAGGTACGTGTTTTGACCAGCTCCTTTCCTGCTAGCCTAGTCTTGTGCCTCAAACCTGTCCTCAGCTCAGAGCTTCCTGCTGTGTTCTGCTTAGTTTATTTTTCACAAAAGAGTTAAACTAACCAAAAACCTGAGAAGCTGTGGAAACAAAACGACTCAGTGTTAACAGAGCTGGAACAGGCAGCCGGTGATGTCTTATTTAGGACTTCTGAGTCATTTTTGGGACTTGAAATTAGTAAGACTAGTTTAAACTTCTTGTTCTGTTATCTGCCTGAGTGATGTCAGAGAAGATACTGAACCTCTTTAAGGTCAGTTTTCACAGTATAAGAGAATTATAGTATTCATTAGAGACATTTAAGAAGGCTATTCTAACAGGCCTTTCTGTTGATGTTCTGAACACTCAGCTTTTAGCAGTTATTCCTTTCCTTTCCAAATGAGATGAAGCTGTCTTTCTTTTCTGTCACTTAAAAAGCATCTTTGAAGGATGGATAGGTGGCTCATCTGGTATGGCCAGTGACTGCCAAGCCTGATGACCTGAGTTCAATCCTTACAACACATATGGTAGAAGCAGAGAATCTACTCCATTAAGATGTCTTCTGAGTTCCAAGTGTCTACCTTGGCAGGTGCATATATGCATGAGCATGCACATGTGGGTGTACATGCACACGTGTGAATTAATGAATGGAATATTTTTTAAATGAAGGAATCTTATAACTGGCATTTTGGATTTCTGCCACAAATTCTAGAAGATAAATAAATGAGAGGAAAAGGAGATACAGCCAGCCAGGGAGAGCAGAGGAGGGGAAAGACAGAGTGACACAGAGAAAGAGAGACATAGACTAGAATAGAGAGAGGCATACAGAGAGAGAGAGAGAGAGGAGAGAGAGAGCAGCATAAAGCATAAAAAACATCATCTAAGGCAATGACTCCTTCTTAGTGAAACACTGACTAGTGAGTAATCTGCTTCATGACTAATTCTTGTTTTCTCACTGCACAAACCATGCAATTATTTCAGAAGCTCACAATAGAACTGAGCAAACAAGGAAGGAATTCAATGGGAGGGAGGCTCAGAAATCCAAGACAGATATAATGACTTAGAGTATTGTTGACATGGGACAAATATTGTAACTTTTAACAGAAGCGAACTCTTTGCTATCTCTGTGTCTGGCCTTCAGATTCCTCAGTCATGCTCATGCACATACAGTTTCCAATTAGTTTCACACTGAGATAATATTCTACTTTTCTTGGCAACTATTGAATTCTGGCAACCCTTTAAGCCTACCTGGCCCTTCCATAGGCCTGGATCTCAGTTCCTTTGGCCTGATCTCCAGGAGTGATGTCTAGTTTCCTAATTTACACTGCTTTCTGTAATCGTACTTTCTTCTTTTTTGCAATTTATCCATTTTTATTTTATGTGCATTGGTGTTTTGCCTGCATGGATGCCTGTTGAAGGGTGTTGAATCCCCTGGAGCTGGAGTTATAGACATTTATAAGCTGCCATGTTTGCGCTGGGAGTTGAACCTGGGTCCTCTGGAAGAGCAGTCAGTGCTCTTAACTGCTGAACAATCTCTACAGCCCCCACACTTTATTCTTTATTAGTTATCAATGGTCCAGAGGCTTGAATCTATCAAATTACTCCTTTATAACATTTTAATAACTCTTTAGTGCCATGATGGCTGCTTCTTCCCACAGAGACTTTGCCCTGCTTGCCCTGCAACATCCCCCGCCCCCAGATCAGACCTGTGTTATGATAATTTTATTTTATATTGCTTAAATTTTTCCTAGTGGTCAAATTGAAAAGTCAAAAACAAATGGGTAAAGTTAGATTTAGAGATTGTGTGTGTGTGTGTGTGTGTGTGTGTGTAAAATCAAATACAGTCCAACTATTAAGAATATATTTTATGTTCCATATTTAGTACAGAGTCCTGGATAGTCAGCAATATTTTATGTTTACTACACATTTTAAACTCTCCTATGCACATGTTTCAACAGCTGTGTGTGGCTTTTAGCTATGTTACGGGACTGTGGGGCTTTGGTTTTCAGAATTTATTTTTTACTTTATGTAGATCTTTGTGTAAGTGTCTCCTCCTCAGGATGCTTTTTCTTGATTGCCCCATGGAGATTTCTGCCTTGGGCTTCTCAGTCTGCTTCACCATCCATCATATCATTTTGCATTTTAATCTATGTTTTTCATTATTCATCCTTGGATGACTGCTGTCTTTATCACTATGCCACCAGGGTCTAGACCATAACACAGTTTCTATGTGTGATGGAAACAAAAGAACGGTTGCCCTCGTGTTTGGGCTGTGGCTTCCCCATGAGTTAAGGCGTTCTTCCCTTGTCTTTTGCTAGCAAGTTTATCTGGATTTGTTCCCACCCTTTATTTGATTATGTTCTTCTATCCTTATAAAATACCTTTCTTTCCTTTTCCACTCATCCAGATATTGCTCAGCTTTCATGTTCTGAATCTAGAATTGATCTCTAGTTCCTCTGAACCAGGCTTGCATTGCAGCTCCTGTAAGCCTTCTTCACTTTGCTTCTCTATTAGCTGATTCCATCAGTTCAATACCATCTGGAGTCATATAGCGTGTATATTGGTAGCTGCCCATGGCCCTAAGTAGAAGTTAATGAAGTAAAGAAGAGGGTGACAGTAATATTCCCTGCCTGGCACCTTATTCTCTTAGATGCATTGTCTTCTCAAGGATCCTATGATTTTTACCATTTAAGTAGACATGTATGAAGGGAGGACCTGCATGTACAAATCCTCTAACTATATGTGCATTATAACATATCTCTAACTTTATTTATTTTTAAAATATTTTTGAAGATTATTATTAAATATATATCATGTAAGTAAACTGCTGATATGTTGTGGAAGTTTATTTTTAGTTGTGTTTAAAATAGTTGTTTTTATGCCCTGTTGGAAAAGGGAATTCATGAGCCTTGGCATTTTGTACTGTCTGCAGATGTTGGATTTCTGTGGGGAGTGTTTGATTGCCAATGATCTGCACCTGACGAGTTCTGAATCAAAAAATACACCTGAGCTCAAATGCTTGGGATTCTACTCTCCAGTCTGGTGCTGGTCAGGATGGCAGTTCCTTCTGCTATGTTCTGTCAGGGCATACACATGTGAGAACTCCTCCCTGTCTTCCTTGGTGAGCCACCATAGCAGTATAATACTACAAACTGCATACCACTGTGGGACATGAACCCACTCTAGCTAATCCTATGTGGAGACAAGGAAGAACAAGAAAGAAACACCAGAACTCACTGAGTCCTGTACAGTATTCTCAGGGAAGCTACCAGAGGATAAAGATTAAAGTATTGATTGAAGGCTCATGAAGGAAGAGGAGAGAGATAACTGAAATATGCCACAAAGAAGAAAAAAGGCTGAGAAATTAATAAATAAGTGAGGAAAACATTTCTGAGATGAGAGCCACAGAATGGAGGCCCTTAGAGATAAAAACTTCAACTGGGAGGAGGAAAAAGCAAGGTTCTAACTGCTTTTCCTGATCATGGAGCCGACATTCACTCCAGCCATTGGTGGTAGTATACTGTTTCACAAACTGAGTTTGTGGATTTTTTTGTGTGTGAAGCCCAAGTAGGTCTTGTGTTTGAGGTCTATGAAGAAGAAAAAGAACAACAAATTGCCAGAATGTTTCAACTGGAGATTCTTCCCACTGGCCCAGGAACCCCTGTTGTTGTGGAAGCTTTAGCTTAGAGCTAAAAATTTAAATTCTCAGTTTAAACTAAACAATTTTTTCCCCCTTGCAAACCTGACTAAGAGAAAGACAAGTTTTCAGATACTGGTGATGGAGATAAGAACTCCACCCATAAGGGGACACTTACTGCAGACAAAGTGACCAATTATTTTTCTAGCAAACCAGACTTTCTCTTAAAATCTGGAAAGTGTTTCCTCATGATCAGCACATAGAAGCTGTCTTCCAGCACAGGCTGAGGTTTTATCTCATGCTGACAGCCAAACTTGGTACTGTAAGAGTTACCCAGGTGGAGTTTATTTTGAAGGCATAAAGGGGTCATTGGAGAACAGCTGACGCTTGGCTCTGTGAGAGGTCAGGAGAGGCCATTGGTGAAGGTGCAGGCTTGGTAGTAGGTGAAGGCCCAGATGAAGGTGTCATGTAAAGAAGTTGTGGCTTAGCACCAGAAGAGAGCCCAGGAAAGGCTACTGGTGAAAGTGCAGCCCAGTTGCATTAAGGGACCCCAGCATTCTAAAGAAACCAGTTCCATGAGATAACCACCAAGGGCAGCAGCTCTGGAATAAAGCCAGATGAAGTCTGGAGGACAAACAGCGTGTGCTGCAGAGGGTAGAGCGATAAGTGACTCAAGCCCTTTGGAGGAGCCCAGCAGATCATGAATGAATTCCAGATAATTGGACATGATAATGTTTTTCTGCTGTCCAAATGCATTGTGAAAGCTTTGTAGACATTTGGTTTCATTGGGTCCCGTGCATTAGAAATTCTCATGATTGTTCCTCTTATAAATAGTTTTGTTGGTATAGTGTAAAATTGTGTTGTAAAAGTAAAGCAATTTTTTTTTATACAGAAAAGGGGAAATGGAATAGAAGTTTATTTTTAGTTGTGCTTAAAATAACTGTTTTTGTGCACTGTTGGGAAAAGGAGTGCACAGCCCTTGACAGTTTATATTGTTGGCAGGTTAGATATCTGTGGGGTATGTTTGATTGCTAATGATCTTCACCTGAGGAGTTCTGAATGAATAAAAACACCTGAGCTCAGATTTCTGAGGTTCCACTGTCCAGTCTGGCAATAATGAGGAGGGTGGTTCTCTCTGCTGAGGTCCGGCAGGGTTTGCATCTCTGAAATATACCTCCATCTCTTCCTTGCTGAGCCACCCCAACAGTAGTGTACTAACTACTACACTGATATGTAACAAGGAATCATTAATAGCTAATGATAATTAACATTAATATTTATCACTTTCATTACAGCAAGTTTTGAGATAAGCTCTGATCTCATTTAGTACTTTGAGGTTTCTATTGCTTTTAAGTAAGAGAAAATAATACTCATTGGATTAAACAAAGCTTTTGCTGGAAGAAATCATATGAAATTAGGTGAAATGATAAGGAATAAGATTTAGCAAGTGTGAGAAAATAGATAAAAGCTAAGCGGAGACCACGACAGCCCAAAGAACTTGCACATGATTATTGGATTCCACCACTGGAATCCATGCACTCTTAAGACTGCCTCTGATTCCTATACCAAGTTGCTTAAATCAATGAGCCAAGGAAGATGATACAATTTCAAAACTAGGACCATAGCTAGGAAAGGTCTAAACGTCTTTATTGGTACTCTCCATGTGGCTGTATATAATGAGGATAAGTTATTAGAGTGATAGTAAACTTTAAAATACATGTAATTTACTTAAAACTAATTAAGTTCCCTGAAGACATTATAAAACAACAACAACAAAACCCATGTTGTCCCACTGTCAGCATTCTGTATTTGTCTGTAGTTCTTTGTATAGAGTTGAGGACTCCTGAGCTAACCCCATTGGTTACCAAATAGCTAATGCTCAACTCTGAATACATACATATGAGTAACATTATAAAAATTGAGCAAGTTGTAGTTATGTATTTCAGATTCTATTTATATGCATCTCCATATATGTCTGTAATAACAATTAATGAGAAAAGAAAGCAAAGAATAGGGGTAATGGAGAGCTTGAAGGACTGACTACAAGGGCTTATTCCTCATTTAGTCATAATTTTGTTGTAGAAAGTTGTCTCATTGAGAATGCAGGGAATATTGTTTTCTTTCCAATATACAGAATGAGCATTTTATAAGCATGGAGTGGTGGATAAATAAATGAATGACGGTGGATGAGATACCACACACCTGTAATAACAGCACTTGGGTGGTGGAGGCAGGTAGATCAGGAGTTCAATGTCATCTTTGACTATATAGAAAAGTCAAGGCTGGAATGAGCTAAATGAGACCCCATTTCAAACAAAAAAGATAGAATGAGTGAATGTATAGATGAAGGGACGGAAGAACATTGACTGCCATGCTTCTACAACAGTTTCACCACCCCATTATTTGTCATTGGGCAGGGATGGGAACACATGCAAGTGGGAGCACATATGTGTTGTGTTATCATTACAGGTGGAGCCTAACATCACATACCAATGCATGGATCAGAATCTAAGCGAAATCCCTGAGAACATCTCCTCTTCAGTCAAGAACCTAGATCTGAGCTTCAACCCCCTGAAAACCTTAGGAAACTATAGCTTCATCAATTTTCCAGAACTTCAGTTTCTGGATTTATCCAGGTAATGAATGGACTTTACATGCTGTACAAGGTGAGATAGTTAGTGTTCTACCAGCGCATTTTGTCCAGAAAACCCACCTGTTTCCAACGCAACTTCATTCACTCATTCATTCAGCAGACATACACTTGCTGTATATCCTTGGACAAATTATACGTATTTACTAGGTTTCAGTTTGATGGATGACTAGATAAGAATTTCTAAAGATAGTTCTAACTTTTACATTAGCTTAAAATATTTCATTTAATATTTATGGACCACATTTTATATGTTGTACCCTAATCTACAAAACAAGAATTTATAGATATATAACCTATATTCCTAATTATTAGGCAGGATAAATATCCTCTTTGATGAGTTTATAAGGTAAGTAGCTAGTATTGAGCGTATAGAACACATCCATCAAAGTTAACCAACTCTGATACTGTGGTTTACCACAGTAAGTAATAAACTATATGCAAATAAAAGTAACAAATTGTGTTGTTTAGAAGAGAAGCTGTCTCTGTTATGTGTGGGAAGGGATCAGGAAATATTTTGAGATGTGAGTAGGTATAGAAAATGCTGAAATACTGAAGCTAGAATAGACGGTAGAGAATTAGAAAGGTACTAAAGAGAAAGATGCCAAGATCCCAGAGAAACATCTTGCTATGGACAAGAAACAGTTGCTAAGATTTTCTTTTATGATTGAGGGCAGCATACCATTTGTTGGAACACACAAACGTTTTTCCAAAATTTTTAGTGGAAAAATGAGTCTTTTTTATTGATTAAATTTATTTTTTGACCATTTCATCCATCTAAGCAATGCAATCTAATACTCTTACCTTGACCTGCACTTAATTCCCTATGGCCCTTTTTAGCTCTGACTCTTCCCCACAGGTCTCCTTCTTATATTCATACCTTCTTGTTTATTTTGTGATCCACTGATTTCAACTTGTTTCTCTGTGTGACCACAGGTTTAGAAGAACATATTGCTGAACTAGTGGTCTCAACTATTTGATAAAGAACTAAAGCCAAATGGGTGTATTAGAATTATTTATTGGGTTTTATGAATTTAAAATGCTATTATAATCATTTCACTGAATTTTACAGTTTAGTTTTCCCAGGGAGATTCGCAGGGAATTGAGGTAGATAGGCAGGTTGAAAAGAAATAGAATACCTCTTCTTAGTAAAAAGAGGATGTAGTTTCTCATCAATGTCCTGTATAATTGAGCATTGATCTACAATACACTATGAGAACATTCCTTAAATGTTTTGACTGCGTGCTTAGAAAGTAGTCAGGTTCCTCTTCCCATATCTCACAGGGTGTTTTGAATTAGAGCAGGGCAAACAATCTATTCCTGTGCCTTTTCACAATGTGCCTTTCACATTAGTCCCTAAAGAACCATATATGTATATATGTATTTTTCTTCTTCTTGTAGCTAAGAAAACTGAATTCTGAAGGGATTGAGTGAGTTATCTACAATAATATTGCTTATGTCAGCAGATTAGAGAGTCAAGCTCACATCTCTTGCTTCCAAGTTCAAAGTTTCTTCACCCTATCCCTTCATTTTTCAAAGTTATCAGCGCATATTATGAGATAGAAAGAGAGAAAGATTCTTTTTCCCTTATCTGATATATATCACACAGTATATCCATATGATTATGGGCTATGAAATCATATAACTGATAGGGGGAACGTGGGGAAGAATGAAACCCTGTTGCCTCATTTGGAAATGAAATGACTGAAAGTCCCAGAAAATAATGGGTTCCAAATATCCTGCAAAGAGAGAAGACAGAAGATACATCAAACCTCAGCTACAAGGCCTTCTCTTCCAGTATTCTGGCTACCAGTCCCCCACTTTCCTTCAAATTGCCACTAAATAACCAAAACGCAGATCAAAATGATTTTACTACCTATGAATATCCCAAAGAGAATAGGAAAAGTGTGGGTTACTGTAAAAGCGAATCAGGTTAGATTTGGAAATGTCTCATTCGCAAATTGTGTCTGGCATGCATCTGCAATGAAGTGTATTCTGCCTCACTGTTGGCTGCGTACGTGTTCTATTGCTAGCATGTCTCTATGAATGTTATCTATAGTATAGCTTACATTTCTCTTGGGATAACATTAAAACCATTTCATTTGTGCTTGTCAATCTCTACCTTATCTGTGACACTATCTCTCCACACCCTCATGTTAGTCTTGCTCAGTTTCCTTGCTGCCCTACAGCCACAGAGAATGTGTGTTTTGGCTCTTCCATGTATCATGCCTGTTGCCTGCTTTGGGTTTTGAACGTACTGTTTACTTCTCCTGTTCTTCACAATCACTCCTATTTACCATTCAAATTTCCACTTAACCTTTTTTAAGAGAAGTAAGTCTGCTTTCATCCCCTGACAGAGAACCAGTTCCTTAGATATGAACATCCATAGACCATTTTCCTCTTCTCTCACAAAACTTACTCATGTCACCAATTATTAACATTTACCTGTGATAATAACAGATTTAAAATACCTAGCTGTCATATCTAAGTAACTTTTTGTAAACATTAATGACATCCTTGACACCTGTGTGTAATTATTTATGTCTTTGAAATTGACTATCACCAGTGATTTATCATGACTAACAACAACTACCCACCCATATTGTCTGTACCTATCAGATATACAATCACAGCTATGTGTTGAAATTCCTAAACTTAGTCTAAGACTATCACATATTCCATCAGACACTCTTTATGTGCCCCAATTATTAATCTTGAATTGATTTTCTTCTGATGCATTTGTTGCCCTGCATTGTATGATAGTTTATCACTGTAGCCAGTGTGAAAACGCTGAATCTGCAGAGTTTCTATATGCTCACACCACTGTCACCTGCCTTACTTTGTATATTTGTCTCTTCACAGTGATGTGGCACATCATATCTGTTTGTATTGTGGGGTGACAGGCATCACTATGATGTTATGAAGTTTTATTAAACAAAAAATTCATAATTGGTATCTCTTTTCCCACAGGTGTGAAATTGAAACAATTGAAGAAAAGGCATATGAGGGATTGCATCAGCTTTTAACCTTGATACTGACAGGAAACCCTATCCAGAGTTTATGCCCAGGAATTTTTTCTGAACTAGTAAATTTACAGAATCTGGTGGCTGTGGAGATAAAACTGGCTTCGCTAGAGAGCTTACCTATTGAACAGCTTCTAACCTTAAAGAAACTCAATGTGGCTCACAATCTTATACATTCCTCCAAGTTACCTGAATATTTTTCTAATCTGTACAACCTAGAACACTTGGACCTTTCTAATAACTATATTCAAACTATCTACTACAAAGACTTAGAGGTGCTACGTGAAAATCCCCAACTGAATCTCTCTTTAGACCTCTCTCTGAATAAAATTGACTTCATTCACCCTCAAGCCTTTCAAGGAATTAGGCTCTATGAACTAACTCTAAGAAGTAATTTTAATAGCACAAATGTAATGAAAACTTGTATTCAAAACCTAGCTGGTTTAGAAGTCCATCGGTTGATCTTGGGAGAATTTAAGAATGAAAGGAATGTAGAAAGAATTGACAGCTCTGTCATGAAAGAACTGTGCAAAGTGACCATTGCTGAGTTCCGATTGACGTTTGTAAATCACTTTTCAGTTAATCAGAGTGACTTCAATTGCTTGCTAAACATATCTGCAATGTCTCTGACAAATGTGTATTTAGGACACCTACTAGACATGTCGACAACTTTCAAATGGCAATCCTTAGCAGTCAGTAGGTGTAAGATTCACAGTTTACCAACTCAGCATTTCCCCTTTCTTAAAAAATTGACTTTAACTACCAACGAAGGGATTACCAGTTTTTCAAAAGTGGATCTACCTAGCCTCATATTTCTAGATCTCAGTAGAAATAGCCTGAGCTTTACCAGTTGCTGCTCGTATTCTGATTTCAAAACAAAGAGCCTGACGCACTTAGACCTCAGCTACAATGGTGTCATCAGTATGGGCAAAAACTTCATGGGGTTAGAAAAACTGGAGTACCTGGATTTTCAACATTCCACTTTAAAAAAGATCTCAGAATTCTCAGTGTTCTTATCCCTCGAAAACCTCACTTATCTGGACATATCTTATACTAATATCCAAATTCACTTTGTTGGTATATTTTATGGGTTGACCAGTCTCAAAACCTTAAAAATGGCTGGCAATTCGTTCAAAGACAACACTCTTTCAAATGTATTCCAGTATATGACAAAATTGACATTCCTGGATCTTTCTAAATGCCAATTGGAACAGGTGTCTTTAGGGGTATTTGACACACTCCATAGACTCCAGTTGCTAAATATGAGTGACAACAGACTACTGCTTTTGGATGCATTCCATTATAAGCACCTCTATTCCCTCAAGACTCTTGATTGCAGTTTCAATCGCATAGAGACCTCTAAAGGAATGCTGCAACATTTTCCAAACAGTCTAGCCTTCTTAAATCTTACTAATAATTCCTTTGCTTGTACATGTGAACACCAGAACTTCCTGCAGTGGGTCAAGGACCAGAAGCTGCTCTTGGTGAAAGCTGAACAAATGGCATGTTCAACTCCCATAGCAATGAAGGACTCCCTGGTGCTGGATTTTAGGAATACCACCTGTCATATGCACAAGACCATCATCAGCGCGTCAGTGATCAGTGTGCTCGTGGTTTCCACTATAGCATTTCTGGTCTACAAATTCTATTTTCACCTGATACTTATTGCTGGCTGTAAAAGGTACAGCAGAGGTGAAAGCATCTATGATGCCTTTGTCATCTACTCAAGCCAGAATGAGGAGTGGGTGAGGAATGAGTTGGTAAAAAATTTAGAAGAAGGGGTACCCCCCTTTCAGCTCTGCCTCCACTACAGAGACTTTATTCCTGGTGTAGCCATCGCTGCCAACATCATCCAGGAAGGTTTCCATAAGAGCCGGAAGGTTATTGTGGTGGTGTCTAGACATTTTATCCAGAGCCGATGGTGTATCTTCGAATATGAGATTGCTCAGACATGGCAGTTTCTGAGCAGCCGTTCTGGCATCATTTTCATTGTCCTGGAGAAGGTGGATAAGACCCTGCTGAGGCAGCAGGTGGAGCTGTATCGCCTTCTCAGCCGGAATACCTACCTAGAGTGGGAGGACAATATACTGGGGAGGCACATCTTCTGGAGAAGACTCAAAAAAGCACTGTTGGATGGGAAAGCCAGAAATCCAGAGGGAGCAGAATCAGAAAACAATCAAGAAGAAGCAACAACTTTGACCTGAGGACAACAAAACTCTGGGTCCAACACAATCATTCTGCTTATGAGTATTAAATGTTCCAGCTCACCAAGGATTCCTCTGTGGACAGGGATCCTATGGTGCACAAGATGCCAGGAGGCTGGTGACCTAATGGAGCTTACAGAGCAGAAAGGGCAAATACTGTTATGAAACTCCATACCTTCCATGTGTGTGCTTTAACCAACTCAGGCAAAGAATCTCAGTCAAAAGTCAACCCCTACCTTATCAAACTGAAAGGGAAGAGGCTAAGTCCCAGTGAGAACAGACAGGAGCCACTGTTTCTGCCTCAGCTTTTTGAATATAAACTATATTATGGAATGTGTTTCAGCTACCTTAAAAGAGTTTTGGTAGTTTCAATTGAAATGAATGTTTGCTTACTTTCCCTTTTTCCTACTGAATGCAATTTGAATTTCACAGGTTCTCTCTGATTGCTCCTGATTCAAACTTCGTCTTCTAATTTATATCATTTTCTTTTGAACTAAATTCTTCAGGACACCTTATTAATACATACTTAAAGATATCCTGGATGATCTTTAGTATGCTATATTTATTAAATAGAATTTCCTAATGTACTTTTATTTTTATAAATTCAGTTCTCATTTTTCATGCATTGTCTGTAAAACAATATCATAAATAAGGCTGTTAGAGATATGCTAGGAATGCTCATATTTCAGTACAGTTTTTCATGCAACTGTGTAAAATATACTCTGTCACTTTGTCATTGGGTGTCATTCTGAAATTATTCCCTTCTAAGTTATGGATGTCACAAGAGGCAGTGTTAAAAATAATTTGGTTGATAAGGATATTTTTAATCTGGGGAGAAAAGTGGAGAGGAGTGCAGGAACAGAAATCTGATAACGACAACTTGGTCATTTCTTCTTGAAGATTCCAGAAGGATAGATGGTCGCATGGGTGACTGGCAGCCAGAGATGTGCTGAATCAATGTTCCTTCTCAGTATGGATGCTGCTTGGTGAGCGGGTAGATCCCTTCAGGGAGCCAAAGAGATCTTAGATCTTTCTCCTTCATCCTTCTTATTGTTGAACATGCTTTGTGAGATGAGCATATGTTGGGACTACACACTGTAGCTTCTTGTTGGGTATTACCTCCTGATGACCTTTAGGGGAAGGGAGATTTGATCACTGAGAAAACAAGATATTCAGGCTGGTGTGGAACATGGAGATGAGGCTTCTCAGAAAAGAGCATACACTACACTGTCCCATAATGGCACATTCCAAGAAAAAGCAGTGAAGACATCTTTAGGGTAATGCAACATTAAAACCACAATGAACACTCACCTTTTTCCAGTTAGCACATCTCCTATACAGCATGTGTAGTGTGTGTGTGTGTGTGTGTGTGTGTGTGTGTGTGTGTGTGTATGCATATTTAAGGTTAAGGAGAAAATAGAGCACAAATACATGAAGTACTTCTGTATTGTCGGTAGAGGTATAAAATAGTAGAGCAATTAGAGAAAAGAGTGGAGGTTTCTTGTTAAAAGAATCAAAATTAGAACTATTATAAGATCCAGAACAATCAAAATATCAAAATAAAAAACAATTTAGATTTCTATATTTATAATGAAAATATTCATAATATTCAAATAATGAAGATAACTCAATGTTTATTGACAAATTGATGCATAGAGATAGTATGCTATATATTTGCAATGGAGTGTTATATGACTTGGAGATAGAAGGGAATCTTGCTATTTGTCACAACATGGGTAAAGATGGAGTCCTTTTATTCTTAAAGGAATAAGCTAGCCACAGAAGGAACTAGAATTCTTGGAACTTATGATGAGATGAACAAGGGTGGAAAGAAATGATATTCAGAACAATAGAAGAGAAAGACAAAGAAAGCCAAGCCTAGGGTGAGCTCCTCACAATTATTTTAAACAATCTCCTTCAAAGAGACTATAATGATGGAATGGAGTTATTAATATTAATTAAGATGCCTTCGATTTTTGTACTTCCTTTCTACTTGGAACAAAGTCATACAGTTATTAGTCTCTTGTTAGAGATAGCAGATCAAGAATTAGTCTCTTGGTTTTCTGATAAAAAACCTGAAGTTCTAGGATGTAAATGTCTTGTCACTCAAGCCTCAGCCGGGGCCTTCCACCCACCGAGAGAAAGTCTTGTGTACTCCACCCCATTGCTTCATGATTCAAGCTGGCAAAACAAGAAGTGAAACCCAGGCTGTTCTCTGTGTGGTTAGTGCCAGTCAGGGTTTTTCAACTTTAACCATGAATCATTAAGCAAATACATATGCATGCATACATTATGCACAGAGTGGTTTATTTATAACATCTCTTTCCATAAAGGGCTTGGGGGAGCTTCCAACAAAGTATACATGAGCAATGAGGTTAATCAGAAGTAGAAAATATGGACGAAGGAAAGAAATGAAAGGAAGACATGGAAAGTTTTAACAGTGTATTCCAGGTCTAATTCCAGAGAGACCTTCTTGAATTTTGAATTGTGTGACTGTTGGAGAATTACCAAACTCATTTCCCAGAGCTTGCAAGCTGTGTGATTTGAGCTTCCATTTGTCTGAGAGTGAATCATCTTATAACTAAAATGAAGATCAGTATATTAAGTTTAGGCCATTGCAAAGTGATATACATTTAATGCCAGGAAGGATTTGTGGATGAGTATTCCTCTGAGACTTTCTCGGGGGTAGTCAGGGAGAAGCCTTCTCAATGACCACATTTTGATCACAGTTGTTTTCACAGCTTATAGAACCATAGTAGTTCTGTGACTGGAATAAATAGTTTCTTTCTGACTAGTCATCCACTCATAGGTGTTACCCAGTCCTAGCTTCCTCTTAGGTTCTATAGCCCTTGAGAAAGTACTAGTAGGTTCCTGGAAAGTCATTTGTGGATTTATGAGAGTCCTTATACATGTTTGTTGGTGCTTTGGGGGATGCTAATATTCACATCTTATCAGCTTTGTTTCCCTGGTGCTGAACACCATGTCTGACAAAGTAGACAGATAGACAAGGCCTGTTCACATGAAGAACAGATGGAACATCAGTGTACCTAATCTGCATATGATATTGTCCAATATGCCTCCCAGTTAAGAATCATAAATCCTGATGCTGGAGAGATGGCTCAAGTGTTAATAGTACTAGCTGCTCTTCCAGAGAAACCAGGTTCAATTCTCAGTACCCATACAGCAGTTCACAATTGTCTCTAACTCCAGCCCCAGGAGATATGATACAGTACTCTGGCCTCTGTGAGCACCAGGTACATACATGGTACACATACTTATATGCAGGCAAAACACCCATACACAGAGAATAATAAAATAAAAATATCTAAAAAAAATAAAAAGAATCTTGAGATCCTAGCTGTCAATTAGTTTTCATGGCTCTAAAATTCACTGGTGGTCACCTGCATGGATGTTCTCAACTAATTCCTCACTTGGTTGCTTGACACCATGTATTCCAATCCTCTGTAGAAGGGTAGGGGAGACTTCTCTCACAATAGTTTCTTCTAGTGGATAGTTTAAAGTTCTATTCTATTAATTTGTGTAAGAAACCTGATTAAAGTTTCCATACCATACCAGTTTGATGGATACTCACAATATCACATTAGGAAATGAAGGTTTCAAAGATTTTATTTACATATTCTAAGTGCACAAGGCATTAAATGTCAGAATTAAAAATCCAACTGACTGTATCAAATGATTTATCTACTCTTTTCTCTTTGTTTTTTGCCAATGTTTGAATGCTCCTGTTCTCTATATTTATTTGCTGCTTACTATGATAAGAACTCATGACTTGAATCTAGTTATGAAGTTTGAACAAGAGGAAAGGTGCTGGGCTGAAAGAGCAGCTAAGAAACACAAAGGCAGCATTTGGAGTTAATAATTTCCTCGGATAACTATGAACTTAGTCTCAACACTTCAGCTCTCCTTTCTGATGGAATAATCTCCTTTCCATGACGTTTCCACTTATGCTAATGCATCCATCCAAACAGCCAGGCTAGGAGGACCAGCTGTTTCTGCATTTATAGCAATTTCCCAACATTCTCCACTTGGAGATTTCTTCTGTCACATGGTTTTTAATTGGGCTTTCTTTCGAGCCTTCATTAAATGGCTGAGACTTCTCACTAGAAACCAACTCGATGAAAGCATTAAGCTGATAGAGTCTGAGAACATTGACTTTGGCAATGCACCTTGATATGGATTTTAAGTTGTACTGTCTGAAGCAGGAGAGCATGTCCTTCTGATAGACATGGTATTAATGGTACCATTCTTGTGCCTTCTTTTAGCCTTGCCAAATTAAAAGATTCAAAGCATTTAAGCTTAGTATCCATAATGCAAGTAAACTATTTTGCAGATGCTCTAAAAGTTATTCATTTGGAGAGTTTGTGTTTTATATTTCCACAATCAACTATTATAGATTTTACTAAAGAAGGAGGCTGCAAAATTCTAAATGGCATGCTAGAGTTCCATATTTACTTAATAGTTCTTCTAGCAAATGCAAAGAGTTGGTCTCAGTTTGAATTACAGTTCACAAAGTAATGCAGCAAATGTTTCATATTCCAATTTCAGTTTGCTTACCTAAATATTGAGGGTCATTCTCCACTATACCATCGGGCTACTATGAAGACAAAATAAAAATGTTCTGGAAAGACTCAGCATAGCTCTTAATTTACCTTATTAAAGGGGCACATGTAAAAAGAAGAAATATCACAAGCCAAGCATTAAGTTGCTTTAACGGCTGGGATCTTGGAGACTTCTTAATGTAGGAGAACTCATATATGGTCTCAGCCATTGAGTCATCAGACAGAGAGCATGTTAAAATAGGGAAAGGAAGGTCACTGCGCTAAAAGACACAGAGTGAAAAGACCCTGTTTCCAGAATTTACGATGAGCAAAGTTTATACATTGCTCACTTCTAATAGAATAAGAACCCAGTACACTGGGACTGTTCTTCAGTATGCAAAGTGAGATATAATCTTGGTTGTCTACTGTTAAAGTAAGGTTCAGCTGCTTAATGAGAGTCCATCGTTGAATTTTCCAAAGCTCTTTATTAATCACAAACGATGTCAAATCTCAGGGAATTCTATACCCAAGCCTCTAGCCAGAGCGCTCCCTCCAAAGCTTCTTCACTCCACCCTCTCCTCCTCATTCTCCTCCTCTTCCTGCTCCACCTCCTACTCCCTGCTCCCTCCTTGTTCCACCCCTCAGTCCCCAGGTGTTTTTCTTCCTATTTTCATACAGACCCTCAATAAACAAATAACAGGAACCTCCTGTAGGGGGTGGAAGCTGGGGATGGCACAGAGGTGTAAACAAGTAAAAGACAAATCTTAACTAAAATATTATCCACAACTAAACATACCACAACACTCCACTTTCTGGTTCTCCGCTTATGTAGGTCATCTCTAGAGAGCCATTGAAGTGCATAGAGTCCCACGTTTCAGTACAATAAAACAGGCAATGGTATCTTGATAGAGTTCCCTTGGCCAAAATGCAGAAATAGATGTCCAGGGAGAATAGATAACTTGTCCTGTTTCTCACAGCTTATAATGTATTAGCAATCATAATCATTTCTATCTGCTAAACCTTTGATATATGCCTGGGACAGTTTTAACTTAATTATATAAATGGCCTTCTGATAAAGCTCATAACAACATTGTCATTTCACATACAATGGAACTGAGAGCAAGGAGGGAATTTACCAATTGGAAGGAGCACAATCCAATCTGGCTGCCACAATTTTCTACTGCATGATATCCTGCTACAGTGGATCTGGACTTTTTGCTTGTTTGTTTTTGGCTGGGGGTTGTTAGAGCACTAATGGGAGAATCATTTGGACAAGGTCAACAACTCCCACACCGTCTAGAAATTGGAAGTTTCAAAGGCAGAGCATTCTACATTCCTTGATTTCTATGGAAATAGAGATGGTCCCTCCTTTGACAGTACTTAAGTGATGTGTCTGAGTGTAAATGTGCTTTTTTGGCACAAATTGTCCTGTTCTAATAGCCTTGATTATAATTATAAAATAATGTGTTTCTGAAAGGCTACAAGCAATTCTGGGAATGACAATAAGGGTTTAGAAACAATGTGGTATTTATGTGAGAAGTGTTTTGTTGAAAATTAAACCTGTGTTTAGGAGAAAGAATCATGTTGTTTGCGCCTAAGAAACTATCACACCATGTAATTAAATTAAAGCCAGTCAGTTGCCGATTTGAGTTCTTGTCTTACATGAACATTGTGTCTCCTACAACAAGCAAGATATGTATGACCAAACATAATTCAGCTAGACTCTTCACAGAAACCCTGTTCTTCTATCTTCTCAGAGCTCAGAAAGGAGATGGACTTGCATGATCAGTTTTCCCCTACCATGGGAATTAGATTTGTCTGCAGTGTAAGGCTTTCTTCAGGGTCTTTCCAGATATTCAGAAAGGATAACTTTATTTTTTTTGTTGTTCAAGGGATTTTCTGAGAGGCACTATATGGAAATAAGTGAACAATTCAACCATGAAGAAGGTATCTTGACTTCCTTTCTTAGGAGGGAAAACAATGTCCTTCGAAGGTTAGAAAAAATTTTTGATATTCTAAACCTCAAAGGTAGAAGATGTGCAGTTTAATTGTGAATGTATGTGTGTCTCTCTTAAAACAACATCTATAATAAAGTCTTCTTCCACCATTTTTTTGTGTGTTTTACTTTCACCAAGGACATCAGGAAGTTTAAAGCAGATCTTGCAAAGGAAGTCACAAAAATAATATGTCAATATAGTAAAGTTTACCAGGCTTAAGGATCACTTGATGATTTTGATTCTATTTAATTATCCATGTCTAATTTTATGTATCTGCTTTCATATTTCTTGCTAGAAAATTTGATTGAGAGTCAGAATTTAGGAATCTATATTTTAAAATATTCTATAAGCTAATGTTAAGTATAAGTAGATCTGGGAACGACTGTTTTAATAACAAAACCGAGGATAATGTACTATTTTTAATAAGGCCATGGGTTCTACCTTTGAGATTTATTACTAAGTTTCATGACAGCAAAAGTGAGGTCAGCAGAATGAAACATATGATTACTTTTCTTAATAAAAAACAAATGAGTCTTAGTTATCTGATGATTTCATTCCTTTACTCTGTATAATTGATTCTTCTCAATTCTATCAGATCAGATGCTGGGTTTGATCTGAACTTTCTACATCCATTTAGAAGTTATAGTCTAATAGTTGTTTACTTCTTCTCGTAAGGTGCTTCTTCCTCTTCCTTGGTGGCTGAGACCCAGTATAGGCTTATAGCAAAAAATATCATGGTCTATCATGCACACTCTGAGTTGTCTGTTGACAGCTTTAATTTACTGGTTTATCCACTCCAAAAGTATCAAGGCTAACTTGCCTCCCATTTGTAAACTGAATATTCAACTAGTCAGTGATTTATGAAGATTCAACAAATGACTTTCTCTGGAAAACACCAGGATCCACAGTACAGACTTGCTACTTAATTGTCAGACTTCCCAGGAATCCCTTTTCATTTCTGATGAGACGAGGTAAGGCACTGAGCATTAACAGCTAAACTTCAGTCATTTTGGCCTTTAAACTAGCAAGCCTTAGTCTTCTGGAAGAGTCTATGGCTCCCTAGTGGGAAATTCCTGCTGGAGAAATGTACTACTTGCAAAGAGAACTTTTGAAATGAACTGCAGGGATGAATCTTTGGTTAGTGCTGTGTTCAGCTTACTGCTGGTTCCTGCTGAGTTTTTACTCTTCATCATCTTCTGCTGCACTGACTGTGGCCTGAGAGCCCAGCACTGCTAAGTGTAGGGAGCATCCTATTCTGCCATTCACTGAATTTGGGAAGCAAAAGGAGTTAGAGATGGAGGTAGAGATGGTGGAATTGAGGATGCAGATCAGGCATTGGAAGACTCCCTCAAAGCTCAAGTGTCAAACTCACAGAATGGCACACTGAAGTAGGGCCACTGGTGTAAGGGGTGTGGTTTGATTGTAAAGAACGTGGGTGAGTTTTATTTAAGGATTATATGTTTATTATTCCTACTTGCAATGATTTATGGCTGTAAATAATGACCTCTCTAAAAATACATATGTGTTTATAATGTAAGCTAATTAGAAGCAGAAGAGAAAGTGCATGAGAAAGATGCAGGTGCTTAATTCACTTGAAGGTTCCACTAATGAAGTCACAAAGGAAAAGAAGCAACGTACGTACAGTAAGATGACGGGCTGAAGTTCAGGTCACCCCTCCTACATTCTAGAACACTCACTTCTCCAAGACAGTCTCCTCATCTGTAAAACTCAAAGAATCCAGTAGATGTCCAGTCCCACAATATTGTTCTGCAACTAGAGGAACAACTCTGCTGTGTACCTGTTTTGCTATCCCTAACCTATGGTTCTAGCATTTGGAACCTCAGGATAGTAGATAAGGAATAGAAGAGTCTTTTATTAAGTAGTGAAGTATGCAATAATTAATAAGTTCACTCTTATTAATCTTGGAAAGGATTTATCTAAGCCATTGAGTGTTAGACAAAATACTATGGAAGCAGGAGTCAAGGTGATCAGCTGGTGAACTGGTGCAACCAGCGAGAGGTTGCTAAGAACTGTGAGTCCCTGGACCTCTTTCAGCACATGTCTGTTTCTTTGTCTACAAGGTGAGAGTATTTATACAACCATATGTACAGCAGCTTAGAGTCAAGTGAGACTGAGGATTCAAGAAAATTCAGCAGAGTGCAATTGAAATGCCATAAAGCAGATGTACCTCTTTCGCCAAATTGTATAATCCCGAGAACACCTTCCTTCATACATATGCATTTAAAAAAGCTTGTAAATTAATCATCTGCACCATTTTTTACAAGATTATCCTACAGTTTAGCCATTTTTATACTTGGCCACTTTGAATAATCTTAAGAATAGAAATACAGTTTGCCTAAATCTGAGCACGTCTTGGACTAATGCTTGCAATTATCCTTGTTTCCCACAGTTGACATTTAAAGTGATATATCACAGGCTCCTACATTGCGAGCTATGGAAGCACCACCCGACCCCTTGTGCCTCTCACCATCTGGAATTCTTGTCAGCTCAGTGTAAAGTTTGAATAAATTTCATCATTGGAGATTGGTGATAGCAGAGGACTCTGTTCCCTCTTTCTTCCTGCTTTATTTCTTAAAATGCCATCTGTGATTGCCCAAGCTATGGGGCATGCACACAGGCCAGACTTCCAAAACTCACAGGAACTTCCCTTTCAAGGTCATTGTTGAATGATAGCATGTGCCCTCACTCACCCTTCCTTCTCACCTGCAGCAGGTCCTGCTTCTGCCTTTCCATCTACTGTGGCAGCTCCCTGTCTTCCAACAACCAGAAATTCAGTTATGCTCTCTGGCCACATGCAACTGCAATCTTCTTTCTACACATTTCATTTTCTTTTTATATTTATTGTGTGTATGTGGTACATGTAAACGCATGCATGTTTATACACATGTAATCATGTGCAGATCACAACCTACTTGTAGAGATCAGAGGATAAAAGTGCAACTAATGGGAGTTAGTTTTCTTCCAAGGTATGGGTTCCAAGGATTTTGAATTCAGATTGTCAGGTCTGGTAGTAAATATCTTTTCCTTATGAGCTATATTTCTGTCATTATTTATACGTTTTGAGGAACTAATTTGGTTCTTGCTTAGTAGCCATTCATTTTCTCTGTGTCTCCAACTTCTCTTTATCTGTGTCTCTCTTTTACCCCTTTACTCCTGAAGCATCAGAAATTCAACTTCCCTCTTTGTTGGTATTTGTTCTCTCTTTGTGCTTTTCCTTCCCTTTCTGTTTATGAATTCAAGTAACCTTTTCTGCATGGGGTAACTGATGTGAGGTTCATTTAAATATGTTGGGAAGGATAATTCCAGCTCTGGGTATCTGTGCTGATTCCATATCTCACAGCATCTGGTTTTTTGCCTCTCCTTCAATTAGGGGTAAGATCTGTCTTTCAAATTGTTTAGCAAAGGTATTCCCTGATATAAAATTCTTACTTTTTTTCTCCTAGAAAGTTTTCTTCATTTTTCTCTTCCTGTCACCTAACATTTACAGAAAAGCTTCTTTCCTGCTAGCACAATACAACACACATGTAGCAGCAGAGATAAATGTCAAAATTATGCTCTCAAAGTTTTGTAGAGGTTAGATCATTTTCACACACACAAACACATATGTACACATATATTATGTCAATGTGCAGGGTGTGGGAAAAGTAAGTAAAGATTACAGAGGACATTGGGTTACAGCTGAACATACTATAACAATAGCTCTATGAGTAGACCATGACAGATAAGAAAGGAAAACCTTAACCTAAAGAATACCATGAGTAAAAGAATAGATCTGAGAAAAAGCAAGCTGCAGCATGTCCTCAGCACAGAGTTAATAGAGAGCACAGTATAAATTGTTCTGTAGTTGCCAATAGTTGTTTGACATCATTTGACTCTAACAACCATTTATCAGTCGCTAACCCGGCAATTAATGATAACATATTGAACACTTATTCAAATGCACAGTACAAACACTAACAATTTTTGATGTGCTCTTGTTGGGAAATGCAGAAAATATGACATTAATAAAATGCAGATTTTGCACTCGGTCCACTTGCTTTGGGGCCGGGGGGAGGATTGAGGAAGAATGAGTCTTCATTTCGGTACTCCTATGAACTGGCTGTATGGCACTGAGGAAACTCTAAATCAGATGAGCTATTATGAGTTATTTGTTTCGTTTTAAAGACTTTCTGGGAATTGAGTAACTCCACCCTTTCCAGAAATAAGTAAACATTCTGGCCTTTTGCAACATCAGAGCTGGAGAGTGACTGTTGTAAGGAGTGTTTCATTGCCTTTCAGAGTACTGACCGTTGTGCAATAGCATGACACAATATTTCCTTCTCCCAGTTTCATGCTCCAAATTCAAAGATTCATGATATGGCACATGTGCTTTCCTAGCGTAGATAGTGCTGTTAAACAGACTGCATCACTTAGAAATCATTTTCTATCCTTCCAGCAAACAATTTTTTTTTCTTTTTAAAAGTGATACACCATGTAGAAAAAGGTACAGAGATGAGACAGTTATCTGCTGCCCCAGGCAGATGCGAGTTGGCCTGCAGGGACAATGTAAAATTAAGTGATCCTTGGTAATGGATACATTGACACAACAGACTGGAAGTGGCCTCTCAGGTGTCTCTCGGCTATAGCTTTCTGGGGTTTTTTTTTTTTTTTCTCATGTCATGAAGAAAGTGAGAGGTGTGGTCTGGACCTGAATAAAACCTTTCAGCCATAATGCTGACTTTGGGTAAAGGAAACACTAGGGCAGTAATAATGTTGGTGATAGTAGCAGAAGTAAAATGGTATCAATACTACAGTTGCCCATAATAATAATAGGAAAAGGGAGGAATAAAGGAGAGAGGCATGAAAGACTGAATCATCTGGGAGAGTGCTACTTAATCTGATTTATGTCTTCAAGTGTTTTTAAAGTCCCAGCGTTTATGACCAACACTAACGCTATTTCGGGACATTTACATTTATTCTTTCCAAAACAGGGGTTTCTTCTCCAACCGTAAAAATTCAGAATTAATAATGAAAGCTAAGACTATTTCTACTAAATGATGCAGTCTCTCAACAGTTCCATATATTCCCTGCACAATGTTAGCTGTTTTATACATATGCTTTTAACCCACCACTCAAACCTTGAAGATAGGTGTCCTTAGTGTTCTCATCCAGCAAAAGAGAAAATCAGACATAGGAAGACTGAACAAATTTTTCCAAATGACTTTGCCAGGAAATATTAGCCGGTAAGATGTAATATGAAAACCTATAGGTTCCCGACTGCAGAGTCTAGGCTGTCACTTTAGGTAGTCTGGCTGTTTCAAAGTTGGCAAGATGCTTGGCATCTCCTGGGAAGTGGGAAATGCTATCTGGATGTACACAGAGGTCTCTTTCACTGAGCTGCATGGAAAATGGTTGTGATTGGATTCAGCAGAATCTTTGCAGTATGTTGAGTTAGATAATATAATGTGTTCTCATGGAATGAGAGTACAAGAATTAATCACAGAGGAAACACTTTAAGATATTGGCACAGATGATGGTTTTCTATATAAAACTCTAAAAGCATAGGAAATAAAATAAAAGTTACAGGAAAAAGGATAACATCAAGCTCAAAAGCTCAAGGAAAGCAAACAATCAACAAAGAGAAGACACGGTCCAAAAACTGGAGAAAATATTTGCTAGTTATTCATATTTTTAAAAGATAACACGTAATAATATGTTCACTTCAATAAAAAATAATAATAATAAATCCAAGTCACCCAGTTAAAAACAGGCAAAAGTTTTTGAACTAAACTTTTCAAAATAAACAGTGGTGGTAAATAATGAAGATTTTTTTGAGTATCAGTAGGTATCAGACAATGAAAACTAGACTGAGACTGTATTCCACTTTTGTTAGCATAGCTATTGTGAAAGGACAAAATAAAGTAAGACAACAATAAATAAAACAAAAGCAAAAATTCTACAAAAATCCAAGCAAACTAACTAACAAATGAGGTAAGGATATGAAGAGAAACCTTTTAATCCCGGTGATGAAAATGTCAATTAATTTTGCTACTATGAAATCAATATAGGGGTTCCTCAAAGAAAACCCTAAAATCAAACTATCACTTGCCATGTCTAAACCATCCTTGGCAACATAGCTAAAAGAATCCAAGCCAGTATACTACAGAGACACCTGAGTATCCATGTTTATTGTGGCATTAAGACAATAGTTCAGAGATAGAGCCATCTAGATGTCCATCAGTGGATGAATGGATAAAGAAAACATGGAATATTAACACAAAGGAGTTTAAATAAAGCATTGAACTGGAAAAAAAAACAGGTTAAGCAAAGGAAACTAGGCACAGAAAGACATTGTATTTATTTTCTTTCTTATAGGTAGAAAGTAAAAATTAGAAGGTAAAAATTAATTTACTAGAAAATACTTAGGGTTGTATGATACATAAGAAAAAGGTTGAACTGATACAATCAGTTTACACACTGTTTTACATACATAGAGTTATCACAGTAAATCCCATTAATTTTTATAACAAAGACATTAACCAAAAGCTATTTTTGCTTGATTTGTTTATCTCTAATTTTATCCACTGACCTGCAAACAGCAGAGCTTTATTCTTTATGATTTGAAAAAACCTCCTTTGTGTATGCCTCTCGCATGATTTCTCCCTACTGTTTTGATGTTGGAGATTGTAGAAAGCATTTCATATGCTTTCTTTCACATGTAACTTTTCCGTTTTATAGAGCTACAAAAATCATTTTTATCTGTATAACATGAAAGAAAAAAAACAGCCCAGAAGAAGAACATAAATTGAAAGGGAGGGAAATAGAGGAGGTTAAGAAGACAAGAGTTAGATATGCTCAACATGATATATACATATGCACTTGCATCATGAAAATATCCTTAGGTAATGCAGTAACGGGTACTTTAAAAACATTGTAATTTCATTCTGCCATGGAAGGAAAAGCAAGATCATAATAGAGGTGAAGCTGGGTTAAATGTAAGGCATAGTTTTGATCGCTACCACTGAGAATGGTGGGGAGGACCAAATGAGTGGAGGAAGACCTGGTTGGAGGGGCCAGTCAGTAGAACAGGGATGCTGTACCTGCAACAACTCCTTTGATTGTCGCAGAGATTTCTGATCTTGTAACAGAAGAAACTTAGTAGGAGACACTGAAATCTTCCTTAGCTGTGTCCTATAAAGTACAGAGAAAGGCCTTCAGGGTCAAAAAATACAATCTGTTCTCTTCTGGGGAGAGGGTAGCAACTGAGATGTCTCCTGTGGCCTGACCCAACAACTTAGGCTCTACTCATTTATCTCAGTATCTAGAGCCCTGGCTATTTATAGAGAGAACTGTGATGACAACAGGCAGAAGGTAATTTAATTTGAGCAAAGGCCCCCAGTGGAAGAGACAAGAGGCCTCACCGAGTGGGTTGTCTAATGTATGCAAGTTATTTTATTTTGATTCTCCAACAAAGATTCAGTCTTCTCACATCTCTGGTAGCATTTTTCTGAACACCAAGGGGAAAAGAAACAATCTAGGCCAACTGTGATGAGGAGGAAAATCCCTTTCCTGAAAAAAAAAAACAAAATCAAAGTAAAACAAAGACTTGCCTCTTAGTACTTTGGAAGATTCAAAGAGGACATTGGGATTATCTGTAATTCTCATGTTTTTCCAGTTCCTATGAACTGACAAGTCACCTTCTCTTGGATGCCCTGAAGTCCCTGTAGAATATATTAGCCAGTAAACAGCATGACAGGCTCACTGAGATTGGAATAACTGGTAGTGCACATTGTATGTAAATATTATTTTTGTCTGTCTTCTTTTCTATCAACATACTTCACTAATTTCTTTTACAAATGGCTGCTATGTAAGCATTTGGGTTGTCTGTTTACCTGAGGTTTAGACTCATATCTCAAAGTGTCTGAGACATAAGGACAAGTTTACTTGAGTCATAGGTCTGATTATTATTAGCTCTTTCAAAGCTAGCTTTGAGAAGCTCAAGTAGAATTTATTAGTGACTTCTAAAATTGTTGTTTGAATGTGAAATGTCCCATACTGGTTCTTTTCTTTTGAACACTTAGTCCCTGAATGCTCCTGTTCCTTGGACGGGCCTTCACCTACAGCCTAACTAGAGGAAATAAGTCACTGGGACATTTCTTGAGATTGCTTAGGCCAGTACCACAGTTCCTGTCCTCTCTGTGTGTTTTGACTGTAGATATAGTGTGACCGGTTGCCTCATGTTCTTGCTATAATGCTTTCCTCATCATGATGGATTATATATTTTCTTAAATGGTAAGCCAAATTAATTCTTGTAGGGTCTATTGTTTATTTGAGTGATATCATACTTCTGCTGTTCTTTTAGTGGCCAAAATGGCATTCCTTTCCTGTTGAGGGTTCATGTGTGAGCTTCAGGAAAGACAGAGTAGAGCTTATTAATGCTTGGAAAGACTAATAACTTTGAAATGGTCTCTTAGAGAAACTGCCCCTTTTGACAATGATAGTTTGGGCCCTGCGTCATCAAGGTTAGACTTAAAACATGAGATGATAACAGTTTAGTTAAGAAGGCTAGACAAGCTGCAATTACCGGGGATCCATGATGAAATAATCTCCCCTTCCCTACTCATGAGCTCTGTGTTCTGATCTAAGTACCTCCTCTTTTTCCTTTGTTGGTATCCAAAGCTTTCTCTTCCTTCAAAACAAAAACTTCTTAGACATCACTTTCTCTTTTGATTTTTTTTTTTTTTCCAAATGGAGGTCATGGACTCTTCCTCCGAACTTTGATAATCTCTTTCCTGATTTTCCTGAGCTATTTGCCATTTATTTACTTTTATTTGAGTAATTTATAGCCATTTCTTATCTTCTCCCTTACTCAATCTGCTCAAGTGCAGATCCTAGGCTATAGCTAGGTTCTTGCTGGCTAGCTTAGTTCCTGACAAACAGTAAATATTCAAAGAATGTTTGTCAAATCAATGTGTGATTGATCAGCCTGGCTGAGTAATCCAAGATAATACCGTCCACTTTCTAGGTCTTGGTATCCCCCATCTCCGAGGCTTTGAGACTTAGAAACTTCCCTTTCTGGAGAAATGGGCATTTATATCTTGTCTCTGACACCAGTTTGCTTAACTTAACAAAGGACTTATGTATTAAATCTCAATTATCTATCTGAAAACCATACCCTCATTCTCATAAGCAGGCTTCGAGAATTACTTAATGTATATAACATGTTCAGTCGGCCATACTGAACATAGGTATGTACCTAAAATCTGTGTTGTTAATTTGTAAAAATAAAATAAAATAAAATAAAACCAGTCTTTCTTCCTTTATGTTGCTCTGTGTCAGATATTTGGTCTCACCAATAAGAAGTGTAGCAAGAACAACATGTAAACCATGGTTAAAGTTTCTTACCTTCTCAGATTAGGGTGGAGTTAGATGATGGGAGTGGAACACATATATACTAAAAGGGCATTGAGACAGCTAGTATGCTACTTAATGACTAACTGAGCTGTGATGGGATTTCTCGCCATACCATTTTCAGTGTTTTCTATCTCTCTTTAATCTGTCTGCTCCATCATTCAATGAAAGAGAGATAAACTCATTTCTCCCTTTACAGATTGGTCAGGGGACCAATAATATCATCCCTTCCTAGAATGAAGAACTCTATCATTTTCCAATACTTAATTTCTATCCTTTCATATCATTTCTATCATTTAAGCTTTTAAAGTCTAACTATGACCCCAGAACTTCTCAGACTGAAGAGGTTAGAGCATTGTGCTCCAGTGGGATTCGTGGCCTACTGAGCTCTACCTCACATTCTAGGCATTTCCCAGATACCAAGGCATGTGGTGACTTATAGTCTAAGTAGACACGTCATGACCCTGGCTATTGAAGTGAATAGTGATGAATGAATGTTATAGTATGATAGTCGGGAGTGCTTTCAAGGCAAACAGAGTTATGGAAAGTATACCTGACCAACATTAGAAATAATCTCCCCGGAGGGCAATAACCCCAAGCTGCGCTTAGCCTTGAGTGTAAGTGAAGCCCCAAATATGGTAGAGACAATACACAATGGCAAAAGGGCCCATGTGGGGTAAGGTCTGAACTAAGGTGCAAAATATTCCAAGATTATATTTATAAATTCAGGCATTCAGTGGCCACCAACCTCAGCTGATTATCAAAATCTAGTAATAAAGAGTGCTTCGACAAAAGAAATATTTGTGGGTCCCAGTTATTAAGGATTTCAAGATACTTTGTTAATTAATAACAGGAAGCATGTTTTCATTTAAAGCTCCAAGGTGGCTTTATGACTGAGCAGATTCAAGAAGCACGAAGTCCGTCCACCTTATATCACAGGAAAATATAGGCCTCCAAAATGTATTTTCAGTCCCCTTCTCTTGTAAGAGGAGCTCAAGTACCCCCTCTATACAATGCTTGAGTAATAGAGCATTTGAAAGTTTTGTCTCAGTTAATACCCTGAGAAAATCAGATCAGAGAGGAAGTAATGGTTTCTCTCTTTCCAGCTCTATTTGTGTTTCACATACACTATATCAGCTCCCTAGGTCCAGTTTCTAACTAGATGTACTTCTGGAAGCAGTGTGTAGAGAATAATCTCCATCTCACAGCAACAATACAAATCATTTGACCTGCATTGATTCACTGGGTCCTACAGACTTCCTTTGAGGTACATTGTTATTACCCTCATTTTACAGACAAAATTGAAGCAGAGAAGTTAATTGATTGGCCTAAGACCCTAGTAAGTGGCAAAATAAGGATTTAACCACTGAAATGCTTACTACAGAAACTATTCTCTGCAACATGCTAGCATGCTTGAGAAATTTAATATTATTGTCTGAATGGCCATTGTCAAATTCCAAGTTTAGACATGAAACTGCATGGGTCATACACAGTCACTTAATTTTTTTCCATAAGACAGTTAAGGTCTTTTCTCAAATGAATCTGATTTACTCTTGCAATAAAATAATCTTATTCTTTCAAGTACAGCTCTGTGTATATATTTGGTAGAAGGCAAAATTCACTTAAAAACATGCCATTTGCTTTTCTTGTAATATAGCTAAAATCATGTTTTCCTAAGCAAATGGGTTTAAGTCATTGATGTTTAACTATCAGCTCTCTTAACATGAGAAAAAAGAATAGAGAATCTTGATATCCTTTACCAAATTATTTGCTAAACTCTCATTATGACTAATTTCAAAATACCACATGATACCAGTTAAGGCTGGAATAGGGAAAACACAAACCATTTGCCTTGTGTGGACAAGAAATTGTAGTATCTCTTTCACTGTCCATTTGAAACCTCTCTTTTTAAAATAAGTATTTATTTTTAATATGTTTAATTATGTGTATATGTATTTGGGGCAGGCAGTATCCCCATGTGAATGTAGGTGCCCATGGACTTCAATAGAAAGCACCAACTCCCCTGAAACTGAAAGTATAGGTGTATGTGAGTCACCTAACTTGGAGGCTGGGAATTGAATTTGGGTTCATTGAATGAAATGTACTACCTCTTAACCACAGAGCCAGATCTCCAGCCCCAGAAATCTTTCTTCTTGTTTACATACATTACATTAATTTTTTGATCCCATTTCTGTGCAAATACTATGGTGAAAACCAATGATATTGAGTGATCTCTACATTGCAGACACAATAAAAATGATTGTGTATTGTTAACCTAAACCACTTTTGTATTTTAGCATCAAAAATATATGTGGTATTTCTTCTCAACCATGAGTTGTCTGAAGCATCTAAAAGATTATTTAAGTTCACTCCTGTATAAGCCTCTGGAAGTACTTCCAGAAGGAATTAACTAAGAAAGAAAATGAATCTGAATGTGCACGGAAGGATATCATAGGTTGGAGGCTCTAACAAAAAAAAGTGTGTGTGTGTGTGTGTGTGTGTGTGTGTGTGTGTGTGTGAACTATACAGGACTTCTTTCTTCCTTTGCTTCCTCTCAACCTTGTTGTGAGCTATTCTGGTCCACTGCCCTCCTCCCACCATGATTCAGGGAAACTTCTGAAACCATGAGTCAAAAATTAACCCTTCGTGCTATCACTTGTTTTTCTTAGTTATTTGTTGGATGAATCCAGGCTGCCACTAGAATTTCCTAACTCTACCCTACTCTAGCCATTGGTGTAAAACCCAATAACCCTGAAGGCTGCATGGGATAAAAAGTGAAGAGGTGAGTCTGGGTTTAGGCACAATACAGACCTCAACAAACCTCTAGCACTTTTAGAGGTAGGACCTTAGTCAACATTTTCTCTCATGCATCTGTAACACTTGGCTAAACTTGCAGGACTATTAGAATAAGAGACTATATAAGATACGAGGTGCATTATAGGTGATCAGTAAGCCTAAGCTATTAGTACCAAGTTCCTTCACGGATCGTTTATGTTTTCTCAGTATTCATTCCTTCCTTCTGCTGGAATTGTTGCCACTTGTTCTTCCTTCAGAAGCCACATCTTTTGTTCCCTATTTGTATTATATGCTCCCTACTGTGACTTGTGGTTCCTGTCTGTGAGATTCTATTTCCATCCTTCTAGCCTTCCTTGATAAGGCTCTTGGCTTTTCTACTTTGTGCGTCTACTTTTTTTTTTTTCTCTCCTCACATTGTAACTTCCTCAGCCATGCATTGTTCTTCTGGGGATGTGTGCTCCATCACGAATGGGACTTACAGTCTCAGCTGTCTACATTTCCTCCATTAATTTCCTACAATACCCCTCCCATTTCTCCTCTGTGGGTTTCAGACAAAGCTGTCTTTACTGGTGTGTGTTCTCTTTGCTTCTTTCTGTAGCAGAGGCTTTTGCTGCCCTCTTTATTTTCAGCATCAAACACATCCCGTGTTTCTGCTTACTCTCACTTTCAACTCCCGAGTTCTTCCTCTGCTCCAACCTAAAACCCGCTGCCTTCATCTTCCCAGTTCCTCCCAGAAGATCCTCCTATCTTTCTTCTATCAGCTCACTATTTGTGTTTCCCTTTCATTTTTCCTGAAATTTCTCTGGCTGAGTGTATTATTTTCCCCTTTTATGATGCAAAAAGAATGACAGGCAATTTGTATTGATATATCTATTCACACCAGAAGGGTAACATTTTTTTTTTTGAGGCTGTATGCTCAGTTCTTGTCACCGACTTGTGGGAAAACAAAACAAAACAAAGGAAAACACTTCTGTCTCCACACTGAAATCCCTTTAATGAGTTTATGCACAAAATAACAGTGTGGGGTAGTGGAAAGAGCCCAGAAGTGAATCAGCATTCAGAACAAGTAGTCAAAGCTGAATGACTGTCAACAAAGGAATTCACTCCCAGGTCATAGCCTCACCATCAATGGGCAGCATGGTGGAGAACATTCGAAGGGAGATTTAATGATGGACAGCTCAATGTTGACTAGTAACTCATCATACTGCTTGAGAGATTTCAGATTACCCTCATCCTTGACATGGGGTTTTTCTTTCTTACAGATAAAACTCAGAAGTGGAAGGAGAGTTTGATAGGACTGAGTATATAAAATATTTAACACATTGTCCAGCTAATAATATGTACTCAATTTTCCTACATATTTCTGTGGTAGTCTGACATTTCTCAGAGGTGACTTGACTCCTCATATATATCTGAATCTGCTCATGGTGTTCTGTTCAATTTGTCATGTTCTTTTACTAAAGGCATGTTCCTGAAGTGTCTTCTATGACTCTTTTTATCACATATTTTGCAAACCGTTCTTCAGTCATCCCTTTGTTGCAAATACAATCAATCCTTCCCCTTGTTTATCTCAGAAAGCTATACTAGGCCCTATCTAAGTCTAACATCTTACTTTGTAGATCCAAGTTAATTTAAAGGCATGTTCTTTGCACCTCAGCCCATATTATGTGCTTCTAGGAATGCTAACTCTGTTTTTTATTTTCTCAGTTTCTAATTATCAGACAAAATGTTCAACAAATAGTAGCTCCTTTAAATACATTTGTTACTACATGATTAAAGAGATGAGAATGATTTCAAGATATCATTGTAGGGTTGTAACAAATTAGTGTATGAGGATAAAGACCAAATTCCTACAAAAGAGCCATTAAGAAAGAATGCTTTCAATGGGCCATGTAGGTAGCAACCTAGTAGGGTAAGGTCAGACACACATCCCTAACCCCCAGTCTGAATGGCTTGCTGTTGAGGCCTTGATCTGCTTGCCTTGGACTTATTATATCTCAACAAATAGGGCATGAAACTTATTTACAAGAGGAGGGTTGGTTGGAGTGCCAAAGCATTATATAAGAGCAACATAGGGTGGGATACCAAGAATCTAATCTCTTAGTAGAAAATTGTGGAAATTTTGGAATTTTGATACCGTCTTTTATTTTCTTAATCTTATGCTTATTTCCTCACATTTATGAAAATAATAAGTTATGGGATTTCCTTTAAGTAAACTACCATTACCAACTCTGCAAACTCTCATTCTTCTCTGATATTTTTGAGGTTAAGATCAGCTTCTTTCTAACATATATCAGGCATTTACCACATGCTACTCTATTTATAGGAAGATAATTTATTCTTTTTTAATTTTTTATTGAAAATAGATTTTTTTCATGCATTATATTCTGATTATGGATTCACCTTCCCCAATTCCTCCCAAATACTCCCCACTTCCCTACATACCAAAATACGTATACTGTCTTTTTCTCTCTCATTAGAATACACATGAACATCTAAAAAAAGAAAAAATAAATAAGATAAAATACAAACAAACAAATCGGAATAAGGCAAAACAAACAGCATCAAAGAAAGAGAGTAAAATAAAAAGCACAAGAAACACACATAGATGCAGTAGATGCAGACACATATGTTCAAGCACATAGAAATCCCATTAAAAAATTAAAACAGGAAGACATGAAATATATGCAAAGAACCTGTAAAGTAAGAAAATAAAAAATCCCTGACAAAGCATGAGACAGTGAACCTCCAAAAGTGCCATTGGGTTTATTTTGTGTTGACTATCTAATGCTGGGCATAGGGCCTGCCCTTAAGAGAGGTTTGTATACCCAGGGGGACTCCATCTAAGTTTTCACTTGCAAATAGATTTCAGTGGAGGTAGCTTTTAGGGTAGGGATGTGGGCATATGTTTGCTTCTCTTTTCAACATTGGGACGCCATCTGGCTTAGACCTATATACACCCTGTGCATGCTGCCACAGTCTCTGTGAGTTCGTACGTGTATTGATCCTGCTGTGCTTTGAAGACCTTGTTTCCTTATTGTCCTCTGTCCCCTGTGGTTCTTACAAACTTACAAACTGCCTAACCTCTGTGATTATATGGATTGTATCCTCCTTATTGAAGACTTAACTGTTAACATCCACATATGTGCAAATAAATATCATATTTGCCTTTTTGTTTCTGGGTTTCATTAGTCAGGATGATTTTTCTAGTTCTATCCCTTTACCTGTGAATTTCATGATTTAATTTTTTAATGGCTGAGTAATATCCCATTGTGTAAATGTACATTTTTATCCATTTATACTTTTATTAACATCTAGTCTGTTTCCAATTTCTGACTATTATGAAAAGAGCAGCAATAAACATGTTTGAGCTATGTAGTAGAATATAGAGTCCTTTGGGTATATATCCACAAGTGATGTAGCTGAACCTTGAGGTAGAGCTATTTGCAGCTTCCTGACAAATGCCACACTGACTTCAACAGAGGTTGTACAAGTTTGCAACAATGGATGAGTGTTCCCCTTACTCTGCATGACATCCTCATCAGCATGTGCTGTCACTTGTTTTATTAATCGTAATCATTTGGATGCCTTTAAAATTAAGCCTCAAAGTAATTTTGATTTGCGTTTCCCTGATGATTAGAGGTGTTGAATATTTCTTTAAGTGATTCTGAGCCATTTGTGCTTCCTCTTTTGAGAATTCTCTGTTTAGGTATGTACCCAAATTTTAATTGTTTTTTTTTCTTTACGTCTATTTTTTTTTTTGAGTTCTTTATATATTCTGGATATTATCCCTCTATTGGATATATAGTTGGTAAAAATATTTTCCCGTTCTGTAGCTTGTGCTATGTTCACATTATGGTGTCCTTTGCCATACAGAAGCTTTTCAGTTTCATGAAGAATAATTTATTAATTGTTCTCATGTCTGTGTTAATGGTGTTCTGTTCACTAAGATACTGATTCAAACACTCACTTAACACATATTTTTAAGACAAAATATGTATGAGGTCCATGTGGCATACCATGTGGAATTATACAAAGTAATGGCTTGAAGGACAGTCCTAAAAGAGAAGCCAAGGGATTGTAATTCTACTTTAAGACTCTTTGTCTTCTACTAACTCTGTAACACATCATGTGCACTCTGGAGCCTCCTTGCATATTAGACATAATTTTGATAAGAATTTATTTCTCTGTGATTCACAGCAGTGCTATAATGGCTATGAGAAGTATGACATTAAAGAGCACTGGAAGCTAAAATTGTTGCAAAATTACAAAGAAAGGCATAAGGAGTTTTGACTTATTTTCTCATCTAATTTCATTTCCTCCACTTTGAGGAAGCTGGTATAACCCAAATGTGAGACTCAATAATGAAATCTGCACAATGAGCTGTAAGAGGTTCCCGGAAGTTACAGCCCTGGGATAGATCCTACAGTGCATGGTTCTGCCTTGAGGTGGACAAGAAGTTTCAGCTCTGGGGTAGATGCAGATGTGTATGCTCCTGCCTAGGTCAGGGTCAGAGGCAAGGGCATAAGGAGCTCAAAGCTAGTCCAGGCTACATAGTGAGTTTGACACTAGTTCATGTGAAACAGTAGCGTTCTATATCAAAACTATCTAACTAAGAAGTTAGAATACTACCGTATAAAGAGTAATACAATGTTATACAGTGTCAACTATAAATTATTCTTTTAACATAAAAACATATGCATGTTATGGCTTTCTGAAGGTGTCATAGAACACAGGATACATATATTTGCCTGCTTGTATCTTCTAAAAATGATGGTGTATTTTCCTCAGTGAATATGGAGACTGACAGCCTAAGGAAGTTTGATTTTCTGTTTGAGATGGATTTCTCAAATTCAGCACAGTTGATATTTGCACTGGCATAGATCTGTGCTGTGAAAGGCTGTTCTGTTCACTGTAGCATATTCAAGAGAATCTGAATGGAGGATACGTACTGGAGGACAGCAACACACCTGCCCCATCTTTAATAGCTAAAATACCTTTGGATATTTCTAAGTACCTCTTGGGAAGAAAAAATTGTACCAGAATGAGAAACATTGTTCTAGAATATTCGTTCTAGATGAAAATATGTAATCTCTTGAGAGCTTATGACAAGGGCTTTACCTATGACTCCAGCTGAAGTCATCAGGTGAGTCTACGGGCCTCTTTAGCTTTACATCTTCACTTCATTTTCTGCTGTTATTCCTGTCTCTTATGCATTGTAGTGTCTCTGTCCTCCTTGCTATGTATTCTTCTGCTGGGCCTTTGGAATGCTTTCTGCTGTGTTGAACACATTCCCTCAGATTAACCATTTATCTAACTCTCTTATCTGCTTTGCCTTTCGATTTGAAAGTATCTATTTAATAAGTTCATACTCACCGGCCATTGTAAAAATATTAAAATCCAGACCCTTAGCATTTTTTGTCCCCATGTTTGATTCTGTATTTTCTTTCTTCCCCTCTCCCTCTTTTTTTCACTTACTTCTCCATTTTTGTCCTGTAGATTTTCAACTGTGTAACTTTCCCAAAAATTATAATGAATGTCTCTATAATGTATTACCTTCTAGAATATGATGTGATTTAGACCACTTCAGTATTTACTATATTTATGATTTATGGCTTACTTCTGTTAGAACATAAATTTCACAAGGACAGAGATCTTTGTCCTACTGCTTTTTCTTGAATATATCACCTAACTTTTGCATTTCATGTGCTGTATACACATGTGTTAAGGGAACTGAGACAGACCTGACTTTGGTCAAGCCTTGAGGATCTTCCCTCTTCTGACTCTGAAATTGAGATCTGCAATACCCTTCGTTTTGTAACTATTCCTTCTGCTGAGGAGATTTTGTGCTTTTTTGTCACGTACTCGCATTCTGGCTGACCATGTTTGTCTTTGTACCTGCCTCTGCCCCTTTGCCCCTGGGCTGCCTGCAGCAGCATAAGGGAAACTCTGACACTCAAGATCTAAAACAGCTGATTCCTCAATTCTTAGAGTCATTCTCTCCGTGAAAAGGAAGAATTCAAAAGAGGCTTGAAAACCTCTGACCTTGCCTTGCTGTGAGCTCAATGAGTGACTTGGGGGACAAAGAACTTCTTTTGAATCGTCATGTAGGGAATTATTTACCACTAGAGTTGCTAAATAGAAAGGCCAAGCTATGGGTTGTGATGTCACCCTCTCTGTACTGTCTGGGGAAAGGTAGGGAAAGTATCTTTGCAACCAGGGCTGGTGTACAGAGACACACCAGGATTCTGTGCCTTGCCTGAGAGACAGCCCTTCCTGACCCAGTTTCAGCGCTACAACGCCTGACACAGCATTGCAATCCGCAACTTTAATAACTTGGTGACATACAAAGCAGTCTTGATGCAAAATGGAGCTGACAGAGCAGCAGAGGAAAGGCTCTGCCTCTTGCTGAGCTGCGTGGGGAATCCACTCAAGGTGACTGCAACCTTCGCAGCTCATCAGCGACAGTTGGGGTTTGCGCTTGTGAATAAAGAGGGCTGTCCTGTTTTCCAGGAGGGCATAGATAGGTATGGCACACAGCCATAATGAAGAGAATATGCTTGGAAGGACAGGCTGATACAACCAGTCTCTCCTGCTTTGATATCATGCCTCTGAGATCCCCCACCCTATCCGTTTGCACTCTTCTGGCCTCTACATCATTCAGACCTCTGTCAATGGTCCTTTTATCTTCCAGGCCTGACACTCCTCAATTCTTATTCATCGTCAAGAGTTGTCTTCTAAATTTTGAACCAAAGATCATGTTATTTTCTACCTCAAGTCCTTTCCCAGTCATCCATTCCTGCAGAGAATCTATTAGTGCGAAACACAGTTACCTGCAGTAAGTAGTTCTCTAATCTACCTTTTTTAGCTTCTCCCCTAGTACTTCATTTTTCTTGGTCACTTCTACCTTCTAATACTTCCATCAAAATCAAGTCACAGTTTCCTGATTGCCATGTGTTAAAGAGGCACTATGCATTTCATCCCCTGATGTCCTTAGCTCATGACCATGCCATGACCATCGAAATGCTCTCTGTCCTGGGAGAGTCAGTATTTCACACAATAATTTTTTCTAAATATTGAACAGCTCTCAGTCTCTCCATGGCTTTTTGTATGAAACACAGACTGCTCTATAACTTCCAATTGCACCTGCCTCCCTGCAAATGGATGAGTCTCTTCTAAGAAGTAAATTTAATAGAACATCGTTTAACGATTTTTTCCTATGCTAGAAATGCCAGGATCTTTGAATCACTTTTTATAAGATGAAGTTTTTCCCATTCCAGCACCCCTTCTCTTCCCTTTCTGCACCTGCCTCATATTCCAGATTCTCCTTAGAATCAATGGGGGAGAATTGTACCTTGTACATGTGAAGATAATCATAATAATTAGAAACTATAATAATAACATTTACCAGCTGTTCTTGGCCCACAGAAATGGGAGTTTTGACCTAGGTTATATGATTTGAATGACTTATTGCTGTATTCATTCATTAGTAGTAAGGGTACACAATGTAAAACAGAGATCGCGGCTGTCTATATGTTACGGATGTGTGAAGACTCCTGTAAGCAGCAATCATAACTCAGTGTGATAAGGTGAAAGAGGGGCTATTTGACTACTGAGGAGGCATCCTTCACCTAACATGAATAAATATTATATATAAATTGCTGTCTACATAAAGACTTAGGGCCTCCCGGCAAAGGGAGTGGGCAAGCACAGTTCTGGTGGTGTACACGGCAAGAAGAAAGGCACAGAGATAAGACTGCTTATAGCATCCAGCAACCTCAGAGGACTGGGCATTTCCTCACCAGGGCTGTGGACATTAAGAGGTCACATCCTACGTTCAGACTGCAGTTCAAATAGGGTTCTAGGAGATTACTGGGGATCAAAATTGTCAGGACAATCTCTACAGAAGGAAGAGTCCTTAGTGGATCTGGAAGGGAGAACATATTATGGATAGCACATTGGAGGGGGATGGGTATCTACATGCAAATATGTCCACATACACGTACGTCTACTTCATATGCATTTAAACCTCAAATTGACTTTCACTTGCCTTCTACTTTGGTTTCCATAGTAACCCTGGCCACTTATTTTTCTTTTAACCTCCTTTTCATTGTTTCAGGATGAAGTAGGCTGCATGAGGGTTAACCAGTCAGGGGAGGACAAGAGATTTTAAAGCAATTATTTGGATTTTTTTTTTTAAAGGAAAATCGCTAACTTTGCAATTTAATGCAAACTGCCTCGGGTATATTTGCCCTGAAGGATGCTGTAGGGAGAAACAGGAGCCTTTTCTGTTTCCTCCTCCCTGACTTCTATTATTACCGTGCACTTACTGCTAATACAGCATCTAAACTTGCAATCTTGGTAACTATGGCAATAAAATGGGTGAGATTCCTTTCCATTATGACTAGAATTGTTAGGACTTCACAAACAGCATGTGCATTTCCACGGGGGAGGAGAAAGATGCACTCTGGGGAAAATAGTTATTTCAATTCCCTGTGGGGCCTTGGACATCCTGGTCTATCAGACCATAGCCACATGGCAAATTATTACCATCACCTCATAACTCAAGGTACAGATGCAGTACCTTGGTGGATGTTGTGTCCATCCTGAGCTGGGACAGCATACCTGTGTACTGCATGTAGGATCAGAATGCTAGATCTATGCAGAGCTTAAGTTACAGAAGGAGGTGGACATGAGAGCAGGTTCTAGTCCAGGGGTGGCAAATTTTGTCTCTGAAGAACCAAACAGTAAGTCTTGAGGCTTTGGGGGTTGTAAGGTTGAAACCTTATTTGCCACTACTCACTCAGCTCCTTCCTTACAAAGAAAAAAAAAACAAAAAAAACCAAAACTACTACAGATGAAAAAGAAAGAAGTGTGCAACTTGTGTTCTAATGCAATTTCATTCATAGACATTAGTATCTGAATTTGGAATGCCTTATACTTGTTATTGTGAAGAACTCAGATATCATTTGACATTGAGAATACTGAAGACTCAGAATACTAGAAGCATGACAATTGTTCTGCAGACACTAAGCATTCACTTGGACACAAAGCAAAAATGGTTAGTTTGCCAACTGTAGGATCAAATTCCAGATCTTCTAAGAATTTTTCTATAGCAATTAATGTCGTGATTCAGAACCACAACAATTCAATGGTAAAGAATTTATGCCTTGGTAGTTCCCAAGCCTTCTATGTTGGTTTGAATGAAAATGGCATCCATTGACTCATAGCAAGTGGCACTATTAGGAGGTGTGGTCTTGTTGGGGGAAATGTGTCACTGGGGGAGGGTTTTGAGTTTTCAGATGCTCAAATCAGATCCAGTCTCACTCTCTTCCTGCTGCCCATGGATCCAAATGTAGAACTCTCAGCGATCTCTTTAGCACCATGTTTGGCTGCACGCCACCATGCTTCCTGCCATGATGACAATGAACTAAATCTCCTAAACTGTAAGCCAGCCCCAATTAAAAATTTTCCTCTATAAGAGTTTCTGTGGCCATGGTGTCTCTTTCTAGCAATAAAACCCTAACTAAGACAGCTTCTCAAATTCCTCTAGGTCCTAGTTTCTGACTAGGCATTTATTTTGGACTAAGTTTCATATTCTTACCCAACTAGCTTGCTTTGGTACTGACAGCTTACCCCCGTGGACCACAAATTTTCTATCATTAGCTGCTATTCTTAATCCTCCTACTAGTCTCTCTTATTTCCCACAGGAATGTTGGGGAGGGGTTCCTGGAACTGCTGGGGCTTAGTCAGAAGAGAAGAACACCATAGTGCTGCAGGGAGAGGATTGCTGTCTTAATCTCCAAGGAGGAAAGAAACGTTAATTATTCAGGACAGTTATAGAAAGTAATGAGAAATATGAATAAAATGTAGAAAGTGGCCAATTTACCTCTTACAGAAGTAGGTCACTAAGTACATCTTCTTCCACATGTAGTTGCGATACTGGAGAGAAAGAGGTGAGTGAAGTCTAGGGTTTTCCATTCAGAGATTGAGTTGCTTTTTTGAAAACAGTATTTGGGCATAGCTTTTCTGAACAAGGTGACTCTAAAACTTTTTCTGAGCATTACTTTTCCTGTTGGAGCCACATGAATGGATGTGTTCTCCAGCTTCGGAGATTAGCCCTTACCGCCCCTTCCACATTGCTCCTGAGGAGCACACACATCTATTTTCTAGATCCATTCCTCTGCAGTCTTTGATGAGATTTCTCTCTCTCTCTCTCTCTCTCTCTCTCTCTCTCTCTCTCTCTCTCTCTCTCTCTCTCTCTCTCTCTCTCCCTCCCCCCCCACCCCTAGGAAATTGCTGCAGTTCTTTCTTTGGAAAGAATACTAGCTGGCCTTTTGCTAAGCAAATGCATTCAGCCTCTCCCTATCTGATTTCTCCTTTTCTCATTTGTCAGCAAAGGAGAAACCTCCTAGCTATTAATCAAACTCCTGGCTGTGGATAGCTTTAATTGCAGAAACCATAGCTAGATGAGGAATGCTCAACTTTTCCAAAGAGAGTCAGCTGCCTTGCATAGAAGAGAAACAATTAATTACCTGCTTTCCCTGTCCATAACAGAAATGCAGATGAACTAACAATGTTATGGCTGGCACAGAATTTTCCCTTCTCAAGGTAGAGGGGAATGTCAGCGATGACACTTATGAAGTAGATACCTAAATGGGAGTTCATGTATCATAGTCTGGTTGGGCCCATACATCTGTCTCTGTCTAGCATCTTTATTTGAATATAGACACTGGCTCGGCCCATTCCTTATTGCGGAAAGTGGATGAGCTATTCTCTAAAGAGGATGCAGTATCATAGAGATGTTCCATTTGGAAGTGAAACATTTAAAGTGGAGTAAGAGATATAACTTTTAAAAATCAAAATAAAAAAGATAGATTTATTATCTTTTTCTAAATTGACAAAAAACTTTTGGTAGTATTCACATTTTCTTATAAAAAGAAATATCTGGGTTGCATCTCTGTTCCTTGTGCCTTCACTTGGTCTATTTTCTATCTGTTTGTACAATCATAATGTTAATTTTTATCATATCATATCTATCATATCATAAGCCCTTAGCATCCTGTTTGTTTCCTAATGATAGACAGAGATGAGTGGATCTAGATGGGAGAAGAGGTAGGAAGGGACCAGGACAAACAGAGGAAGGAGTAACTATAATCAGGATATATTATGTGAGAAAAAAATCTATTTTCAGTACAAGGAAAGAATAAAATGTAAAGGAAAAAAAGAAGAGATATCTCAGAGATAGATCTGTGATTCCTTATATGCAGTGATATTGATATATATGCAGTATATATTGAGGGTATTCTATGTAATCTTTGTATTGGATGAGAGGCTTATTAAAATAGCTTTTTTAACAGTAATTGTCCTTGTTTAGTGTTTTTGCTTGACTAATATTTTGTTTCACTTACAGATTTTCAGTTTGATAGACAATATATAGGCAGTGGTGGAAAGAGAAAGACTCACATTCAAGTTTGTAAATTTCTTGTTAGTCCAGATCACAGCTCTTGCTTCAAAGATTATAAGAGACAGTTCATTCTGACCCTAATATGAGTGGCCATAGCCCAGGAGCTGGAGTTAGGTGGCCCAGAATAATACATCTCATTTTGAAGTTATTTTACATGAACTTTTTGTAGGCACAGAACAAAAGAAAGTCATATGTCAGTTCATTTACCAAATACATTGCAGGGGTCACTGGGATTGGTTACCAAACACTGAAGTCTCTGCTATACTCTCAGCTGTAATCTGATGACATTCATAACTTCTGGGTTGGTAGAAGCTAGAGATAGACTAATAACTATTAATATATTCCAAAGGTTCTAACTGATAGTCACAAGGATGCTAGGACAGGATGGATGATAAATGGCTATTAAAGTGACAAAAGACAGCCCAAGATAATTTTGGCTGGTCATTTGCAGTATTCCAATTCTCTGCAATCACAGAACTTCTAATCAGTGACACTGGAGGTGAAATAGTACAGATGCATACAGAGAATGAGCCTGAATGGACTGCCTTGAGACTGTTTACTAGATTAGTTGACTCCAACAGACTATATAAACTTTCTCTGCCTTAGTTTCATTTCAGCATCCTCCAGAGGAATCATAAATGTCAAATGATTGCAATGAAAATGTCAAGAAGTAAGATATTTATTTCTCAGAAATGTGCTAAGTAATGGTCTATGCATTTTACATTTATTTATTTTCATCTGCACAATAATGTTAGTGGTGTATTTCTCTTATTTTTTATCATGTGTATACATGTGTGATTATGTTCACATGTGTGCAAGTATTCACAGAAGACAGAAGCATTGGATCCCCTAGAGCTGGAGTTACAGAAAGTTGTGAGACACCTAGTGTGAATGTTCAGAATTGATCTCTGGTCCTCTGGTTAAGAGAAGCACTTGCTTTAAACTACGAATCCATCTCTCTAACTCTACTTTCATTGTTGGATGTGGTTCTGATAAGCTCAGTGGTTAATAGATGTGTCAGGGGTTATACAGTGAGAAGGTGACAGCACCAGACTGTGAACCAGAGGCCTTGGTCACTGTTTATCTCTTCTTTATAAACACTGGACATCATTTGCGCACCATTATGGCATTAGCCTGTCTACCACTACTGAACTACTGACTGCCTTCCACGCGTCCCTCTCCTTTCTGTATCTGTTCATATAGATTCCCAGAACCCTAGGACCCACCTCTTCTTAGTCCTTACAATATTTTCCAAAGGGCCTTGCATATTTTCTGTGTTTGATTGATGCCATTCCTGTGTTGTGAGCATAAATATGCAATTGCTGTGGAAGTTTATTTGTAGTTACGTTGTTTTGTGCACTGTTGGGTGAAGAGTTGCATAGGTATTGGCATTTTGTATTGAATACAGGTGTTGGCTGTATGTGGGGGATGCTTGATACTCATGGTCTGCATGTGCTATCAATAGAACACCTGGGAAGAGTAGGTATCAATAGAAAACACCTGAGAGGAGACGCTTGGAGTTCCACAGTTCAATATGGTGCTGGTCAGCATAGTGGATTCCTCTGCTGAGATCTCGCAGGGTTTTCATCTATGAAAATGCCCCCTTGTCTTCCTTGAGGAGCTGCCACAGAGCTGCATACAACTACAGGTAATGATTTTGTTTATTTAATAGAGTAATGGTTTTTGTACAGTGGCCTGTGGGATCTTTGTTGAAGCTCCCGTATTTTACAGTTCTAGATTAAAACCTGACTTGGTTAGCTTTCTTCTTTCCCTTTATCCATTTCACTTATCTACTTATTGATTCACAGGAAAACGGCTTGTTTCAAAATACACAGATTGTCTTTAACGCTTGTCTCCAGCAATCGAGGCTGTGTTGGCTTGAATATGTTACCTAACCTCTCTGGCTATTGGTTTTTCCCATTTGTGAGGTCAAATATAATCTGTCTGGTAGATTCCTCTGTGAATCTGGGGAGGATCATGGTCTGAAGGGCCTTCTTAGGGATGAATAAATGTCACACTTACTTGTCAACTTTCAAAACTCCTAAAGAGAATTGTGCTTTCCTCTAAAAAGCCACCACAGTTTGTTTGTCACTAGCCTTTTATTTATCTGGTTTGGTTTCCCTCAATTCCTGGTAAGCCCAGGATATCCATCTTTCCCTGAATTAGCTTTTCCTGTAGTCAGACTGTAGTTAGAATGAACTGAGCCAGGTGTGGGGATAGAGAACCTCTCCATTTTGAGGTTTGAGCTTTATTTTTGCCTTGAAAGGTTTTAGAAATCTTTTACCTTTTATTTCTTTTTTCTTCTCCCAGCCTCCTTATGGTGATGTGTGTGTGTGTGTTTCTTCCCTTGCACAGGTCAGGCACACACAAAGACTTCAAATGAAAAACTTTGAAGAGTGTTGGAAGTCCTGTGGCCACCATGGCCACTGTTGTCTGCACTGGGCGGGGATGGGGGGGTGGATCGTGGTCTTCCCAGGGCCAGGTCCCATTGCCAGTCAGCATATTGCACTTCTATGCATGAGGACCCTGCTCTATTGGCACAGAAGGGGTACCCTGTGTGCCAGCAAACACTTCTGAGCTGCCTTTCAAGTTGTTGACAGCTTTCAAAATGGGACTTTGAAGGGGTGGCTCCCTTGACTCTGAGGGAGAACAGAGCTCAGCTTTGCAGGCATGATTCTCTGGCACATGGCACACATATGACCCCCTCATCAGTGCTGGTTTGTGCTCTGGAAATTAAAAAAAATTTAAAAAAAACAAAAAAGATGGGGACAGTCCTGCATGTGCCCTGCCTGTCAGCCTTATTTACCACAGGCTCTAGACTCCCGGAGTTCTCCAGGCTATCAGGATAAATGAACTCTTTGATGTAAAAGCATTGAATGGTTTTCTTTGGGATATATAGATAGGTTTTTTTCTTTTTCCTTTGTTTTCTCTTACCCTCAAAGTCCATGAAGCCGCTTTATTTAGAGATCAGATACGGCAGAGGATGAACACCCAGATACAGAGAACATTAAACGCTATGATTTAAGCCCACTTTTAGGTTGGGGATTCTGATTTCTATTAGAAGGGAGGAGTGGCTGTACAGACCTAGTGGCTCTCCCCTCTGCAGGTCTCTTGTTCGCTGATTGAATAATTGGGCAGTCTTCCAAAGCCTCAGGAAAGCAGGTGGCAAGATTCACTGGGAACAACATGGACTCTGCATTCAGGCCGACTCTCTTGAACATTCTGCAAACCAATTAAGGTGGTGAAGGTGTTAGGGCAAGGCAGCCTCCTGCCTATCTCCTCAGCACTCATCCACCACTAGAAGGCCAACCATGGTATCTGTGTATTTATTTGCACTTCTTCTGGTTCCTTTATTCCCTTAGGTCACTTGAGATATAACTGACATTGAAGTCTGTACAAACTTAAGTTTGTGGACAAATGTGCATAACAAAAGCCATGACTACTGCAGAGGTCAGAAACTTCTCCATCACTCCCAAAGTTTCCTATTTATACCCACAAATATTATTGTTGTTGTTAATTATTATTACTTCAATTTTATTGTTTTTCTGAGACAGGATCTCCTGTAGCCCACACTGTTCTTGCTTGCTATGGATCTGAAGATGGTTTTGATCCTCCTGGATTTGAGTGCTAAGGTTATAGATATGCACAAACTACCAGCTCCTTATTATTATTATGTGCTAAAAACTCAGTGTTATTACTTTCTTAGTCAGTTGTAAATATGCCATACGATACCTTCACCTAGGAATCTTGCCATTTTCAATGCAGGGAGCCTGTCAAGCTTTATGCCAAATCCACTAAACCTTTGACTCCTGCTGCTCCAAGGTCAAGTATCTAACAGTTGGCAGACCTCCAGCATTCCCCACCCCCACCCCTGCTCAGCATCTTTCTATGCTGTCTCCTCCTTTTTTCAAGCAAAGTCACCTGAATATTTTTATCTGTATTTCTTACATCTAACTGCCTCTGTTGCACCCCTGTTCTTCAGGACACCAGAACTTCTATTTGAGAGGTATAGTTCCACCTGTGGGGCATTCAAAAGCATTCAGCTGCCCATACTGAGATAGGAAGTACGTGCAGGTGTGCTGATTGAGTAGGTAAGGTTATCAATGCATCACTATGAGCCTGGAAAAGTATATTGGGATAAAATTTCCCAGAAAAGGAATATAGAGTCTCTGTAGAAGTCTTTAAGGGATTCTTGACTTTCTGATTCTTACCAAAAAAAAAAAAAAAAAAAAAAAAAGAAAAAAAAGAAAAAGAGATTGATTTTTTTAAGACTTTTCTTTGAGTCCAAAGGCAGCACAGAAAGTGACAAATTCCGAACACAACAAAATGTGGCTTTTCTTACTTTAAGTGGACATCCTTTCCACTAGAGCACACAAGGTAAATTGCCACCCTCCTTCTCCTCCTCCTCCTCCTTTCATTTCTCTTCCTGGTTTGAACTTTATCTCTTAATTCCTTACCTCAAACATTTGTGTTTTGAAGCCTTATCAGGCTGTGACAGGCAGTCCTGGGCAGACAGCCCATGCTGCACACTGTGAATACTACAGTTTCCATTCTAGCAATCAGGCCATGTTGTATACCCAAACTCTTTTCTCTTTAGCAGGAGGGAACTGTTAATTATAAGAAGCTTGTGGGAGCTGTGTTCCAAAAGACCCAATCCCTGTCTTTGTGTCTAGCACAGCCCAGCAGAGAAAGGTTAAATTGTGTTTGCAAGTCTTACAAGCAGAACTTTAATTGAGGCATAAAAGCACGTACCTTGATCTTCCTGGGACCAGTAGTTCTCCCATCACCTGTGTGGTAGTCCTGACAACACAGTTTGGAGCCAAGCCTGTAGCTCAGCCTGTGCCAAATGCACCTAGCAGGATGTAAGGTAAAAGTTTGGCTGTGTATAATTTACCTATCAGATCTGTGTGCTGCAGCCCAGCTGTGGTTTCTCCACTATTCTTCCCATACTGTAATGCACAGACCTGTGTCCTCAGCTTTCAAGCATTCCTGTAAGATTTCTCCACTTTCCTTCTAGAACCATCCACACCTGTTTCATTCTCTCCAGCCTGTTGTAGACCCTGGTCTCAACTGGTGCCTCACTGAAGTGGCTGGATTTCGTTTTTTTTTTTTTTTTCAGTTGTGTCACCTGAACTCTTCCACTCACTCATTCCTTTAATTTCTCCTTCATATATTTACCCTTGTTCTCATATCAGTCTTTGATTGGACCAAAGGTGACTATCTGGATAATAAGTGCAAAAAAATAAGGCTGGAGAACCTTTAAATAATGGCTTAAAATCTGCCCAAACTTTGAGAAGTAGAAGGGGAGAAAACAGGAGTTGTGTAACTGTTTTATACTGTATACTAGCCATGTCACCTTTGGGGAATGGACAGGAAGTTAGGTTGGGGAGTAAAAGAAGTACTTGAATTCCAGTCTCAACAGTATTCCTCATCAATGTGGTAAGTCTAGGCAAAATTGATAAAAGTTGTTGAAAACCCTGTTTAAAAATGATAAAAGCTAAGTAGTGGGTTTAGTTGATTCCCCTGTTTGTAAAGTGTTTGTGATAGACACAGGAAGATGGGAGTTTGGTTCTTAAACCTTTATAAAAATTACAAGGCATGGTGGAAAGCTTATAATCCTAGCAGTGAGATTGTAGAGACAGACTATTTTTATGGCTTTCTGGACAGCCAACTTAGATTACTGAGCAAGCTCCAGGCTCATGAGAGACCCTGTCTCAAAAAACAAAATAAATTGCTCCAAGGGATAGCATTGAAGATTGTCTCATGGTGCATGCATGCATACACACCAGAATTATCACCACCACTACCCACCCACCCACCTACCACCACACCACTACGCCACCACATAAAGGAATAGTCTATCTTCCAGATTCATCTTGGGAAAAGGTAGAATGTGTGTCAGTACATAACTGCTGGCATGATATGTACCAGTGGTACCCTTATTGTTTCAGTTGCAGCTACTATTTTTAAGGTAGTTGGTTTGGCACAACCAGACACCATTTCTAACAAGTACAAAGCCTTGTAGTGAACTAAATATTTAAATATCCTCATGAGATAAAATCTAGAAAATGGGGCTTCATTAAGAAACCCTTCAGTGAGAAATCAAATGGCCACTTAGTTATCAAAACAGGGAAATGTTGAGCCTCTGTCTATGGTCTGTAGGGCAGCTGTGGAAACGTGGAAAAGGAGATAATAACGTGTGGAAGTGCAGATGAATGCAGCATCCTTATGTAGATCCGCAGTATATCACCTCCGTGCCTCTCCATCACCTGTTCAAAGCATCCCTTCACCCATCCAGTCTTCTTCCCTTCCTTTCTTCTTTCCATCCTTCTGTCCTCCTGTTTGGAGCATACTTGTGTTTGAACCAAGCTCACAGGCTACTAGATCGCCAAGGGAGGCTTGTTCTAAACACCCTCTATATTGCTATTGATTTCCATGGTAATTTAAAAGATATTATCTTTTTATTTACTTTTATTAGAGAAGCTCTCTTCTGTTCAGGATACATCCTCTTAGAGAATTCAATAAGTGAACGAGATTTGTTATTCTAGATGAAACTGATCATGAAGCTGATCTACTTCCTGTCTCTACACATGACGTTTCCTTCCCATGCCTGGCAGGGATTCAGGAGATGTTCCTTCTTCCTTCATATGGAAATTAAAGTTATCAAAACTCAGCAAAACTGTTAGCAACTTATGAACCTGTTACAACAGAATTGCAAGAATTAGTTAGCTGTTTCAAAGTACTCAAGAGTAATGTCTGGTATATTTTTCACCCACACATGTTAATTTCGATGCAAGAAGGAAGGTATAGTTTAGAGCTGTGAGTGAAGAAGTCCTATGAAAGGAGATCCTTGGACTCTTCTCCCTACATGAATCCCAGTCTTCCTCACACTTTCTCTCTTCCCTTTCCATCAGCATTCTACCAGCTGTCCATGTTTTGAAGCAGAGTGGGATACGTGAGGGCAAGATGTGCTCCCAGCCCTTCCAAAGGGTTATCTTCCCTTTCTTTAATGCTTATTATGCTCGTAAATACATCTGCACACTGGTATGTGTTCTTGATGTATAGATAACTGCTAAGATCTCTGACAGAACTGAGAGATGAACAACAATCTCCTTTCTAGATATAACTGGAAAGAAGATTCTAGACACTACCTTCTATAGCTTACTAATCAGGAAGCTGACCAAGGCAGAACCAGTTTCCAGATCAGGGGCAGTCCCAGCTTAGCCATCTTCATATGAAAGTCAGGCAAAACAGACGTTTCTGAGATGCTTTCTTCACTTTTCATTTGTCACCTACCTTTTTAAGTGAGAAAATGGTTTGTACAGAATAAGGGAGTAATTATGGTTTCCTGTAATGAACAAGAACAACTAGCCCATCCAATGGTTATAAGCATATACTGTGAGACATGTGTCTTTCATTTGGTGTTGGAAATAAAACAAGATCCTTAAGGTAAAAAGTCCTCAGGTTCAGATTACTTCTTACAACAGGAGTAGCTGTTTACATGAAAAAGAAAAAGGTTTGGTGTATTCCCTTGTTTGATATTAATCACACCTTTTATACAAAAAGAAACAGGTTCCAAGTATATGTGCAAAGCCTCAAAGTTTCTGACTCCAGTGTAGCACTATTGATCCACTGTGCTAACCATTGCTTTTGTTTGTATTTTTCTTTTGACATGTTTGCAGATTGATCCCTGAGACTACTGAATGCTAGGCAAGTGAATCTATCAACAAACTAAACCCCTATTTCCTAGCTCTGTGAATTCATATCTCTAAAGTAATGACATACACGTTTGTAAAAGATGGAGTTTCGAGGTCAAGCTCCTTACAAATTACTTTAGTGAGGTTTTATTAGTGCATTCCCTATAGCATTTTCAAAGGGATGAGATGAGTTTCTTATCCAACCTCATAATCTTTATGACTTTCAAAAGTTTCTCTGTAAGTCAGGCTAAGAGAAAAATGGTATATATATATATATATATATATATATATATATATATATATATATATATATATATATATTGTGTGTGTGTTTGTTTAAACACCACAGTTCCAAATACACAGAAAAATCTAAAGCTCTGAGGGAAACCACACAGTAGTCAAACTTTCTGGGGCATTATTTCCTAATAAAACAGTAATCTGAAAGTGTCATTTTCAGATGGGTGTATTGAGGATAGAGGAAATTTAAATAGGCAAATTTAAATAGGAAAAGCATCTTAAGGTGGTAAGGATGGTAAGAATGTACTCAGCAGACTACATTCTTCTTTTCCTCACTAGTTTTTCTGGACAATTTCTGTAAATGAGGTGCTGATGAGTTCTCTGTGAATACAGGCCTCTCAGTTCTCTGCTGAACAAAATCAAATCACCACCTGATTAGTCACATGAAACAGACTATATGACCATAAGGTAACTGTAGGATAAAGTCAAATCATTTAGCAAAGAACTTAAGACACTTAACATCCTGACCCTAATTAACCTTTCCATCTTTATCTCTTAGAGCCACCAATTTTCTTCATAAAAACTGCTTTCCCTTTTTAAAATCCTGCCTTTCCATAATTTTACCTCTTTTTTTTAATCCTCTCATGCCAGACACCACCAACTCCAAGTCCAAGCCTACTCTTTTTTGTAGTATCATCATCATCATCGTCATCATCATTTTGCTAGCTCTATTCACATATCTGGGTCTATATCTACTCAGCATACTAGCCTCTTGTCACCTAGCAGGTGTTTGGGTCTTCCACTTCCTCTTGTAAATAATGCTCCTTCCATACCAACCTCCAAATAGAATGTATAGTACACACACACACACACACACACACACACACACACACACTACCACAGGCTAGTCTGACTAATATTACATTAAGTATTCCCTCAAGAATCATGCTTTTTTTTTTTAATCCTCCTCCCAGAAAAAATTAATCCAGAAAACTCAAAAAAATGCTACAGCAATCAATTCATATATTTTACTGATCCTTAAATGTTCTCACTATGTGTAGAGATGAGCAGGTAAAGACATAGAAAGAAGGGTATTGCAAGTTAAATACAAAAAATGTAGGTCCAATTGTAGGTCCAATTTCTCTGTTCACTGCTTGCGAGACTTGACTTCCACTTGTTAAGCTAAACCTCTGCACCTGCCTCGTGGGGTTGGAAGGGATGGACCAACCAAGTCCTTTCTTTGTTTTCACTTTCCCAAATGAGAATCATGAGTTATGGCTTTACTACTTCATTTCTGTGTATGTTTATTCTCAGTAGTAGTTATTAAACATATCAAGGCTGTGTTCTGCCTAATATGCTGCCTTTGACAACCTCTCATCAATTACTGATATGTATCAATCTCCTATTGCAGAACACTTGATCTTTCCTAGACCTTTAAAGCACTTTAGCTTCCCATGTAAGCTTGACTTGTAAACTATCTTAAATTGCCTCCTATACTTCTCTAAGACCCAAATCAAGAGTTATCATTTCAGTTAATTGAGCAACCAATAAGAAACTGCCACTTGTTTATTCTCCCATTAGTGGCTGTTTATTAAACATTTGCTATGTTTCTAGGCATAGTGTTTGATGTTATACATACAAATATCCCTAAAATGATATGTTTGCTGGCAGCAAGGAGCACATGATCTGCTAGAACTAACCATAAATAAATAGAAGGAAGTAATAGCATTTACTACTTATAGGGTACCTATTATGTGTCAGAAATATTATAAGTTCCTTATGTTTGCAATCCTCAAAAAGTTTGAGAATGAAATAAGGTAATTCTTTTATAACTTTAACCTTTATTTTTATTTGTATCTGTGTTCTGCCTGCATGTATCTCTCGGCATCACATACATTCAGTACACACAAATTTCAGAAGATTATGTTGGATCCCTTGGGATTGAGTAATAGCCAGTTGTGAACCACCATGTGGATCTTAAGAATTGAACAGGGTCTTCTGGAAGACTAACCAGTACTCTGAACCACTGAACAATCTCTCTAGCTTCTAGATTATTCTATTTATATATACAAAATTGTTTTTATATAAAAAAACTAATTTGCCAAATGTTTTTCAAAAGTGATAAAAATGAGAATTAGAGACCAGATCTATAAACTATATGCCCTTAAAATTTATGATTTTTCCACCCAAGTATGATCCTGCATGGTGTGTGTGTGTGTGTGTGTGTGTGTGTGTGTGAGAGAGAGAGAGAGAGAGAGAGAGAGAGAGAGAGAGAGAGAAAGAGAGAGATAGAGAGAAGAATCAGACTCATTCGACACTTAGGATGTCCTTCTGAGCTGTGGAGTTCTCACATATAACAACTATACCAACAGTGGCTTAAGCTGTAGATTTGTAAAAAGTGTGAATGCAAAGCCAATCATTCACTAGTATAAGGAAAACTGACCTAAGGTCATGTGTCAAACACTAGTGGAAACAGAGCAAGGGTGAAATACAGCACTGAAGGTCTGCCAGATATCTAGTTTAAACTTGATATGAAATTGATGGGCATCAATCAGGGAATTTGGAATTGGCAAACCTAGAACAGCCTGTATGGATACTTGTCATAGCAATAGGAACTTTTTTAAGTTTTGTGATGTATCTGCCTGTTATCATCCTATATCCCAACCATATCCTTCTAGGTATTTTCTGGTTTGCAAGATTCTATTCTAAGTTCTTGAGCCTTCATCAAACCAACAACGTTGTTGGAGCAACCACTTGAGCAGGAAAAGGCAGTACATTGTGATTTCATTATTTCACCCTCTTAATTTAACAATGGGTATACATGAGTATAAAATATTTAAAGAAGAAATGTAGTGACTCCTAACAGCAGTTGACTTTCAGGAAGCACAATGAGGGCTGAGGAAATAGTGACTACTTTTCTGTGATTCTGTGTGAGTGTGTGTGAATATGCTTCACAGTATATATACACACATATACGCTATATTTGGTCAACTGCACATATGTCACTTATAGCACAATCACACAAATACACATATACATGCATGTATATAGTTTACGTGTATGTAAATTGTAATTTAACACAGCACATTCTAGACTATGTAGAGTGATGATTATTAGTCAAAGAATTTGTTTCCACAGTAAGTAGGGTTTTCTCTTCGTTTTCTTTTTTTTAAGTTAAAGGATGGGAATCTTAGTCATTTGTGTTTCTCTAGATTCTAAAAGCATTTCATGAATAACAAATATTAACCAAATGTTATTTGCTTACTTTAGAGTAAAATGTTGAACTAAACAAAGTTCTTAAGTAGAACTCTAAAGCCTTAGAAGCTGTGTATAGTCTAACTGGAATTCCTAGGTAATATCTGTGTATATCAGAATGTCTGGATTGTTGTTTCAGGACTTTAGAGACTGTGATCCTGCAGAGGCAGGATCAGACACGCTCATCAGGAAGATCAGTTGGAATTCTTGAAGAAAACTGTTTTTACCAAGTCTAATGACCTTTGCTGTAGGTCACAGGTTGAAGGCTTAATAGCGAGAGACCAAAGAACAGCTCAGGGATATTTGTACTTTGCAAAGAATGGAAACTGTGAGCATGGAAGTATCCAGGGAGACTCCTCCACATCAAGACTTCCCTCTGGGTGACACACATGAGCTAGTTCTGTGGGGGATAGCTTCTCCCTAGGAGCAAGGCTATTGGTTTCCCAGGCCTCTTTCATGTGACATCTGCTCTAGCAAATAGGGACTAGGTCACAGGCTTCCTATTTGTCTTGTTTCTGTGCATAGTGGTCCTGAGGCAATGAGGAAGAGGAAAAAGTGGGGAGATGTTGAGTGTGGGGAGTTCAAGAGATGTCTTCAGGGTTTCGGAAAGTGTAATTCTGTTTGAGCAGCTTGCTGGCAGTTCTGCAACTCATCCCCCTGAATTAGGGGCCGAATGAAGTCATTAGGCCCTAATCAAAAACGGCTAATCAGGAATCAGTGGGAGCTCTTCCAATTATTCGCGGCTGGAACCCAAGGAGCTGAAGTACCCAGGGCTGGATGAATAAAAGTAATGAAATTAAGTATCAGTGCCTTGCAATACTGTCTAACCTCGAGGAGGATTGTGATTGCTCAGCCCTTCCTACCCTATGGGAAACAGAGGCCCAGTGCCAAAAAACTGAATGGTATGTATAGCATCTTTTGAGTTCACTCTGTGTTTCTTGGAAATTGAAATGTTTGCAAGCCATGTTTGTAATTGGATGCTGAGTAAAAGAAGGTTCAGGTTGAATTACTTTAGTGAAATAACGTATTGAGTGAGTCTTTTATCCCATACTCGGCACAACAATTGGCAAAAGTTAGTTGCTGTGTTGATAATTACAGATTCCTTTAAATCTAGGCAGAGCAGAGACTTGAACCTGTGTTATTTTTTAATGTCTAAAATTTTCATACCTTTTCCTATGGCATTTAAGTAGAAGTGTTCAGTGTCTGTATTTATTCAAGATAATAGTTCTAACCTGTTCGTAGTTTCTGTTCCTAATCATTCATGTACATTGGATTACAGCTTTAGAAATCTTTTAGAGGAGTCTGTTGAGCCAAACCTCTAACTTTAAAGCTTGGCAAATCAGTACCAGAGAGTGATGAGATTTGCGATGGTACACCTGTCCTGTAAATCTGTGACATAATTCAGACTAGAACTAAGCTCGCAACTCTGGGTCCATTATTCCATTGGCATGGGTCCTTTGCTGTTCTTGTTGGCCATTATTCATTCTTAAGTGTTATTGCTTGATCCATTGTGATTACCAGCTTTATTGATCTGTTCAGATTGGGTCCAATTGAAAGATTTTTGTAAGTATTTACAGAGCCTGTACTGTGGTAGCTGAGATGAATTAGGGCCAACAGGAAGGTGGGGCCATCTTAGTAAGAGAGTTATCTGTACAAGGAGGTTTATATTTAAAAAGATAAGGGTCATGTGTTTTTAGGGGGACTCCTGAAGTGATGCTCAGCTGAGTACAATCTGAGTTTGAGATGAAACAGAGGAAGTGATGGTGAAAGAAGAGATCTCTGGTCAGGTCCATGATGGATGTGTATGTGTGTGATATTATATATGAATATATTTTGTTTTTGTTTTTGTTTTTTTTGAGACAGGGTTTCTATGTTGTAACTCTGATTATGCTGGAACTCATTCTGTAGACCAGGCTGGCCTTGAACTCAGAGATGCACGTGCCTCTGCCTCCCAAGTGCTGAGATTAAAGGCATGTGCGACCACTGCCCAATTTATATATGAATATTTGTATTAATTTTTTGTATACTATTTTGTGATTGAAATTATTATATAACAACTAAAGAAAATAGACATTGTGTCTAGGGTATGTATATTTGTGCGTGCCTGTGTGTATGTGCATGTAAATGTATTACATGTACGTGTGTACCTGTCTGTATGAGTTCATCCTAAGTTAGGCATTCTGTGTGTTTATGAGATTTGTTTGGGGAATCCTTGGTATTTTGAGGAAGTGTGCTAGCATATATATTTTCTTCTCCTATTTCTGTGTGTGTGGTAGATGTGTGTGTGTGTTGTATGAATGCAAGTGTGTAAGTGTGCATGTGTGTCAGTGCACATGCATCTAGAAGCTAGATGTAGGATGTAAGGCTCCTTTTTGCTTTTTTCATCTCTCTCAGCTTTATTGCTTTGAGATAGGGTCTTTCACTACACTAGAACCTTGCCTTTCTGAGGAGTGTGGCAGACTAGAAGGTCTTCAAATCCTCTTGTTACAGGCATATAGATCTTTCCAGCTTTATGTGAATGCTAAGGATTTGAACTCAGGCCCTTATGCTTCCAGAGCAAATGCGTTTACCCACTAAGCAATCTTCTCAGCCATTTCTTTTTTATTTGTCAATAGTTTTTGACATTTTTATTTTACATGTTGGGTATCTGAAAATATATGATTATCTTTATGTGAATGAATTTGTGTTGTCAGTCTAGGACTGGTGATTTAATCAAGGATTTGAAATTAAGTAAAATGAGTACTTTTTAAACTGAGGGAATCTCTGTATTCTGGGAAATGTGTATGCTTTTCACAGAATTATTGAATGACTTTCAATATATTTTTTAAAAGGAAGCGTTCTGTGTATCTAAACATTTGTATACATACCATGGTATAGTACATGGATAATACAGGTGTAGAGTATATATTCATACATGAAAATTGAGAAGATTGTGTAATACCTTAGCAAAATGAATCCTGAGATATTTAAACGTGTCAGTGAAAATGTGTCTATGAATGGGCTTTTTTTTATATTTAATTCTGTGTAATGTTAATGGTATTGGGAGTTCATATGAAATAATGAAAGAAAAGAAGAGACAATATGTAGCCCTTTCTTAGATTGTAGGACTATAAAAGAGACTTTAAGAGAATTAACTAATGATAAGAGGTCAACTATAAAGTAATATATTTTTTACTTTAACCAGATCAATGAACTAAGCAAGAAAAGGGGAAGGAAGGGGAGGAGGGGAGAGGGATTACACATCTGGTGACAAAAACTCACATGGAAGAAAAGAAATGATAGGAATGATGGAAGGAAGGAAGAGAGAGAGAAAAAGAAAGAGAGAGAGAGAGTGACAGAGAGAGAGAGAGTGAGAGAGAGAGAGAGAGAGAGAGAGAGAGAGAGAGAGAGAGAAATGACCAGTCAGTAAGGAAAGAAATGTGAACTGTATTCTGTTAGAAATTGTCTGTTCATGTACAGTACTGGCGTAACTGTAGCATCCTCTTTCAGCCCCTGCCTTGCTCCCTATGAGTAACTAGAGCTTGTGATGGGCAAAGCAGTTAGGAACTTTCATCCTCTTACCTCCACAGTTTAGAAAAAAAAAATGACTTAATGTGACCTCCCTCTGGTAAGAGACAGAAATTGACAGGAGAAACTCAGAGCCTCATTTCATGTGAGTCAGAAAGAAGTCCCAACGTGCTCCTAGCCTTCCCAGCACCTATTCGAAGTGTAGCTCCTGATGTCCCGATTTATACATGTGCCACCTAGGGTTGGGAAACCCATTTGCTTAGTTCTCTCTGACTTTTCAGAGAACAATGGAGAAATGACAATATGGCTACTCCCAGTCTGCCACATCTGTGGCAGTTTCTCAATAGCTTATCCCTCAGTCATCTTTTCCTGTATTCTTTCTGTGGTTATTGCAGTGGGGTTTACACTACTGTTGCTTCTAAGTGTCACAATGGTACTAGCAGAACCATGAGTAATATTTTATAACGACAGATGCAAAATTGTTATATCTTGCTATTGAAAGGCTGGGTCTAACCACCACCTTTAGAATTTGTGCTGAACATTGTGACTTATTTGTCCAAAAGACTGTCAGAAGTCACTTTCTACAACTGCAGAGGGTTATATCAAAAGAAGCCTGTGCCTTTCACACAGGGCTTTTTGTCCTCTGAAAAACAAGTCACTCCTATGACAGGGTTGATACTACATGGCAAGACTGCACTGGGTGGTCTAGGAAGTTCTTTGTTCAGATGCTGGTACCTAGGCATCTAACAGACAGGGAGCAACACTTCCCTATACAAGGGTCATCCATGGTCAAGCAGGAGATGAGGAAATAGGTCTTCTTGGAATTGGATGCTTGAGTTCATGCTCACTCTGGATGTTAGAAACATATCTCCTGAAACACATCTCTTCTTATATCTCAAATAAAATGTTTGCTTAGCTGTTCTATTCCTGGATCAGTTTATTTCATATCAGCAGCCAACAGAAAAAACAAGAAATACTCACTGAATATTGAGCCACTCTACTAATCAGATAATGCTCTTGTGTCTGTTTATTAACTTGCATCTTTAACTATATATCTATCTATATATATATATATGCATATATATATATATATATATATATATATATATATATATATATATATATACATTTTGTCTCTCTGTAAATTTTGTATCTTCAAGTTAACCTGAGCACCTTTGGCTTTTACAAACATGAGGAAAATAAGTCAGGCAACTGCACTCACACAGCTAGTGACTGACACAGATTCCTTGGGAATACAAATATTTCTCACCTCTCTCCCTTCTACAAAGCTGTACCTATTGATGATTAGGCACATGCTCCTAGTTTTGTTGGGAACAACCTCCTTTCCATTTAACTCAGTTATACTTCTTATCTCCCATGGGCTAGGTCTTCAACTATAACTATTTCATATTGAATCAATGTAGAAATTGTCCAGAAAGTACCATTCTGCCTTCTACTAGCTACATGAAAACAAGCAAATTATCTGCCTCCCTGAAGCTCAGTTTTCTTCTCCCTAGAATTGGTTAAAATGAATTCCTTAGTGGTGTGCTATAAAAATGCACTGGAGTGACAGATTCTAAAATGTGTATTAAGAAGGAAGGTCACGACGCACTGCATGCAGTAGCCAATATCACAGCTGAGGTTCAGGGCTGAAATGGGTCTATTGTTTATCATCTTGTGCTGGCTGTGTCTCTGGGTGTACAGTCATCTAAGGCCTCAATTCATAGCTCAATAGGACAGACAGAAGACAAGGAGCCAGTATATTATTCAAGGAAAGTAGAAGGGTGCACAGATCTTGAGCCTCACAATGACCTCTTAATTCTTCTGAGAATGATAGGCCACGAAAATTTTCATGGACATGAGATAAGCCCTAAAGAAATAGGAGACGTTACTGAACAAAGACAAACTAGGTATTTTGTGTAAGAAGTTACAAAGAGCTGTAGAAGCCTGAGCACAGGATTTGCCAAGGACACTGAGAGAGGCTGTCTAGATTCAAGAGAAACAAGAAGCATATCCCAAGCTCATTAAGTTGTTATGAAAGGGTTAAAAGAGTTATGGTGGATGATCTCTATTTTAGGATAATGACTTTGGGGTCTTTGGAAGGAATAAGAATGGAGGGGAAGAGAGATATTTTTTCAATAGTTTTGAAGAGAGCGATCGTGCTGAGATCCAGATCCCTGAGCCCTGGGGTGGTGTCAAAGCACAAGAAGGAAGGAAACCTGGTGACAGCCTGGCTGAGATGGATAGAAATTGGGAAAGTATGAATTTGTACTTTTACTAATTTAAATGACAGGTCACATTGGTACTTTACCTCATGAGGTAGGAGACTGCAGAAGAGGAGATTTACTAGAGAGAGAGGGAGAGAGAGATCTCACAGGAGGACAGTGGATATCCTTGGAGAGGATAATGGGTTCTGTCAAAGTGGGGAGACCATAGCTTCTGTGACACTAGGTATCAGACAGTAGGGACACAGGAACACGAAGCCCAAGCACTGCAGCATATCAGCATCTGTGATAGAGACTGAACTCTATCTGGTGGTGAACCCTATCTGACATAATTAGGCTGGTTTTAACATAAGGCACTGCTAAAATGAAGATGTCAGAGGCACAGGGGGCGGGGGAGGTACTCTGTGAGACTTCAAAAAGCAAAGATTGAAGCCATTTTTGTGGCTGGAAATGAGTCATTTGTCAGCAATGCCAAGGTGCTGTCAGCTCCTCAAGAGAGATGAAGGGACACCCTGGGAGGAGGGCTGGTGAAGGTGTCAACTTCCAGTCACCAGGGGCCATGTGTGGGGTAAGAAGTGTCAGTCACATCACATCTCTGTCCTGACCTGGGTTAGAGGAGAACCGGGGTCATAGCGCAGTGTTAGTTTCGCCTCGTAACCAAGGAACCTTGTTACCTGCCTCTGTCAGGAGAGAACTGATGTGCTCAACATTCTCACAGAGAGTTCAGAGCTTAAATTTCTCTGGGGATTTGCAGTTGAAAAGAACAGTGGGAGGGCAATACTTAGGAAAAAGAAACTGGGAGGTAAGAATGGCTCCTATGGTATAGGAGGAGCTGCATCTTAGCAAGGACTTCCCTAAGGTCACTAAGAAGGGCCACTGTGGTCACTATCACTATATCTTTACTACCCACTTGGTAAGTCCAGTAGCTTTCTCTGAGTCCATATGTTTGGAAGTAATCCAAGAAAGTGTCTACGTATCACAGAGGTCTCTGTTGTTTAAGCCACTGTTTTACCTTCTGTTCTAGCATCAGCATTTTGAATGCTTGTTTGGGTTCTAGCAGTGGACTCTTCTATGGGCTCTTCCTGTTTCCACTGCCTCTGCTCCAGTCTCCATTGCATACACTAGGATCATTACTACTGAAGCTTCCCTGTTCACCAGGATTTCCCAGGCTTCATCATTCAGTTTCAATCAACCCATAGGGATTCAGTCTCAAACTACCAACATAACAGCCATGCCACTATTGCACTAGAGGGTATATCTTGCCCTATATTGTTGTACCACCTGTACTTGTCATTATTATACCACCTGTACAAATTCTTTATATGCATGGAGGTAATGGACAGAATTTAGCTGGATGCTGGTGAGTTTTAGTAGAAGTGTATTAGTTACAGAAGTGGGGGAGGGATGCTGAGGCTGGTGGAACAGGACCCTGTAGACAGAGAGAAAAGGAGAGGGGGTAGACAGGACATCAGGGTGAGAGTCCAAGAAGAGAAGAGGGAAAGAGAGACAGACAGATAGACAGACAGAATGGTGAGAGGCAGAGAGAGCACGGGCAGAGAGAGGGACTCAGAGAGAGGGGTATAGAAAGAGACAGAAAGAGAAAGAGCCCAAAGTCGACTGGGGTTATATGGGAATTGTCCTCTGCTGATGACACGGGACAAGTACAGGACTCCGGAGGCAGCACCTGAGGGTGGGAATGTCGCCTGAGCATGAGTGCTGGGCGAGCTCCAGGGAATGGCACCCAGGCAGTTTTGGGTAATTCGTAACATTCCACATAACACCTCCCAAGACTTACAGCTGGGTACAATTGTAAATGAATTTTCTCCATCATCAGTCTGCTTGGCACCTCCTGGCACTATGGAGGCTAACTGGTAGGACGGAAACTGCCTGTTCACCTCCACCTTGGTCTCCGGAAAGTTTGCAGTCAGTGTTCAATATATTCAGCAGCAGGGTCTTAGATTCAAGCTAGACAACTTTTCTTTCCTCTTTTGCATTCTATCTGCATTTACTCCTTTTAAATTCTTGATATGGTGAGATTAGTCTCTGTCATTCTTCTGATTTGATTCCTGTTCATCCAGCTCAGGCTAAATATCACTTCTTCAGAGATATGAACCCTGATCCTTGTTTCATTTAAGTTCCCTGATACATATATATTGTTATGCCCCAAAGAATTGTTTTGTAGTTCTTACAGCAAAATTTTTTTTTCATTTTGATTGTTGATATTATCACCTCTATGTTTTGAACTACATTCAGCTAGGATACTTACATTTGGTTTGTTCTAACCATTGTATCTGAATTCTCCAAAAATGCTTAATATAAATGCTGCACATGTATTTATAGAATGAATAAATATATGGTCATATGAATCAGCAAATGAATAATTAGAATTACTTCAGCTACTTTGGTAATCAGAAAAAGGTGAGACTTCACACACCAGGTATCACAGAAGTACCAACTGACATGTGCAAAAGAAAAAGGCAAGAAAATCAAGCACACTTACCAGCAACTTTCCAGCAGTTTTCAGTATGGCTTCCCCTTCATGCCTTCTGCTTCAGGTAGCTTTGAGAAGTAGAAGTTACAGAATACTTTGCATTAGGCCACCGGTTCACAACATCTTCCAGAGAGCTTGTTGAAATACAGATCACTGAAGCCCCATCTTCCAATGTGTCTAATTTAGAAGGTTCACAGTGGGTTTTGGGAATTTACATATCTGGGGGGGGGGCTGGTAAGATGGCTCAGAAGGTAAAATGATTGCTGTGTAAGAATAGGGATTTGAGTCCAGGTCTCTAGTCTTTGACCACAGCACCAGGATGGGAGAAAGAGGTAGATCTTAGGAGCTTGCTGGTCAGCCAGTTTAGCAGAAATCTTGAGCTCCAGGTTCATCGAGAGATCTTTCTCAAAAAGTAAGGTGTGTGACACAATATGTAAATGCAACTGGACAATTTTCATGCTCCAACCAACCTCCTAAAGAAACATTATATTTATTGATTTATTTGAATTTAAACTTAGTTCTGAGAATACTTGATAAGGTCCTAAAAATTAGAGGGATAATGAATCATGGCAAATCAACACATTATTTGTCTAAATAAAAATTGTATTTTATTAATAAGATCTGATTCAAATTTGATGTCCAGAGACCAATGACAAGTAATAGTGATCATCTTTATAACCTACCTTCTGATTAGAATATGCCTTCAGATTTTGTTAAATGTGTCATTAACCAAATATATGGAATTAAAGAGTGTGTTGATTATAATTGTTTCTAATGTAGTGGTAATTTTAATTTTTTTTTAAATTTAGTAATTTTATTATTTTATGTGCATGAGTATTTTGCCTTTGGATATGTATGTGCACCATATGCATGTCTGGTGCTTGCAGGGGTCAAAAGAATGTGTCACATCCCTTAGGGATAGAGTTATAGATCATTGTGATCTACCATGTGGGTAATGGAAATGGAAACATGGTCATCTGCAGGAGCAGCAAGTGATCTTAACGCTGAACCAACTCTCCAGCCCCTATCATGGCTAATCCCAACCATCAATCTTATTGGATTCTTGAATAAGCACCTGATATGCCTCCGGGTGGTCAGTAAAGCATGTCTAGAAAGGATTATCTAAGGGGAGAAGGTCTTTCTTCCGAGTAGGCACAACCTACTAGGACCAGTTCAGACATAAAGAGGTTCAAAGAAAAATCAGTGCTGCTTGCCTGTCTGCCTTCATTTCTCAGCACTGAGTGAGTCTGCCTCACTAATGTGGCTGCTATCATTCTTTGCTGACATTGGAACTTAGCCTCTATACCATTTGCCTATGTGGATTTCCGAACCAAAAGGAATCCAGGACTCCTCTGGAATTTTAGTCATAGATTGAGAGTTCTGAGGCATGCAGCCTTGTAGACTGAGCAGTTTCTGGGTTCCCAGCTCCTCCATCATGTAGACAGCTATTGCTAGGTTACCCAGTCTGTATCATGTGAGCTAGTCTTTTAAATTCCCTTTGGTACCTCTAGAGACTTCTAATTATTATCACATTTATTCCACAAAGACCTCTTTGTTGAAAAGTGTTTTGAGGCAGTGGGTAGATTTATTACCGGAATTTGGAAAAATAAAGACATTTTTATATGCAAACACACATACATAAATAGATATAGCTATAGACTTAGATGCATGTGTGTTTATATGTGTGTATGTACATATGTGTACATGTGTGTTTATAATATGTATATATAGTCATAGGTATACACATACCCAAGATATTGTGTGTGTATATGTATGTGATATTTATATCTATATCTATATATGGAAATATATATATATATATATCTCAAAGATGTATGTGGATATATGTGCATATGTATATATATATGTGTGTGTATATCATATATATGTGTGTGTATATATATATATATATATATATATATACACACTATATAAGTATGTATATATGAAATCTAAACTCCAAGTTTATCTTACTCGATTGTGTCCATGTGAATTAAGTTGTATTCGGTGAGATAGGACTGATTACAAAAAGCATTTCATCTTTTCATATACATACAAATATATATATTACATAATTAGATGTTGGCACATGTATCACTCTCATTAAATAAGCTTTTGGTAAATAATCAAATGAATGACTTCTTAGAAATTGAACTGAAAACTACTGGGAACTTGAGTGATTTTTTTTTTTTGTTTTCCTTTCTTGGTGAAGGCATCAGAAGCCCTGAGTAATTTACTAGGTTGATTTAATTTGAAATCACCCCCATGCTTTCCTGAATATCTATGTTAAATCTCTAGCTAAACCTTGTTAGAAATTGATGAAATGTTATACCCTGTGTCACATACGTACAGAGTTCAATTTCAGCATGAAACTCTCATTGATAGCCTGCATCCTACTTAAGGAAAAACCAATGTATTCTTGTCTCTTGATCTGTACAATTGCTTCTACCAGATAGAAATGAGGAGGACTAGTGCCCAGGTCACATGCTGTGTCTGGTATCCCTGCCCTAGGCTACATAGACCATTGTAATTTGCAAGCAGATTAAGCAAAAGGAAGAAAAATAAAGGAAAGGAAATATCACGAAGTAGTCACTTGCTGAAGTTTTAATCTTGGAAGTTGCAGAGAATGGATTGTGGTCTGAGTATGACACTGGCAACCACGGGGTATGGTAGTGTGAGATCAGCACCCACCGTGGATACTTGCAGTGATTGAATGTCAGGATGGAAATCTCATATCTCCAAAAATCAAGGAGTTAGACATAGTTTTTGAATTATGTGTGTATGCTTAATTCCAAGGAACTCTGTAATGTCTCTCTCTCTAATACATTTCAGGATAAGGATTTTATACTGTTTTTAAAAGACTGCTTTGAGAGGTCTTTCACTATCTGTCATCTCCTCCATGAGTCTTCTCTGATTCTACTTCTAGACATAACTTCATTAATTCTGTTATTTCAGAATCCTTTCCTGTTTGCCTACAGTTTAATCATCTACAGCTTGACTTACACCTGTTTCCCAACCAAGCATTTCAGGCTTGAAAGAATTGATGGGAACATTGTAAGAGACTGAGGTTTTAGACTCATTAGTGGCATCAATTGGTTCAACACAAGATTTATTTCTTAAGAAAAGAGAGAGAGGAAAGAAAGGAGAAAGGAAAGGAAGAAAGGAGGGGAAGAAAGAGAAATTGAGATTACTTTTGTCATTTAATTGCCTTTAATTCTTTAAGTCCCTCCTCTGTGGTAATAGTGTAATAATAATAATGATAGTCTAGTTAATATAATATTATATATAATTACAGTATGGTGTAGTATAACATAATAAAGGATAAAATAAAGGAGTGTCTTTGAAAAATCTAAAGCTTTGAAACATATGTAAATCATTATCTTTAGTATTAATGTTAAGATAACAATAAAAAATAGTAACTAAAATCCATGAAACTTGAAACCAACCAACCAACCAAACAAACAAAGAAACAAAAAAACTGCTCTTGAAGTTAAATCTCTTAGAAAGCTAATACACTAATCACACACACACACCTTCTGTTTTGTTTATTTCTGAATTCTTGGTGAATTCTAATATACTTGTACAGTTTAATGTGTTTGAATCACTACAACTGCTTAATAAGGTCAGCTATTTTTAATAGATTTTTCTAGGCAGCAAAGATTAAAAGCAAAGTTACCAGTGGGAATAAGGAGAAGTCAGTTTAAACTATTCAAAAAATGACATTATTCAAGAGTTCGTAAAATCTGTTTAGCCATATCCAATTGTTTGCCAAGAATATATAAATCATGCTTATTTATATTCAAATCTTTATATCTCAGTAAATCTGCATTTACTAAGATGGAATTTATAAATGAACATGTATAAATCACAATGTAGAAAATTTAAAAATATATATAGCATTAGGAAATTGGACTAGATAAGACAAAGAATGAGCGTGGAAAGTTGGACCAGTATTACCCAAGACCTTGTCTATTGCAGACATTATTAGTAGATTTCAGCATTTTCCTACTAACATAGGAAATAGGCTTAAAATCCTTCTCATTGCTCCCAGAAGTTGTATTCATCAGTCCAAGTTTTGCCTTTGCAGGATCTCTTAAATTTCAGTGTTTAACTTTTAACATTTTTAAGTATACAAATAAAATGAATTTGCCTGGCTCTTAAGTAATGCTCATTTTAAAGAAAAAAAAATACTCCTACCAAATAGTTTTCTGTTCTTTGGAATACATTTATAAATTTCAAATTCAAGTTAGTATTTTTTCAATCAGCTTCCTGTCTTCTCAACTCCCCATTCTGTGAATAGTACTGGTGTCTCTCAGTAGGAGATGCCAAATAAATGAAGCTTGCTCAGCAGGAAACCCTGTTTGGCAATTCTAACAAGGCTTGAAGAATTGGTTTCCTCGTTAAAAACAAGAGAAGCTGCCTATCTGGTGCATTTACAGTTTCTGGGCACCAATTTGATGGGGTGCTCTACTTGAACAAAATATTGAAGCATAAAGAATACAAATGAAAATCAAATACTTGGTAATGATGGCATCAAACATCGGCCTTGACTATAGGAGATAAGCACTCTGTTTCCTTGAAATGCATTACCTGTGTTCATAGACTATTTTCATGAGGTCTCAGGCTTTGGCTCCTGTCTGGGGCTTACCACTCAATAGTTCTTACTGGGTTTCTACAACCTTTATGTCTCAGATCTTTTCTATCACGATAACAGCTGCTAAATCATATTCAAATACCTCTATGTGTCAGCACCTTCCATAAATTAACTCGGTTAAGCTCCACCAGGACTCTGAAGAAGATAGCACTAATATCTCTAAATAAACACATACGCAAAGGCAAAGAGAGGTTACATTACTTTCTCAAACACACACTGTAGTAAGTGGCTCACTGTGCACATTAATACATGTGATATACCTCTAGGCTCCAAGCTTAAAGTCTCTAGACAACCCCCCCTACTCTACTCTATACCCCTCCTCTCTTTCTGTTTCCTCCTTCTCTTCCCTCATCCATCTTTCCTCTTCTACCTTCTTGCCCAATTTTGTTTTGCTTTACCATCTCACAGTATTGTTAGGACTGCTTTTCAGTTCTAAATAGAATTCTTTCTCCTTAAGTAGAGTTTTAAAAAAATGTGCTCCTTAGTTTATTTTTATTCTGTGCTGGCATTTGTTATTTTGGCAATAAATTGTTCTTATGTTCATGCCTGCCATATGCACCCAAGCTCCCAATTTGGTGCAATTAAATTTATGCCTTTACTCTGATTTTCTTCCTTATGTGTGTGTATATGTGTATTTATGTGCGTTTATATGTTACACACACACACACACACACACCACACACACACACATATATATCTATATATACACAAAGAACATACATATATTCATTACTAGCTCACAGTTTGGGAGTTTGGGGGTTGTTAGATTTTGTTTCTCAATCATAAACAGTGTTTCCAATTCTACCATCATCCTCTAGAGACGACTAATAAAATTTGACTCATGAAGAGAGAGAAGGGAAAAAAAATCCAGGAGGTGAAAGTAATACGAGGAGAAAATGAAAGAGATTTAGTACAGCTATCAGTAGACCGTTGTGCTGTCTTTAAGAGTCTGTTGAAACAACATAATAAAAGGCAATAAAGGTTGGATTTATAGCTTACCTGGTGGAAATGGCTTCCTGTTTGTATCCTGCCCATTTGCAGCCTGTCTTTGTCTTGTGACTGGGGTCTTTCCTTTCAGAGTCCCACTGCCCCATGGCCCTTCTTTGCAATTAAGAGACATGGGTGAACATCCAGATAAGGTTGGCAAGTAAGGTCAACACCCTTTGGGCTCCTTTTCTTCCCTCCATTGTTCTGTGATTTAATGACCCAGTATTTATTATGAAAGTTGTATTTGGATCAAACTGCCCACACTGGCTGCTAGGGCAGAGGCCAGAATCTGAATCCTGAACATAGCCATGCCAGCTTCTAGAGGGCTTGCTCTTTCACCTCCATGTTCAAATGAATCTCTGTAACATTCTCAACCAATACTGATGCATTGGTGTTTTGAGAAACAGATGGCATCCATGTCCCAGGAGGGAGGCTAAGTCAAGTATCAGGAAGACATAGGACAATGCTTCCACATAAATTCTGGACCATACTTTCATCCAGAGGCCAAGACAGAATTTAGTCTCCTAAATATATAGGTCTGGGTCTTAATCTAGTCTACCTATTTGTTTGAGTAAAGAAAATGAATTAATAGAGGATAAAATGGAAAGAGAAATTTGAAGGTTCAAGTCCATGATCTAATTGACATTCAGTGGGAGACATGTAACATTTGTAACATTTTAGTTTCTTTGGGCCTTGGTTTTTCCATTTGCTGGAGAGGGGGTGGGCAGTAAAGACACTGCCAACATGACTGCTTCATTATTAAGAGAAAGGTGTTTTTATTGTTCTTTGTTTTTTGCTTTTGTTTGTTTTATGAATAAAAAAAGAGAAAATATCCAGAGACATCTGGAAGAGTCCAGAGCAGAAAGAAAGTGAAACACACTGAACTTGTTTAGGGCTTTCTGCATGAGAGACAGGAGAGCACAAGGCAGCCTGGGAAGGCATGGCAGGGATGAATAGCAGAGATAGTGAGACAGAAAGAGAAAGTGAATTGCGCAAATCAAAAGTAGTGAGCTAGAAAGAAAGCAAAAAGAAAATAGTAAGAGTAGCTGTGTTATAAGTTGATTGAGTAACTGCGGGAAGAGAATCCCATGAGGCAGAGGGAATTTCTGGTACAGAAGGAGGTGAGAAGGGTAGTAGAATAGTAGTGTGGATTTTGAAATGTATAACAAGTACTAATAAGTAGGGATTGAGGGAGTCTAGAGGTCAGCATGGACTTTGACATGCTGATAGACGCCAAAGGTATATGTAAATTGGAGAACCGGTTTGTCCCTTCTGTTAGAGGTAAGGAAAATGACTCTTTTTAGGGAATGGGAAACCCCATTTCACAAGTTCCTAAGGACTGCTGAATTTTATCTGATGGAAATCTTTCCGTATATGAGGACCAGTGCCCCCTTGAGGTGGGCGTCTCTGACTTTGTCTCTCTGCTTCCCGTGGAGATCTCCACTACCCTGTGAGACCCAATGAGTCAATCCAGTTTTCAGATCCTTACCAATCAGAGGATCCCCTAGCCAGTGCCTGTTTTATTTAAAAAGCCCATGCAGCTACATCTCCAAGTTGTCTTTTTTTTTTTTTTTAATTGGTTGACTCTGGCATCCCAGAATGTGCTCCGTTGGAATAAACTGCTTTGTATGGCTATACATACTATCTCAGTGTCTATTTGAACTATTTTGGGGACCTAACATTATAGGCCAGCTAATTTATGGATACATGGACTACCCTAGACCTGAAACACATATGAACTGAGACTTCGTGGATAGGTTCTCTTCTGTTTCTGATATTGTTGAACTCAATCAGAAAGATGAAGGGATATCATTATATTTTTTGGATCTAGGTTTTTGATAGCACCATATCTATCACCTAAAAAATAACTTCAACTTTCCATCACACTATATTTTTTTCACAGCTTACTTCTAAAATTGACCCAGTCAAGAACCTGTGGTTAAGAAGGCTCAGAAGTTTTGTGTGCTAGAATTTATAGTAGTCAGTCCCTCTTCTCTTGTCTCTGAATAGTGGTTGATCTTCTGGTGGGAAAATAGAGTTGTGGCCACAGGGTTTTAAAGGGGAAGAGAGCACGCCAGCAGTAAACTGAGGAGATCTTGAAGAGAAACTCCATTTTCAGAACATGAATCATGGCAGTAGACTGACTGAGAGCCTGAGGTCAGGATAGATATTTCTATAGAATCCTGCTGATGCCATCAACAGGGAGGACCCTGCCAGACAAGGTTGTGCTATCAGAATGAATTAGTCTGAAGAACATGGAATGAGGGATTTGTTTGTTCAAGTGGTAAAGGTCAGACTTTTCTAAGGCCATGAATTCTTCTTCCTCACTGGCTAGAATTCCTCATAAAGGAAGTCAGGCCAATGCAAGGATGAAGGTGCAAATGCTTTCACAAAGTGGTCCACAAGAAGAATGTGGGTCCAGTTAGTGACTCCTGGACATGACACTACTGTGGGGATTTTGAGATTTTTCTTGTAGGTATCTCATCATTTTCTTCCTGTTTTGTTTTTAATCTTCTCCAATTTTGACTTTCCTTCTTTCTTCTTTTTCTTTTTCTTTTCTGTTTTCTTGTCTCCAGGCCTCCTCATTGTTTCCTCCTCACCTTCCTTACTCTTACCATTTTCTTCTATGCTTCATGCTGTTCTTCAACCTCCCTCTGCCTTCTTTCCCCTTTTATTCTATATCTGCCTATCTTCTTTAATCCCTTTTCCTGTCATTTTTTTCCTCCTCTCATTTTTATTTTTTAATGTGTCTTTTTGCTCTCTTACTAGACTCTTTCCCCTTTGTATTTGCTTTCTTTTCATTTTTCTTTTATACATATACACAGACAGACATGAATATAGAGACATATGCAGACTCAGAAAACAGGACACACCTATACACACACACAGACAAATGTGCCCCCCCCCCCAACCTACACATCCTTTCATCCAGTAATCATGGTTGCCAGTAACCTCAGATTTCCTGGAAATGGTTGCTGGATATGATTGAGATGTATGAAATAACTTGTGATTTCATTCTCTGGATACCATTTGGATGAATCTCTATGTTCCTAACTTCTTTTTTATTTTTTATAATACTTGTATTAATAATTTGAGTTTCATACAATGTATCTCAATAACACACTCTTCCCATTCCTCCTTGTTCTACTCTCCCACCCCTGTGCCCTCAAAAAGAAAACTTCCTAATCAAGCTAAAACTTATAAAATTAAACACTAGTTCAGTGTAAGAGTGTGTATTCATTAGGTTCCAATTGCTGTGATAAAATACAATGACCAAAAACAACTTGTAGAGGAAAGGATTTATTTTATTTTATAACCTTCAGGTCATATTTCATCACTGAGAGAAGTCAGGCAGGAACTCAAGGCAGGGACCTGGAAGCAGGAACCAAAGCAGAAGCCATGGAATGATGTTCCTTGTTCTCATGTTCCTCCTGGTTTCTTCCATCTGTTTTGTTATAAGCCCCAGAATACTTATCCAGAAATGGCAACAACTATAGTGATCAATCAAAAATGCTCTACAGTCTTGCCTACAGGCAATCTGGTGGAGGTATTTTCTCAACTGATATTACTCTTCCCAGGAAATACTAACTTTGACAAGACTTTGTCATGTGCAACAAGACCAACTTCTGCTTGTCAGAACTTCTCAGTGATTCTACTACTCTGTATACCACTGGGAAAGGCTAATCACAAATAGCCCTTTATTTGTAAAAGGAAAACAAAAACAAAATCAAAACCAACAAACATGAAGCAAGAGCCAGAGATGTGTATGTAATGGCTGTCTCTGTGATTTTAATCATGTTTCATCCAAAACATGGACAATGCTTTTCGTATATATGCAAATATCTCTCCATCCTAAAACTCTTTCCAAATGGTACCTCCTCTTTTGGAGTTTCTTTGATAGCACAATTATATTCACATCTTCTGGAGTCTTATAACAACAACAACAACAAAAATCCACTGGAACCCAAGTATTCCTGAAGTCATAATATTTTCCCAGCATGAAAATGCATACAAGTAAAGCCTGTACTTCAATGCCTGGTTTCTTTTATAATGTGACTTTTTACGCCTCATTATGAATTTTATCTAATAGCTAAGTTAACCTATGCCTGCCTTATAGAGGCTTTAAACCAACACTAAATTATAGTGAAAGTGAGATTGCGTGACTACTAATCTTAAATCAGAAGAACCTAACTGACTCCTGAAACTCAAGCCTCTTCTGTTGGGGAGGCCAAGCAGAAGAACCTCTGACAGACACTATCAGCTGAGCCCAATGTTTGGTTAGTCCCGATGGGTTTGGCGAGAATATTACTCAACAGTAGACAAATAAACTGAAACAGTGTTTTAGTTTTTAAATCAGAGGGAGGAAAATGAATGATACTGTCAACCTTTGGGTACAGCTACAAACTTAAATTAAACGACATAAAAAGTACCTGGCACTGTCTGACATTTGGAAAGCATTTAATGAATATGATTTCTTCCTCTCCTTTTAGCTGTAGTAGTTTTAATGATCCATATGTCTTATATTTTACTAGAATTATAACTGTCTCATTTTAGTAGTTGCATTGTATTCAAATTATAAACGAGGTTGGCACACATGCACACACACACACACACACACACACATACACACACACACCTATTCAATGCTTTTAAAATAATTGAGCAAATAAGTAGAAGAACTGGACTGACAGTTAACACATCTAGCTATTATTACCCCTTCGATCGTATTCATTTCTTTCTCCTTAATTATATTTTCCTTGTCAGGTGGTGGTGGTGCATGCCTTTATTCCCAGCACATGGGAGGCAGAGGTGCATCTCTGTGAGCTCAAGACCAGCCTGGTCTACAGAGTGAGTTCCAGGACAGCCAGAGTTACAACAGACAAACCCTGTCTTGAAGAACCAAAAAAATAATTTAAAAAAAAGTTCAAAATATAAAGAAAGAAAAAAATAATTTCCTTTCATTTTAAAATGGGAAATGCTTAGAAAGGAAAGGGTAGTAAATGACTGGGGAAGACCTGACATCAATTTTCAAATTCTTAAGGAAATTTATGGGAAGGAAGAGCAAATTGCCTGTCTCTCCTGTCTAGGGCCGGTATAGTTAGGGCCCTCGATAGAGCAGATCACCACAAGGCAATGAGGAATTATCTGGAGTCAGATTGTTGAAAGATGAGGGGAATGCTCCAAGCTAATGGCTATCCTGGAGTTGATGTGGGAAGCTGAATGTCTTCCTGCATCTACACTTCAGAGGCCAAATGGTACATTTTTAGGCAGTTCTTTTAATGTTTTTTTGATTTATTTGATTTTGTGTTTATGTGTGTTTTGTCTGCATGTATATATGGGCAACACTTGCATCCCTAGTCCAGAGGTCAAAGAGTGCATTTTGTCTCCTGGAACTGAATCTATAAATGATGTGACCCACTATGTGGATTCTGGGATCTGAACATGAATCCTCTGAAAGCGCAGAAAGTGCTCTTAACTATTGGGCCATCTCTCCAGTCCCCCAGATTCTACATTCTCAACTCCATTGTCAGATGACTTCTTTAAGTTCTAGTATTCTTCACATCTCCAGCAGATCTGAAGACTACAGTGTTCTTTCTGAAGTCACTATGTGAGTGGGTTTGAGGTATCTGGATGGGGGACCTGCAAGTCCAATAGCTGGTGTGTGGGCCACCTGTGAACATTGTTTACTACATTGTTTACTTCTGTGGCACAGAGAACAGGAGTTGGTCTGAGTCAGTGTGGGAAGAGTATTGATCAGGGGCTGAATTTTAAGTGCACTTTTAGAGAGGATTAGTGGGCCATGACTAATGGTCTGAAGGAGCTTACAAGAAAACACAGGATACAGAAAATCGGAAAAGCCTCTGGAAACTATAAGCACAGAATAGGGAAGGCTGTAGAAGCCAAAAGGTAGATTTGTAATTCTTCTATAAGAGCATTCACATCTAACATTTACAAAGTGAGAATAGGTTATGGGGTATTAACAAGCATTCATGATAAAGTTTAGAATTAACACCACAGAAAATTGCCACATGTAAAATTAATTCCTGTCTTTGGGACAGTGGCCCACCTATTTAGTAGCAACAGCTTATTAAACTACAACAAGAGATGCAGGACCATCTGACCTTGTGTTAAGGGGCAACTAAACTCCTTGTATTGTCAGATTCTTTATGTACAGACATAATTTCCTTACTTCTTAAATGACCAGAATTAGTGGCACAGCCCTTCTAATTATAACAGGAGAGATAGCCTTTCTAGAAGTCTAATAGGAGACATAGATCAGAAATGTGTGACAGTTAATAGTCCCTACAGTAAAAGAAAGCAGATGATACAAGGAAGAAATCCACTAAGCATCAGAAAGGATTGAACTAATATTATTGTATCTACAGCACTAAAGAGACCACGAAGATAAATTTAAAGTCTTGCCTGAGGCAAGATATTAAAAATAACCCTAGAAAAAGTGGTTAGGTCCTCTAGAACTGAGGTAACAGATAGGCATGGACTGCTATGTGGGTGCTAGGAATGCTATGTCCTCTGGAAGAACAACTAGTGTTTAGTTCCCATCCATCCAATGCTCTTTTCTGGTTTCCACAGGCACCAGACACCCACATATTCGCAGACATGGTATGCATACATACAGTCTAACACTCATACACATAAAATAAAAATAAATGAAACTTAAGAAAACAAACAGAAACAACAGTCCAACCCTAATATTGAGTTATAATTGCCGATTGTATCATTTATCAGTTATTGTTTGCACCACTATGATTAAAGTATCCATTAGTACAATTTCAAGGAGACAGAATTCATGTCCTCTCCTGATTTCAGAAGTTTCACTCTCTGTTGATTGGTCCTGTGTATTTAGGCAAAACTTCACTGGAGTGAAAATGTATGGTAGAGTAGAGATACTTACTTCATGGTGAGCAGGCAGTGGGGAGAGGTGGGAAGGAATGAATCAGGTACTAAACATCACCTAGGATGTACTCCTAGAGGCATACTGCCTGTGCATCAGTTCTACTTCTCATGGATTCCCAAGCTTCTGAAAATAACATCACTAGCTGAGAACAAACTTTCTAATATATGAGGGTTTTCTGGGAGTGTGTGTGTGTGTGGATATTTAGTATCCAATGTACAACATTTGGTCTAAACATAAAATGCTAGGCTTCCTGTAATTTGAAGGGCTAATCTGGTTTTTCCTTTGTCACAAGAATTCCCATTACAGTAGGAAATCCTGAGAATTACTGATTACACAAATGGACTTGGAAGTTGCACAGACCCACAAATTGATTCAGAAGAATAAGTTCAGGTACTTAGGTACTTACTCCTTCCAGATTTTGGGGTCAGAAGCTTTTCTATGAGTCACAAAGGATATACTAGATTTGAACTGGCAGCATAACTATAAACTTTTTTTCTAAATGCGCAACTGATTGCAAGAAGTCTGATGCTGTTTTGGGGAAACTGCAAGCTAAAAATAGTCATGGTTTTCCCAGACATAGCCTTATTTTGATGTTGGTTTTTATGGCCTATCTATTTTTATTCTTTCTGCTACGATCTTCTGGTTTTGTTTCTAACCTCCCTCTGTCTTCTAGTTCTGCAATATTGATGGTTATATCACACACATTGATGTTTCATATATCCCTTTGTTTATTCATCCATTTGTTTTTCCTTTCTACAATTATATCCAGGTTTTTAACTTTAGAATGCTCCATTTTCTGAGCATGTCTTCTTGTTGGTAAGCACCACTGTAAGCACCATGGGATTATAAGGGCAAACTTAGTGATGAGAAGTGTGATGAGAGATGCAGAGAAGCAAACACACACACACACACACACACACACACACACACACTATCATGCACTACTGCTGAGCCTTGGGGGAATGTGGTTGGGAATATCTACTAACCTGAGATTCCTTTGAATCCTGGAGTCTGGAGGTGGGAAGTACAACAGTGCTTTCTGAAGCAATAGATGCAGTAGAGATGAGGAAAAGGACATGCTAGGGGAAAGAATCGATATATTTGCAGTAGGCAGAGCATGGAGCTGGCCAATGTGACATTTTTGCAGGTCTGCAGGTTTTCTAGGAGCCATTTGATGACTGTGGCCCGACATTCCCTATTTGATCAACACCTCATAAATTGATTATAAGCATTATTTGTTATAGCTTAAATAGTGTCTGACAGATTTCCTGCAACACAACAGGCATTAGCCACATCTTGTTTTTCATCTCACATTTCCTTGATGCTGTGATTTCTGCCATTTTCATCCCAGAGTACCTCATTAGAAATATATCTTTGGCAAAGTGACCACGAATATAAGTGGATCTTCTGCCATTAGGTCAACTTTGTCTCCTCTTGGGAAGATCTTGAAGGACAGAAGCAAAGCAATCACTTCTCTAGTCTCCTCCTTGCTTGAGGAAGCACTTGCAGTGGCTCCTTTGCACACTATTTCTCTGCCTCTAGGGAATGTCCTCTCATGTAAATCCTGCAATTAGAGGCTCCCACCCCCTCTGTAGAGCTGTGTCTGCCTTCCTAGATATGCTCCCATTTGACTTGAAGATATAATCATGGGGACTGCCACAGCCTGCCACTTGGTAAAGAAAGAAGTTCTGAATAAATTTATGGTTTCAAGAGCAGAGATCTCCCTTTTGCCTCACGCTGCTGCTTCCTGTCTGCCTGCACATTTGTGCTTTAGGAGCAAAAGTTTGATACTTTTATTATTTTGAAAAAAGTGTACAAATTATGGAAGAAATAAAAATATATTCATGTTGATAGGTGAAGGTTGTAAGGCTTGGAGAGATGAGACATTTGACTGTGGTCATTGGGCCGAGCAGCCTATGTCTTCAGAAGCCTTGGGATTTTATTATTGCTTGTTTTTATTGCCTCTCTAGGGAAAAGCAAGGGGGTGTATAACAGAAGCTCTTTCACATGAAAGTACTTGGTTTTGATATGTGTGTTTTGTGTGTGTGTGTGTGTGTTTGTGTGTATGTGTGTGTGTGTGGCGTGGATGTGTGTTTGTGTTTTCATTAATTCAAACTATACATTCAGATTAATTTTTAATTAAGAAAACACATACAAGGGAAAAATAATGTATATACTACCCTTAAGATTTTGGTGTGAAATCTCCCCCATAAGCTCATGTGTTTGAACATTAGGTTTCCAGATGGCAGCGCTGTTTTGAGAGGTTGTTACGACTTCAGAAGCTTGGGCCTCGCCGCATTAGTGAGTACGTCCCTAAGGACGAGATTTGGGAGGGGCTATGCCTAAGTTCTGGTTCCAATATCAGTCTCCCTATGCCTTCTAATCTGTCAAGGTACTCTTAATTAGCTGCACACTTCTTCTGTCACAGCCTTGAACCTGACAGGCGGCCAATGGCTTCCTGCCTTGAGCTAAGTCCTTCTCATTGGGTGTTTTTTTATTTTTTATTTTTTATTTTTGGTCAGTTCTTGGGTCACAGAAGTGAGAAATGTAATGGATACCACATGAACGCATGAGGAACCAAAGTCAGTAGTTATAAAGCCATCCAATGATGTGTTGGGCTTGGGATATGAAGTATGCCCATAGCCACTGGGCTGGTGAGGTGACCCTATCACTAGCCTTCAACAGCACAGGCAGTGGAGACCGCAAGGAGTCAGTTTTGTTTTCCCTAGCCAGCGCCTTGGTTGCACAGATCGCAAGAGGAAACTCTGCTCCGATTGTCCTCCTGCATTGTCTGTCTTGATGAAAAATGACCAGTTATTATTTCTTATCTTTGTGTTGGGAGAGCCACAAAGAAATCTCTAGCGACGTAAAAATAGCTGCTGTTATTGTAACAGCCTTTTCATTGATGGACTTAAATGTGCGGCATTTGGTATCGATTGCTAGCATCAGTCTTTGGGAGGACATACTGTAGGGAAAGCAAACGCACTGGTCAGAGCAGCACCGTAGGTCTGCAGCATTCTGAGCTGTGTCCCTGGAGCTGGCAAGGAGAGTGTTTGGGTTACAGAAACATCTTGCTTTGCAGAGTAATCACGCAGCTGCAATAGGTATTTTTAAGAGTATCACTCTATAGAGCAAGTCCTGACTTCTGAGTTTTCTAACATGAGACATTTGAAATTGGACTTTTAAATTCCTTATCCTTCCATATTTTTAGTCATCTGAAACTATCGGTACTTAAAGGCAAAAAGCAAATCAGTGATGTAAGTTCTTAAATAGGTCCAGTAATGTGATAAAAGACATACTGATCTCTCTCTCCCTTTCTTGCCTTTCTTCGGCTTTTTTTATGATTTCCTTTCCCTAGGCCCCAAGCTTGAGTTCTTTCCTCCCATTCTTTCTGCCTTCACAAAACAAAAGCAAAAGCAGAGTGCCTTTGACATTGAAAACAACAATGTGCTAAACATTGTGAGATATAAAGCAGTAGCTGTGCAGTTGGAGAAAACCACGGATACAGAATCCATAGGTTCATATATGTTCATATAAATAAAGAGTAGGAACATATGGGAAAGAGGTCGGGGGGAGTAGAGAATAACAGAGGAACACGGCTTTGCATGTTTTAACTTAGACCGCAGGACACCAGAAAAGGAGCCCACAGTTATCTCCTGGTGGAACTTGTATCCTAGGGTTAGAATATGGTAGAAGCCCAAGGCTGCTTTATCCTCAGATGCATGCATTTTATTTACATCCCAGAGATTTCTGAATTTGACCCAGGTCTAAACTCTGGCCCAGATACACACTGGCTACTAATATGCCTAACCTCTTCAAAGTTGGGTTGTCTCACTCATAAAGGAGCACTTAGTGAAATGTTTGCAAGCTTTGCTATGAAATCCTGCATGCAGTGCAGCCCAGGATTCTTAGATACACATCCCCCATTTCCAACCAACAAGTCAGCATTCTTCTTTGAAAAGTCACAGGCCTCTATCAGAAACCACACATCCTTCCTTTAACAGGTAGGTAGAGATACATTCCAGGATGCTGTTGGGATGTTTGTCTCAAACTATCGTAACAGCCCACTTTGGCAGAGAAACAATCTCACAGCAGTAGGGTCCTTAAAATATCAATCCTATTTGTTGACAAAAGAATCTATATATCTGCAGGTCCTATTGAGCAGGCAATTTGCATGGAGAGTCTCAGAAACAGAGACGTGGTAAATACTACCCTCTATACTAGGCATTCTACAACCATAACTTCCTATTCTGGTCTGGAGGATGCCCCAGATCCATCTAACATTCCCTCTCCACCTTTTCCTCTTACTAGTTTTAAACACCATAGCTCAGGAAATAAAGCTTATGCACCCAGTCTTATAGAGCAAGCTGGTTATAATGACTATGCAAAAAAGAAGAAACTTCCTGGTATCCAGAGAGAATGATTTATTTATTTATCAATTAAGGAGAACTTTCTGAGTAAAGTTGTGGTCACCTTGGATGTGAAGCAAAGCTGACCACCTCTTTATCCCATTTTCTTAGGACAATAAAATGGGAGATTTTCTGTGCTTTTCTGTAACAGAAAACATTCTAACCAATGAGTGTCTGAGAGTGTGAAATGGAAACTGATCTAGTGAATTATATCATGTCAGGTACCAGGAATCTAGAAATATGGATGGAGATATGCTCTGAGACAGAAAGAACAAAAGGAGAATATGAAATCGAGGGAGAAGGACAGAGAAAAGAAGGATGCTGGGTGGGTCAAAGGTGTGGTGGGGAAAAGACACAAGAGGCAGAGAAAGACAGGCTGGCTGCCTAAGAGAAAAACACAATTAGAGAAAGAAAAGCTACTACACACACACACACACACACACACACACACACACACACACACACACACACGAAGAGAGACAGAGAAAGAGAGACAGAGAGACGGGCAGAGAGACAGAGGAGAATCCATCCAGAGAAATACAACCTTCCTACATACATCCTCCTACAGCCAGCAGCCAGCAGCAGGGGGCATCAGAACTCCATGGAATTCTAGGAGATTATCAATCTAGAGAGTATTAGAAGGGAGAAAGATTAGGAAATAAGGGAACAGAGATGAGGAACCCTCTTTGTAATTTTGCATTTAAATAGAGAAAAATTGTTATTCCTAGGGGGCTGCGTATGGTGGTCCAGACAATCCCCCCAGACATATTCCAACATGCTCATTATTGTCACAGAGGCATTTGAAGTTCTGTTTAAAGCACTAAGAAAGATCATGCTAAAGGTAAGTTTCAGGTAGAACTTAGTCAATTACAAATTGCATACATAAATGGAACATGCTTACATTGACATCTCATCTACATCATCTCCTCCAGAACAGAATGTTTTATGAATATACCAGGATTGTCCCAGATGTGGGAGTGGTAGGGGGAAAAAATGAGGCTTGGGAAGATGAGACTATCAGATAGATGATAGAGCACTTATTTGATTGTTTTGTTTCTTTTATTCTGTCAGTCTTATTCTATCAGCTTTTCTAACTTTCTCTCCTTTTGGGAGTGCTGGACTCTGATTCCAGGACCCCTGAAGCACAAAACCACATCCTTATTTCCTGTGACCATTCTCAGAGGAAACTCATATTTAATTCAGGGTCTGTAGTAGTACATTACTCTTGTGGCTCAACAAGGAAGACATGGAGGCATATTCATATGTGCAAACTCTTCCAAATCTCAGACCCCAGTAGGCTTCATAATTGACAGTGGAACCCAAGCATTCCAGCTCAGCCGTTTTTATTGATACAGAAGTCCTCACTTCCCAGCCAGATGTAATGAGCCAATCCAGTATTCAAACCCTGACCAATCAGAGAGATCCCTTAGACACCATCTGTTTGATTTAGATGGCTCTAGTGGCCAGCTTTTGGGGCTGTCATGGTTTTTGTTTTTTGTTTTTTAATTAGACAGCCCTGCTGTCAATATGTAACCACAGGAAATAAACTGCTTTGTATGGCCATATATTACTCTCAGCATCTACTTGAGCTATTTTGCGAACCTAACAGAGATATATCTTCTACAAAGGCATAGGGGTATGTATATGGGGGAAGGGGGACAAACTGACCAATGTCTAAATACTGATGCAATTGCAGAGCTGTATTACAGAAGAATATCATGAGACTGCTGAAGGAGTAAAGACCCTAGACAACCCCTAACCTGCTCGGACTAACATGGCTGATTGTGATGACTACTCTCATTTGCTTCATTGTAATTTTATTTCCATCTCATTAGCTTTGCAAAATACTCCCATAATGCATTGAACAGCATGCAAAACTTTAAAAATTCCACATAAAGACACAAGGAAAGAACAAGAAAAAAAAAAAAAAACAGTCTTCAGAATAGCCATTCCCTGCACTAAAGTTTCCCATGAACCAAGCTGTCCAAAATCTCAGTGATACAACTCTCTAGAGAATCCAACATTCACCTCTGTAGTGTGGTTGTTTTCCCTTCCTCCCAATTCCTTATTTTCCCTTATTTCTAAATGCTTTGTTTAATAGAGATAAGAAGATGAAAACACTGCATAGTGGTCAGAATCTGCTCTATTTTTGAGACATCTAAACTCTCTACTACTGCAATATGCTTGCAGACCCTTCAATATGAAATTCTGGATTAGATCATTTTCAAGGTGATATCCGACTCAATTCAACTGAATTTTAAACAGTGCTACGTTCTCAGTTGGAATAGAAATTTCTATGTATCAAGCAGATGTACATCTCTCTTTGCTTAAATCCCTTCCCCAGAGATACCATGCATGTTTCTCATTATCTTCTTCCTCTAGCTGACTCCTATACTCTTCTCTTTTCTTCTTCCAACTCCTCATCTTCCCTCCACTACAGGTAGTCAAGTGTGAGTGTGATTGAAGTTTCTTCTCCATCTGTGTTAGCTGTAGGAAGCATTGCTATCAGGGAAATGGATGAGACATATATTATCTCTTATCTGCATCTCCAAGAACCTAAATGATTTCTTTCCTCTAACCAAAATAAATCAAAAGAGAGGAATTTTAATTGTAGTCACCAGGTGGTGAATTCAATACATCCACAGGAGTCTCTGTGCTGGCAGTGGTACATGAGCTTGTCTCTCCAGGCAGAAGGATAATGGGATTGCAAGAGTCTGGAGAGGGAGAACTCTGGGGATTACAGCAGTAGCTCCCTGGAGGGAAGGAAACAGCCAGGCAGGGCCTGTTAAATGGAAAGGCCAGAGAAACATTGCCTCTTGTCAGGGCTGGCTCCTTTGTGAGTAGTTTCACTAAAGGACTCCTGGGGGTTGCTCACACAGACATTGCCCACACAACTTGAGGACCCAGCCTACACACTGATTATTTCCTTCTTCTCAGTAAATTTGGTTCAGGGGGCAAAGTTCACCCTTAGAACTCAGTGATCTGCACTAAAGTTGACTCTGGAAATTGTTGGTAGAGTTTGAATTAATGAATGGTTAGTGAATGCCAGGTAGAGGCAAATCATTGTTTTAGACTCTTGATATCTATCAGGGGAGGGAGAGAGAAAGAGAGACAGGGAGAGACAGAGAAAGAGAGGGGGTTAAACATAAACTTTACAGTTACACAATTCCTCAGAATCTACTTAAGAAAAATGAAAGCAAAATACACTCAAAACCACTTGTACATAAATGATCACAGCGTATTTAAACCAATAACAATCCAAACCTTGAGTAAGTCAACAGACAAATCATTACACACATCACAATGGAACTGTATTTAGTAATAAAGGAACAGGAGGATTTCAGCAAAACATTTAAAAAGTCAGGAATATTTTAGAAGGAAAGAAACAATAAAATACATTTTGTATGATTTGACTGATATGAAAAAATATAGATGTATATAAATGTATGCATATACTTATATGCATGTCTGTGTGTCTGTGTGTGTGTATTTGACTGTTTTAGATAGGATCTCACATTTAATTCAGGCTAGCCTTGAATTTTAAACACATGTACCTCAGTTTATTGAGTGCTGAGATTGTAGGCATGAACCACCATGTCTCAGTGTGAATAAATACTTTGTGAACACCAGGTTTTTTAAACATCAGTACTAGGAAGATTAGTAGGCTGCTGTTCTTGCATTCCATGTTCTCTGTGCCTTTACATTTTCAGAGGAATATTGTCTTGATAGTTAAAAAACAAATATATCTCAATGAAATAAATTAATGCCCTGTAGTTTTTTTTTTAATCTAATAACCACAGATTCAGTATTTGTTTTTTGTTTTTTATCACTACAGTTTTGTAAATGAGAATGACACTTTGAATATTAAGGTTAACATAAGATCTACCTAATATTAACATAAGATCTATCATCTAGGAATCATGCAATTCCATGAATTTCCCTGGATAAAGAACACACTGATCACAGAGCCTTGTCTCTGTTTATACTCTGATCCACAGCCATATTCAAACAGAGAAGAGACGCATCCAGCACCCCATGGTGTCATTAGTGTCACTTCTGCTGATGAGGGTTGGAGATCCTTCAAAGTTTAATTATACAGGTTTTGAAGGTCTGAGACACAAGATGTTCTTGTTTCTGCAGTTTTCCACAAGGTCAAGGCTTAGATAAGTGGGAAAATCTGAGGTATGGGATACTCTGAGGTCAAAGACTAGAGGAACTCTTGCAGCTAACCCAAAGTGAGTTGTGCAGTTCTGATTTGGAGCTTTTTGCTGCTTTTTGTGTAGACATCATTAGGCAAATGAACAGGTCTGAGGGTGGCTGATAAGGCTTAGAGAGAAAATATGCAAGCCTTTCCAGAGAGGGTCCTTTGAAACAGCCACAGAACAATAGAGCTGCTGACCAGAGATAGAAAAGGCACTGAAAAATAACCAAATGAGGGCTTCTTCCCTAATTCCATGCTGCTGAATTTTATCAGGAAGTCCACTTGTGCTTATAGAAAGCCGTAATCGCTCATGGTGGGATGCACAGTTTCAGTGAGTCTGCTGTTATAGAACAGATTTAAGTGTTCAGCATCCTATGCAAGGCATGCTTTTTAGTGTGAGACTGCCTGTGCTTGTTCTTACAGCTTTGTTGGCATTTCATACACATCTGTACCATCTGAGAATCTTCTCACCACAGACTACCCTTTCCTACCACAAGGGGTATGCCTGAAAATACAGCATTGATACATCAATATCCACTATGAAAATCTCCTACATGATGCATGAAAGACACATGGTCACTCCATCCTTTAGAACTATTTGAAAACCTTGGTATTGATGTGCTTTGCAGTTGAAGCCCTTTTACTCTTAGGTAGTAGAAAATATTTACTTTTGAGCTCAGAGATCCCTAGTTCCAATGATGATTCTTTCTTTTATTTATTTCCCTTTATTCCTATCTGGTTAATAAAACATTTCTATGTTTCTTAGGTATGATCAGCCTTTGACTTTCATAATTAAAATAAATCAACACCCTTATGAAGAAAATTCTATTAATCAGATCACACAACTGATGTGTCAAGAGGTTAGGAAAGTTATTTAAATTATATGATCACTAAATGATGCCTATAATAATCTTGGGAGTGATATTTCGTCCAGGGAGATGTCTCAGAGGGTTCTGGTATTTGCGTACAAGCCTGATAGCACGAGTTCTAGCCTTGGTACCTACATAATGGAAAAGAGACCTGGCTTTTACAGATCTTCCTTGATCTCTACAGACGTGCCATGGAACACATTTGCTCCTGATAAATAAACAAATTTAAAAAAAAGTGTTTGTTATGGAATGTGACATACAATAAAATGTGTTCAATATATATACTGTAACCATACAGTATGACTATTGTTAAATTGTGAATTTATGGACATGGATACATGGCTTCAGGGAGGTTTAAGAAATTTCATATGGACACATGGCATGCACATTGTAGAACTTAGACATAACTTAGCTCTGTGAGATTCTGGAGTTGTTGTCCTGATATTTTTAGATTTATTTTATTTAAAGATTGTTTCCTGCATATATACTTGTCCACCATGTTCATGTTTTGTGCCCTCAGAGACCAGAAGAGGGTGTCAGATCCTCTGAAATAGGAGTTACAGATGGCAGTGAGACATTATGTCAATATTGGGAATCAAATCCTAGTCTTCCATATGAGCCAGTGTTCTTAGCTGCAGAGGTATCTCTCCAGCCTCTGAAGTTGTTCTTCTTTGCCAAAGACCTGTATATCATTGCACTAAAAATTAATTTTATTATCCAGCCATGATTACATTGCATTGGCTAAGCTCATTTACTGTTACACTGTTTCCCATAGATAAAAATTCCCTGCTCGTTACTTCTATTCACAGTTTTTGACACTTGAGTGCAGTTGCCAAGATATTTGAAGATTTTACTAAGTATTTCAAAAAATGTGAAATTTCTGGCTAATGAGCAAATAACAGTAACTTGACCTACCAGCACTACCCAAAAGTTCTATATCTAATTTTACAATAATTTTATTCTCAGAGAAGAAAATGGTAATGAGAAACCAAGAGTACTTTAACTCTTACATTTGACGACATTTCTAAGGTCTTAGTATTGTTACTGAGAGGAGAAACCTAGGTTTTTTGTGTGTGAGTTCGTTCTTGATGAAGCAGTAGGAAGTTACTCATAACAGTTGCTTTTAAAATCAAAAGTTAATGAGAGGTATGAAGAAATGAGTCTTTTCTTACTATAAGGAAACATTTTACGTGGAAGGAAACCTCACATTCCACAATGCAGCAATTTTCACTTCTCTTCTGAAGTTATGAGTATACCATGACTGCAAGTATGTAATTGTTAGTTATCCAAAGTATTACAGGTAAGATAAACATGAGTACAGTGAGCACCTGTCGTTAGTTAGTTAGATATAACTGTCCACTTGATACAGCCTAAAGCCACCTGAGAAGGAAATCTCAGATTTCCCACATCAAATGGCCTCTGAGGCTCTCTGTGGAGGGTTGTCGTAATTATTAATCGATCTAGAAGGGCTGACCTCACTCTGAGCTGCATTGTTCTTGGTTCAGGCAACCATGGGATGTATGAGAAGGCTAACTAGCATGAGACAGTCAACATGTCAACAAACAGTTCTCATCTATGGTCTGTGCTTCAAGTCCCTGCTTGAGTTTCTGCCTTAATTTCCCAAATGAAGGAATGAAGTTGAAATAAAACCTTTCTGTATCTGAGTTGCTTTTCATGAGAGTGTTTCTTCACAACAGAAAGGAAAGTAGAACATAGTTACTTAATTTGGAACTCTTGAGATGCAATGATGAAATAATATAAGTAGTTTTATGAAAACAGGACATATTGCAAGGGCTTCTTAGTCACTATTTGTACATACTTTTTAAGTTGTATTCCAATTCTAAGACTCTATTGTTATATAATCCTAAGTTAGAAATGACCTAAATGATGCTATGTGATTTTCTAGTCCCTTGAAGCTTAGACATAGGCTGTCTAATGACCTCACATGCCACATAGTTCAAGGAGACTGTTGGCTTATGTACTTCATATGCGAACCTATCTGTGAACCCCAGACTTCCTTATGAAAACACTCAGCTTTTGAAATTATTAGAAGAGTTTCAGGCATTCTTAATGTCAGCTTTAGAAACTTGAGTGACAGCCAGTTTATAGGTCCACATCTATAACAAGATTAACCCATGTATAATGAAACTTAATATTTCTTAGAGTGAAGACAGACTCCACTACCTTATAGGATAATCAATGCCACATAGCAAATGTATATGCCTTTGAGATGAAAAGAGTTTTTGGATAAACTTTCCTGTCCACCACACTTAGGAAGGGACATTTCTATAATTTGTTACTTAAATTCCTCCTGACTTATACCTATCAAAATAATGATTGCTCAAGCTAGAGCAAACTGTTCATTTTTTTCTTTTAAAGAAATATTTCCATATTTCTCCTTCCTCTCTGATCTTAGAGCCCACCAATTTGTTCTCTGCTTCTATATATGACCAATTATATTCTTCAAATATTGGGTCCATTGTAGTAATTGTCTTCCTATGTCTGGCTTTTTTACCTTAGCAAAATGTTTGCAAATTTCTTCCATATCACTGCAAATGGAAGAATTTTCTTGTTTAAAGTTTAAAACATTTCACTGTGTTTATGTGCCATTATCCTTTCATCTGTCAGTGTACATTTTGGCTGCTTCTGTCTTCGTCATTGTAAATAATGTTTGCATGCACACAAGGGTACTGATGTTCTTTGAAATTATGATTTCAGTTCTTATTTTATACTTGGAAGTGTGATTCTAAATAATATGTGAGATTTTTTTGTTATATTTTTAATTTTTTTAATATTTTTAATTGAATTATTATTATAACATGTTCCCTAGTTTCCTTACTCCCTCCAACTGCACCCATGCTTCTTCTACTCTTAAACTGATAGGCTCCTTCCCCCAATTATTACTTCCCCCAATTGTTATGTATTATTATATACATATAAATGTATACATGTTTATATATGTGTATGTATGTGTGTGTGTATCTGCTACAGGAGATATATGTGTGTGCGGCGTGTGTGTGTATATATATCTGCTATAGGAGATATATGTATGTGAGTGTGTGTGTTTGTGTGTGTGTGTGTGTATATATATGTATATATACATATATATCTCCTATAGCAGTCTACATTCTTATCCACAAATACAATTCAATTTTTCTGCACGGACCCTTGTCAATACTTGCAATATTTGTCTTCTTAATAACAACCATGCCAAAATGTCCAATGTCATATATCATAGCTGATTTGAAACTATTTGATCACTAATGACATCTAGTGTTTTATATATGTATTTTACATTTGCTTGTACTCTTTAAATACATTTGTACTCATTCCATTTGCCTTGCACTAGAATCAGTTTATTTTTCTTACTACTGGACAAAGAATTAGAGGAATGTTACATATATTTTGAATATTAATCCATTATCATATTTTATTCCCTTCTATGACTTTTAATTTCTTTTCTTTTTTTAATTTGACATAATCACATTTGTTAGTTTTTGTTTTGTTGTCTATGCATTTAATAGCATACCCAAAGAGTTATTGCTAAAACCAGTGGCTCCATGCTTTCTACTCAAGATACTTTCTCCAAATAATTTTATATTTTCATATGTTAGATTTATATCTTTTATTTATTGAAATTGAATATTGTGTATTCATAATACAGGAGCCCAATTTTCTTGCTTGAATATGGATTTTCTTAATTTTTTTGCACTGTGACTAAATATCTGACAAAGCCAATTTAATGCAGAGACGATGGTCTTTGCTTATCTTCAAAAGATGAATTCTATTTGGCGGGGGATTTGTAATAGAGCAGAGTCACTCACATCGTAGTGGTCAGGACACAGACAGTGGAAATGTAGGAAGGGGCTAGGATGAGATGTAGCTCTCAATAACAGACCCCTAGTAGCCATAACGGTCCTACATCCTGTTTTTTCCATCTATTGAAATGTTGTGATGTTATGAGTTCACCAAAGGATTTATCAAATAAGGACTTGAGGATCCATTGAGTTTCCAAAAGCTGTCAAAGCATGAATCCATGGCTGCCATCTTCTATCCAGCCATGACTGTTTCTCTAGCTTTCTCAACATTATTTTTTAAATGAGATGGTGTTTTCATTATTGTGTGTTGTTTACACCCTTGTCAAGGTTCAGTTAATTATATACTCATGGGGTTTATTATAGGCATTCTATTCTTTTTTTCTTTTTCTTTTTGAGTTACAAATCATTTTATATATCATTCATGTTGGATTTCTAAAGCTTGGCAGTATTCTTGGAAGTAAGGGAACATACTACTTTCAGATGATTTATTTTTTTTCTTTTTGTTCAACATTTCTATGCCGACTTTTTTGGTAGGTGTCATATGAATTTTAGGATTTCTTTCTGTGTTTTGAAAAAAAGACTGCCATTTTGACAAGGATTGCATTGATCCTGTTGGTTGCCTAAGTAATAAGGGTTTTCACCAATAACAAGATTGACTTTCATAACACCATGCTTCCAGAGTTCTTTATTATCCACATATTTTTTCTGTTTCCATTTGTGTAGCATTGTCTTCTACTCAGTGCTTGACATCAGTCAAATTATTTCATAACTCTGGGCTTTGGACTTTTTACACCTATGTGTCAGGAATCTTGATAATACGATAAGATGATTTGGTAATAGTTAGCCAGACCTGACTTCAGAAGTATTAGTGACATTTTTGCTTTAAGCATGAAAAGGGAATTCTAAGTAATCATGTTTCCTGAAGATCACATCCTCAAAAAAAATTTATCTCAATATATGACTCTTTAATGGACTTTACATTTTGAAATGTCAGGTTTTATGACATATTTGGTTGGTTTTAGATAAAAGGGAAGGTCACAGAAGTCAAGCTTGTTATAGACAGGAAGTCTACTTGCTTTAATTAACAGGCTTTGACAGAAATTATTCACTCAATTCTTTGTCAGCCAATATCAACACATATGAGCTGTTGTAGCATGTCCATGGTTTGTCTACATGCCTATAATTTTAGTTTGTTTTACCTTTTGAAGAACTGGAGACTGAACTCAGGTGTTTATGCCTATGAGACAAATATTCTACTACTAAGCTGTGTACCTAAGCCATTTATTTTTAATTTGAGGCAGATTCTTTCTAAGATTCACCTAGTCTTGAACCTATGGTTCTCCTGTCTCATATTCCTGAGTTTATGGCAGTACAGTCCTGCACCCTCAAGCAATTCCTTAAATATGTTTATAAGAGTTGTTTCAATCCATTTCGGAATAGTTTAAAAGACAGAAAAAAATAACGTGGCCTCATACTTCATCCTATTCGTTCTTTGTGCTGCACACTGTACATATGATGACTCCCTGGGTGTTCTCAGTGAGGCATTTTAGATGATCATACCCCACAGCCCCTGCTGATTGTTTAAAATGTGCAGCTACCTAGTGTCAGATCATAGATCTGACTTTATGTTTCCCAACACCAAGGGCCTATTTTCCCAGTTGGGATATTTAGTATTCACCATCAACTATTGACAAGATTTAGACTCATCTGGGAGATTGTCTTCTGGGTTTTCCTTTGAAGATTTTCCTTGATTTCAATCACTGTGGTGGGAAAACCCACTCAGCACAGGTAGCACTATTCCCCAGCTGGAATCCTGAGCTATGTAGATTGAGAAAGACATGAGCAACAGCATGTATTCATCTCTCGATTTCCAGATAGTAGATGAAATGAGGCCAGCTGCTTCCCTATCATGATGGACTCTATCAATGACCTATAAGCTAGAATAACCCATTTTCTCTCTAGTGCTGCTTTGTCAGTGCATTTTATCACAGCTATAGGAAAAGAAACTGAGACCCTGATATACAATTTTTCTTCACTGAAAAGAAAGGGACATTGAGATCCTATCACCTTCTAGCAAAGAAATTCCCAGACACTGAGTGCTGCCAGAAAGAGATTCACACTGATACCTCCGAGGTGTTTAGTGATCCAGCAGGAACTGAAACTCACTTGGAGTAGGGAACATAACCATAAAAGTAACAGGCCTCTTCCCCATCATCAGTCTAGTGGCTACAAGGTACCTGCAATTTTTTTCTTCCTTCTGCACATGATGATGTTACAGAAGTGGAAAAGAAAAAAAAATGCACAGAAAGATGCCCTTGTCCCTTGGCCACATGCATATTTTTCTCCTTAAAAGCTGCTGACAAACAGAGATTCATTTTAACACCAGCATCCCATAAATTTATTTGCTTGTTAATGCACTTTCCCCAGTTTATGGTTTCATCCTCCTAACTAGGAACATCAAAATGTCAATCTGTCCTCAGGGGTGTATCAACCTCATGATCTGAGCTTGGTAACAAGATTGGGCGGTGGTCTGTTTAAGAGCACGTACTGCATGAAGGATCAAGAAATCAGAGCATTCCACAACAGTTGGACAAGCTCTGTAGATTCATAGACTAACAGGCTGTGAGAGCAGGAAAGAATCTTAGAGTTAACCCTCTCTTGTTTTCTTTCATATTTTAAAGCCCCCTTCACCTCCGAAGTTGCCTTTTATATGCCACTGATATTAATAGATGGAGAGATTCAAAGTCAGTTATCATTGTAGTGTAAGAATGTGCATTCTATTCAATTTGAAAGCAGAAGCAGGGCAAAGGGACAAAGAAAGACAAAACAATTCAGCCTGGTACTGAAAAAATTGTGGTACGCAATAAAGACATTAAAATGTTAACATGATGCCATCATTATAGCTGTTGTCTGTCTAGGTCTCTGTTTGCCTGCTTCTTCTAAAGGGGCAGAAGTTCCTTTGCCTTTTCTTTTGGAAGACTACTTCTTCCCTACATCTCTGTCAATGATCTCTAAAGGTCTGAATTAGTCATTTTTCTCTTTATGGTTACAAAAAATGCTGAAAATGAGCAGCATAAGTTAGGAAGGAACTTGTTTTGTCCAAGATGTGAAGAAATATAGTCTACCATAGTGGAGAAGGCAGGAGTGGGGGTAGGAGACGCTGGGAACCTTATATCAGGAAGCAGAGAGTGGACAGGAATGGGTGCAGAGTATAAAACCTCAAAACCTGCCTCCAGTGACCCATCTCACTTCCTAAAGCTTCTTCAGTCAACCAACTCATTATTTTGATGGCTAATGTTCAAACAAGTAAACTTAGTGCTTGATATTCCAAATTCAAATGACAACAAGGACTGGCTATGTTTCCTGCCCCCATTCTGACAGCTGGCTTACAGCTCCTTGCCACAGTTGGTGAAGCAGAGGACCAGTTAGTCGAGTGAAAGGGGACATTTGATTCTGCTAAAATATGAGGAAAGCGGAATTCTTCTTCTCTGATGTTGCAGTACCTTTTGACCATCTCATAATAAAAGCCTGTTTGAGAACAAAATTATCAGAAAGAAAAATAGATACAAAGTATGAGAGGCAACAGTTTGATGAGACAAAGACCAGGTTCCCCACACTCTTCAGATCTCCATGGTGAAGCAGGCAGGCAGTGTAGTAACTGAAAGCCAGACTTCTGCCAGTAACACATTCTGAAGAGACAAAGCAAGTAAAAGTTAAATATGCAATTAGCAGATGACCCAACCATTTGATTCCTAATTATCATGCAAAAGAGTTTCAACACATGCACACATGTTCAAATAGTCACAGAATCTTTATTTCAAACAATACCAAATTGGCAACAGCACAGATGTTTATTAATAGAAAAATGGTTAAAATGTTATGTCTCTTAGTAAAATGAAGTAGTATTCAGCAATTAAAAATAATAACATATGCATATAATATGAAATTTTACTTGTACAAACTCATGGAAAATGCACACTGATTGATAACTGTAGGAATGAAGCCAATGATTGCCTAAAGACCAAGATAAGGGGCAAAGATTGAGCTATACTCGGTCTCCAACAGGTATTAAACTTTTGCAAATGGTGGGTATGTTTATTTTCTTGGTGGTTGTTCTATACACATCAACATGTATTAAACTGTATAACAAAAAATGTGTATTTTATTGCTTGGCAATTATGTTTCACTAGATTTGTTGAACATAAGATAAATTCTGTGTCAGTCTTAATACCTGAGTTAGGCAGAAGACCCCTTCTGATAGGAGTTGACCCCATGCTTTATATGAGTCTTTCTGTAGTAATGCTATATACTAAATTACCCTAAACCTAATTCTTAAAAGTTGTGCACTTGAAACATTTGTTGGTCCTTGGTAAGAAGGACCCTTGGATTCTAGCAAGAAGTCATTATTAAAATTTGTCCCATGTTTGTTTTATACTTAGAACAGCTATCTGGGCATTGAGATCTGCCCTGTGTGCCTAGCCTGGGACAAGTAGATACACAAAATCTAGCTGGGTCATGTTAATTTAATGGTGAATAAGAAAAAAAAAAGAGTCATAAAACAAAACAAACTGAACAGGCAAATGTGTGGCTTGATACAATATTCCATTGTTCAAAGCAAGCCATGATTAAACCAGAGTTCATTACAATGGAAAATAGATTAATTATAGTTAGAGGAGAAAGGATATATTGATAAATAATTTGTATGTATGTGTGTGTGTGTGTGTGTGTGTGTGTGTGTGTGTGGTGTGACAAAATTCAAGAAGCCATTACTATAATATAAGTACTTTTACGTCTTTGGAAGTTGTCTGTTATATTATATGCATTTTTACCTAACCCCAAAATAGCAATAGATGTGTCCCAAAATCTAGTAATATATAGAAATCTTGCTTTGTCCATTGTTTTTTTTAAAACTTAATCTCATCTGTCACAAGAATCTGACCAGAACATACTTATTAATATAGTTGTGTGAAACTATGAAGAGCTGAATGCAGAGTCCACCTAGACTAATGCTATCTACCATTAATTTTGCCATTTCCTATTTGACAGCTACTTCATGTGAATTATTTCTTTCAAGTCTTGTTACTCTGAAGCAAGGCTGGATTGCATATCCTTCTATTGCAGAAAATAACATTTTGTAGTTTAAGGGGAAAAAGAAAAAAAAAAAACAAGAATATTTTAGAAAACTCTGAATTGTTAAATCCAAGACCTCATTCTTTGGCAACTTACAATGTCTTTGCTCATAAAAATATTAGCAGCATTAAAAACATGACATCGTAGACATTTATGACATTTCTCTTTCTCCAGACAAAGGTGAAGCTCCATTCTCTCTGAGAAAAATGGAATCTATTCTGAATTTTTACAAACAATACCTGGTACTCCCCTTGCTGTTCTAAATCCTCAACTACACTGAGACCTGAAAGTCTTCCTTCAAATTTGAACAGTGCAGCTTACACTGAGCACGCAGTGGATGCCCAAAAGCATAGTTTGGAGTCCCTTATGTTTTGCTCAGTATCTCTGAGGCCTTTGTAAAACAACATAATACTCAGTGCCTCAGTTTCTTCTTTCCAAATGAAAACTACAATTCATGTCCTGTCTGCTTCTTTTGACAGTTAAAAATGACAGAGTGAATACAGTTTATAAACTACAAAGTGCTAATGCTTTTTTAGAATTAAGTTACTGCCATCATAATAATGAAGTTACTAGCATAAGTCAGAGAACCAATATTTCTATGGGTAAAATTTTAGTTGTAATAGCTAGGAGTAGAGAAATTTATTGCTAGAGGTGAACATAGTTGTGAAATGGCTTTTAATATAGACTGTATAGACATAAATTATGTCTTCATATATGACAGTAACCACTGCTACATCTGGTATGCCCAATACAAAGTTTGTCCCCAAGGTCTTTAATTACCCAGGGTTTTCCTGAGCAATCTGCAGTCTACAACCATCAAAACATCTCCCAACACAGGCTGTGACACTTTTTTTTCTTTCTTCTTAGAAGTCTTTATTAACTCCTTTGCCTCTGCTGGGCTCTGGAGGCCAGGGAGGTGATTAATGGCCCCTGAATTATGATCCAACCAGAAGAGCTGTTGGTGGAAATTTATACTCAGTGTGGTAAGCTAGAATTCTTTCAGCCCAGGTAGTTGACATTCATTGCAGAATTTAATTGTAAGAGTAGTACTTAATGAGAGCACAGGGGAAGAGGGTAGCACAGGAACTGAGAATCTGGGCTGAAGGCCAGTGCTCTCCACAGTGAAGTTACAGCAGGGAGGGATGAATCATTGAGTAGACAAACTGTCACAGTAGAGTGGGGTTCTCATTCCTCAGATAGTTTATCAAAGAGGAAACGAAAAGCATCCAGAGATGATAGGTAAAGATGAAGATGGTTGGGTTGAGGATTCTTTTGCGCCTCACATTTTCTGAGTCAATGTATAGGTGGAAAATTTTGCAAGCACCAAAGCTAATTTTCAAGACAGTTCTCTATCACTGGTCATTACCAATCAATATATTTACAAGTGAGAAGAACCAAAGTTAAGGATGATCAGATGACTTATCTGAGATCATATACAATGTCTTAATTTTATGATTCTATACAGATTGTATTTGAATTTAAAAATTCTTGCTGTTTTCACTGATAGTGCTTCAACCAATCCTCGTGGCTTTTATAACTACCGTATAACTTCCATGTGCCAGTATATGAGGCGGTCATTCTCTATACATGTTCACATCACAATCCCCGTTTCTTACCGAGGAAGCTGTGGTTTGGTATAAGGAATGTTCCAAAGTCTCTATGACCAGCAAGACAGAGAACTAAGATTTAAGATGAAGTCTATCTGCTTGGGGGAAAATTATTCCATCTTCCACCATGATTGGCTGCAAATCCTATGAATATCCAACACTGTCACTATAATGCCTAATGCTTTGATCTCCACATCATATTTAAAGATACTCAATGCTGTGGAGATTTTGTGTGATTTGATCACAAGGAATAGTCAGCATCTATGTGCTAGAATTAGAGGAGTTGAGGGCAATGGAATGAGAATGTTAAAATGTGTGTGTGTGTGTGTATCTACTAGTTCTCCTAAAATATAATCAGTTAAAAGAATTAGATGAGACCTCATTTCATTAATTGATTAAAACCTGTATTGTTCCACAGAACCAGTAATGATCATAAATTCAAAGGTTTAAACTCATCCACTGTCTAAACGTGAAAAATTCAGGTATCAGTGAAACCATGTTGCATCTAACCAAAAATTAGGGGAATCTAACCAAGAAGAAACATAAAAATATCCGAGAAAACAAATTATAAAACTAAAGTGTCAGTTTTACTTGCTTATAAAACCAAGCAAGTGAATGTCTTTAGTATGAGTGCTGCAGAGTTCCAACCAGCCACTATCATTGGCAATTTCATGTTTCAATAAAGTTTTATTTATTTTCACTTTCAGTTATTTGCTGTTGTGAAAATAGGTCTTATTCTGACATTGCCAGATGGTTAGGAGGGGATTATATTTAACACTGCCCTTTCTGCTGGCCACACTTCTACAGGCATCTTACCTTTCTCAGCTACCCTCTATCTGGCCATTAATATATGTGTTGTTTTCTTCCTAATTGCCAAATTATCTTTTTTTTTTCCAAGTAGAAAATAGAAATGTATTCAAGCATTCAATAAATATTTGCTGAATACATATTATGTATCAAGAATTTTTTTGCTAAATGCCAAAGTCACAGGGATAATGAACCAGACACAGAATTCACTTCACAGAATGAGGGATCCGAACAAAATTATGGGAATGCTTATTTATATGTGAGCTGGTGGTGCAGCAACTCTAAAACTTTCCACACCAGTTGAAAATGTATATATTAAAATCTTTACATGGGAACAATGATGGTGCCTTTATGGAGTAGGGTAAAATATGACCGGGGTGAAGTATACAAAGGAAGAGAGATGGAAGAATAATCTAGAGAAGGAAGTAGAAGTCATCTATCATGGAGGATCTTGCAAGCTACACTAGGTGTATGAGAGATACCACATTGCTATAGAGCAAGGAAAAACTACAACAATAAAGTGTGTGGTTTCTGTAGGCTATCTCTTTGACAGAGTAAACTCCATTCCTTTGGAAAGATGCTTAGATACAATGTATATTTCTAAATCTGTATTACTTGTATATACACAGCTCTGTGGCATTTGTAGATTGTGGTAATGGATATAGTTCATGACTCTTGATTGTATAGATCTTTTATTGACCCATTTAGTGGTCAAGAGCTCACTATGAAAAGTACGTTCACAAAGGAAGGAGGGGAATATTCTTGCACTTTGGATGTTGTTTATTTAAAACTCCAGGGCATTTCCATGCTGGACTGAGCTGGACTAAGTGGGTGACCACTTCCCTCATATCCATGTGTTACTACTACGATGAGAAAATCCTAGGATGAGAAGAAACTCAAGCAAAGACACATCAGAGAGAAAGTATTTTCTCCCTGTAGCTATGGATTTAACTGTTTCAATTTGTTAACATAGAGGATTGTCTTGGCTCTATGTAATTTTTAGTTTGATGATGGTTGAACAATTTGCAACGTGACCTTTCTTAGGAGACGGTGACAAAAAGAGAAGAGATAAGGAAATAGAGGGAGGAAGAGGGGAGGATGGAAGGAGGGATAAGTTACAAAGAAAGGGAGAGAAAGATCGAACAAGAAAGACATTTTTGGGGGGAAAGACAGGAGTATGAATTTGTCCCAAGATCCTAGAGGAATCATCTTACCCGTGTCCCTAAGCGTGAAATGAATGACATAATACTAGCAACGGGCAGTTTCAGATACTTTATTCCTTTTGGAACACTTATTCTTTGCAGATTTTGGTCAAATCAGAAAAAGTGAAACATCTCTAAAAGTTGACACAATATAGAAATTCATGCTATTAAGATAAATGGGCCATTGGGCAAATTATAAGAAAAAATATGTATAAATAAATTTATTTCGACTCAAGTTTGTATCTTTTTTCTACACACACACACACACACACACACACACACACACACACACACACACACACACCATTGCTAATATAAGCAGGGGTAAGAGCAGGTGAGCTATCTAGACAAACTACACCCTTAGTGGAATATACCACACACTGCTGAAATGCAGAAACAGGCATTTCTCACCTGCCTCAAGGCAATGAGTTTACAAAATGCTGAAAGAGACATCAAGTGGCAATTCTATCACCTCCTGTCTCAGTTTTAGGGGTGAATACATTCATGACCATTAACAACTGAACTAAAGCCCAGCTGCTTCAGAATCCACACGGAGGGTTGTGTCACCACCTTTTCTTTCCAAGAAAGTCAGGACAGGAGGCATGAGGCATAATGCTTGGAGTCCATCCAAATGGTTAGGAGCTGGCCCAAGCTACCTCAATATGCTTACCTGGTGATAAATGTTGTCACTGGGACTCATGGCACTTACTGTCTGGTGCTTATGAGAAAGGACAGTGATTTACTGCTGAGTTATATGTCTGGATTGGGTAAAGAAAAGGGTGCCCTGTGCAAGGCCTGAAGGTTTGGTTTTCTTTGGCTGAAGCAAATAGTGACTATTATTCTATTCTCTTACCATCATCAGATTTGGCCATCTGACTCATTGCTACGTTTTGCCCATCCCCCTTCTCCATTTTTTTTTTTTCTGAACAGTTCCTAAAACCAATGGGGATGGACTTATGCCAAAGGAAAAAGAAGGAAGAAAAGCAAGTGCTATTATTTAAGTGCATTAATATAGTTGGCACCAGCACCTTCATATTGTTTTCCTGTTCACCTACATAATGATAATCAGGGGTAATTTATTTCAATTTACAAATGATGACACTTGCCAGTGTTCACAGGGTTGGTAGGTGATAAAGTTGCAATTTAAATTCAGTTCCAAATGACTCCCAAAACATGTTCTTTGTATCATCTTTCATGTCACACTTCTCCATCTGCCCTATAGATTTTCCTGCATTGTGTCCTGGATGTATTCAACAACATATTCTCTTAGTGAACACTAACTTTTTGTCATGTGCTAGAAATTAAAGAATCTAAAATACAAGAACCAGAATGCCCAATCTGAAGCAGATTCCAGCCTAATTTCCAAGTCTTCGGGAGGATTGGAGCCGATAAAGATTGCACATCAATAAGTACATCATAAGACAGAATATTTATTCGTTAATTTATTAATTCTTTCAGCAAATGTTTATTAAATACATATTCTGTGCCAGGCAATATTCCATGCCAGCATTTATCAATTCTGGCTGCATATTAAAATAACTTGGTGCCCTTAAGAAAATACTGATTCCTAACTCATCCAAACAATTCTATTTAAGTCTCACTAGCTGGGGGCCTGGCATTCATATACTTTAAAAACATCCTGAGAGATGGTAGGAGCCAGCGAGAGCTGAAAAACCACTGTTCCGAGCTCTAAAGGACATAGAAGTGAATAAACAGGATAAATAATGATTGGATTCAAAGGTTATGCGTCCCTGTTTGTCATATGTATGAGGGGGTAAATAGAAAGGGAGGAAGATGAGACTGGAATACTAGGTTGCGCATAAATCGTGAGAAGCCAAAAATCCAAGGCACTTTGGATGATTTGAAGCAGGGGACTGACTTGAGGACAGAGATACCTTCATATTCTTCATTTCTGTGGGCTTCGCTGAGTAAAGACAGTTTCTTTAGTATGAATAAATGATGCAGGACTTTATGCTGTGCTGAGCTAGAAGCTATGGGCATGGTATGTGTGTATAAATGTGTGTGCATGTGTATGTATGTGCATGCATGTGTGTGCATGTGTATGTATGTGCATGCATGTGTATGTGTGTGCACGTGTGTGTTTGTAAGATAAAAGTTCCTACTGTCAGTTAACTTCTAATCTAATGTGAATTTGTGCATGCATGGAAGGAAGGGTTGTAAGGACTAGCTCTGATACAGAAGTACTTATGGTCACAGAAGCAATGTGGGGGCCTATCAGAATATGACATCTGCCATGGGGAGAAACATGTTGAGGGGAAGTTCGTGGTGACGACTTTGCATGGTGTGCAGATATCAGTGTACATGTAGAGAATTAAACATGTAGTGTGAACATATAGAGAATTAAAAGAAGGATCATATGGGTGGAAGGGATGGAACTTATAAAACAGAGATGGAGAACCTGGGGCTGTTCTACATTCTTCATTCTGGTTGAACAAATATGTGTGAAGGAAAAAATGTGGAGAGGAGATTCATAATTAGAAAAGGCAGCTGAGCTCAAGAAGCATCTTGGGTCATGAGAAAGACTATCTTAATTTGCAATAATGCTTTCCCACGGGAAAACTAGGAAGTTTCACATTTACAACTATACTGGAGAGTTTCTTCTGGTGCCTTTGTAGACAAGGATGGTGGTTGGAAGGCACTAGAAGCCAGAAACGTAGGTCTTGGCAGCCACAGATGACAAAGAAATGGAAAATCTGATTGAGTGGAGAAAATGGTTGCTTGGAGAGGCTAGTACTTTTTTGAGACTTGTCTCTCTGTTTTGTTGTTATAAAATCTTCCAAATATATTGGAGTTCTGGAGAAGAAGATGTGCCATGGATGTGTGTAAAACGAGGTTTAAGATGCATTTGCTGTTCCTCTGGCACAAGCCTATCCCTCAACCTTGATTACCTCTCATGTTCTATTCCATGATCTGAAACCACAAAACTGGGTGACTCTTAATAGCTATTGAAATAATTATTGAATCACACCACATGGAAGCCTTGTAAATTTAGAAGACTTTGCAGCTGGGCATTATATTTTGCATTTCTAAGCCTGAAAAGTATCTATACAGACTACAGAGTGAGTCATGAATCTAGATGACTCTATTTCTTGGAGAAAAAAATAACACAAAACAAAACAAAGCAAAAAAAAAAATCCTTGCTTGGATTTTCACTGTGCATTCAAATCAATTCTCTCCTTTAAAATATTTTTAATTAAAATAGAGCTATATCACTCTCTATCCTCCCTTTTTTCTCTCCAGGCCCTCCCACTCATAAACAGATTCCATGTCTTCCCCTAATTTCAAGTTGATAGCACCTTTTTCTTATATCAAAATGTCTTCATACTCTCCATGTTTCTGTTTTGTTTTTTGTCTTCCCAGTTTTGCAGATAGAACAATTGCTACATAGAGTTAGAGTTTGAATGGTCCAGTAGCTTTTGGAAGAAACACAAATGTGGCCAGTAGATGGAGAAGGGAAGAAGAGGGACGGCAGAAGCTTGTTGCGCAACTTGTTTTGGAGTCTAAACAATTATGAGACGTAAGTAGAAACATAATTATTAACCCACGAACTCATCCCTTGTTATCTCTGCAAACACAGACCTTATTCACCCTATGCTTCTGAAGGAAAATCCTGCCAAGCTATTATAATGACAGAAACAAACAGAGGGAAGAGAGCACAGCAAGTCAAGACCTTCTTAGCTGCTTCTAACATCTCTAATTCAGAGTTTCCAATGGTGACTAAGCCAGTTTCTGACTCAGGGCATATTAATAAAGCCAACCATGCCTATTTCACTCATAGTGTTTTTCCACTAAATGTCCACTAGATGTCGCACAGACATTCCAAAGTCTTATTAAGTACTTGTATCACTAGCCCCATTTTATAGATAAGGAAGTTGAAGTTCAGATTGAAGCGTTACTGTTATCCATTTAAAGGCTCAGGGATGTCTCAAGTTCTAACACATTTAATTCTCAAACAACAGTGTAAAGTGTGTACTATTATTCTTCCCACTACTGACTGCAATGTGCTTTGTCTGAAGTCCCTACTTCTTGCTCTGCTGGGCCTCCCTATGAGAGGCGAATGCATCTTATTGACTGAAGACTGACTTGGGACAGCAAAACATGAGTGGGAGTGACAGAATCATTATTGATTGGAAGCTTTCAGATTTTGAGTCTGTTTTGTCATATCTCATTTTTCTTTGCCATTAAACTAACACAATCTGAGATTGAGGTTGCTCAGTCAGCGTGGGTCTCTAAATGAAAATAGCAGAGGGAGAGTCGTCAAGTCACACAGATACGTAGAAATGAGTCCTGACATGTAAGGGTCATTTGTTACACTGCTTGAAGTGACTAATACAGACTCTGAAGAAACTGAACAAGGTGAAGTTGGTGCCTAAGAAAGTCCAGGTGCAGGTGAAATTTGAAGTCCACATTATTTTGATCTGTGTTATTTTGGCCTCTGTGTGACTATTCTTCCAGATTTCTAACCCATGTTGTTTTCATGTATTTTACAGAGATTGCTTTAAAACAATAGCCATCAGCTACTTTTAAAGTAATTGAAGAACGTATAGGTTCTTGGTGAGGGGCAGAAAATTGGGTTAAGGCAGTGATTAGTGATTTCATTTGGCTTATGACTTCTCCATAGATTTTGTTAATGTAAATACTATCATGGTAGGATTAAGGTGGTACTTGAGAGTTGACATTTCCTACAAGGTACCAGATGAAGCTCACAGTGTTAGTGTTGTGCTCCATTTTGAGTAGCTGTGGTCTACAAGATGCCAGTCTCATTGCCATGTTGTTGACAGACAGGTAAAACAGCACATTTTGTGTAGTATTTAGGATTTATTACATAGATTTGGGACTGAGATTAAGCACATAAGGCAGAATAGCAATAAAAGGGGCAGGCAGTGCACTGATACACCTGTATCGTGAGAGAGTGTTTCCTAGCTTAGTTTTCTGTGACTCATTTCTTAGTTGTTCTTAACAGCTGTATTGAAAACAGAAGGAATACAAAGAATGTGGTAAAAAGCTTTCCTTCATATTGGATCTAATGTCATTCATGTGTGTCGCTACAACAAGGAGGGTGTTCACGAGTGAAATTACAGACTTGTTTTTCTTTTTTTTTTAAATAAAAGCATATTTAGAAGTTCGAAATTCTGTCACGATTCAGTGAGTTTTGTTTCTGAAACATTACATCTTGTTACATTTTTGTTTCTGTTATTTGTGTTTATTTTATCTTTCTTTTACCTTGTGCTCTGTGCCTTTATCCTAACATCAAAAATTTCCAGACTTCCAATTGCTCTACAGAGTCTCTCTAATTATCCTCAACTTTATATGCCCTTGGAAGAAAATTTCCCGTTAGAATTTTCTATATTATGTTTCCAAATTGAACTGGATATTGCCACAAAAATGTTTTGTGAAAATTTCCTATGTGGTTATCTAAATTGTATCCAAATTCCCAAGCTGAAGATATCCTAGGCCATTTACATTCTAAAAGGAAACCTAAGGATGAGAGAGCTGGTTTTTCCAATGATGAATGCCTCTTACCAGTATGAAACAATTCTAGTATCGCAGTCACTTCCATCCTTTGTTATTATTTCTCTGTCTTCATAAAATATAAAATGACAAGGGAAGTTAACAGGGCAGGATACATCAGTTACAGTTACCTAAGTCATCTGTACACAATTGTGTTAACACACAGACGGTTTTAAACACTTCTTTTTCCATGACACTAGGAAAAAGAAATTCTTGACATCTTCCAAACTAGTAGTGAAAATGACAAGAAAATAACAAAATGCTTGTCATTCATGTAAGAGGAGCCTAATAGTTCCCTTCCTCGATAGATAACAGCCACAGAACCTAGAATAATATTTGGTGATGGGCCATTATGAAATACATTCATATCTTTAAATTATTGGGTGGAAATTTTTTTTTCTCTAGTTAAAATCCCTTTCCTAAACACTATGCTTCATTAGTTAAAAAAAAAAAAAAACCAATCTGATCTCAGAGAATGCTAACTTCTCTCATACATAACACATAGTCCTTCTTTGTCCCTCCCTTCCTTCCTTCTTTCCCTTCCTTCCTTCCTTCCTTCCTTCCTTCCTTCCTTCCTTCCTTCCTTCCTTCCTTCCTTCCTTCCTTCCTGCTTGCCTGCCTGCCTTCCTTCCTTCATTTTTTCCTTCCTTCCTTCCTTCCTTCCTTCCTTCCTTCCTTCCTTCCTTCCTTCCTTCCTTCATTCCTTCCTTCATTCCTTCTTCCCTTCCTTCTTTCCATCATCCCTTCCACCTTACCTCCATCTCTCCCACTTCTACAATTTTCTTTCTTTAAAATTCAGTTAACAACTGTGCAAATTGCTATGAAAGTGGTACTTACTGGTACAATGGTGGCACAACCCTAAAGGAAGTTACCACCTGACTTGTCATTGGATCTGAGGTCTGCTCTGTAGTAGGAGTTCATAGCTACTATGTGGACTTAGTCAGAGGTCCATAACTGGGAAGGTCATAGGTACTAATGGGGAATCTACTACTCTAATTTTTCTACATAGACAAGTTGTCAAAGAGGATCCTAAATATTTATGTTTATTCTCATATACTACTGCTGTCCTTAGCCTTCATTAAAGAAGGTACTTTTCAATGAACACATGTTAATGCAGAGACCCATGGCTGCTCAAGATGCTGAGAATAAGTAATGGATGAATGGTTAACTCTGAATGGATATTAATATCATTCACTCTACCATTCAGAATGTATCAGAAGAAAAGATCAAAAAGTATGTAAGAGCTAGATAAAGGGGAGGAGGATCATGAAGTGCCAAGACTTGACTGTGAAACTCATGAACTCATAGGACATATGGTTGTCTGTAATAGTGTCTGCCCCAAGACTGAGTCCATAAACATTCAATAATAGATTAGGTTCATGTTCCCTACTGTGCCCAGGGCAGCTAATGACAGCCATAGGCTTTAGGGGAAAACACATAATCTTTGGTGACGTTGCTACAGGTGGGTTTATAACAAGGCTCATGCTAGTGATCCACTTTAAATGATATATAAGTGAGATGGGAACTTGATATGGGGGATGTTAATGAGGGCTGGAGGATGGTAAGTGAGTGTAGATGGATTAATATGGCTATAATGTATCATAAACATATGAAATTTACAAGAGATATATTATAGAATATTTTTTTCTATTTTTCATAATCTCAGGAGGGGAAAGGAGCATACCTGTTTTCTGTCTCCCGTGTTGAATGAAGTGATTATCCAATTATGTCATATTGTTTTTCTACAATCTGATGTTTGCACATATTACATGTTGTTATGGGTCTTTTGTTGTTTGTTTTTGTTGTTGCTGTTTGCTTTTGTTTTTGTTTTTTCAAGACAGAGTTTCTCTGTTGTAACTCTGGCTGTCCTGGAATTCACTCTGTAAATGAGGCTGGCCTTGAAATGATAGAGATCTGCCTGTTTCTGCTTCCCTAGTGCTGGGATTAAAGGTGTGTGCCACCACCACTTGGCTTTGTTATATGTCATTTTAAAGGCAGAACGATTAGAAAGGAAGAGCCTGAAGTTAGAAAGTTTACATATCTGGTTTTAACCTTGGCTTTAGTCAATAGTAGCTGTATGATCTTGGGCAAATTTATTTTCCTATCCACACCATACAAATAACAATAGCAAGAATAACAATGGCAATGAAAATGAGAAAGTGAATGATCTTAACACCAGGGTCTCCTATTGAACATTTAAAACACCTAATTGAGTTATTAATGAGTATAATGGATATGTATTCAACTCCTACTCTGTACCTGGTATTCTAATGGATATTGGAAATTCTCTGGTGAATAAAAGACCCATTATTTGTGATGTCCTCCTGTTTATGGTTTAGTGCAATAGTTGGAAAGACAGAGTACAGAAAGATATCCAAATTAGGTTCTTTGCCTGTTTTTACGGTGTCCTTGTGCTGGAATTGGTTTTACATTTTTAAAGAGTTAGGGAGAAGGTATGAATACAACAAAAACTCCTATGTGGCCCACAAAGCCTGAAATATTTGCTATCTCTCTTTCTATAGAAGATCTGGCTGGTCTACTAAAATGCAAGGGCAATATTCAATAAATACTTTCCACATGACACTTCATAATCTGAAGTTCTTTGCATGGGGTTATGATTAATTTCTATACCCCTTCAATTCTTCCATAGGCTTATCTTCAGCTTTGCAATAAAAATCAAACTTTTCAGATGGACATAGGTCCTGCATGAGTGACCCCTGGGTTTCTCCAGCTTCATCCAATTACATTCTTATCCTACTGCCCCACTGGATTTCTTTTTGTTCAGCAGATATTACACACATATTTCAGTTCAGGAAATTGTAGCTATGCTTCTACCTGTCCTTAGCTCTTGATAATGTATTTCCAATTTGTCCTTCAGAATTAAGCATCAAAGTCACCCCTCTTGGAAAATCTCCTTACGTTCTTTTCACAGATTGCCAGCATTCTCTATACTGTATCTGCTCTGACTTCTGATACCTATGGCAATCTCACATTCTTCTTTGTGATGTTATGACTGTCACCTTCACAAGTCGGTTTCATGGAGACAAGGGCTCTCATTATCTCTTATTATTTTATAACATCTTCACCTCATGCTTGATAAATAGTAGGTGAATCAAATAAAGGTTGGATAATATAATGTCATGTTTGTAGAGAAAAAGAGGCTAGGCAATTTATGGAATTCTTTCAATATAAATGGGGTGCCCTTCTTTTTTAGGAAAACATACCCTCCAGTGGATTTTCTGTGGCTGCATTTAAATATCCCTTCATTCCCCCTGTATAATTAATGGAGGCTTAGTGAGCTGTTTGTGTTGATACATCATCTGCACCACGCAGAAAATGCATTTGTTACAGAGCTATTTAGGCCAAAGCTAATGAAACGTTTGCAAATGTCCTGATTTACAAAGAGAAAATTGGTTTACCTGAATGACAAGGTTTGTGTGCAGAGGAGGCATTCTTCTTTATACTTTCCCAGTGGTATTCTGGGACATCTCAAAACTACAGAGAAGTACACCTCAGCATTTTTCTCTAAGTACTGAAGATTAAAGTCACCTTGGGGAAGACAAAATTCCAAGATCAACATGACCTGTGACCCTTCTCCTATGAACTATAGGGTATCTAGAAGGTCCTGAAACTGTCCACAGAATGAATGTTTATATAGATACAATGACCATAAGAGACTCCTCAGCTTCCCATTGGCATCTGTGGCAGTCTAGCTGTGGAACATGTGCTCTAACAGAATTCAGTATTTCTCTCTTGATACTTTATCCTAGATGTTAATTTTTTTACACATTTGTTTATCTCTGTCTCTGCCTCTCTGTCTCTCTCTATCTCTGTCTCTGTCTCTCTCTGCATGAGTGTGAGTGTGTGTGTATGTGTGTGTGTGTGTGTGTTTGTGTGTATATCTCTGTGCAAGGATGGCAGTCAGGAAAATCTTGTGAAAGTGAGTTCATTCCTAGTACTTACTAGTTTCTAGATTCTGGGATAGAACTGAAATTGACACATTTGATTACAAGCACCATTATCCTCTAAGCAGTCTCACTTGACCTGTAATTACTCTCTTCGAATCTCTGTCTCTGTCTCTCCATCTGTCTATCTCTATCTATCTCTATCTTTATTTTTCTCTTCCTCTGCTACCTCTTCCCTTCTTCTTTCTCCCCTCTCTATTCTCCTGTCTTCCACCTTCCCTCCCTCCCTCCCTCCCCCCTCCTTCCTTCCCGCCTTCCTTTCTTTTTTTCTTCCCTCCTTCCTCCCTTTTCTCCCTTTCTCCTTTCCTTCCTTCCTTTCTCCCTTCCTTCCTTCCTTCCTTCCTTCCTTTCTCTCTCCCTCCCTCCCTCCCTCTCTTCTTTCTTTCTTTCTTTCTTTCTTTCTTTCTTTCTTTCTTTCTTTCTTTCTTTCTTTCTTTCTTTCTTTCTTTCTCCCCTCTTACTTTGAATTCGAGTTTCTTTCTGTAAAACTGGCTCTCCTGGACCTCCTTATGTATATCAATATAGCCATGAACTTACATAGATCTGTCGCCTCTGCCTCCTAAATCCTGAAATGTACTAGCATTCCCAGAATGATTTTTTAACTTATTTAAAAAACAATAAAGAATAAGGAGCACAGGTGAATGTAAATCATGAAAATATAATTTCAACTTCTATTATCAGTCTCAACTTTTACTAACCTAATGTGCATATGAGTGGATTCAAATCCACTGAAGAGCTAAATGCCCGGGGCTTCATAGCAAAGCACACATAAATAAAAGACTAGGTTCTGGTAACCCAATATTCTTTCTACCTCGCTCTGTTGGCCACTAAGAGGACAGCCATTCATTATGTCATTCTTATCTTTTCCTGTTCATTCACCCAGTTTTTTGATCTGTTCATATTTTCCTTCTCACTCTCCATGATATTATTCCTTCAACAGGATTTTTAAAAGTATTTATCACATACAATCTGAGTATATCTAAGAAGGATTTTGACTTCAGTAAATGTCCAACAGGGCTGTTAAATTAGAAAAATGAAATTCAGCTAAGAGAATACATTTATTATTTCCTTTTCAAATGCATCTTTCAAGTGATAGTTAAGGAATAAAAAACATATATGTATAAGACACAAAAGAATGGAAGAAGAAGGAACTAGGGAGTTCAAGAAAGGGACAGAACCATGAAAATACATGCTTGTGGAAGGAGACACTAAAGAGAATAAACCAATTGGTTCTGGAAACATAACAATAGACTTCTGAGGATAGTGTAATTCTTATATGCTACATATCTTGGGAAATATTTTTATTATGAGTTTAAAAATATTGTTAAATAATTCTATACTCTGACCTCCTTAACAGTGGGAAGTAGCTGATCATATGAGAGAACCAGTTCTCCTGCTACTGAGCTATTCAAAGTTTTAGCCACCTCAGTGACCTGGATAAAACACTAAAAGCTACCAGATGTTATAAGCAACTAAATTATACTTGATTATCTTTAATTCCATCAATCTATCTTATTCACAGGAAACTGAGACTTAGAGTAAATGACCTTATCAAATTATGTGAGTTATAAGTGAGTCAGCTCGGTGCTATGGCATGAGATGGGAGGATGGCTTTCAAATCCATGATAAATGAATGTGCAAAGGAAAAAAAATCAAATATTTATATATTCCCAACATCACCTGTCTTCTCTCTACTAAAATCCCTTCCCTTCCAGTAAGGTCCCTTCTCTCCCATGAAGTATGGTATTTTTCAGTGATATTTCTTCTTTTCAGTGAGCTCTCATCCTCTCCAGTGAGAACTTGTTGTCTCCAATGAGTTGTCATCTTCTTGAAAGGAATCCCATAGTACACAGTTTGATTCCATTTTCTTTAATGAGGCACTATCCTTTCCAGTAAGATTCTACCATTCTGTGAGATTTCAACCTCTTCAGTGAAATCTCTCCATCTCCAGAAAGATCCACTCCTCTTGGAGGTGATTCTATCCTCTATAGTGAGATTATACTCTCTTCACTGTGATCCCAGTATGTTCCCTAAAATCTGATCCTCTGTGGTGAGATCCCACACTCTGAAGTTATAGATCATTTACCTTAGTAAGATTCTATTCTCCCCAATGGAGCATAGATCTCACTTGTAAGTGGCCATAATAGAAACAAACAAATATACAAACTACTCTACCCCATGAAAAAGTAACAATATAATAATTTTTCACAACTCAGTCTTTACCCAGGATAAACAGAAGAGTTTTACAACATCCTGTTTAGCTGGTGAAGACCCTTCTAAAAAAGCAGCATCGATAAGAATAGTTCAGTTATATCCCAAATATGAACTTAGAAGAGAAAGGATGACTTGCAGATTCCCAGTAAACATGAATGAATGATAGCTTTTTAAAAATACTCTTTACCATATCTTGTATGCTGGTGGAAGATATGCTCTTCTAATATTAAAGATAAATCTGAAAGATGGAATTCTGGGAAATGGACCATCCAATAGAGAAAAATCTCACAGCTTGCATAATTTAATGACATATTTATTTTCATGTCCCAAAGTTATTTGAGAAAGAAGTTCTACAAGGCCCATTGGATATTATGCCTAAAATCACACTCAGTTCAAAATGGGAGAAAAAGGCCAAAATAACAAAAATAAAACTGACCAATAGGCAACTAAACAAAACCGCCTCAAACTACACATTCCTTAAAATGATGGATTAGGTACAAAGAATAATTACTTTATGGTAATATGCTTATCATGATGTTAATTGGTAAAAGATTTTGAAAGTAAAGACAAACAATGGCCAACCAGTAAAAACACAACCCAAATATTCAACAAAGCAAAGGCAAATTCCATGTTCATTTATGTAAATATGGTAAAATGAAATCTATGCTTTGTTTAAATTAATGTTTTAATTGTGTTTGCTTAATTAAAAGACCTGAGTATGGAGAAAATCTTGCATAAAGTTGATAAATCAAACAACCTAATAGGAATATAATCTTTGGAAAAATAGTTCTAAATATTAGGAAAGAATGCTAGTGTTGGTTTTGAAGAAATGTGATTACATTTGAAAAGCAAGACAATAATAGGAAGCTAATGAGATTTTTTTTCTTTTCTTTTTTCTTTTCATTTAAACCTTTCATTTATTTGTTCTTCTCCAATTGAGGGCACCTTATATATTTTAGGCTATAAAACAGAAATATAAAAACAAAACTAAGATTGAAGAGATAGTAAAGTGAATGGAATAAACCAACAAAATACTTAGAGACAGACATCATTCAGTGAGTACTTATTGTGGAGTAAAGCTAATAATTATTGGAGTTAAAATCTGATTTATAATTAAATGCGGACTCTAACTTACAGAAATATTTATAGAATAAACATGTTTAATAAGTAAAGATTTGCTTGACACAAATATACCCATTCTTGATATAACGTAAGTTATTTTCATACTTATTTTTAGATAGGTGTTACCACGTGCTCAGTCATAATTACTGTCTTAGTCAAGTTTACATCTAGAAAAAGATTTGATCTTTCCAAAAGTGTTTCTGTACTATTGTCTCATAATATAAAGCAAACATATAAACAATTCCTTCCATGCTTATTTAATAGCAACAGATTGACCTTAGATTTTAAGATTTTTAAGATTGACCTTAAAATCTTAATATATGTATATTGTAATAACTGTCAGATCAAATCAATTTATGTCAATATTTTCTATTCTTTTGGTTGTGAGCCTGGCCTTCAGTGGCTGAGCCATGTATTCAGCCCATATCAATATATTCTAAATTAGCACGATTTTTAAATTCTAATTAATAAAAGATTCAAACATACAGTATTTTGAAAAACTGATCAATTACCAGGTTTTCAGCTAATTTTTCCAGAATTGAGTCAGCAGCAACAACCACTTTGATGCCAGTTGCAATCTGGTAGTTGGTCTCTTGTCAACAGAGGTCAGCCACTGGCCTACCAAGTATCTCAGGAACTCTAATGCTGAAGTGCCTAGAAACAAGAAAGTCCCAAGCCTTTAAGAAATGTTTAAAAAACAGTCTTAGCTTTATAAATCAAACCAGTATGATAACTCCAGTCAGGCTGAGGTAATGTGCTAGACTTTTATTTTGCTAATTAAGATCAACTTAAGCCTTGTATATCACCATTTGCCAAGTATTTTTGTACAGGAAACTATGGTTTTGTTTTACATGTTTTGTGTTTAGTACATCTTTTGATCAATATCCCATAATATTGTAAGTCACACACAGGGTAGGGTAGAGATGTTTGATCTTGATTGTGCACATATATAACTGAGTTAGGTAGATAGATAGGCTCACATGTATTCACGAAGGGGGATGCTATCAACCATATTTTGGGAAAAGTCAGTTTGGCTCTATTGCATATGCTCTGGTGTACACCCTGCAATCATGGGGAAGTTATAATCAGTTTCTACATCTCCCTCTTTCTCTCTATGACCCTCTGGCCTTGTCTTTTCTCAATTTTAGCTTCACTATTTGTAAAATGAGAATAATAAACAGAGCCCTGCCTACTCTTATAGATACACTTTGAGAAGCCTATGTATGTTGATAAAGCAACGCAGAAATTGTAATATGCTCTGCTGCCCTGGTGAGTTTGAACCGTGTGGCCTTACAAATGTCTTTTGAAAACAGAATCTGTCCCATATGAAATCAGAAAGTAAGTTATGGTTTAAGATGTTCTGTGTACTTACTTGTCTGCCACCTGTTCATCTCTCAACATTCATCAGGTTCCACATTACCTCTATTTTACATTCTAGTTTAAAACATCAAAAGCCACTTTGGTATCCCTCATATTATCAAGTGGTTGCTTCTCTGCTGTATCTTTCCTGCCATCTCCAAAGCTGATTTCAGTAACTGACTCTTTTTTGATGATAAGGATCTTAAAGCAGGATGAAAATTCAGAAGAATGTTTTCCCTGTCAAGATCGATACGTCTTTAACCTTCCCTGCCTCTATCCTTGGAGCAAGGTCTCTCCTCGCCTCAGTGGCAGCTTCTATCCTCTCGGACTTCTTTCATTTTACCCTTCTACTCCCTGACCTCCACCACTGAATTCTCATATCTTCAGAAAGATTTGTATTAGTACACATCATAACAGGTTATACTGGATAGCTTTTCCCATGCACAGAATCAGTTATTGTCATGGATCAAAAAAAAAAAAAAATCAAGGACTTGATCTTGTAAAGCCTTGAAGTCAAAATACACATATTGGAATTCTATTCTGTCATGACAAGTAATATAACCCCAGGAAAATAATGTCATGTTTGTGAACCTTCCTTTTATTTTCTGTAAATTAAGGACAATAATAGCTGCCCTGGTCACCCCCTCAGAATATGGTTATTAAGTCTTAACTTTGGCCATGCTAGTGTCAAATAGTATTATTTTTCAATTTCAAAACAGATGTAATTTAAAAACGATAAGAAACGCTTTATAAATTAAAATATGATTCTAAAATTTTGATCTTATTAATATTTCAAAGGTATCTATTATGACACATTGGCACATACATGTGGTGGTTTGAATGAGAATGGACCCCACACAGGCTCATATTTGGTCGAACTATTTGGAAATGATTGGGAGGTACGGCTTTGTTGGAAGAGATGTGTTACTGGGACTGCAATTTGAGGTTCAAAATCCTTTGCCATTCTTAGTTAGCTTTCTCTCTCTCCCTGTATCTCTCTGCCCCATGGCTATTGTCCCAACATGTAAGTTCTTAGTGTGCTCTAGCTCCATGTCTGTCTGCCTACTGACATCCCTCGATGCCTCGATGGTCATGCATTCACTCTCTAAAACCAGAAGCAAACCCTCAATTAAATTCTTTCCTTTTTAAGTTTTCTTGGTCATGGTGTCTTTCCACAGCAGTATAAAAATAACTAATGCATTCCATATCTTTGCGTCTTGCTTAAACATCATGAGAGAATCTTTTTCTTTCAGTAGACAGTAATTGACACAATGACCCATAACTGTAAAATGTACAGTGAGAGACACTTGGGACACTAAACCTATATGGGGTTTATTTATCAAAACCCTGCCATCAAGGCTTATGAATCTATGCAGAAGATGGAGCCAAGTTTTAAGAGCCAGCAGTTGTGTATATCTTCAAGGAAACACCATCTTTCTAATACATCAAGGCTGCTGAACATATGAACTCACAGACACTCTATCAACATACACAAGACATGCACAAATTCAATCCAAAGTCCTAGAAGGGAGGAGAAGTGGGTACAAAATTCCAACCCTTAGCAAGACACAGGCTGTAAAACAAACTAAATAATATGACTGAAAATTAGTTTCTCTTGAGTTAAACGTGTTCTAGAAAACAATATACATATTATGTTATACTCAAAGAATAAAACATAATATGAATATATTTATCACCCTTCCTTCCTTCCTTCCTTCCTTCCTTCCTTCCTTCCTTCCTTCCTTCCTTCCTTCCTTCCTTCCTACCTACCTACCTTCCTATCTCTTTCATCTAATACCAGAGGAAAAATAGGGAGAAGCACAGTAGAGGGTAACAGGAATATAGGGAGTATATAAATTAAAAAGGAGTCAAGTGAGGGAGCTTGCATGGATCAGTGAAGACCACAACCCATGAAATGAGAAGTATGATTAACTCAAACCTCCAGCAAAGGTTGGCATACTGCAGCTTTGCAGCTGACTTTGGTCCACTGACTGTTTGGTATACAAAACCTTAATGGAACACAGACACATTTGTGTGTTTACAACTTGTCTAGATCTGTTTTTGTGATAGCTGTGAGTATAATGTTGAGCTATTGTAATCAGGACAGCTTGGTAACAAAGGCAATATGGCTTTCTGAGAAGGAGAAGAAGAAAGAGGAGGAGGAGGAAGATGAGGAGGAGGAAGGGGAATGGAAAGGAAGGAAGGAAAGAAGAAAGGAAGGAAAAAAGGAAGGAAGAAAGAAAGAGGATGTGATAATGTAAATGAAGGAGTAACCTAACCACAAGAAGCTATAGGAACAATGATAGATGTTGCCTTAACAAAGTCTGCTTTAAAGAGGTGTGGGGCCTGTGTTATCTAGTCATCCACAATTTATAAGAATCTCTGGGACGCTTTTCCTACTTGTATCATTGTTTTAGTAAAAATATGTCTTTACTAATTGATACTTAATTTTGAATAACCCATTTAAATGTTATACATAATCAATCCTTTGTTTTAAAATGATATTGGCACTTTTTGTACATAGGAATTCATCTTGTAAAGTTTGTTTGATATTCTTTGATCACATTCATTTACCACTACCTAATTCCTTCTAATCCTCATTATTTCCCCATTGTCATCTACTTTCATGTCATTCATATATATATATATATATATATATATATATATATATATATATATATGTAGAATTTATGTATCTATATAAAATCCAAGATCCACCAATAACAAATGATGTTTTACTTTTTGAGTCAGACTTATTTCAATTAATTTAATCATTTTCATTTATATCCATTTTCTTGCAAATGACAGAATTTTGTTGTTCTGTATAGCTGAATAAAACACCACTATATATCTATACCACATTGTCTCCATCTGTTGAAGAAGTTTATTTTTAGTCATATATAAAATAATTGCTTTATGCACTGCTGGGTGAGGGGCTGTTTAGGGTATTTTGTATTGTTTGCAGGTGTTGGATTTATGTGGGGGTTGTTTAAGAGCTAATGATCTGCATGTACTCTCATAGAATACCTGAGGAGTTCTGAAAGAATAAATACACCTGAGATCAGAGACTCGTGGTTCCAATGTGAGTATGGCATTGGTTATGATGTTGGCTTGCTCTGCTGAGGTCTGGCAGAGTGTCCACTCATGAAACCTGCCTCATTGTCTTCCTTACTGAGTTGCCCCAATAGCAGTGTACTGCTACATCTATCTATTCAACTGTTGATGGGTGCAGATTCCATAATTTGGCTATGGTGAATGAATCTCATGATTTCCAGACATACCTGGCTGCAACCGGCCGAGATAATAATGGATTACCTTTATTTGCTTTGCAATTCAATGGTCACACTGTCAGATACTATCCTAAACCCAAACAGTAGTTAAGGTATCTCTGAAGTATGGCTTTTGTGTCCTCTACAGTGCAATTGGAACTTAGAAGTGCCTCACAGTGATATCAGAGTACAGCCCTGGATGGATTTCACTTTCAATGACCTAAATACTGCAAGCCTGCAGTGATCCTTTTTATTCTACACTGGATGCTTGTCTCCTTAGTCTCAGGTTTGTGGACTTCTAGGAAATCTGTAAAAGAATCAGAATACACATGACCAAAATTAGAATGAGTGTGTGTACATGTGTGTGTTACTAGAAAGATAGCTCTCTCATTTTGTTCTATTCTGAATAGTTCCAAACATTTAGTCTTTAAGTTCTAATCTGACATTATGTCTGCCAGGCTGTTCTTTCTGAATGCAGAGGACTTTGTCCTTTTCACATGCTTCAGAGTGCCATATGATGTCTGATACAGAAGCAACTTCCAGTGGATGTTTATAAGATTCATCTCTCAAGATAATGAACTTGTATTCCACCCTGAGATTAAAATGGAAACCATGCATCATCATTTAATATCTTAAAAGTATCTGTGCGTAGAAAATAATACACTCAAGCCTTACATAAATCTGTACAGTCTTCCAAATCTGTTTCAGTCAAACTTATCTCCGTACCAGGCACTGAAGAGATGAGAATAGTCTTCACTTAACACAGGCAGTGTCCCAATTCTTGGTTGGAGACAACACTCAGAAACAGGATTGAGAGCAATCCTGTCTTCCTAGAAGCCAAGTAAGCAGGCTTGATTTATAAACATAGGTCTGTGTCTACAGAGCTTCATGACTTTGCCATTTTACTCCCTATATCTCATGGAAACCTCTAATCTCTCATTACCTAGGCAGGCATAAAGCTGAGTAATACTTTCCGATTCATGTTCTCATTAAGCTCTTGTTCTCATTTGCTAAGAACCTTCCTGAAATCCAAGGAAATAGAACACATGGGTGAAAATCCTGAAACTGCCCTTCCTATTTCTATTCACTTCTCAGAATTACTTTCCATGTCTGAACTTGGTTTTGCCTGGTTATTCCATGGACATAATGGCGAGCTTTCTAGCAAATAAGATGCAAAGTTGCTCTATATAATGTTATACATCAATATAATAAATGGTGTCAATAATGGTAATTATAGTATGTACTTTAAGATTCTCAGTTTGTAGGAAGATGGAAATTGTAAATCTTATCTTAAACTAGGAGCTAATTTGAGGAACTATAAAGTTAATAGTTATAGAACAGTGGGATTACCAACATGTCCTGACAAATTGAAATTCAAGTCAAAATGTTTTTATGAGTTTAATAGATTCTGATTAGCTGGCTTTCTCTCATATATTTTTCTAACCCATTTCCTGAGTTTATACAACTTCCTTTGGAAGCTAAATTAAATCCCTAAAAATCTTAGCTGAATTTGCCAGGTGCAGATGATGGCTATAAACACACCAAGGGTTTGTTAAAGCCTCTTGTATCTAAGCTAACTGTTTTCCCCACTTTGCAATTCCTGAAAGCTTCTAGACACTCATTGCTTCTACTCTTATCGCTTTGAAGTATAATCAGACTGATAGCAAAGACCACAGAATGTGCAGAGAACCCACAATTATATAAACAGATGAGCTAGGTCATTTTCCTTGCTTTCTCATTTTGGAAAATCTCTCTTCAGACTTTACTTTCCTCACCTATAAAATAAGGATGATGATTACTTGGGGGTTATTATGATTAATCATTTTTGCTAACTTGAGGTTTAGAATTCCAATGGAAACAATCCAGTGGACATGTCTGTGTAGGAGCTTCTAGATTCCATTAATAATGGGAGAAAATTCACCATAACATGGGTGGTCATATTCTATGAGCAGCTATCCAAGGCTATATAAAATCAAATGGTGAGCCTTGTAGTAGTATTCATTTTGCTTCATTATTGTGGATGAAATGTGAAAACATCCTGAAGGCCCCTTCCACCATGATTTCCCCTCAATGATGGACTGTGCTCTCAAACTGCGAAACAAAACAAGCCTCTTCTTACTGAAGATGCTTTTGTCAGGTATTCTTTCTGTAGTAACACATAAAGTAATTAATAGAGGTATATAAAGAAGTATACATATTTTACCCCTTTGGGACATTGAAAATGCTTTGTAAATCAGACATAAATGGATCTGAATGATAAGAAAGGAGTGAGTGGGCTGCAGAGATGGCTCAACCTCTAAAGGCTAGGTTCACAACTGAAGAGAAAGGAATGATCACTGTTGGATATTTCCTGTAGGTGGAACATCAACTATCATTCTTGGAGAAGGAAAATAGGAAATAAAAGCAGAAATCAAGGCATAAAATAGTGAGAAATGATGAAACATTCATATAAGAGAAAGCATTTTAGGACATTTGGATTTTTTTGTGATAGAAAAGTACAGTAAAGTATAAAATTAGAAACTTGTTACCAAGCCAAGATGGAACCTTGGACTGTGAACACTACTGTAGAAATTTGGTATTTATACTATACTGGATAACTGTTAAATATTGCATGTATTTTTATCTAGTATTTAGATGTTACTTCAGAAGTCAGTGAAACATGCAATATAAAGTACCTCTCAAAAAGTTCTCAAGGCTCAAATTCAACTGATAATTAAAAGTTGTCAGTCATGCATACATACACATATCCATCACACATAATAGTCATACAGTAAATATTTCAAAAGAAAGAAAGAAATAAGCTTAGTAAATTGTAGGTTGACCTAATCGAACATTCCTATTATTGATTTTTATTTGGACAGTTTAACTGTAGAATTTCCCAGAATATCAAGTAAACTAATGTGCTTGATATATTCTGAAGAAGCAAAGGATAAATATGATTTCGTAGTTCCACATGTCATGCTCCTTCTAATACCACACAGGACCTGTGTTTCATGGAAAACTCTTTGGGACGTCATTGTCTTAAAAAGAGGAATGGGGTATAAAAAGCCCCAACAAGCACTGGAGAACAAGTGCTGTTCTGACATACCACACTGCTCCATGGCTGGAAAAGAGTGAAGGATTAGGAAACATACCTTGACAGTCCTACAGCCAATGTATATTGAGTGCTTGGAGAGGTGAAAGAGTCAAAATGAATCCAGGTATTGTTTGTTGTTTTCTAGTACTTATATGACTTTATCCAGAAGTAACTGATTTATAAAAATCTATTGGAACTAAATATTTCCATTTACCAGCATTACCTGCAAGGAATACTCAAAAGCAGAAAAGTGAGAATGTTCTCAAATTTACATCCTTCTGTTTTTTTCCCTTTTATTGTCTCTTTCCCTTTCTATTTCTCTTGCCCTTGTGTCTCTCTTCTTATATGTTTACTTATATATTTTCTTATCTATTCAAGGTTTTCATATAATTTAAAAAATGTACAGACTCACATAAATGGTTAATTCATAGAGTATAAGTTAAATAAAAACCACAATGTCAGAAAAAGTAAAATTAAATATATATATATATATCATATGTAAAATTTTATATATTATTTATATATGTATATCAATGACTAAAACACTCCACACCTATTTTAAACATGGTTTTCATTAAAAATTTAAAACCTTAATGAAGAAAAATAATGTCTCCTTTGATAGACGTTACATAGAGAGAGAGAAGTTATAAAACCTGTATAATATTTTTGTTTTTGAAAATACGGTTGATATACACAGGAAAATAATTATATGGAAATGCTATTTAAGTGTAGTTTTATATTGACTTTGAATGAATTTTACTAGCTTTGTCTATATTTGACTTTTCCAAATGCCCATGTGTTATTTATTAAAATAAAATATATTTGAAGATGAAAATTTAATATATTTTTTATGATTATTGTTTTATATATATATATATATAGATAGATAGATAGATAGATAGATATAAAATCTTTCTTTATCTTATTACCATTATTTTAATCCAGAATGACCGAGTACACACTATTTGCTGAGTTCTTTTCTAGGCTGAGTTAGAAAAATGAAAAAAAAAATTAGTTCCTTCACCTAGGTGCTCTCATCCACAAAATCTCTGACAGAAAGCCATGATCAGGCAGTCCGTTATGTGCCTGGAGTAAGTCTTTGTTGAGAGAAGCACATATATTAAGTCCAAATAAGATTTTTGGCTCTCAAGTTAGTTGTGAAGGGATTGGGCAATGATTTGGTTGGTAAAGTGCTTGCTGCATAAACATGAGGCTTAAGTTCAAATTCCCAGCACCAACATAACTCTATCTATCCTCATGCTATCTCTTTCTCTATATCTATACCCATACCTATACCTATATCTTTATCTAATCTATCAATAGCTGTCACTATTTATATCATCTATCATGTATCTATAGCATATATCTATATCATCTATCTCTCTATATATATATGTATATATTCTCTCTGTATCTAATCTTGATATCTATCATCTATTATCTATTTATGGCTCGATATGGTGGCATGAGCATGCAACCCTGGCATTGATGGTTAAGAGGTAGAGACAGAAAGATTCGTTAGGGCTTGCTGCTCAGCTAGACTAGCTAATTGAGTTACAGCTTTTATGAGTAATGCTGTCTTAAATGTAAGATGAAGACAAACTGAGGAAGACAGGTGATGTCGATATCTGACCTCTACACACACATGTACAAACATGAAGACATATGCACACATAGATACCACATTGCACATACATATGCACAAGCTATTTATCAAAACAGAGCTAGTGGTACAAAAAGTGAAAGAAGTATAAATCACTTTATGCACCAAGTATGTTCATGGGAATGATGAGAGCTAATGAATGGTGAATAGCAAGGAAACAACATACTGAAAATTAAGGTGATAAATTGTAAAAGCAAGAACTCTATATATTTAAGGGAAATTGTGGATAACTTAAAAAGTCCATCTAATCTTAAGAAATAAAATAATCTGGTAGAGAGGATGATATGATACTTGAAATTATAGGCCCAAAGTTGGTGGTAGGAACTTGAAGTATTGCGTTTCTATGTACAGGTGTGTGTGTGTGTGTGTGTGTGTCTTTGTGTGTCTGCGTGCTCATGTGCGTATCTAGCAAGATGAATGTTTTTGTAATAGCATAGAAAATAGGCAGAAGATAATTCCAATGACTTGGTTCACAAATGATGGTTGGCTGTGAAAACCAATCCTAGAAATGGCATACTCAAACTGATAACTGTTAAAACAAAGACAAATGAACCTTTATAAGCATAGGGTGAGGATATCACCATAGTGAGGTGAGGAAAGAGAGCACATAAACCAACAGAAAAGTGAAGACATAGGAGGAATGCAGTTTTGGTTTACTTGTGAGATATTTAATGTGGATGTGTAAGCATTATCTGCTTGTAACAACACCACAATGGACTCAGATTGTGATGATGTCAGTGTCCACAGGCAAACCATTGAAGAGAACACAACAAATTTACAAAATGACTGTAAACAAGGTCATTCCATTCAATCTACATTAGCATATAGGATACCTAAGACAGGGTACTACAGTTGAACAGGAAGCATATCAGGAGATCAAGAGGAAGAAAATGTGGTTGAAGACACCACAGAAGTCCAGAGAGGAGAGACATCATGGCCAGCCCTCTGTTATGCAAATGATCACTATAGCATTCTTCTTAGCCCTGAGGCCTTGAAAAGTAAGCCTGGGAAGACAGTGCCTGCTTTTTCCTTCCTCTCTCATCCTATCTACTTAGGGTTTCTTCTGAGTTATGAACAATTGTTCCAGTCTTTGTTATAAACATCTGGGGTTATTTTCCTGTTCTGAAATTGATTGTCCTAAAGCACAAAACATAAATGAATAAAAATAAAGGAATAAATATTATACGTAATGGAGACCCTGTCAATTTAGTTCCAAAAGCCCTAAAGTGCTTAGAACTTGGGCATGCAAAACTCTAAATGACTAGCATTTATTTTCCTTTTGTTGTATCAGAGAGAGAGAGAGAGAGAGATTTATTCTCTCCAACTGTTCTTTTGTTCCATGTGACTAGTTGAAAGGAATGTTTTATTAAGAGATATGAAACAGACCCCATTTCCTATCATTTGTACTGAATAGTAGGTACTGTTTGCTATAGATACCCCATGCTAACACTCACAAATACAATGTGTGTAACCTCAAGAAATATGTCATCACACCAAGCAGATCATCAGCCAGAATCACCAAATCCTCACACAAGCATGAACACACAGACTCTTTGACTCCTTCTCTGAGTCCTGATGATTAGAAGAGCCTCATCAGAATCTAACATATTTTAGCAAATTATTCATTTAATAAGGAATCCTAGGCCCCAGCATAAATTCTTAGAGACCAGTTTGCACAGAAGGGTGGAGTTCTCTTTCTTATTGAAGACCTAAAATCACTGAGAAATGGCACCCTAGACCCAGACATGTGAGACTCTCAAGAGGCCTTTTAACTACAGCAGCTGCATATGAACACTGACAGACAGTAAAGACAAGAAGGTATCTGTGGATTCCCTGTGGCTGTCAGCATAGTTTCTGGATTCATGAGAAGCCTTCACAAATTTCCCAAAAAAACATTCAAATGAGGGGGAGGTCAATCTGGAAGGTTGGGTGAACACCTCCATGGCAGTAACTGAACAACTGCATGTGAGAATAATCTTGCCAAAGTGGTCACTTCTTCTAGATGAGGAAAGAGCCTTCTTTGTAAGTTATACATGAGATAAGGGACTAAGATAAGCACTACACTCTAGTTCATTATTCACCCGAAAGAGGCACACATTCCTCTATCCTGAGGAAACTATTTTGCACTTGACAATCTGGTGGAATCAAGAGAGGAGATCATAGGCTAGTTTTTCTTTGTCCCAACGCAGTGCCATAATACTATCCATGAAAGTAAGATCATTACTTTCTCCTTTATATATTTTTACAGCTTTAGCCTTGGATGACAACATTGGTATCAAGAAAGGAGAGAAATGGTGTTAAGATGTAAGTCAACAAGTAAGTTATTCACTAATGTCTGGAACAATAAGAAAAAGGCTTACTTGGTTAAGTCCTTGGAAGAGCCCTGGGCATAGATTTGAAGAGGAACAATCACATTCTCGTTGATAGTCACCTCTTTCAGGGTCAAAGCCACTTTCCAGAGTTGCTGAAGCAAATCTTTATTTTTTCCTAAAACTCAAAAGACAAGCGTCTTCAGAACCTAATTTGATTTTGATTGATTTTTGAAACTTGAAACACTTCTAAACTAATTTTCAGTATATTACTCTTGTCAACGCTTAAAGATTTTGTCAGGAGGAATTTGCTGAACAGACGCAGTAATTTTGTTTCTCATTCTGGCATATCACCCTTAAAGAGGAAGCCCGGGGAGGGGCTGGCTCTGTTACTACAGCTGCTGCTGCTGTTAGAATATACATTGCAATTACTTGGCTGCTATTCTGGGGGCCTTCTCGAGCAGTGCATGCTGCAACTTACCAGAGCTGCAAGTATTGAAATAAAAATTCTTGAATTGTCAGCTCTTCTTGGGCCAGACCTTGGCTATAGAAGAGACCTGAGGCACTGAGAAGTAATTGGTCCAAGGTCAAACAAAAACTTAGTGCTAAAGATGAGACTGGAGATGTTCATTTTTAGTCTATTTCTCTCCCCAGTGTCTCAAGAAACTCACAAGCAAAGTTCTCCCTGAAATGGTCATAGACTAATGTGAGATTGGATTTATTAAGTAAATACACCACGGACTACTTCAATGGAAGAAGGGGCCTCAAATTGCAGTCAATACGCCAATCGATAGATGGTAAAAGCCACTCTGGAAGTCTAGCAGAACATTGCCCCTTACAAAATGCACGGCTGTGTTAACAGTGTCTGCCTCTTTGTCTTGCTACAGTCAGAAGATCCATTGGGGGTTGTTGGAAATAACAGTGACATTACAAGATAATAACCTCCGCTCACGCCAGTGTTATGCCGAGAGGGCTGTCAGAGAGCGCTTGCCTTTTATTGCTTTTTGCCACCCAGGGTCTGTGGCATGAGGACAGATGGACCAGCTCATCTTAACAAATAAGCAATAGGGACAAACTGTGCTGGCTTCATCCTTTGGTCTTCGCTTAAGGCAAGGCTTTCCAAGCGAGGAACTGCAGGTGCCTGGATAACAACATCAGCAGATGCAAAGCAGATAATTATTCAGGAGGGGAGCAGAATTGATGAAGGGCTAGCCCTTTGTGTAGCCAAATAGGCTCAGGGATGTTGAACTGCTGTTAAAGGACCTTGATGCTGTCTAAGTTGGCTTCAAGCATTAGGAACAGAGAGAAGGGTAGAGAGTCAAGAATACTGGCTTAGCTCTTTAAATCTGTTTCCGAAAACACAGCAATCTACAAATGGATAATAACAGTTTAATTAATATGCATTTATCTACATGCATTTATTCATGAACACATTGTTAATTCTCAGCTATGTGTTTAAAAAAAAAAGTGACCATGGGTAAAATAGAACTAAAGATTTTTGTTCTCGTTTTTAAAATTCTTGATAAAGAGATACTGAAAAAAGAATGGCTGCTTTTCTAATTTAAAAAAATAGCTATAATATAGTCATTCCAGTCTTCCTTCTCCTTTCCTCTCTAAAATCCTTTCCATGTTCTGCTCTAACCTGTTCCTGTGTGCTCCCTTCAGTCTCTCAAGTCAATATTCTCTTTAGCTTTAATCATTATTGTTAAATATACGTATGAATGCATAAATATTTAATAAATATTTAAATTCAAGCTGCTGAGTCCATATAGTGTGACCTTTGTTTTTTAATGTATATGATTTCAGGGCTGAACACTTGATATGGGATAACCAGTTAGGGGGCTCATTCCTGACAGAGTCTAATTCTCTCTCTCAACAGTCGTTAATTGCCTGTAGACCTTTGTCTTGGGGTGGAGCCCTGTAAGATATCCCCCCTTACATGGTAGTGCATCTACTGACATTGCCATTGTTTGGGTCTTGTTTAGATAGCTATACTGTTGAGGTATTGTGAGTGTAGCATTTCTGTGATTTCTAAGAGACACAATCTCACAAAAGAATTTTTGGTACTCTGGCTTCTTAAAATCTTTCTACCTCTGTTTTTTGTTGTATTCTCTGAGCCTTGGATGCAGGAGAAGTGCTGTAGGTGCAGGCAGATTTAAATATGAAATGGTAGGTATTTGGATATTGTTTTGATATCCAGCCACTAAGATTATATTGAAGAGGTCACAGGACAATCCATTTTGTGTAGAGCAATTCTTACCCAAAAATAACTGAGTTTTTTCACTTTCACAGCCACAGAAGAGATGGAGTGGAGATACCAATGCTTAGGAGGAGGAGTAGCTACCCTCATTGCAGAGGAGTGGGCTTTCTTTCTAAGAATATAGGTATCTAACCATCAAGAACCAGATTAGTTCCAGTGAGTGGCAGGACTAGTGGCAGAAAGCGGCCTGGAGACAAGTGCGAAATTCAGGATTGGAGTCTCTTCTCGGTTTGAGCTATAATTAAGAACTAATCTTTTCCATTAATTCCCTCTCTATGGCATAGACAAATCTCCCATATCTTTACAACCTATTCTTTGTTATTGTACACAATTAAGGAAAAAAACTGGACTTAATTGTGGGACTCTTCAGGCATATGGCATAGTCCTTTAGACAAAGATCCTATTTCTTTTCAGCCCATTCTTTGTTATTGTAAACTTTAAGGAAAAGACTGAACTTAATAAGAGACTCTCTGGCAGAAGAGTCTGGAAGGTGGGAGGAGGACAAAATTTCTGTTGGGTACAAAGTGAAAGCAAAAGAACAGCAATATAGGCAGCTGTGTCCAGTGGAAGGTGGCCCTTTTGGACACACAATGGCAGTGTGGCGACACCTGTGCTAGCCAAAAAAGAAGGTTGCCTATGGTCTTTCTTTGTTTTTCTTTGGGAAGAAGACTAGAATATCTTCAAAGTCATTCAAGAGACTGACACCTTGGCGGAAGGAAGTTGGATGCAATAAAGCAGGTGCATCTGTTATTGGTCTAGGCAGACCTGTGACACAAGTGATAAAGGAAGATACAAAAATTCATATAGGCAAAGCCTCAAGGAACTTACTAGTCTCTCTGGGAAAGCAAAGCAAATACAAATGCAAAGATTTCTACAACCAAGAATTTGTTAAGCCTCACAGGATTTGGGGAGAACTGCAGGGGTGTAATAGTTCAGGGAAATAGAAGCTCTCTGAAGTAAGATTCATTTCAGATGCTCCCTAAAAGACTTAGGGAATGAATTGCATCTTATATACAGAATATGGGACAAATGGACTTTCCCAACATATCGTTACTGGCCCTGCACCATCAAGCTCACTGGAAACTTGTTGGAATTGCAGATTATCAGGCTCCAACAAGATACTTAGGGATCTAATCTTGTGGGTGGAACCCAGCAATCAGTGTTTTAACTCTCTCCCTCCTACCTCAGTCCCAGATGATTCTGAGGATGTTTCAATTTAAGGATAAATACAGGAGGGAATACAATTTAAAGGCAAATAATCACAGCTCAGTCAATCATTACTGTGGCTGTGGTGGACTCAGGCTCTGGGCTTTTTGATTCCTAGTGTTTAAGGCAATGCTAGAGCCTTTTCGTAGTATCACTGACTCCACAGTGTATTCCCTAATGACTGTGGTTTTAAAAATTGTGTGTGTGTGTGTGTGTGTGTGTGTGTGTGTGTGTGTGTGTGTGTGTGTTTAACCACACATAAGTACAGGTACCCAAGAAGGCCAGAAGAGGTGGTCAGATCCCCTAGAGCTGAAGCTGTAGCAGGTGTGAGCTGCCTAATGTTGGTGCTGGAACCAAACCTGAGTCCTGAGGAGGTTAGAACTCTTAATCACTGAGCCATCTCTCCAGCCACCACTGATTGCATTTTGCTACACTGATTACAAAAGTATTTCTGGTATACTTTCTTTACTTTTGAAGATGAAGCAAATTATACTATTTATAATCCCCTTATCACAAAGGTGATAAGAGATGAGACCTCTGACTAGAACAATGGGACAACACACTCTATACCTTGCCCTGTCATTCTTGGATAAGAACTCTTCCCTGCCATGTGATTAGCATCTTGCAGGTCACTCCTGGATATTGAGAATGATTTCTGGAACCTCCTTTTGATTTAGGTTCTGAGGATGTTTGTTCAGTCATGGGTAAACTGGAGTGGATTAATGAAATGAAGGCAGCTCATATGTAATACCTTTTATTTTTTATTAACTCCCTAATTATGAGTATGACCTTGCCTGGGTTTCACTTCATCATTTGGCTAGGTCCTGAGAAGTAGTACAACTTATAGAAGAATAACATCTGCTTAGAATGATTAAGGAGGAGTGGGCTGCTGAAGACAGGCATGATTATTCTCACTTGCCTTCATATTATCTCATTAGCCATTAGTGTTCAGGGAGATTTCATCCAACCTCCACCCATTTGCAGAAAATCTATCAACAATAAACAAGAATTTCCAAACTTGTCCTGAATATACTCCATTGCTTTAGAAACCCATGGCTCTAATATGTTAGGTATGTTAGTAATGACGCACACATTTAATGCAACTTCATAGAAAGATTTATATATACAAACTCCACCAATCCCCTTCAGTCATTCCAATTCAGTCATCTTCAGAGTGGATGCAGACACCTTTTATGTTAGTTTTACCTCCTAAAAATCTTCCTTTATTTGCCCTCCCAAAACCATCAAATAGAGGAATAATTTAAAAGAAAATACAATGCCAAACATTTTAAAAGCATACAGGGCTCACTTGCAAACTTGTGCTGAGTTTTCAATTGCTCCCACATGTCATGTCACACGGAACAAGCAGAACAAAGCTTTGTTCAAATTGTGTTACAGAGAACAAAATTTCATTGCCTGTAATTCAGCAGCTACCATTAGCTTTTCCCTCTAATTTCCAGGGAATTTGCTACACGTTGGAGAAAGGCATTTCTCCACGGGAATCACGGTTTCCAGCCGCTGTTGTCTCCTTGGTTCTGCTTTCTGGCTGTCCCCCTACCCGCAGCTAATATCAGATCTGCAGTCATGACTCCATTTTGCTGTGATTTTTAATTAGAGGACACGAAGTATCTTTTAATATTCTTCTGTGCACTGGAGCTCCCAAGCACTTGTTACCAGCCAATGCCTCAATATAATTTAGAAGCTGTGGCTTCATAAGCAAGTCCTCCAATCTTTAGATATTAAATTTTCAAATTAATATCTGCAGTATGCATCACTGGTGATTATCTTGGCCTAAATTATGCATCTGTCTTAAAGTGAGAAGACAACAGCCCTGGCATCTGATTAGTGAATGGCTACGTATACCATTTTCTCTGAAAAGATGATGTTTGTTTTTAACCCTTTATGGTTAGAATGGGAAATATCTTTGGGCCCAGTGTTGTTTATAGTCATCTCGTGGATGACTACAATAAAAGTAAAACTGCTACTATTCATGGTCCTTTAGCCCCTCTTGTATCATCCTATAGAAGAATATTCTGCACCATGTTATCATTTTTAACATATAAAAATTTACATACCAAGCTAATGTGACAGTAATGTAACTGTATTAGAAGAAAGAAGCACATGGAATTAACTGACTATGACTGTTGCTATCCCTCACAGGGAGATTGTAGGGTAGATTTGGCAAGACTTGTTTATATCTAGGATTCATTATTTATTACTTGATTCATTTAACACGGCTACTATGCCAACATCACTAAGTTCTCAGAGTACAATTATCTTTTACTTCTAACTTTCCACAATGGGGATACACTTTTAGCAGCAACATTCAAGGCTTAAAGAGTTTACTTTAACCATGACTGGTAAGAAAATATTTAAAAAGTAATAATTATAGCGGTTTTTTTGTAGCATTATTATTGGAGGGATGATTTCAGAAAACAAAATACTGGGTAATTTGCCCAAATCCTCAAATATAGTTTAGTGTTTTTCCTAGTTGTAAAATGGAGTCTATTTTCTTGGTTTGATTTGGGCTTCATGGCTTCTGATTTAATTTCAAACAATTCACGAGATTTCTTTAGCAGCTTTCATACAAGGCTCAAATGAAGATAATTTCCCATCCAATGAGCTAGTGAATATCTTCCATAAAATAAAAAAAAATCTAAAAGCAGATATGAAATTTTGGTCGTGAAATTTTGATATGTCAAAATAATGACTTTTAGGAATTATCCATGAGAAATCAGCAAATGGCCGAGGAGAGCTGGATTAGTGACCTCTCCTCTACGTGGTCTCTTCTGAAGTTCAGGCTAACACACTGGAAGCAGGTCTCTAAAAACTCAAATTCTCAGAGTCTCTATTCCTGAGTTTGACTACTCTATGAAAAAGTGCAGTTCTTTTTTTGGTGTTAAACAATCACCAAAATGACTGTACTTTCTTCTGTACCAAACAATACTGAAGGTAGAAAAAAAAATCCATTTGCTTGACTTAGGAAATATCCATTCCTGAAATATGAGAGGACAGAGCAACTGAGATGGTTATTCTTGGTTGTTTACTTGACTACATCTGGAATTAACTAAAATCCAAATGATGGACATAACTATGAAGGATATGTTTCCTTAATTAAATAACTTGAAGTGGGAAGACCCTCTTCTAATCAGGATCCTTGAAGTAAGAAGATAAACCTTTAATCCATGTTTTTTGGGATGGGAGGACCCATCTTTGATTTAGACCATACCTCCTTCTGGAAGCCTTTATACAGGACATGGAAGAATGAACTCTCCCAGCCTCCTTGCTCTCACTAGAAATTCCATTCCTTCACTGATGTTAGGGACTACATCCTTTGGATTCTCATGGATACTGAAGATCAGCTCAGGCATACAACCTCATAGACTGAAATTATACTGGATTCTTGGACCTTCTACTCATAGGCAGCCACTGTTGGATTATCTGGGCCATAGTCTATTAGAAAGACAGAGAGAGGGAGAGAGAACAACAGAATTTATTAGAATATAGAGATATATTCTTAATATAATATATAGCTATATAGATCTCTCTATAATACATATCTAGGGAAGTTATTAGAATATATATTTTATTTATATTAGAATATATAATAGATGTATCTATCTACTGACAAATCAATATATATGTGTATATACACATATATATATGTATATATATAGAGAGAAAGAGTTTCATTCCATAAGTTCCATTACTCTAGAGAAACCTGACTAATCCACCAGCTATATGAACTATTTATTAGGAATAACACCTAGAACCTGGAGAATTACTTCTGAGGCCTCTCCTTATAGTGACCATCAAAACAAAGTTATTGTGCCATGGTCTGAATAATTCTAATCAGTTTTTAAATTTCAAAACCATCCTAAAATTCACTCATCCTAAATACCATATATTTTCTTACGTATCCTTATCCTTATGTTCAAGCATTACTAACCCTATTCATCATTTCTCTTTCTCTGCATTAAATTATATAATACATTTTGGTTTCCTTTTTTTCTGAATTCACTATGTGTCACCGAACATGTGATGCTCTGGTCTCCATCTCCCAAGTGCTGTGATAACAGGCTTCTAGGTGCGTGTAACTAAATCCAGCTTAAAACGTAGCTTCAGGAAAAAAATATCTATGACTTCTTGATATTTCTTGGGTTATCACCAATTGATTACCATTGTATAAACCCTATTTATGTTTTGTTTTCTTTTTCAAAAAGCATTTTCCTGTTTCTCCTTCTTTTCATTTATTCCTACGAAGTGTTTATCATATACTGATAACTCTCCTAGAAATTAGGACAGAATGCTTTTGTGTTCATTAATTAACTACTTAAGTAGAAAAGTAGATAGAAAGTATAAATGTGTCAAAATTTTGTGATTAGTTGCTAAAGGAAAAATTCCAAAAGTTTCAGGAAACCATATTCAAAGGAAAATTTTATTTTTCTTTGAAAGGAGCTATGTGGTCCAGAGTGGGAACAGAGAATTTGAGCAAGCAGATTAGGTAAGGTGAGAGGTTTAAGTGGAGGTGTCTCTGCCAGAAGTGATTGTCCAGTGGCTCAAGTTCAGAAGGTGCTTGCCTTATAAAGATGGGGAGAAACTCTTCAATCAGAATCAAGCAGTGGGAAGAAGTTGGGCTAGGGATAGCAGGAATGAGGAAAGTTCAGTCTTTGGTAGCCATAGTTAAGTAATGAACGTTGTATGTTAGTTGATGTAGTCTTTTTTTCCTGATTGTGACATACTGATGATGTTAAGATACGCTGTATATCTTTATCTGATAGCTGAAAATTGTGAACACAGTAGTGTCCACTGTTGATCTCTCCAGTATGACCATCTGCTTATAATCTGTAATTTTGTATCCAACCTTACCAGACATCTTCACTTTGCTGTGTGTGTATCATCCCCATCCTCCTTGATGTGTGTTATTCAGGAAAGGATCCCCTAGCTAATATTCTGCCTCACTTCGAGACTCCTGGAGACTGAAGAGTTCCTTACCTGCCTGGTGTAAGCCTTTTGGAGTGAACCTTTAAAATGACATAGCCAATGAACTCTTTCTATAGCTTCACTAACGAAAATGTATTATTGACTTCAGGTTTCTAGTGCTGCCCTCACAATGTCAGGACATTTCCTCGTCCACAGTGATTATGGGCTTCTGCTCTTGTTCTGCTTATTCCTGGAGAGGTTACTCACTGTGGAGGTGGAATATTTTGTATCTGCTGAATTTCAAGTGGGGGATGGTAATTCCTGCTTTAGTGACACAAACAGTGCGTCTGTAGCTTCTTTGTGGCATACCTTAACATGGTAGATGCTGATGTTTGAAGTTTTGATTCTTCACACCTCATTTTGGTGTTACGTATTACAAAACTTTTTGCTGAATTATAAAACTTTATTTCAAAGGACTGAAGAATTGCAGTGTGTAGCACGCATAAAATCAAAGAAGTAGTACTAAAAACAAGGAAGTACTGAGTGCTCATGCATTGGATAACAAGCTGAATTCTGCTTCAACCTCCAAGTGTCTTAGAGGACCCTAAGTGGAAACAATGTTGCTTGACTCTGGTTGTGGCAATAGGGTCAACAACAAAAAATTACAATCATCTGTCTTAAGCCATTCAGGCTATATTAACAAAACACTATAACTCTAATAACATAAGCTTGGAATTACTGCATATTGGAGATGGAGGTAACTTATAGATAACATAGATATATGTTTTATATGTCTGGAAGCTAACATAACCCATGTCAAGTTGCCAGTAGATTTACTGTGTGCTAAACGTACATAAGTCTAGTCACTGTGTCTCTGCAATGGTAAAAATAAAAAGACAAGAGTAGTCTTTGGGTCTCTTCAAAGAAAGCTCTGATACATTCTTCATGGATTTACATTCCTGATCCAACCCAACACCTCACCAAAGCTTCACATCAGTTAACATCATTTAGCAGTGACGATTTCAGCATATGAAATAATTCCCTTCCTCAGTAAATATTTAGACATTTTCAATGTGATTATGTATGCAAATATTCTTGAAAATAAATAGTTCATGAAGTCAGAATCAAAGAAAAATCTCCCAGCACCATGGATAATAAGGAACTACAAATGAAAGTAGAAATATATGAGTGAGTGGGCTGAGAAATACATGCTGTAGTGGAGGGCAAGTGAGTTTTAAACTGGGAACTAAAGGGGGCAATGCAAATTCAGAGGTAGCTGACATCATTGGATTCTCTATAGGACAAGATGATAATTGGCCCTATGTTGGATGAAACAGGACTTCTTCATGGAAAGGAGAGGTGTATAAAGTTATCCTGCAGAATAGAAAAGATTCAGAATCATGTTCATCTCTCTCTAGACTACAAGGAAAAAATCCTCCAGGAATCTGTGAAATTAAAAAACATAATCTTGTTTCACTTTAGGATGTAGAGCTTGAATTTAAATTATCTTTATGGTTTGTAAAGCCACACACTTTGCTATTATCATACAAATGGGTCCTGGGTCTCTGGCCCTTTTGGGTACCTCAAAAAAATTCCATCAGAGCTATTCTCTGTGGATATATAAGAAAATAAGCTTACTATTTCAAATTGAAAACATCCAAAGATGTTTTCTACCATGAGCAAGAACTAACAGATTTAACAAACTGCTCATATACATCTGCTGCCATTTCTAGCAATAGAATCACAAGAGACACACTGTAAAACCAGATTTAAAAAGCAAGGACATATGATGACACCAGGTGAAGAAACTCTGTGGAGTCAAGTGACCAGCACTCTTAAAGATTCATAAAGATGGAAGTAGCAGACATGGAACCTGCTGGGTCCCCCAAATAAGTCTTATGTGTGCCTGGCCTGGTACTCCTGCAGAACTCATATAGACAGCAGTGTGGGAGTTTCTATGAACATTTTGCATGCTATTGGGACCCATCTATCCTTGCTGGGTTGCTTAGTCCTACCAGTTGTACTTTAGGGAATTATGACAGACCCTGTTCGATCTTGTTGTCTGAGTCCATGTTTGCATCCAAAGAGGACTTCTCTTTCTTGGGGAGAGGCAGAAATTGGAGTGGGAGTATGGTGGGTAAGTCTGGGGGAGAGGGAAGAAGGGGGCTTTGGGAAGGGTGGAGAGAGGGGAGAAAGGGTGTTAGGATGTATTATATAAGAGAAGAAAAATAAACAAAAAGACAAAAGTAATTATAGTTTCAAACAAACAAACAAAAATTAAGAAATAAGTTGTCTTAATGGGTCCCTTACTTTGTGTCATTGTAATAAACATCCTTCATTAATAATTTTCCAAAGTCAAAAAAAAAATATCAGGGACAAGAATATTTATTCAGACGACCATAAAATCTAAAATACAAGGAAACATAGTAAATGATGAAAATTACAGTGAAAACCATCATTTGAAATCAATGATGTGTAGTAGGACTGGTGGGGGAAAATTAGTTTAGATACAACCAGAGATAGAATATGACAAAAATGGCCTTGTTTCTTGAGACATTTCCTGGGATGATGCAACACAAGCATCTATTGAGCCTAGATAATAATTCAAGGACACATCAAAGTAATGATTGCACAAAAGTACAACTTGGAAACCAAAGAGTTGATTGATGTTAATTATAGGATTAGGGGCCAGGGTTTACTCACAGGAAGAAGGACAACTCAAAGGCAACTGCCTCTCTCAAAAGCAGGAAGCAGGGGACGGTGATGACTCAGGAAAGCTATGACTCTGGAGCTCTCTGAGTAGCTTGTAACCAGCCCTACAGGTCAGAGTGACCCATCTTCCAGCAGTCATTTACAGCTTCCATAACCTGTCAGAGTGGCCTTATGAATCTTGTTACTTTAAGAAATTTTCTAGAATTGGTGATTCCTGGGGGCAATGCATTATGGTAAGAATATCTGTTATTTTCTAAGAGGCTGGAATTTTTGCTGGACCTCACAGGCAGAGTTAATAATACACCTTGAGGTCACCTAAGACTTAAGTCTGAAATAGTACTGTGTATCCAGCCTGTTTACTTAATCTACTTTTAAGGGATCAATGTAACAACAAACATTGCTTGCCTTAGCTTTCCCCTGTAACCAACTCTTACAACATAAGCTAGTGTATAACTACAATCTTAAGCTGTATCCTCTTTGATGTCCCCAATCAAAGAGAAATATATATGTGCTTCAATATACATTATGACAATCATTTGCTGAAAAAAGAAAATAGATTCATTGTAGCCTTTCAAAATCTATATTCACAAAAATTCTGGAAGAAACATTATAAATTGCTTGATAGTGTTTGCTTATTATCTGGTTCATTTGGGTTCAGATGGAATCAAGGCACTAACCTTCATTAATTTCTGCTGCAGACTTCTGTAAAGGATTCCCTTTCCACGTGATACTTTCTGTGCTACTCAAAAAATGCAAAACAGAAGTCATTTCTTAGGAATGATGGAAGACACAGGGAGAGTGAAACAGAATTTAAATCTGGGATTGCTCTTTTACAAATGATTCCAAGAGGGCTTTAATTTTTGTCTTTGGAGACATCATTGGTAACTCTGAGTTTATTAATAATGTGTTCAAATTCATATACTTCTTGAGTCTCATGAACCTCGCTCCTTCCTCCAAGAAGGATTTCAGAATGGAGGAAATTGCTGTATAACTAAAATCTTATGTTAAACATAGGTGTGCTTTCTTTGTTTCTCGCATATACTAAAAAAATAGAGTAGGGTTAAGATGGCTAGATTGTAGCAAGGATGTGTATGCTCTTACAAAACTTCCTTCAATCTTTCATTTATCATCACAAAGTTTTTAGTGTTAAAATCTTCTGTAAAAGCACATCATCGTTAGCTACTGTCCCATGGAATTTTACTAAATTCTAACATCGGATAAAGTTAATTTCTTTATTTGCTCTCATGTTTCTTTCTTTGGAGCACATTATTTACAGCAAAAAAATAGAACTTCTTTTAACAGTGGATGGGTAGAGAAAGTGAATGGAAACATTTTCCATTCTACAACAGCAATGTAACTAATATAAAACAGAGTAAAATCTAACCAACTTGGTACACCTTTGAAACACAAACCATCTTAACTCCCAGAATAGCAAGCGCAGAATGCTCTGTGTATTTCACTTATCTTAATAATCTTAGGAGTTAGGTCATTTGTTTTTAAGCCCACAGATAAGGAGAGTGAGGCTCATAGAGACAAAGTGATTTATTCAAAGAGAAGCTGTGTCCTATCATAGGCAACACGCATACCTACAGTGTCACCACCTTGTATCGTATGTCTGCACCTGTACGGCTAATCATTATTAACCAGGACGAAATGTGAACTCCAAAGAACCATGCTGTTAGTTTTTGAAACCAGCTGCAAAAATACAATTTAATGATATTTTTAAAACTTTTTACTTTTATTTTTTAGCATAATTCTAGAATAAAGAATAGATTCACAATGACAATTCAACCCCACCAATTCCTGCTAGGGTCATCTGTTCTAGCAAAACTCAGATCCTATATATTTTCCATTCAAATTCGATACAAGTTTCAATTTATGGAAAATTGTGTCTTCTCTGTTCTTCTCTAGGACATACTCAGCTGCACAGAGCAGAGGTAAGGTTTGAGGACTCTAACAGGTCATCACTGAGAAAGACACAGTGAGGCCAGAAGGCCACGAGGGTTATAGAAAACAACTCTTTTGTCAACATAGGAATGAAATTAAATGGTAGCAAGGATATAGAAAACAACGCAAGACGTTGGTAAAGGAAATTAGATACAGAGAGGGTTCCTCTGAAAGAATAATGATTAATGAATTATGAATAATGAATTAATGAATTAAAGAATAATGAATAATGATTGGTCTTAAGAGGTCCTTGAATCCTCTTTCTTGAGATCATCAAAGCTTTACACTTGCTACCCACTCATGTTTTATTATCTTTCTAGAACCATCTTTCCTGATACCATTTTCAGACTTCTGGTTCTTCATTGTTGGCAGGTTTCTTAATATTATTAATCATAATCATTTCATCACCATTTTGACACTAATTTCTAAGCCCATTGCTCATGACTGGCAAGAGGCTATATGTTCTTATTTTGATATATTTTTATATGTGAACACAGTAACTCCGTACGGTAATTCCATGAAATCAGTAGATGCTAACCTCTTAGGTAGAAGAACAAGAATTCACATCTCTTTTTTCTTTCTCTCTGATCTGTGCTCTAATTCATTATGTTATGTTACCTGTATAGCTCGAAAAATGTGACATATTCACAATAAAAAGGAATGACATCATAAATGGCCTTGAGAAATAAGACGCTCATATGATCAAAGTGTTTTATCTGGTAATACACATATACAATGTTTCAAGAACAATAATGCATGGTATAATGTGGTGTGTTTCTTAAAACTTATTTCACTAATTGGTTTATTTTTTCCAAATATGTAGGAATATGCTGTACCTTTTCATAGCATATCTTGTAGTACAACAGTTCTGCAGATTGCACATTGGAAAATGCACTTATAGGCTGATACATCCCTGGAGCAAAGTCTATATAATTACTTTAGCCAAAATGTAGGTGCTTGGGGGTGGATGAACACCTGATCAGCCCTCTTACAAAGTGTTATTTTAGTTAATGTGCTTTTTTCTTTCTTTTTTTTTTTTTCCTATATGTGCTCTGAGTTTCACTGAACATCTGGAGGAAATCTGTATTCTTATAACTCTGGGTCATATCAGAATGTTAATGATGTTCACAGTTCCTTCTCCTATGAAATTTTGCCTATTTTTCTCACTTTCATTAGTAAAACATCCTAAAGACTTTTATTATTTTTGACCAGAGACTTCTAACAGAGCTAGAGAACTGGAATTTTAACTACTCTTCTTAAACTCAACTTTCAAAACAAAAATGTGTGAAAAAGTCACCCGAAGAGGTGATTATAAGATCTGAATTAATTTTTTTTTTTAAATTTTTTTAGAAATTGTAAAACTTAAAGTAAATCCAAGCTGTGTACAGTGACCAGTTATGGCTTAGTTTAGCTTCACAGGTTTGGGCTATGCATGCAACTAATAGTCACAACTTGCTTCTGCCTGCATTCCCCTCAATCTACATCCACAACAGAGATGATCAATAATGCAATGAAACAGGAGAAAAACTGACTGTTAAAAAAGAACATCCCTATAAATGTGAAGGAAAATGCCTGAATTGTAAACGGAAGTAAGGGCAGGAAGTCTTGGTTTTAAATAATAATTGGACCTGGGAAAGTCCATAAAAAAAATGCTGATTTCTCTCAGACTGTGGGTGTAAGGGATGAAAGGAGACCAATCTCCTTCCTCTTTCCTGTTGAAACTTCAGATTTCAGGGAGTTAACACTCTACCTTTTAGAGCCTGTGCTCATAAAATATAGGAGAGGAAAAATGCCTGGGATAGTATCCAGTCTAAGGATTTTGAACACTGTACTTGTTTCATAAGCCCTGGTGAGAGATGGAAAAAGACTTCTGGAATAAGGGCTCTAGGTTCCTTTTTGTCATTTCATCAAAAGCAATTGGGATTTCCTATTGGGAAAAAAGAAATCTTTGCTAAACTAGAACTTCAGTCATCATTGTATTGGGAGTCCTTAGCATGATTTTTTCCTTGATCTCCAAATAAGTTTTCTTAAATATTTTTATATTTTTTGAGCTTAAAGTGATTGTATCATTTATCCTTTCTCTTTCCTTTATCCAAACCCTTCCAGGTTCATTGCCCCACATACACACACTTTATTCTCTTTCAAATTCATGGCCTCTTTAAATACATGGAGGCTTCGAGGAGGTGTGATTTGACCCAGGAAACAGAAGAGTTTTCAGAGACTTGTAAGTACAGAGAGAGCAGAGCTGGCACTGGAGCAATAATAGCATTCTTTCTTCTCTTCGTTGTTATTTCCAAAAACAGAAGGCCAAGTTAACCACTTCTATTTTAAGCTGTTAAGGCAAGCAGCTGTGATGTGTCCTTCAGAGAGAGGAGGGGCAAGGAGAGATCAGTTAATAATCTGAAAGTTAAACTCAGGAACACATCAGGAATTACCAGATACTATGTGAAACAGCACAATGAATGGGAGAAAACAAAGAGCTGACTTGAAAAGCAGACAGTAGTTATAGTAAGTATCATTTCTGGCACTCCATAAAATAAGAAAGAAAGTGTCCCAATAACTAAAACCAAAACCATGAGATAAGACAACATAATAAGAAAATCTGGCAATAATACTGTTATGATTATATAACTGGGGATAAAATGAGCCATAAAATAGATAGATGCATGGGAGAACAGATAACAGTAAAGAAAAGCATTGTTATCTGGGCTATGGAGCTGTAAAAACTAGAATGTAGCTCCATGACATGACACGTAAGAACTCACAGTCCAGAGGGCAAGGGTATGCTTGGCTGAAAGCTCAGGTATCTGCTTCATAAACATCCACTTGAGAATCTCACTCAAGGTCATAGAAGATAAGAGCCCAGCCCTTAGCTGATGACTGGGTAGTATAATGGTAATGTAGGGCTTATCTCCTGAGAAGTCCTCATTCCAGAGTATACTTTCAAGCCAGAGAGGTCTGTTAGATAAAAACTGCATTTGACAGTTCTTTCACTAACCTAACCAATCTTTTCAGTACCTTTCAATCTCAAACTATGAGTCCTCACTGAAGCACAGAATCATAACACTAACACAGTACTTGATTGCTTGATATTCAATACTGTTCTATAATCAAAAACCACAAGGAAGAGGAAACTCTGAAAACAAAATTCAGAAATATAAAAAATACACCCATATGGAAAGCAAAAACTTAATTCTCTGTCCCCAGCACCTGGAATTATATTGCAAAATGAATGTAAAGAAAAACTACAATTTGAACATCAGAAATAATAATGTTTACAGACAGACACATCTTAGAAAATTATTAGCAAGATTATTATTATTTAATTTTGAAATACTGTGCCACAAGTTAGTTCAAAATTGCTATAAATATAACCCAAGCTGTATTTAAATGAGCAATCTTCCTGGCTCAACCTCCAAATGCTGATATTATACACATACATTACCACATACAGCTCAACAAAATGATTTCTAAATAGTGACAAGAAAATACAGAGCCCAGCAGTGGTAGCACGCACCTGCCAGCATTCTGTAGGCAGAGGCAGACAGATCTCTGCGAGTTTGAGATCAGCCTGGTCTGCAAAGTGAGTTACAGGACAACCAGCAGAGTTACAACAGAGAAGCCCCTTGTCAAAACAAAAACAAAAACAAACAAATGAACAAAAAAACAACAAAAAGTATATTTGAGGAATCATGAATATACTAGTAATCAATGATTGGCAATCAATATGTATTAATAAAGTAGAATATTGATACCAAGATTAGATATTAAAATATGCACATATACATTTTTCCTATAGGAATATAGAATTGAAATCCAAATCTATACATCTTCTGGTGGAAATCAGAGGTAGGACTTAACTGAACTTTTCTTTTCAGTATGTAGTGGTTTATAGCTGTGTCTAGCTAGAGATAACCTTAGTTTTGAATAAACAATAATTTAAAACAGCAACAATTTAGAAAAATTACTTTAAATTAGGGGAAACTAAATACACTCTCCCCATGGTATCTGTGAGGAAAATATTTCTGGGACACACCCCCATCCTTCCAGATACTGTAAGTCATACTGGTCAAGAGTAAGACCATCACTACAAGAATAAGAGCCATATTTGAAATAAACTATAATTAAACTAAATACTGACCAGGAAGATAGATTCTGACCAGGACCATTCTGAGGTTCCCAAGGAGTGACACTGCCAACTCCAAAGTTCCCACAAAATGGCCACAAGTCACATGGAAAAGTTGTTTAAAAAGGCAGAATCCATTAGGCTACATACTTTCCATCAGGTCCAGTCAGATGCAAGCATCTGTCCTGGCACACTTACTGTGTGTGTTAACTCCAGCCTACAAGTATCTAACTATATCAAGTGAATTTGGAGAACATCCTGTGTAATTGGATTAATCAAATGGCATCTGCATAGTCCCCCCACAGTATTCCATGAGGCTATCTGTCCTTGGGAAAGTGAGTTGACAGGAATATGTTTTTCTGTATCACACATGAACAGCCTCACCCAGCATTCCAGTTATGTCCTTGTTCTATAAATTTCTTAGGCACATTAATTAAAATTTAAAACATAACTTTTGCACTTACAATACTACAGTCATGAATTCTCAAGTCCTATGTAATAGTATCTAGAATTTATATATATTCTATATCCCTTCTCTCATGAAGGATATGTGAATTACTTATTAATATGACAGCATACAGTGGTCAAGATCAAAGTCGGAGCATGTTAAGTACACGTCTAACTATTTATGAATACTTTCTATGTATATTTACAATCCATGGTTTTATGAATTCATGGATGTAGAGCCTACAAACACAGAAGATTGACTCTTTTTACAAACATGAAAAAGTGGCACAGAAATAAAAGATTACTAATTTTTCAGATGGTGGGACACTAAAGGGCACCAAAAGGAATAACCAAGTGGGTAAATAATAAAAAAATAATAATAAAGAGAACCTAAATTACACTATCTTCAAGAAATATTTCTCTCAGAATAAAGTAAAAAAACAAATAACCAGAAAATATAAACCAAATCACAATTTTATATCAAACAAACTGAGTTTAAGGAAAAAAAGTTTTACTTTTTTGTATAAAAAACAGAAGAACATTTCAGAGAAATAAACAAAAGAACATTTCAGAGAAATAAATCTGACAGTATAGCAAGAAGAAACATTTATGGTTTATCTCACTCTAGTATTATTTATCTATAAAGACTAACCAGATGTACTTTCATAAAGCACCAAATAATTAATTATATTTTATACTGTCTATGTTCTTTTATCAAAGAAATAAAAATTAGAATAGAAACTTTTCAAGACAAAAAACTTGAAAAGTATTTCTGCTAGAAAAAAAATTTGAAAATCAATGATTTGATAATATTTTACATTTTGTAAGAACAAATTGGTGTGGACCCAGAAATGACTTGGTCAAGGTTATGTGAACTAGTCTAGGTCTGGGTCTCAGGGCCAAACAGTAATCTAAATCTAGTTTCTCAAATATTTATTAGCAGAATCTATTTGATAGAAATTCTTATTATATCAATGAGAATTTAGAATGAGAAGTGCTTACCATCAAAATACAACCTAAGATAAAAATTCGTTTAAGTTAGGCATAAAATGTGAAATGTGATTTTATAAAATGTAATTATATAAGCAAAGAAAACTAAAGCAGATAATATCCATGTTCTGCTATAAATACTGTGTCTCTGCTCTGACACAAAGCCTGTTGGTTTACATTGAACTTCAAAGTTAAACTAAACATTTTAGTTTAATTTAGTTTAGTTTAGTCTAGACACACTAAAAACTGGGGAAAGGGGATGAGAAAATTTTCCCATTTCCCAATCTTTCAATATGCAACCATATTTTCCTTTTAGAAGATTATCATCCTTTCTTTTTCTTTCATGATTTTTTTTCCCTGTCAAATTTTCAGATCAGCAGTGTCAGGTTGATTAACAGTGCTAGATAGACTAATGTAAAAAATAATTAAATATGACCAAAAATAATTGGCTTGACATCATCAGTGGAGACTAATGGCTATCTTGGAGATATTCAGATATGAAAGGAGAGTGACATATGAGCCAAATGTGCCAAGTTAGTGGAAGAAATTTTTGTAGAGATAGAGGAAGAACACTGAGCTATTGAAAAAGCAGGGTTGGCTTGCTTTTGAAGGGTAGGGGAAAAAGCCTAATAGGTAGAATGTTCTAGTTTGGATGCAGCTAAAAGTGGGAAGGACCAGTAAATCTTTTGCTACTTTGGTAAAAAAGTGAGAGAAAGAACCACAAATGGAAAGTAATAACAGTGTGGCTAAGATAACTCCCATTTGAGGACTAAAGGAATGCATTGGTTTTGGGACCAAAGTAAAAATTTATCAATGAATATACAATGCATTTTGCATCATTACCATCATCATGATATTCACTGTTATATCATGTAGGATATTAGAGGAACTTGGAGATAGAGGAACTTGTGAAGTGATTCTAATGTCTGTCAGGATCCTAACAGAGAGAGGAGACTACACACAGACACACACACACACACACACACACACACACACATGTAAATGCTCTTAAAAGAGAGTAGTGTTTTCACTTTCTATAAATAAAAAGCATGGAAAACACTCCATACACCATTGTAACTTTTTTGAGAGAAAATACAAAAATGCTTGTGTATTAACTACATAAAACAGAAGTGTAACCACCTACATTTAAGAATCAAGGATAAGCTGAAGGCAAACAGGTAAAAAGTAAAAATAAAAAAGAGCTCTATGGTCTTTGGAATTGGGAATTTTAACAAGTCTGTTTTAATGATAATGAATTTATTTATTCTAGTTATGAAACTAAAAGTATTCTCTCGGAATTTGTTTTCTCCTCTTGAAATAGACGAGACTAGATTGACTCCCTTCTGAAGTCACTTGAATCTTTTTCTTCTCCTTACATTACTGCTTACTTGTATAACTTTGGAGGCCTAAACTTAATTCATTGCATAACAGTGGATTTTGGATATAACCTACAATAGTATGCATATATGAAAGAACATGTATATACATAAATATATTTTATTTTAGCTTTATTTGGCCTCAATATCCAAGATATATATATATATATATATATATGTGTGTGTGTGTGTGTGTGTGTTTTTGTGTGTATGTGTGTGTTTATAATATTCAAGCTATCTATTAATTTATCATCAATTTCTCTATTTATTTATCTGTCATCTATTGATCTATCTCTTGTTTATTTATTAATCTTAACAATGTGGAAAAACATTAATACTGATATTACTCTCTCCTTTTAAGGAAGAAAAGCTAAAGCTTACTCTAATCTGCTGTGTAAGGCAGATATAGAATTCAAATTAAGTTCTCCTGCTCCCAAAATTCACCTGTTAGGCTTCTCACTGTGTTCATCTGGTGGGTCACAAAATACAATGAATTAAAACATCCTTCAATCCTAACTAAAGATGTTTTAGTGATCTAGGCCCCTTTTTAACTTAGTGAAAAGAAGCATGTATCAGTGAACTAGAACTACATTATGACAACTCTCATGGAAACAAGCAGCTAACAGTCTAGCTTGAAGCTTTTTTTCTAGACACCTGTAACAACTGTTTCCACTTCTCCTAAACAGAGTATCTACTGAAATATGCCATCAGTGTGATCACTGGTCTAAATAAAACTGTACCAAATGGACTTAAATTTATATGGATACACACATTCAGCAATTTCATGGAAAATTACTTCCAAAATTGCATCTCTAGAAGGGGCCCCCATCAATAATGCTCCTTGAGGCCACATAAATTCCTTCCTGGACTTTTGTTTCACATAATTAGATGCACTGGAAGGCATCTGGTCTCTTAGATGTAGACTAAGTTAATGAAAACATAGTGGGACTCTTAGTATAATAACTCTAAGATTACTGTGGACACAGTGCATGTTTCCCAAGTCAAGGAAGGATGTGTCTCCAATGAGAATTTGACCCAACCTATAATATCATTCCAGGGATAATGATCATAAACGTTTAAACAACAATTTGCTATTTGCTAAGTGTATCCAATTTTGTGTGCTCTTTTAATCTTCAAAACAACTGTGTGATGTAAATGGAAGAGATCTTCACACTTCATTTTATATCAGTGATAAAACCAAGTTATAAAGTGATTAATCTGGTTGAAGGCATAGCTGGTACACAGTATACTTAGGTATTGAACTTCATTGGTTTAGAAGGAAGGAGAATGTGTTTGTTTGTTTGTTTGTTTGTTTGTTTTTGATAGCTTGTTGTGGATTATTACCCAGGTTAGGAGTGTCCATTTACCTGCATTATATGATTCAAACTTCATCATCAAGAGGCTTTTATTGAGTAGAGTGTACTCGAGAGAGAATGAGAGAGAGGTGGAGAGAGAAAATGTAAGAGGCTGCTTGTTGTTCAAGGTCATACATGCATTATCAAATACATATGTCTTGAACTTTGAACTTTGATGTGTTCTTAGCTTACTAAAAACATTGATGGGAAGTTGTACACATGCATTTCAGGTGTTTGTTATTGCTATAATACAGAGTTGGGTGTTTTATCAAGAAAGAAGGTCGATTTAGGTCACAGTTTTAGGGACTGCCAATCCAAATAGTATGTTGTATACTCTGGCGAGGCCTCCTACATGCATCACATCATAGGAAATGTACTGTGAAAGAAGCATGTATCAAAAAGAGTGATCACATGAAGAAATAGGAAGCCAGGAAACAATCCAGGGTTTACTCTTGGTCTTCCAATTTGCTCTCACCTAGAACTGACTCTGGATCCCACAATCACTATGGCAGTTTCTTCCAAAGGAAGTGTCTCAATGAACATGCAAATTTCCACCCTATTCTACTTCTTAGTGTTTTCCATTTCACAGGACCACTAAACTGGAGCAAAGCTTATAACACATGACCTTTGGTGTATTAAGTCAAAGAATATTCAGGCCATAACAGGGAGTAATTTAAGGATGGAATTTAAACTCAAGTTCATATGAACACAAAAACCATTTTATTGTCTCCCTCAGGAAATTAAAGAGATCTTTATCTTCTTTGTCTTTTTCAATGAGGTACAGACGAGCCTTGAAAGGCCACAAGTAGGCATTTAGAAGTCTTTGATATGACTAAAGGACTGAAATTCCATCAGGGTCCACTATTATGGAACTTGGACAGGTTTTCAGAAATTCACAAATAAGATTTGAATCAAATTGCCTTAATTTCTGTTCTCAGGTTAATGACTTACATCTTGGAAAATCAGCTGTGTGCCTTGCTCCTCCCCTTGGCATTAGGTACCACACATAATGATGGTATGTAGGAAGATGCTACAAGAATAGAAGTATATATTCTATCTACAAGGACTATCTACAAGACCAGCACTATCTATGAAGAACTAACAAACATCAATGGTGAACAATTTTTCAATCTCGAACCTCCTTGATCACAGTGGCTTTTTCACTTAGAGCCCTCAGAAACTTGAGGTATCATTAGTAACAGAATACAAGAAACTTCAGGGGGATAAATGCCTTGTATATTTCTGCCTCATTGACTCTCCATCTTATTTCCAATCTCATCTGAAAACATATCTTTTTCTCTCCTGACTGCATCTGCTAATTGCCCTCTCCCACGGCTATTATTTAACTGGAAGTATGTGATCACTTTAACAAGAGTATTTAACTTCATGGGTTTGTTGAGATATTTTAATAGTATCTGAATAAGAGCATAAGGGGCTGAGGCCTTTAGCTGGGGAAGGGTTTTTGAAATTTATCAGTCTCTTATCTCACACAGTTTTAATCTTCCTATCCAATTCTCCAACTCCATTCTGCAGAGACTTGGTTAAGCTTTGGATTAATAGTTTATATTAGGAAAATAAAACTTTTAAATATCAAGATTAAAAAGTGAATATTTAGTATTTATGATGTTTTGCATAACCACACTGGATTTTTCTACTGGTCTTCCAAAGTATCCATTATGACTGTCCCACATCCCACTTAAAATCTTCAGGTTTACATATTGATTCACTCCTTAGATCCAAAAATACAACTTTATTATTTGAAGTTTTAGTTTTGTTATCTACAAACTCAAAGGGATATGCTTATTTTAAAGATTTCGCTATAATTAAATGATATACTGGCCTTCAAACACCACATAAAATGTGTTTAATCCATTAACCTATACAATTCTTGACTGAGAATCAGAAAGCTTCTTACACTGGGATACAAACTCAGTGAGTGATGAGACATTGCTTAATGCTGTTTCTTAGCAGCATTCAAAAGGGCAGTGAACTATGTGTGAATGAATTTCTTTCACCATTTTAGTGTTTCAAAATTTGCAAAGTGCTTGCAAACCTGATCTTCTGTGCACCATTATACACAAATACATCAAAAATTTCCCAATGGAAAACAAGAAAATGTGATTCATGCAGATTTTAGTTCTTTGAGATTTTGAATGGAGATCCATGTTACAAAGTAGACTACTACTGATGCCAACAATCAGTTGGTGAGCAAACTCTAACTGTTGTGCATGTTTATGTTTTCCAAGCATACGAATGCTACTATTGGAATAGGCCAAATCATTAGTAATTTTGAACTAAATAGCTGAACAAGTTCTTCATCTAGACTGCCTCCATTTAATACTTTAACAAGCACTATGTACATAGACCATCCCTACAATGAGAAAGGCATGGATAGGTTCCTAAAGTAAATGGTAAACCATGTGCAATCAGTGGACCTTCTTATGATATCAGGTTTTGATATCTTATGATATCAAAGATTCTTTGAAGTGGAATTGATAGTACATTATCCTTGGCAATCAATCTCTTCAAAATCGTTTTAAAATAATCTTTTAACTTTCTTCTACCCAGCTTGTATAATATTCAATGTCTTATTTGCCGCTCAATATCAAGAATGTGCCATGATTTTCTATGCTTCTAAACATAGCTTTCTTTCTGCCTTGACACTTTTCTCTCACGTGCGACTCTAATGGTAGTCACAGCTATACTCTGAGTGATTTCTTTCCGAGAATCACAACACTCACTCAGTGCTATATGTGGGTGCACTTATACAAACTCCCACACATAAATTCATCTGTTTAATTCTAAATGATAATTTATTCAGAAAATAATTAAAATTCATGAAAATAGGATGATCACTGTATTGACAACTTTTCTATCACTATGATAAAAACACCACAACTAAGACATTTATAAAAAGAAAATATTTAACTGGGTTTATGGTTTCAGCAGATTAGAGTCCATAATGGTGGGTCATTAGCAAGGTGGAATATTAGTTGAGCACACACCTAGATTCACAAGCAGGAGGCAGAGAAGATACACTAGGGATGACAAAACTCTTCTGAAACCTTAATGTCTGCCTCTAGTGACACTTGCCTTCCTGAAGACCATACCTCCTAAACTTTCCCCAACAGTTCTACCAACTGGGAGTATTCAAACACAGAGCCTATGGCAGACATTGTCATTCAAATCACTACAAATGCATACCTAGTGATTTGAGCAGAGTATCTGATTCCTAAGTGTGAGTTCTAAACTACTCTACCTATTATGAGTAAATATCTAGAATTTCTACAAGTCTTACAAGTACTAGATCATGGATACTCTTATCTCTGAGCTCATTTTTGACTTGTCAGACAGAAAACAACTCTGCCTGTCACGTTCATCTTGTATGTATGACTATGGTGGTCCTCTGTTTATTTTTCTTTTATGAACATTTGCTATTAGTTTTAAAGTCTATATTTGTGATGTTAGCTTGCTTAAAATTGCTATTTAAGACCCAATCAACTTCACAATTTCTGAGCCTAGTATAGTTTCCAGCCCATAAGAAGTTCTCAAAAAGCGATTCAAGCCAGACTTTCCTGAATAAAGCAGTTTATCCAGTCGAGAGGCAAGTCCCAATGAGAAGGTCATAAGGAAAGTCACAAAGGAGAGGGAAGGAGCAACAGTAGGTAAAGTCTCTCTCACATGTTGGTGTGAGCTGATTTAAGAGAAAGAAGAGATCAAAAATTGCTAAAATAATACTGAAGAGCAAACACAAACAAAGCCCAAACTCTTCTTTTGCTGTTTACATTTTCTATCTGTTGTTCCAGCATTGCATTGACACTTTAGCTGCAGGTCAGGGCTAAGTTCGCCTGGGCTTAATTGGAAAGCGCACAGGCTTCTCTTTGGGATACTCTAGAGACAGCTGACCAAAAGCCCTTTGCTATCAATTTGAAATATAGCTGTATGAGGATTTCAAAATAAACAAAACCCCACTGTGTTCTTTGTAGAATGCCTCATGTTTTTCATGGCTATGTCTGATATCTTCTACTTTAAGAAACAAAAAAAAAAAAAAAGAGAATACCTGATCACTGATTTGTTTTAAAGGATAGTTTGTAAGTGATGAAGTGATGTGCAAAACAGTGTATTGATTATACTAGTGGACACAGTTTTCTGTGCCCCAGATCATACTTCAAGCGATTAGCTGTTTTGTTGTTTTGAACAAGGGTCCCAGGTTCTAAGAACTTCTCTATCCTAGAAAATTCTTCATTTGTACGTCCTAAAAAAATAGCAGTTTGTCATCTTACTTGCCAATGGGATATCTGCAGCTGTGACCCAATAGAAAATAGGAAAAAGTTTTCTTGATAGTTTTGCTTCCTATTGGGGTGATTATATCTGTTATTACCATTAAAGTGTGCAAGTACAGCCATCAGGAAGATAAACAGCATTTGTTGGAGAGTCTCGTGATTCCAGTTGCCCCAGGCCAAGACTACTGGATCTTCATTCAGTTTAAAATCTCTCTTACTCTATGAATTACATAGACATATTTAAGGCATGGATCCAGGTCTCAGAAATATTTACATGAAGACACATAATGAAAATAGTAAGTAGTATATAAATTCTAGCTTCATAGGCATGAAAGTCTATTATGGGAAGTAAGAACAGATTCACGTTGTCTCTATTTAGTGAGTGAAACTATGATAAACATGTGAAATATGTAGAAAAACAAATGTAGAATAAAACATACTTTCCATCAAGAAGGAAACTTTTGTAGCCAGAGCAACTACATACACTGATATTAATTACTGATTCTGCCCCTTTAGTGCAGTGATGAGGGAGACATAAGTGAAGACATTGACCCAGAAGCTGAAAAGGGACTTTAATGAGATTCTATACAGCATCCTAGTAACTGGATGCCATTGAGAGAGCTGAATGTCCTGAACATTATTCAAGGCACAAGCATAAATGATGACTTCTTTGAAGAATGTACAGGTAAGTTGCCAAATAAACAATGAGTGTTCATTGTGAAAATAAAAAACAGTAATTAAAAATAATTTAGATATAGTTTGGGAAAATGGTTGCTTTAACTAGAGTGTGTGGGTGGGGGGTCATGTATTTGTTTATTTGTTTAGAAAGGTAGAGTTGTTCTTTAGAAAAGTATTTTCTGATCAGGTGATATTTTAGTTTAACTTTGAAGAAAAATCTTCCTTAAAGATGGAAACCAAATTGGAGTAGTATCAGCCATGAATTTGTAGGAACCAATGCAAAAACACATGGTCATTCACACAAATATTAATAAGAATAACAAGGTGGCAGTGGCAGAGCATAGACTAAACTCATGCCTACAAAGCAACGGAAGAAATATATGTACGAGCATGAGTCTCATTATATTACACATGTACTATGTAGTAAGTATTCATAGATGCTATGATGGGAATGGGTAACACATCAGAAGAGATAGTGGAATAAGTTTGCTTTGTGTCAGCTTAGTTACTCTGATCCTGACTACTCAAGGATCCTCTACCTTGTACAATCCAAAATCACTGTGGGGCACAAAAAATTTTATATATGACATCAAGTAAAGGTGTGCAGTATTTGTAGACTTGGAAAATATGTGTGGGGAACTGGAGAAGATACAGGTCAACCACACTGCTGCTTATGTCCTATCTCATGACACAGGGCATCAGGTGACCTACAACTCCTTCAGTTATGACAGATCATTGTTAACATCCTGTAACAAAGGACGCTGGAAAATACTGAGACTCCAAGACAAGTATCCACTGGGCCTTCTTTCCTCAACCAGTTCCAGTTTATCCTTTTGTTCTTTCAGTTCACATCTGTCCTGGCTTATTTAGATTTTCTGTTGAGAAAATGTGTCTATAAGATTCATCTGTAGGTAAGACTAATATATTTTCTTAATTACTTTTTTATGCAAGAAAGCCCTTCCCATCTTTGGTAGTACTACCCTAGGCAAGTAGTCCTGAGTGCTATAAGACAGCAGGATGAGCAAGTCTTGAAGACAGAGCAAGCCAGTAAGCAGCACTCCTTTATAGCCTCTGCATCAGATCTTGTCTCTAGGTTTCTGGCCTGTTTGAGTTCCTATCATGTTATTCCTTCAGTGATGGACTCTGATATGAACTACAAGCTGGAATAAACTTGTTCCTCAATGAGTTTCTTTTGGTTATTGCATCTTATTACAGAAATAGAAACACTAAGACAACATCTAATTTTCCCTCTGGAGTGCTTGCCACATAGAAATAAAACCATGATATTCTGTTCCCAAACCTACTTGGAGAATCCAAACTGGCTTAAGCCAACTGGCTTAAAAAACAAATCCCTCATTTTATACCACTGCTATTGATTCAGCATCTCGACTCAAACCATGATTTGTAGTAACAAGTTTTAGAGGTGAGCTATATGCCAAGCTCTTTCCAAAGACATAGAACATGGTTATAAGTCTGAATTATTACATCAAGCAATACTTGATTTTATAAACCTACTTTACCATTACTTTACTAATTGCATACTATAAATTTGTGTGACCAGCAATCTTCAGTATGTATGCTTTTGTGGGTTTTTTAACATAATGTACCAGGTTTGGTAAGCATTACCAAGAGACTGTATATATATACATACATACATATAGTAACTAACCTTGTTAAGGTTGTTTTTTTGTGTTTAGAGGGAGGTCCTGAAGAAGTGTCTAAAAGTCAATTTAGTGTAACCAAAAGCATCAGGTTATATAGATCAAGCAATGGCCCAATGAATGGATAATATTACAGATTGAGAATGAAGTTCTGTCAGCTGCCTGCCTGGACAATTAACCCAGGAGGATTGTTGGAAAGTTAAAAGAATCCTGGATACCTTCCCAGGACTTGATGGGGCACACAAATTGAATGGCATTTAACATATCTAATTGCTAATGAAATAGAGTATTAATTCTGGAGTGCTAATTTCTTCCCTTTAGCAAGAAAGTAGCTGCTTGTTTTGACTGGAAGCATTGGCATCTGAATAATAAAACTGTGGAGCTTGAAGGAGTTTTCTAGATGAACTCAGCCTTCTAATTTTACAAAAGAGGAAACAAATTGGAAAGATTGAAGATACACAGTAAACTATAGTGCTCAATCACTATGATGCCCTCTCTTCTGAATGAAATGTGGACAAGGGTAGGTGAGCATTTGAAAGCAAGTAGAGTGTTTTTGTTTCCATTTATACTGGGCCATGCCTGTAGTATAGGCCCTTTGGTGGCTTAGGTACAAGGAGTAAAGTTTCTAGACTACTTTTTTGAGACCCCATTTCAAAACTAGCCAAGAAATCAATCAAGAAACAAACAAAAATAAGAACAGAAAATCAATAAAGAGATGAAGGAAAGAAGAAAGCATGTAATTAATACTTGTAAGTAGAAATGTTGATATTACATTGGACTTAATTAATTTTGTCTTTCATTGTTTTCAGAGTGAATGGTTTTCAATGAGTTAATTTGTAAAGAAACACTTATTTTGTCAAGCTTCTGCTTTCTTATCTGTCAAATTGAAATAAAAATATTTTATATCAAATATTAAGAGACTGTGTTTGGCATAGAGGCTGCATACCTCATTTGCAGTTTCTAAAACTGTTTTGCATGTGAATCTTCAGTGTTATCATCTCTATGTTAGGCTAAAAGTGAAGATGTGTATCCTGTTGAAGATTTCATCTGCATTGGGCTATACTTAAAATAAAACCTTTAAAATTTTCATTGACGCTGATGTCCAACCCAAGCAAGGGTTCAGTAATCCTTGAGGGAAAGGTAGAGTAGGCAAAATGATATGAGCAAAACCACACCTCTTATGGATGGGACAAGTCTTCTCTCTTTATTCAGGATTTTTGCTCTCCTTTTTCCTACTTTTCCTTTTACTACTACTCTTCCCACTACTGTACCTTCCTTCTACTAGTCCTTTTTCTGTTCCTCTTTCTGTGTGTGCTTCCATGTTTATATATATATATATATATATATATATATATATATATATATATATATATATATATTTTTTTTTTTTTTTTTACGAAGCCACTCATGGTGAAAGATCACATTAAAATCACATCTTAATCAGAAACTTAAACTTAACATAATAATTACAGGTTTTATATTTCAGTGATTACACGTTCCATGTTTTTAAAAAACAAGTTACTTTAAAACCCATACCTGAACACCTAGTTTTCCATATATATTTTCCCCACAGTACATCTATATCCTAAAAGCAATAGATTTTTTTTTCTGTAAATTAACAGAGTTTAAACAAGTCAACTAATTTCACATCCAGCTTCTATCATAGGTTGACAGGTTGCTAGGGAACAAGTGCACATCATAGTGTGTCATAGTATCCTAATATACACAATTCTTATTTAGTTAACACAGTGAAATATATTTGTTAATAACTGGAAATATTTAAGTCATGGATTTTTCAGTTTCTCTTAGGTTAAAGGAGAATCTGCCATGCAGCTCTATATTCTCAACACCCCCCAAAATCATCAGTAAACTTTTGATTATAGAAACAAAGAAAGAATCAATTTTCTTTGCAGTGGAGGAAATCAAGCCAAACAATGGGCACTGAAAACTCATTTGTTATTTATCATGGGTCTGTTTTTCATAGATGAAACTTGTGGGCTCTAGCAAATAAGCTTTCTTTGTTCTAGCTTTCCTAACACTGACCAAATGAGTCCCTAGCAAAAATGTTTTCTTCCTAAGTTGCTAAGTTCAAGGCAGCTGGTAAAAAAAAAAAATCCTAATTTAATCCTGTAACTATATGTGGAAGATACCTACTGTTTTTTGCTATACATGTTTATAGTTATTCTTTCTGGAGTTTCAGTGGAGTCCCCATTTCACCTGAATGGCACTGCCTTGTCCAAGTAGCATTACTTGAGGGAAAGTCATCACCATTGATATGTGTGCCAGTAACACTGCCCAGTAAGGGCATAGAACTTTCATACCACAAGTGAGACAATGGTAGAAACAAGTATGATAAGGCCTAGCAGCAGCAAAGGACATTCAGAAGACAATCCCTTTGGAGGCCAAAGTAAATCCTACTGTTGCCCTGCTAAACAGCGGGCTGACTCCTGAAGCTCCAATGCTGCACTGCTCCCTGCACACTGACTCAAGTCACACAACCTCACATCAAAACTGATGACATTTCTCACATCAGATATTACATTGTGCTACCCCAGGAACACATCTTCTTGACTACCACCAGCATATTGTTTTAATAAAGTAAAAGAAGGTAAGTCCAGAGACTTCTTAGGAGGAGAATGGTAATCACCAAACATCAGTCTCATGTTTAACAAAGAATAGCAGAGTGTCATTCTGTGCATGTGATCCCTTATTATGAATTCTGATATCTTTAATTTGTTTTTTGACCTTTGAAAGTAATTCTTCCCTCTAAAGAGCTTTGGGGTTTTCATTTTATTTCTTAGTTTTGTCCCATCCATGTTCTACCCCTTTGGAAATAGCTAAGCTTGGATCTAATTAACATCAAGATCAGGGATTGCTACGGAGGTGTGGTCTTCAATCGTAGTACTTAGAAGACTTGAAGCAAGAGAAATTCAAATTTAAATCTACGTTAGTCTATATAGTGAGATCCTGTCTTAACTATCACCCCTAATCCTCATTGAAGACAAAGGCCAAGAAAGTCTAGTATAAATGGATTGTAAGTGTCATAGTATAATATGAAATATAATCCTAATTGGTCTTCTAGAACAACTGTAGAAGAGAAAAGCACTTAAATTTGGGAATAGCTTAAGTCACCAGAAAAATTTATAAACATAGAATTGCAATACAGAATAGTTCACTGTAACATTTTTAAAAATGGGAAGCAAAAGGTCAAATTATAGATAGAGTTTGAGAATAGAAGCAATTAAGGTAATGAGCCAAATAAGCCCAAACATTGATGCCCAGAGCCCATTGGTTGTAGCTACTCATCTTTGTTAGGGTCTCACGATATATGAAAAATATTATTTTATGGTCTCTACTTTATTCATCAGATAAGGAAGATTATATTAATCTTTCATTCTCCAGTTTAAGGAATTAAAGCTTAAAGGACTTGACTACTACATAGCTCTCTGATTAATTAGTCATGGAAATAGCCTTGAGTTTTGGAACTGAATCTTCATAAGCAAAAAGGGAGGTTGTGCAAACTATGTACAAATGGGATTGAGGATTACAGATAGGAATAAACTTTATAGTTTATTAGGAGCTATATTCTGATGTCTGCATGTTGTGATAATGGTGATGAGTCTGTGAGAGTCAGAGAGGTCATCCTTAGAGTAAGATATGAAACCTAGATCTTTAGATACAAATTGGTAACCTCACACTTCCTTGGGTATCACCTACTCTTGTAATGTGATGGTCAATGTCACTCAGCTTTTTATTATCTGCATTTCAGCAGTTAGTTACTTCAAGATATTTTGGTACCAGATGGACAATGTTCCATGGGTATTATTAAGTGCATCTTTGTTCTCATTCTCCTAAGCCCATGAAAGAGAAAATGCTTATATAGAAAGATTTTGAACAAAAAGTTGGACCAAGAGAGTTCAACTTTTTTTACAGGACAAGTGATAAACAGAAGAGTTGAGTAGATTGCAAAAGACTAAATGAGAACTCTGGTCCTGCTGTAACCCACAGTTTGGAATGGGATAATGTTTCATTTCTTTGTACTTACCAACCTTTAAAAGGCAGACTATGGTTGCTATACTTAATCTCATAAAGTTCTGGTTAATCAGACAGAATTATGTATAGAATAGTTTTCTAGACTATCCATGCACATGTGGAAGTTAGCAACTTTCCATTAATATCAATCAACAAAGTCACCACTTCTCTAGAAAAGGGAGAGATTCAAGGAAAGATACATTGGTATTTGCATTCTACATTGACCCAAGAAGACTGAAATAGAGTACACCGAATGGGATGGCCTGTGAACTGCCTCCCATTTCCTCTACGTATGATATTACCTATGTGACCTCAGGCAGTTATTCTATCACCTCCCTAATTCTTAATTACCTCTCTTGCTAAATGAGGAAATTGATCTAAAATCTAGAAGACAGGTTCCTAAGTATTACTACAAACTGTACTCCTCTTAGTTTCTCTGGAAAGCAGAATCACACGAGGCACCTCAAATTAATTGAAGTGAAATCTGTGAGATAATGGGCATTGACTCTTTTGAAACTCTCTGAGTAATTAAAAAAAATGTAATCTTGTTTAAGAACCATGGATCATTGTAGATCATTTTAAAGTCAGGTGTCTTCCATGTGTAGTAATATAGTACACTGAGGTAATACTTTAATCCAGTTGTAATAATCTCCATATCCACAGTATAGGTAGAAAATGGTACCAAGGATTGTAGTTCTCCTAAGTGTACAGAATACTGCAGATGGAATAGATCAAACAGACATGCATTTCTCACAGTCCTACAGAATGTAAGTCTTATATCAATATGTTAGTAGATTGGTTTCTCCTGAGAGATGTAGAGACTGTTTCCAACATTTGACTTTACTTCCTGCATTTTGATGGATTTCTTTGGATTTTCATTGTTTGTGAAATAATTACACTTTTCTCAGACTTCATCTTCACATAACAGTCTCTTCATGTGTGTTTATCTGCATTCACATTTCTCTCTTTCATAAGAAAACCAGTGATACTGAATTAAAGGTCAAGTTAGATTCAACATGAATACAGTTTAACCAGTAATATTAATAATGACCTTATTTCCAAATAATGTCTCAAACTGAAGTGCTGGTGACTAAGACTTCAATGTGGGAATTAATGTAATTCTTAAAAATAGTTCCATGCTATTGTTGTTTTTTGAAAAACAATTACATTATTAGTTACTTTTTAAGTGACAAAATATTTGACTGAAGCAATTTGAGGAAGGAAAAATTTGTTCTAGCTTACAGTTCAAGAAGTTATGTTGCATCATGAGGTTAAGAGCAGGACGCTGGATTGTCTTATTGCATCTGCTCCCAAAGAAGCAGAGAATGAATAGAGAGTGAATCAGGTTTATGAAACCCCTAGACCTGTCCCTACTAACACATTTCCTCCAGCAATTTTCCAACTTCTAAATATTTAAAGGTTTCTTAAATAGTGCCACCGGCTGGGGATCAGATGTTAAAACACTTGAGTCTATGGAGGATAATTCACATGTAAGCCACAATAATCAGGAAATACATACACTTAGAATGTGACCTCCTGAAGCCTCCATTTATAGATAACTACAGTGACACTAGTACTTAGAAACAGCAAACAGCACAGCATCACACTGCATCCCTCCCTCCAATTACCCATAACCCTACCAATTAAACTCTTAGAACTCCGTGCTACCTTCCCCCCATATACTCTCATATAATTCCTTCCCATGACAAGAGACCCTGACTACTTCATTTTCCTGGGTAGAGATTTTCCATTAAGCAACTCAGACTTCTGCCAACTGCCTCTAGTTATTAAAATGCAGCTCAGGATGTCTCACTCTGGCTGTTACATTACCATTCCTCGTTATAGACTCCTCCAGGGCCTGAGACATCCCTGCACTGACTGTATAATTACAAAGTCAATTTCTAAACAGGCATTTGCAAATAAGTCAATTTAAATACCAAGATTTGCAAACAATAATTAAGCAGTAGCTTCTCTTTAATATCTCTATATATAATTAATGCCTGTGGGCTTTTCATTTTACCTTGCAACTGGGTAGTTTGCAAGTGTTTGTTGAGTTAAAGTGTTCTCTGAAAGCAAATCAAAGCACTGAGGAGATTTTGCAAGTGATTGAAGAAAGAGTTTTCTTCTTTTTCCATCATCTTCGCTTCATTGGACTGGGTGTGTTTTTCTCATCATTTGGGATGGTGATAAGGTAGAGAAGCTAAAGCAGAGTCATTTTCTGCATTAAAAACCACAAGAAATAACAACCAAGGATTCTGGTCCATGCAAAGGTGGATAATAATTGCTTCCTAAGTCTGATACACAGTCAGAGAAAGTATCAGCCCCTTTCTCTTATAGCAAAATTTAATAGCTAAACTACACATCTAAAGCTAATGTCAAGATTCTTTACAATTTTGCCTTGCTCTCTTTTTCAGTCAATTTTATTGGAAACTTATTAGATCCTAAAAAAGAAAAAGAAAAACTCAGGAATAGGACTGTAATGGAAATAAGTATGTTGATTTCAGGCTAGTGAGCACAAAATTCTGAAAAGTTTGTTTTTATGGAAGATGCCTGTTACAAAAAGAAGAATTGAATACATGTTAGCCTCGTCTGGAGACATAAATATTCTTTCTAGAAGATAATACTTATGTTTGAATCTAATAAAGAGAAACTATTAAAGGTTTGAGTCCAGAGGTATTTTTGCAATAGATTGACAATATTGTAAAGATGTAGAGAGAACAAAAAGTCTCTTTGAGAAACAAAACATGCCTAAAATCAAGATAGGAAATGAAGTATTAGATGAGTCTAGACAGAGAAGCATAGAATAGAATCTAGGAGACCTTGCAGGTCAGGTTGAAAAGTTTGGCCCTTGGTTTATGGACAAAATGGAACTGTAGAATAGTTTAATGGAGGTATATCTTCATTTTAAATTACAATGCAACAACTATGTTCTTAAACCACCCCAGGCAACATCCCTAAGACAGCTGCATATCCTAGGGACTTATGTCATCTTTTCACGCTCTCCTCCAATGAGATATTTCTATTATTCCAACCTACATAGGTGAAGTTCACTATCAGAATCTATTTAGAGATAGAACAAAAATGAAATACTTTTGGTGTTACTAGGATTGTCTAATAAGCATCAACTGTCCCATAATTGGTCTTTTCAAAATATTTTGTTCAGGCTTTTAATACAACAATTATGTTGTGCATATTTGGCTCTCTTGGAACTAACTCTGTAGACCAGGCTTGTCACAAACTCACAGAGATCCACCTGCTTTTGCCTCCTGAAAGCTGGGATTAAAGAAGCATGTACTACCACCTCCTGGCTAGTAATTCATTGTTTTAAAGTTAGTCTATATTAGAAGTTAAGAATATAGTATGTTAAGAAATAATTATTAGAATCATCATCAATTTGACCAGTGGATAAAATTCAGGACACTTTAAATGGTAGACTTATCATGGAGGTGAGGCAGGAGATGGAAAGTTTTCCTTGTATGATATCCCCAATGATATGTGGCTCCACTCAACTGGAGAAATTACCCCAGGAGAAGGAGGTTTCTATGCTGATTTCCTTAAAGTGGCAAATAATTTTAGCATGATGGGCCAGTAGACTGATAACATTTGTCCAGAAGCTGATAGTTTCAGCTTAAACTAGAGGCAAAGAAACCCCATGATATAAATAAAGTTACTTTACTCTTACCCTATGAAAGTAATGTCTTTCTCTTTACTATGTATCCTATTAGAAATACAGATTTAACATAAGCTTAGGCATTGTTCCATAGAGACGCTTGCTTTATTCCACTAAGAACAAGACCAGCCTAGGAAAATAATGAATCCATCCATCCCTGGGTGTTCATTTCCTGATTGGTTCATGTTATGTTTTAGGTTCAAACCAATAAGTAATAGTGTTAAGTAACACTAACTAGATCACATTTTCTTGAATTTGTATAAACACATTGTGTCTGAACTCCATACTCATTTCCAATTGTGTTTTTTTCTCTCTCTAGGAAATGTTTTCAAGAGACTTTGGTGATTATTATTTATACTATATGTAGTAGAGATATATATTATATATATACACTATATATATCTATATTATCTATATCTATATGGATATAGATATAGATAATATGGATATAGATATAGATAATATAGATATGTAATATAGATATATTATCTCAGGTATCTGAAAATACCTGAAATCTCTGTACATTTCTGTTGATGAAGGAAGGATTCCATGAATTTAGACATATAACTTCTCAAAACTATGTAAGTTTTCTGAGAGTAAATTATCAGTGGTGTCTTATGACTCTGTCCCTCACCTCTGCCCATTTCACCAGTTAGGTAATGTTCCTGATTTATTTTGATATTTCAGTCTCTTGTATCCATAAGATTTTCAATTGTGGGTACATCAGATTAAGAATGATTGTATAAGCAAGACTTGTCTGGTAGTTTGCTTATTTGTTTTTATATTTACTTTACATGCATGTGCCATTTACCTGTGTTTCCCAGGGTCACCTCAAATTCATGATCTTTCCTGCTCAGACTTGCCAGAGCTAGGACTTGCCACCACACCTGACTCTTCTCAATACTTCTTAGTCAAGGGAGGTGACTTAATTTAGTACAACAATCATTGGCCTAGGCTTCAATCACTAAAAACTAGCTTAACACTGATGAAGAGCCTGATTGAAGAGTCTGCTAACAGAAATCTTTCCAACTGGAGCTATTGCCACCACCCCCCCCCCTAAAAAAAAAGATAGAGATCAATAGATGTCCAAATTTGGTGAGGTATCTATCAGTTCTCAAAAGATTTAGGAGTTCAACTGAAACCAATATGACTAGTTTGGTTTACCTGTCACATTGAGTGAACTCCGTGAGAACACACAGACTTCAGCATGTTTCTTGCTTTTTTTTCTCTCAGTATCCTATTTTTTTAATGCATCATTTTGCATCTTAATCCTTATTTTCTCAGATAAATTCTATAGAAGTATAAAATAATGTCAGAATGGGGACCAACGAGTATGAGTGCAACCCTAGTGTGGTCATCACTGTCTGACTGTAGCATCACTTCATGGAGCGGGATTGGAGCTTTCAGTATATATTCAGTTGATTCGATTTGAAATGGCTCTAATTTATTTCTTAATCTACTATTCTAGTATTTTGCTATATTTTACTATAGTTTATATATCATTATTTTCATTGTTCCTTTTCTTGCCTCTTCTTTAGCTTTCTTCTTCCTACAAAACTTTTAAAAGTTGTGTTTTTAATCCATGGTACATTTTTACTCATTTTGATCTCCATTGCACCTAATTTTGTTTCAGTTTTAAAGGTTCATACAAAATCAGAAAGCTCTGTTCCAATAATTCTATTCTAGTGGCTGAATGGAAGTGTATCAGTTTATTTGCTTTTCTGGGATACCAGTTTTATCCTCTACCCATCTAGTATGGGCATCCATTTCCCTTCCAGTTTCAAATTTTTCATAGTGACCTCTTTCCAGCTCAGGTGGGTCTCATAGTGCATTTTCCTAGCATTGTTTGGACTCCCTTCCTTTTGGCTAACGATACTATTTGAGCTCTGAAAAGCAATGCATGATTACTGTCTCCTCTAGCTTTGTTTCACAGTATATATTTCTGAGGCCCCTTGAGCCTTAATTAATTATCTGAAGCTGGAGGAAACAGCATCATTCCTTTCTGTTTCCTCTCATCAGCAAGTCAAGCTAAAGGTTAAGTGGGAAGAGTGTGCTTGAGATAATTTCTATGTTGAAAAACTTGTATTCATCTCTAAACTTATCTGTTCAACACCTCCATTTTAAGCCAAGAATCTTAGGCTTGGAGATGAAATGGCATTAAGAGTTAATACCTGAGCTTGTCTAGATGCTATATCTCCTCAATGTACTTCATTTTTCATAACATTTTTGCTTGATTCATATCTTCAATGCCCAACTATGCTATAGTCCCACAAAAAATATCCATGATTTAACCCATTTTACCTAAGAATTTGTATAGCTTGAAAGAACTGGATCTCATAAAGAAACACCCCTAATATCTTTCATGAAGTCCATTTTAAATTGATGTGTTAGTTAATTACTCATATGGACTCTTCTTATAAGAAGTAAGTATAGTGAAGCAGAAGGAAGTTTTCAGCTTGGAAAATGAAAATCAGCCTTCAATGTCTCTCCTACACTTAGTGTATTAGTTACTTTTTGTTGCCATGATAAAACACAATGACAATCGAAACTTACAGAGGGAAAAAGAGTATTTTAGCTTACAGTTCCAGAGGGTTAGAGTCTATAATAGTGTGAAAGGCATGACCACAAGCAGCCAGACCAGAAAGCTCAGAGATACACCTTCAACCACCGAAAGCAGATCATAAACTGAAAGAACTGTGAAGCTCTAACATCTTAAAGACTGATTCCAATAGTGCAATTATCCAGCCAGGCCCCACCTTCTACAGATTCAATAACATCTCCAAATGGCACCATCCACTGGGCTCAAGTGTTCAAACACCAGAGCCCATGAATGACGTTTCTCATTCAAACCCTCACACTTATGCTAGGCTCACAACTTCCTTTCTCTGAACCTATTTCCTCATCCACAAAATGGGACAGGAATGCTCTCATTTAAAAAATATTACAATTTGGCTGAAATCATATTTGCCTTTTTAAATCTTGATGAGCTTTTTCAGTCTCATTAACAATAAAGATCAAGTGCCAATGTTGTAAAGGATGCTTAGGGAAGAAGCAATGATTTCAGTGCTGTAGATTTTACTTAGCGGGCAATAAACCATCATCAATACCAGTGACAATTTCATACACTTCTTTCTTCCTCTTTATATGTGTGTGAGACCCATAACTTAAAACCCTTGCTGCTATTCAGCACAAAAACAAATAGCAAAGCAACTCTGGTGTGATGTATTTCAGCAGTACAACTTAGACTTGCCACTATTCTGTTAAATTATGAATATCTATCACTTGATGGAGTCAGTACTTTTGTTTGGAATAGGGAAGGAAAGACACAAAGTGGATTTAGTTGCTACAGAACACATACACACACGCACATGCACATGCACATTATGCATTTGCTGAAGTACTTAGCAATAGGTATCCTTCACACAGAGTTTAGGGATGCTGATGCAGCTAAAACAAATGTTTATGTTTGGCCATGGTGGAGACGGTGACAGATTATGGAGCCTTGGCCTTGAGCCTTGATGTAATCCAATTCCAAATAAATCATAAATCTAGGCAGATACTGGCAAGGTGGGAAGAATACCAATTCAGCCTAGGTGGTAGCACATGGGCAGGGATAGCAAGGATTGATGTGGGGTGTGAAGCGACCAGAGAGCGATGCAGGAGTAGATCTGTGAACAGCTTGCTTTGATGAACTTCTTTCTCTTCAAGACTCAACCAGCTCCTGACAAAGCTGCCAAACCTCAGTAGGATGAATGAGAGATTGCTGCAGAATTAGTCACAAGGACAGACATTCTGCTGCCTCCTAAATTTTTTTGGATAGAGGAGTTTTTCATCACAAAGAATGCTGAATTGCTAATGTTTTGGCTACTTTTGCGAATTCCTCACTTGGACAAATTCAAAGTCGGTGTGAATTTTTCACAGAGCTATTGTCTACTTGGAGTGTGAAAACATGCGCAGTGAAGACACTTAGGGTAGGAGTGACCAGTTACTTACAAAAGACTTACAAAGAAAAAGAAAAAAAAAGCATGGTTAGTGTAAATTGTTCATATATGGTTAAGTTTCTGCTTTTCAAAAGAAAAAGGTTGATCGATGAAAATCCCTATGAAATATCATCTCCCCACAGTTGGAATGTTTTGAACCAGGGAGATAGGAAGCAGCCTGTATTAGCAAGGATGGGGAGGAAAGGAAATTCTCAAATGACTCTCATCAAAACAGAAAAAGAAAATGGAAGAAGAAAAGCGAGAAATAGAACTACCATGCAGCAATCCAGCAATTGGGATCCAGCAATCCCAATGCTTGCATGGATGGACAATGTTGGTCATAGAAAACGTGGGTTATTACATAAATATCTCAGTGTCAGGCTCAGGTTACTTCCTTACAAGTCATTTGTCAGGGAGATTGCAGTGCCATTCAAAACAATATAAAGTATCCATTCTCTTGTTGATTCATCATAACTAGATGATAAGACCCTATTGCTGAAGGCATAAAACAGAGAAATCAATCTTGAACTGGCCAGAAACTTCTTTCTGACTACCTTTTCCAAACTTTTTAAATGTCAAACTTGAGCTCCTTAATAATGTATAATTGTACTAAAATGAGGTGTTCAGATATTTGGTTTTATTCTGGGAAGCATATCTTGTCGGGAATTTGGGATAAAATGTGTAATGTTCAACTTTGATCCAGGTAAATATCATCATTTTGTAACTGAGCTAAGAGTACACCTTCATTATAGCTAAATTCAATGGACCTACAGTTTTATGGTGTTGATGTAAACCAATATAAGTGAGTGTCACTGAGAAATGTCTTGAAGTTGTTCTCAATTATATCCTGTATTATAGATCAATTAATGTGTCATTAGGTCTGATGAGATGCTAAAGAACATCCTTTGAGGTCATCATTATGTGATTTGGACAATAGACCTGTAATATAGACATTCATTAAGCAAATCTTAGTAAAAATTATTATGGGACAATGAATGAGATACATCTGACTCAATAGGCCAAAGTCTTCAGGGAAGATGTCTATTAATTGGTAAAGGGCAAAAGAAGGCCAGGAGAACTCTTAAATTGAGCTGGCAGAACTGACAGAGGCTATAAAGGCAGAAATAGGAGTTAATAAGAAAAGCTCAAGGAGCTTTGAGAGGATACCGGTCACCTGATGGGGGAAACCTGCATGGATTAACACTAGTTCTTGTTAGGCCTACTTACTGTTTGGAAAATCTCATGGGACCTATAGCCTCAGAGATGACGGAGCTACATCAAAGCTACAAATGGTGTCATTTATCAACATAAGTACACAAGGTTTACTTTCTCCTCCACATCTTTGCCAGCATTAGCTGTCATGTGTTTTCTAATGATAGTCATTTGGATGGAATCTTAATGCTATTTTCAGTTTCATTGCCTAATGGCTAAAGCTATTGCATGTTTTATATTTGTGGATTGGCCATTTGTACTATATCAGTTGAGAACTGTACATATGTAACAATGTGAGTTGGAATTTTTATATTTAGTTTTAAAATATTTTATATATTATAGATAATATTCCTCTGTCAGTTGTATAGTTAGCAAAGATTTTTCTCTCATGACTTAGACTTTCTTCACATAATCATTTCCTTTGCTGTGCAGGAAAAAGCTTTTAGTCATGGAACTCCGTGGAATATTATTACGGGAAAATTCTCCAGAAAGTCATTTCCTATATTGAATTTTGAAATATTTAATCTATGTTTTAATCTGAATTTCATATCATCTATTAATATTTTGGATTAAATTAGAATTAATTTTTACATAGAGTGAAAAGTAGGTCTACAACTATATGAATTTCCAGTTTTCCCAATATCATTTGCAGGAGTCTTTGTCTTTTCGCCAATATATGTTTTAGATATCTTTGTCAAAAATCAGATGGTTGTCATTGTGTGGTTTTATAGTTGTATCCCCTATATATCTGTTCTTGTGCCTCTACTGCTTTTGTTTATGGTACTGTGGTTCTGTGAAAAATGTCATTAGACTTTTTGTGGGGATTGCTTCCAATCTATAGATTACTTTTGATAATATAATCATCTTCACAATATTATTTCTACCAACTCATATGCATGGATCTTTTCATCTTGGAGTCTTCTTAACTTCTTCCTTCAATGTTTTGAAATTTTCACTGTAGAAATCTTGCAATTCCTTGGTTGAAGTCTATTTCAATTTCTGAGGCTATTTTGAATAGGATGATTCTTCAGGTTTCTTTCTCAGCATGTTCATTATTGGTATAAAGGAAGCCTACTGATTTTTGAATGTTGATTTTGTATCCCGCTATCTTGAGAATGTATCAGCTATAAGAATTTTCTTGGGACGTTGGAAGGTCTCTAATATATAAGATTGTGTCATTTGTCAATACAGATTTTTGCGTACTTCCTTTCCTTTTTGTCTTCCTTGTATTGATGTTTAATATCTTAAAGAAACATATCCTTCTGAAACAGAAAAGTGGTCAATGGTTGACATAGATTAATTAGAGCCTTGAATATAAACTAACTCCTTAATAGAAAAATTCCTGATAATTAAGTGTTACCTCTGAGATACTCCACCAAACCTATTTTGGACATAATGTAATAGATATTACATATGAATTTGAACTCTGAAAATTAGACATACCTTTATATAAAATATTAGTATGTCTTAATTTATGAACAATAATTAACACTGTATGACACGCCCAAATTAAAAACAATTCATCAAGACTTTAATAATTCTGAAGTATCTCAGTGAGTTACGAACTGTATGTGATAGGGCCACAGAGAAGCCTGGCTCTTGCAGTTCAACAGGAAGACCTGACAGCCCATGTCAAGATTAATTTTTCATTATGAGATGTATTTTAAAAACCCATGGCTCTACTATTTCTTCGAGGAACTCAGCAATTTGCAAAGATGACTATAGTAGCAGCACAAGAAAAAACATCCCACAAACAAAATAGTGAGCTTTTTATGAAGTTTACAGTCAACCAGAGACTGGAGGGTGGAGGAGATATACTGGTAATTAACTGAGTCCACTGGGTGCCAGATTGAGATTAGTTACACAATATAATTTGGAGTAAACTGCATGACTAAACCCTTTAGGAAGGCAACGAAACCAGAACTGACTATTTACTTGATAGCTTCACACTGACGGGAAACCTCATATGAGTTGCATACTTCTCAGGACTAGTGGGAATTTGGTAGTTGGTAATTGGGCAGCAGGTGATGGGAGAAAAATTGCAGGATCAGAAAACCTATCTCAGGTCAGTGTAGTTGAAGTTTAGAGCCAAGAGTTACAAAAGTTTTTAGACTTTCCTACCTTTGTGAGTAGTGGTCTGGGCTGTTGTTATTAGGAAAGATAATTAGAGAAAGGGGAAAGGCAGAATGTGGAGGCAATGATAACATTTCTCTGGAAGCAAATTGAGAAGTAAATCTCACACTGAAATTCTAGATAGGATGTGAGGATACAGAGGCACTAAGGGTACACTATGTCTTCCTTATTTGACTTACCCCAATGTGACCCAGCTATGCATATTTATATAACTCCATTCTATCATTGTGGGACAACAAACTTTATAGAGTCTCTATTCTTTTTCCTTATAGGAGAAAGAGATCAAGGACTGGGAAGTGACTGTACTTGACAACATTGTTGTTACTCTGCAATTCCCAAGTGTATTTTTACTGGGCTTGTTAGAAATAACATTAATGGACAGGTCAAAGCTCAGGTTCCAGAAGATCTCACACTTTTCACTGAAGGACAAGAAAGTTTGGAAAGAAGGATTTGGAATATGGATAGGAATAGTGCACAGGTAGCCAAGTAGATGTAATCTTGTGTTTGGGGGATATCTGAATGGGAGTCATTGATGTTTGGTGACAAAGTATTAGCATTCTGACCCTCCCTTCCTTTCTGTCTTCCAGAACAGTGATATGTGAGGAAATCAAATGAGAGGAAAGATTGCCATGTTTTCATATGAACAGGAAGAGTGGTGCTCTTAGGAGGAAAGATCCATAGCAGAGGAGAAAAAAATCAGGAAGGGGAATGTATTTTGAAAAATGAGATTTCTGTAAAGGAAAGACTGCAAATATCTGCATTCAGTTGAAATAGGAAAAAAGCATTCAGAAAAAAAATTGTAAAATTTTAGCTTTAATATTAAGCATGACATATGTTTTTAAAAATTAAAGATTTAAGAAGTTTTCTCAATTTTCAAATTCATAGGAATATTGGATTTTATTCTTTTCTGAATATGAAATTTTGGCCATGCAGGTGCTAGAATGTTCCAGTTTTATCTTGGTTTTACTGTCAAACTGTAGCTGATCTTTTTTTTTCTCCATATAGAATTACATTAAAATATAAATTATCTGATTTAACTGGACATGTTCATTCCAAATCAAGGACAAGCCAGACTATATGAGAAGCAAAGCAGCTGTAAAGAGCCTCAGACACATGATGGGGATGAAAACAACAGAATAACCAAGAGATTAAAATCATATCGTGGGAATTAGACAGGACACTGTAAAACCACCAAGTTCTACCTCTTAGCCAATTAGCTTTTGCCGTAGCAATCTGCATGACAGAAGGCTGCCTCCTTTTCCTTGGATCCCTTCCAGTGATGGAGAGAGTTCCACCAGGGAAGCCAGTCCTGAGTTTAGACAGAACTTGTAATTGCAATGTTTCTTGTATTTAACCCAAAATAGCTGTTGGTGAGTCACAATTATTGGTCTTTGTTCTATTTTCTGGGCATTATTCAACCTGGTTGATAAGTGTGTCCCTGACATTTACCACTAGTTAATTTGGTGCAAGTTAGAACACATATAACAGTCTAGTGACACAATGGAGTACCAAGAATAAATCCTAAACCATAGGCTCATTTTGATAATTAACAAACAATGAACAGAATCAATCCAATATATTGCTATATATATATATATATATATATATATATATATATATATATATATATATATATATATTTAACCTCTTCAAATGTTACAGTATTGTACCAATGTTTCCAATGAAAATGTTCCTATAGTGTCATGATCCCAAATTATCTCCTTGATCAGTTTTTTTGTTCTGGCGTTATATGCTCCAAGCAATGCTTCTCTGTCTTGGGATGCATCTCTGTCCATTTCCTCCTTGATTGTAGGTTGTTGTGCCTTGACTCAGCAGTACAGCTCTGAGCATTGAGATCACATGATTGCTGCCTTTGCATTTCATATTGTCTATTTTAACCATTCAATCCTGATCTTTTTCTACTGTATATTTTAACACTACAATACAGAAGGACTGGAGCTTAGAAAGAAGTCCACTTCTTTGTGGCTCATAAAGACAGCTAATATCAGAGGACAAACATAGTTCTGATGTGACCACTGAGAACAGCTGAGTCTTTTCACTGCATGCAAACAAAATGATGTGCATTCTTCATCATCTTCCCAGATATTTCTCATATTTATATGTATTTGAATCCAATGCAAAGCTTGTTATCATCTGTAGTAAGTAAGGCCTTTGCTATTTGGCGTATTTCTTACTAGTGGAAGAAATTCTACGGGTGTTTTTTTTGTTTGGGGACCATGATAGACATTGGACAGATTTACCTTCAGAAAAGTGGTAGTTGTCTGCTGCTAGGACCAATGCAAGCAAAAACCCTCCAGCTTTGATCTGCCTCAGGACCTGTCTCTACAACTGAGAGTTGTGCTGATGAGGTCATCTTCCTTTTCAGATGATCACACATGTAGTGATTGATTGGATAGAGACATGAATGCCTGCTTATTTAGGCTCAGCGTAGACTCTGTGATGGACTGTGGTCACTCCAGAGCTCCCTGCTTTGTGAGTTTTTTATCACTTCTTTCACTGGTATTGTTTCTTAAGGAAGACCAGGCTTCTCAAATTTTCTCTGTCAATCTTTTCTGGAGAAGTCAAGCAATAAAAAAAAAAAAAAAAAAAAGAAAAAACAGTGTTGTGTCTTGATTGGTTTTGCATCATTCCACTTAAAAGCACCTGCAGGAATAAGGGAACAGTAGTCATTACAAAATAGGTTCATTATACTTTTGCATGATTTGAGCAGATAGGAGTGAGAGAGACCCAAACGCTTATAACCTTGGGATAAAGTATTTCTGGTTTGAACCCTACTTGAGAAAGTTAGAATCATTGTCAAACCCTTTTTCCTCAGTGGTTTACTAAACAGGAGGCCAATGATCTTGTTGCCTCAGATATTAATAGGATGCAGGTGGGTATGCCCAGTGAGGCAGGGATAGTGAGAAGATGCATTGCAGATGAGAGAGAAAAGTCAGACTTTCTTTTTAAAACCACACACACACACACACACACACACACACACACACACACACACACACACACACTTATCAACCTGGGGTAGGCAGGGCTGGGAGTACCTATAACAATATTCATAGATTTTCTGGGATTTGGGGACTGATAATAAAGTCCCAATATTTTCATTCCATTGATTATTACAAACACTTGAGTGGAAAATGAGAAGTAACCTTATTACAAGGGTGAATGAAAGAAAAAAAAAATACTACCTACCACCATGGTCACCTCTGCGAATTGAGGAACTCAGTGGAAACTGTAAGTGTGTGGATGCCATGAACTGAATGATTATTGTTTTCTGTAAGATCTTGAGAAGACATCTGGGAACTTAAAAGGAAACTGAAGATGTATGATTTTCAGTCATGTCACTAATTTAAGTTATTCTCAAGGGAGGGCCATTTTCAATGATTATAATAGCATATCATAGTCTAATTATATATTCTAGGGAACAACTTCTTTCCTAGAACCATGAGATTTTTTTCTATTTTTTTAAACTAGGTACTACAAAAATAGTTGATTCACTAAAGAAGACAGTGTGTGTGTTGTGTGATGTCTGATTAAATAAGCTTACATAGCCTAGACAGAAGCACAGTGTGCTCTAGAGAAGGGCCTGATATATTTAGATTTTCATTAAGATGAGCTGAAACACAAAATGTCTTCAGTTATCCAGGAAATGTAATTAACTACTTCTTTAGATTTCTACTTAATCAATGCTATTTCTCCCCATATTTGGTTAATTGATCTGTCAGCCTCTAGTACAGTTGGGTATGTGTGGATTCTTTGAGACAGGGACATTCAAATTCAAGGTCAGTTTTCTTCCAAAATAAATTTCTTTGACTATAGTTGTTCTTCTTCTTTTATATGAAAAATGACTTCAGGGGATGGAGAGATGGTTTAGTGGTTAAGAACACTGACTGCTCTTCTAGAGTACACAGTTTCAGTTCCCAGCACCCACATGGCAGCCCACAATTGTCTGTAAATCCTGTAAGAGGGGATCTGACACCCTCACACATATATACATGTAGGCAAAACATCAATGTATATAAAATAAAAATAAATTGAGTATTAGAACAGAAATATGTCTTCAATTAGTAGCTATGTCTAAAATATATTTAAAATCAAGATAAAAGGTAATGAATTCTTAGGTATTTCTTCATAAACACATAAAAATATTGTGGAATCCGAGACCTAAATTCAAATACTTGTTTTAGCAAACAGTAGATAACCTTGAAAAAGTTCTTTTTAATTTTATTTCTTTGTCAAATGGAGCTATTATTGACTTTTCCTTCATAGTACTGTTAAAACTTAAGAGTTTTTTTTTTATAATAAGATATACAGAGTAGTTGGTGTTCTATTCAATTTTAATTAGTAGTATCACTTCCATTACATATCTTATAGATTGGTAGCAAATATCAAAAATATCACATAATTCCAAGCCTAGAGAATGACTTCATAACTCTCATGGAATGGTAGTATGTTTGTTTTGAAAAATGTATCAAAATGGAGAATAGTCAATATACTTCTCAGTCTATCCTTCAGTAGGAATATGTTGATCCTACTTTGAACATTACTCTACACTTTAGTGCCAAGAATCTGTCCCTCTGCTCTGCTTATTCTGAGAAGGCATAGTTAAGCCTTCATTTGGAATTCTATAACTGACCAGGTAAAGGAGGGTTATAGGTATCATCCTTCATAAAGCAGTTTTCGAGATAGTCTTTTTATACACAAGGACATGGCTAGTTATAGGAAAAGCAGCTGACAATTCATAGTTTTGAGTCTGGAAGGATCACAAAACAGAGTAAAAGACTGACAATCAACAAAATTTTTGTTTGAGAGAAAAGGTGTTAGAGTCAGCCATTTCCTCATTCTAATTTTTTTTTTTTTATTTTTTACTTGTTGGATTAGAGACAAGTAGTTATTCACCAAATCACTTTATCATCTTTACAATATAGCATTTACCACATATGGTAGGATCTCATGACCTAATGTAGATGAAGTATTTAGCCATGTTCTTGTTTAAGACTACAGTAAATATTAAGAGCAGTACTGATTATTAAAATATTATTATAACAAATAACCAATAGACCATTTCAAAGTATGTCAAGCAAAGAGTATGAAGATGAGAGAGATTGCTTAGGAAATTGAACCAGGAGATACAGACAAAGGTCAAATTATCAAGGGCTTCATGGAGCCTCCATGGGTAATGGATGATTACTATAGAGTTTTACAACATGGAGTTTTAAACAGGAGAAAAAAAATATATCCTTCCACTTCTAAAAGATCATTTGCCCCTGGGGTGGACTCTTAAGTGCCTTCAAGCCCAGGATTGGTCAGTTCTCATATTTCCCCCTCCTTGATGTGTCATGAAAAATTAAAATGAGGAAAGTTCAGTTAACAGAGTGTCTGTTAAATTAATGAACCCGTTTGCCTTCAACACCTGGTAATTATATCTTTCAATTAAAACAACTCTCTAGCTGTCTATGATCTTATAAATTAACTCACTGCCTTATATCTTTCTAAGCAGCCAAAGCTTTGCAGACTCCAACCCGAGAGACTTGAAATAAAGAGCGAAGTCAGGTAAGAGAAATGAAAGGAACGCTTCACTTTCTTTTCCTGTTACTCATAGAAAACCTTTCATCTCTTTCCCCTCAGCTTGGCTACAAGAGCCAAATTGTATATGCTTTTCTGTCATATAATTATGGTAATTATGTTGGGGACATATGAGGTATATATCCCATGGTTCATTTAAAAAAGAAAAATTAACCAGTACAGTCTGGTGTCAAGTATAGTTCATATAATTCCTTCTTTCATTCACTGGGCATTTGAGATCACAGAGTGCTAGGCATAGGTAAAGTGGTATTCTTATGTAAGTATAGTCATGTAAGTTTTTAGGATGCAAAGATGATGCTTTGGGGCATAGTAAATATTTAATTGACACTATATAGACTCAAATCGGAATGGATCAAAGAATTCACTGTAAAATCCAAATTATCAATCCACTAGAAGAATAAGTTGAGAAAATTAGCATATCTTTATATTTTAATAATGAAATCCACAAAGTCCAGGAAACAAGAGTGTGCTCATGAGATTTCACAGGGTAACAAATCCTCTACTAGGAACTGGACAAAGGTCATTCATGTTGCATTCTGATAAAAAAAAAATTGTCATTTTGTCTGCCTCCTGAGACTGTGGGTATCTGAGTTTAAAGATGGCAAAATAATTAATCTGATGGAAGAAATTTTAAGGCAAGTCAGTATTCCAATTGTGGCATATTTATTGCTAACTTCTTTCAGTCATAAATGTATTGAGGACCTGGAATAGCAACAGAAAAAGAATGAATGAAAGAAAGAAAGAAAGAAAGAAAGAGAGAGAGAGAGAGGAGAGAGAGAGAGAGAGAGAGAGAGAGAGAGAGAGAGAAAGAAAGAAAGAAAGAAAGAAAGAAAGAAAGAAAGAAAGAAAGAAAGAAAGGGAAAAAATCCAGAAGAGAAATATTTTTAAACATTTAGATCGGAAAAAAAAAACAATATAATGTTAGAAGTAAGAAAAGAAGAACTATTTTTGAAGTGATTCACACCATTTAGCAGTTCAGTGGTTGGCCAGATCCCACTGATGTTAGGCTGCATCAGAAGAATTAACGGCAAACTCATTTGTAAAAATTGTATTTGAAAAAAGAGTACCTACATGCTTTTCTTCCTGCACAGGACCACCTAATTAAATTGTTTGCCTAGAATTCATTTCACATTGCCCAGTTACCCAGGAACTCAGAGGCTAATATAGCTCTAACCCAAGCCAGTTAGGCTGACGTTCAAAGCTGGTAGCAGACCTTCATTCAATCTATTTGATGCTTGTTCTGTAGGTATGCACAATGCAAAAATAATGAAGTCATGGATGCCATTGTCCAGATTTTGAAGAAAAGCCTGTGAGGTCAGGAAATGTATGATATAGTCAATATTCTCACAGGAAGTCCCTGATAAGGAAATACATAAAGTTATGAGAGTGAAGCCTAAATTTCAGTAGAGATAACAAAATGGACAATAAGCTAGGAACATAACATGTTACCTGGCTAGAATTATAAGCATCAAATAGAAGTAGCCCAAGATACTGTGCGTAGACAACAAGAAATTCTCTGAGGTCATTATAAAATTCAAGTACAGTAACCTTTAGAATAAAATTATATTCATGATTTTCCATAAAATCTCCCTCAAATTTTCTCCAATAGTCAATTGGTTCTCTTAGTAGACATTTTAATATTTATAATATTTAAAAATTGTTGAAAGATGAAGAATACAGGTAAGATATAAAAAATATGACAGAAGTTTAGTTATTGATCTAGGTCTCAGACATAGCATTAGCTCTAGGATGTGAAAGGAGAGAAGGATGTATAGGCACTAGGAGCAGACAATATCACAAGTGGAGGGGCCATAGGCTGATCATTGAATAGGGTATCAAATACAGATAAAACAGAATAATAAAGAGAGAGAAAATGATATGATAAGAAAGGATAAGGCTATGCGGGGATCTTAGAATGATGTTTAGGAGTTTGGGGTTGTGTCTTAGAAGCAAAAGTGGGGGACTTAGAATTATGTTTAGAGTTTGGGCATATCTCACAAGCAAAGAGATTCCATGCAAGCAGGTAAGGCTAAGGAGTTTTACAGACTCTTTCAGCCATAGTAATTTTATGAGCTCTTTAAATGTTCATTTAACTTGTAACATGGTGATTTGACATGTGAGAGTGAATTAGATTGGAAGCATAAAGGAAAGTGTACAGGTGCAAGTGTACTTCTTTGTGAATGTCGAAGGGAGCTAGAACAGGGTGGAATATGTGGAGAGAAATGCAGAGATTTGTAGAGCAAGGAAGAAATGGAACGATTGTTTGGATATGGACAGCAAGGAGAGGGAAATCTAAAGAGACCATCTTCCCTTCCATCTTGGGCTAATGAATAGTTTTGAATTTTATCTTATTTTATCTTATGCCACACATTGTGAAGAATCATGGGAGTAAACACAATAGAACCCCAGAAATAAGAGAATAAGTACAAAGTATTAAAATTAGATCAAATGGAATCTATGGTACAGTATATATATGTGTGTATATGCATATGTGTATATATATATACACATATATATACACATATGCATATACATGCATATATATGCATATATGTCCATATATCATGGACAAAGAAACTGATTTTAGATTTAGTCTTTGGTCTCCTGCTATATAATGTGTATGAACAAATTAAAATAGTCAAAGCATATATTTAGAAAATATAAATAATAACTTTATAACTCTTATCTGTTCTTACCCCCAAGTAGTCTCTAAGTCCAATGCATGAACAAGGAAGCAAAAATTTAAAGTGAAATAAATTGGAACAGAAGCATTGTTAAGTTAGCTGTTGCTAATTCTCATCATTGACCTTTCCCAGATTTAAAAACTAATTCATCATAAGCCACAAGATTTCAAAGAGGTCATATTATTCATTCAAATATGTTACGGCATTTGATGTTTAGTCATATCAAAGACTTGATTGTATCAATTCATCAGTTATGAAGATGAGAGTTTAAAACTATCTATGAGAGAAAAATGTATTGAACCAATCAAGTGTTTTCAATACTTCCCATAACAATGTGAAGTAAGCAAGGCTTCTTGGAGTGAAATTGCAGAAAACGGCATTTCTAATCCTCCATATAGTATAATTTGTTCTGGTAGTTGAGCTATCCCTGCCTGCTGTCATATCTTTCCAATAATTCATGGGCCGGTACAGAGAAATTAGATATCTAGGACATTGACTCCAAAGTCATCCTCTGCTTCTAGAACCTTCAAGACATTTTTCTTTATTTATTAATTCATTAGTGCTGTCTGAGCATCAATTTCCATATCTGGTCTCCATCTGAGGAAAAGGTTACAAAAGCCCAAGTATTGGACATCTTGCATTCACTTCCAATATTGGCAAGGTAACTCAAAAAACATTTTTTTTTACTGGACATTATACGACTGAAGATTTAACTGAAGCAGAATGTCGTACTTCAGGTCCAGGACACAGACTACTTATCTAGATCAAATATGATAGAAAGACATGAAGAATGATTTGGACAAATTAAACTAATTTACATATCTACAATTTTCCTTACATTAAACGTCTTATAAGTCAGAGATTTCTAGGTTCAAATCTCAGTTCTCTCAGCTCATAATCATAAGACTATAGACAGTTTATTTAGTCTCTCAGGAATGTAGTTTTCCATGTACAAAACAGAATTAGTAGAAATTTATTAATATAAAACAATGAACATGGAGTAGTTGGTACAATCGCTAGCATAATAATTGTTTTCCATCTGCAAATTGACCCTTAATGTTTTCGTTTCTACTTTCTCTCTCTTAGACACCAGACATATTTGTAGGAGAACAATTGTGTCTAGCATGGTGGAGAACAAGAAATATGCTTATTTATTAAGTAAATAAGATTTATTCTTATACTTGACTCCTCATTTCAGTATCTATCCTTATTTACCCACACAAACAAAGAATTTAATTGTTAGTAACCACATGATTTAATTATAAGATGTTTTCAAAATTTTATGAGTTTAATCATACAAAAAGTTACTAACATTTATTATTCTGGATTAAGTGTTGCCCTAAATATTTCATGTGTACTAATTGCTGGTGGTTGTAACCTTATTCACATGCTGCATAGCAACTGTTATCATTCTCATTTTAAAATTTATTTTTTTAGTTTATGCATTCATCTGTCAAAAGTGCACACACAGAGGTCAGAGGACAATTTTTGAGGAGCAGTTCTGTCTACTTCCACCATGTGGGTTATGGGATCAAACTTAGGTTGTCAGGCTTGATAGGACACACTTATATTTCTAGAGTCATTTTGCTGGCCCCATCCTCATTTTTAAAGATAAGGTCACTGGGGCTATGAAGTGATGCATGCAATATTTAAGATTATAAACATTAAGATCTAGTAATGGCACTATAAATTATGGCTCTTTGCATCAGTCATTTGATATGGTAAAAAATGAGTTTTGTAATAACATAATAATATTTTTCTTATTATTTCAATCAGTTAAGACTTATTTTCACTTGATGCTCAATATCTTCCACTATAAATTAGTAAGGAATCTTGAAAACACATCAATAAAGTTATTTTGAAATACATCCTGTATGTATTTCAATAAAAAGAGATGGCTTCATGGAAAGGTTAATTTCTTTGTTTTTCTAGAAGATAATGAAAGCCCATGCCTTCATTCTAAGCTCATGGCAGATACTACGTACCTTACAGGCCACGTGTTGTAGGCAACCACATGTTTCTGAAACAGATGGCATGTGTTCAACTGTACATGTATGAATTAGCACTGGAAATAACTTCTGTCTTCTCAGAGTATAAAATAAATTAGGAGGTGTAACAAATTAAAATGGGGCAAAGGGCCTATGCCAAATGGGACTCACGCTTCTTTTAGCTACTATGTAAATGTGTGTGTTTGTGTGTGTGTGTGTATGTGTGTGTGTGTGTGTGTGTGTGTGTGTGTGTAGAATGTGAATATATGCACATATGGATCAATAATAGACACCTACACATATGCCTTATAAATCTAAGTGCTCTGGGTTAAGCAATCATTGCTCCATTATATCCACAAACTTGGACTACTAAACCTATTGGACTTTCAGTCCCATCTGAATATGTTTGGTGCATATAACTTCCTGAGAAGTTCATTAAAGTTTTCAGAATGAAATGATTATTCTCTATAAAGCAAAGACATCAAGAAAATTTCTTTCTTCCTTTTATATTTAGTACTCCAAAATCAAATTCTTTATGTCTAGTACTGCTTCATACTGCAATACTAATGAGCCAAACATCAATGAGCAGACTACAAGTGGATTATATTTTAAAATAATCATTAATCTCTAAGTTTTCTCATTTTGACTGTGATTTGACTTTGATTCATTTATTGAGGAAGATTTAGACATATGAACTCTTTGGTCAATTGGTTGTTTTGGATTTAGTGTGATATGAGTCCTGTAGCCTACTCAGCCATAGAACCTTTATGTTTCTATTTCTACTTTCTCTCTCTTAGACACCAGATATGTTTGTAGGAGAACAATTGTATCTAGTTGGGTGGAGAACAAGAAATTTCTTTAATCAGAGTTAAACCACAATAGCTAAGGACCCCTGAGGCAAAGGCAGCCTATAGGCATATGTCAGTGGCCATAGTTGAGTAATTGAGCTCATGAGAAACCAGAAGAATGTTTCATCTGAGATTTGAGGTAAATGAGTAGTTCTTGCTAACTCTGTAAATATAGAATAGTTTATTAGATAGCAGAAGCTGGTACTTGGTTCCATACTGTATTTCAGGACTACTGCTCGATTCCATTTCTCTAGTAAGTATACCCTAGTCATTTCAACCTAAGTTGATATTATTCAATATTAATTATGATCTATTTAGTGATCATTAATTAGCTATTTTATTTTACTTGCAGTAGATGGAAAAGTTTGTTTCTTGTATACGTACATAAACATATACATGTTCTGCATCAAATTATCTGTTTGTATCTCACTATATTAATAGGATCCTAAAGCATGAACACCTGGAGGTTTAGGGATCTATTTTCCTAAGCTTCTTTATCAGTCTATTTTAGTTTAGTTTTCATAAGTAAGAAGTGTACTTCTGATATATTTGGAGAGTAGAAAAGAAAGAGAAACCATTATAACTCAAGCAGCAGGTGATGCTGGGCATTCAGAGAAAAGATGTGACATTTTGTCAGTGGTTCATATTCATCCTGCTGTAAATTACTTACTGCAGTTCACCAAGCAATTGATACGCTTGGCAGAAATTATTTAAGATTCTTGTACTTGCTCAATTCCAGAGAAGTATTAGCACCTTCTCTGACCTTTTCTGTCACTGCCATTTCTATATTGATATTCTTATTTGAAACATATAGATTTATTTCTATTTCCTTGCTGAAACTTGAGATTTAAAAAATACAAATTGAATATCTCTAATTCAAAAATCTGAAGTTTTAAATGTTCCAAGTTCTGAAAGATTTTTGTTTTCATTTTTAAAGAATAGAAGTTCAATGTATCACAGTTCCAGAGGCTGTAAAGTCTAAGATAAAGGTACCAAGAGCTAGTGAGTGCCTTCTTGCTGGATGAAGACTCTTTTTTAATGGGTTTTAACTCATTGACAAGGGAGGATCTCTTATGCCCTAGCTCCTCACTGAGCTCTCATCAACTAATACTCTCAAATTTTTAATCCTAAATACATGTCAGGTGTTCATGATAATATAGAAAAACAAAAAAGGCTTTTCATGAGTAGGTTATAGGAATAAATCACATAAAATCTATAGCAAATCATTGACCAAATTGACAACATATGATTTTTGGAAGAGATAAATTCATACCATAACAGAGTATGAAATGGTTCCCCATGAGCGTAGGTTTTTTTAGTTAAATGGAAAAAAAAGGAGGACTTTATAAAGTTAATGTGAAATCTATAGATCATACGAATAGTATGGATTTTTATTTTACTTTAGTTTTTAAATATGTTTAAATGGAAATATAATTACATCACTTTCCCACCCTTTTCCCCTCCTCTAGCTTCTCCCAGATACCCTCCTTAATAACCCTTCCATGCCCCTGATGCTCAAGTTGATAATTTCATCTCTCTTTATTATCATTATTTTACATAGCTGTGTGCTTATGTATATATGTATGTAGGTGCACAAATATAAAATACAACCTGCTGAGTCTATTTTTGTTGATGTTGTATACATGGTTTTAATTCTGCCCACTATATATTGGACAACCTGTAAGGGGCTCATAACCAGGAGAGGCTAATTATTTTCCCTCTCCCAGAAGATATTAGTTGCCTGTAGTTCGTTTTCTAAGGTACAGGAGCCCATGAATATGTCTCCAATCCATGTTAACATGCCCATTAATATCTCCATTGTTCAGTCTTGTTTATGTAGATATTCCTAGGAGAGACTATTTCACAGCAGACATACTGGCATTCTATCCATAACATCCTGTCTGCCCCTATTTGGCATGTTCCTTGACACAGATGCAGGAGTTGTAATGTAGATGTATCCAGTGGGACTTTGATCCTCACGATCTCTTGATCTCTGCACTGTGTCCAGCTGTGGTTTTCTGTGATTGTCTCCATTTTCTGTAAAGAGAAGCTTTTCTTTCTTCTTTCTCTTCCAATTCCAAAGCCATTTAAAAAGTCTTTCCAACATTTCCATCCTAAGTAATGGGTGTTATTCATTGAGATAAGGATATGTTATATGGGAACTCTCCTCAGAAATTCGTAATTAACAATACTGCCTCCTCATGTTTAAGGTTACCACCCATGTTCCTCTACCAGGACATGGCTTCAGCAGGTTCTGCATAATGAAACAAATCTCAGATGTTCCTCTCCCTATATGAGCCCATCCTCAGATTACAGGGTACAGATTTCCCGTACTTACTTCATTCTCTCTAAGAAGAACCCTTGAGTTTCAGTTTGTCTAAGTGTATTTTGTAGGAGGAGGAAGAGTGATGATAACCAAGTCATTATGGATGGATGGATGCTCAAATCCAAAGTTGCCACTCTCATGGTATCAAATTGCTTTTTACTTTCTTACATTTAAGGAATACTCTGTATGGGTCTGCATTTTTTTCTGTTATTCTTTTATTTCTGTTTGTGATGCTCAGAGCCACTGAACATATGTATTCAGGTGCGATCTGAGTATGAAAACATACTTGAAATTGTACTCTGATTTTACGAACTTAGTAAGGATTTAATTAACTTGTATCAAAAAATTGAATGAATACAAAGAATGAAAATTATCATACGTTGGAGGGATCTTTTTACCTTTGATCTTTTTACCTGCCCTTGGGATCTGTTCTTTCCTGCTGGGTAGCCTTGCCCAGTCTCGATGTGGGGGTTTTTGCCCAGTCTTGTTGCATCTTGTTATATCCTGTTTGATTGGTGACCCTGGAGGGTAGGAATATGGGGAAGAAGGGAGAGGGGGGAGCTGAGAGGAGTGGAGGGAGGTGAGTCTATGTTTGGGATATATAGAATGACAGAAGAATTAAATAAATTTAAGAAATGAAAGTATTATGGTGCGTAATTGATAACAGCATTTTTAATTGAACGTTGACTACAGTAATTAATAATAATAATAGTTATGGAAATGTTTGTATTTTTAAAATGTACTATGTAAAAGTCGTCATGAAAGAGTTGTAATGCATTAAACAAATTAATACAACAACTTCCACTGCTACCCCACTCCAATTTTTGAAGACAATTGCAGCCTACAAAGGTTGAAGGAACTGTTCAATATTTTACAGCCTGCTAATTACAGACAGACTTCAGCCTTAATTCTGACAGCTTCTGCCCTTAACCATTGCCCTGAATGACAGTGTCTCTGTTACTAGCAAATACGTGATAATAAACAGCTTAAAGGTTATTAGTTCAAATGGCTGAAAACTTTAAGTCCAAAGAATTAGATATGAATCATGTCATATGACATTACATTTCTGTGAATGATGCTCAAGACTTCATCTCCCTAAATCAAGAAATAGCACAAGACTTTTATGTCCTTATTAGGGATAAAGGTCATCCCATGTATTTAATTAATAGTGTTGGCTTTTTTTTTTCTCTTTTATTCCTTATAGTGTTCTGGGGCAAATGGATTCCATTCTTGTCACCTTCTATCTAAACATGTTATACATGTTTAAACACATACTTTTTTGTTTTCTTTTTTTGTTAAACGAAAAATATAAAAGGTCATCACCTCTCTGCATTCCTGTTGTCACACCAATATATCAGATCCGATTATTTTAATGGAGATGTTCAAGCTAAGCACCACGGAATCAAATAGAATCTCTAAAGAAGCATACAGATTTCTTGGAGACCCATTTTTTTTTTCTTCTACTTGAAACATAAAATTCCAGTCACCTGAGTCAGGGTCATAGGGATGCTCCTCTTATGATCTGAAATAACCCAATGTCAACCAATCAGGTTTTTTTCTCATGTTCTATTTCCTCATGCACACATACAGAACCTACTTCCCTACTATTTCCTTGCTCAGATTCTACCTTGTCCGGTGGAAAATGCATCCCTATTTATGAATCATATGAAAAAGCCTATTAGATTGTAACTAAATATGCCATAATATTTTATTGTACCAGACTCCTGGGACTTTTATGGTTCCTGAGGTCCTAAATTCTGTCTGGATAGCTAAGGATAATGGGATGGGATGTATTAACACTAAGCCCACATTGATCCGGTGACTTCACTGAATAATTTGGATGTAACATATTGGCTCTTGAGGTCCATCATTATAAGTGTCATGAGGTACAGAATTAGTTCTTAGGTAAAGAGATCATGAATTTCACAGTTGCAGGTGATAACACATAGTTTTGATCATTGCTTACAGGCTTGTAATGGCCAGGGGTAGTTACTATAGTGTTTAAGACTATAATCTCCTAAATAGCTCATCAAGTAGAGGTGCTTGCTGCCAAACTTGACAACTTGAGTTGGATTCCCAGGATCCATGTGGTGGAAGTAGTAGATAAACTCTTGCACATTGTCCTCTGACCTCCATCCACACCAAAATGCCTTGAATCATACCCTCAAATAAGTTTACAATAAGGTTAATAAAAGGAGTATTAATTCTTGAACAAAATGGTCTCATATTCATAAATCAACATTTACCATTTTATTATCTGAAATTGCTATTAAAGCAACCATTATATAAATGCATGTATAATCACAAAAGGATGCAAAATAGTTCATATTTCAAAGTGTTAGTAAGTTTACAGATATGTTGATGGGGTAGGATTTTATAGAAATGTTTTCCTAACTAAAGCACGAAGTGAAGGGCTTAATTAACTCTAAAGATTAATTAATATTATTTTTGGTAATCAGCACCTCTAAAACTTCAGCAATTTAATCCTATAAAAGTTTATTTCTTGCTTTAGCCCACACTTGATGAGCAGTGGAATTGTGGGGTGAAAAGCTCTCATCCATAGCATCATTTATGAACCACATCTCGAGTAGTCTTTAGTCTTCAGTCCATAGCCATACATGGCACCAGAGATTATCCTAAAAAAAAACCCTGGGCAGCAATAAAGAATATTAGATCATGCCTGACATGTTATGGGCAGGCCAAGAGAAGCCAGCCTTCAATCACGTGGCCTCACTTAACCAAAGGTAATAAGGGAGATGCAATGTTGCCATGTGCCTGAAAGAGAAATGAAACAAGCTTGGCAAACACACAGATTGCCTCTATCATAGGAACCAAATGAGATAAAGTACCTGGCATACTGCCTGGCACATAATAAACCTTCAATAAATGCTATCTATGATTAGCATGGGGATTTTAATTTGCTAGAATATAATGCACTTTGACTGGATGGGTATTTATGGACGGGAACATTTTGTTCTATGTCAACCCATTTGAGTGTCAGAATAGCAACACCACACTGCACATCCATTACCTTTTATTGTTTATGAAGCTCTTAGATAGAAATGATCCCATTTCATTTTCATTTTGCCTATCCTATAAGGTGGATAGATAATATGCCTTTTCATATGATTGAAAACATATATGTTTGTCATGTTATAAAACATAATAAATGGCAGAGACAGCATTTCAGCTAAAGAGATGGTTCAGCAGCTAGAAGTTCTTGCTGTACTATCAAGAGAGCCTGAGTTCAGATCCCAGCATCAGCATAATCAGCATAACAAACCAGACATCAAATGCTTGTTAATTTAGTTTCAAGTGATTCAATGGCCTCTCCTTGCCTCTGTGCAGAGACACTGGAGACACACACACACACACACACACACACACACACACACACACTCACAAATAACTATTGAAAAGTGAAAAATAAAGTCTGAGAGAAAATTCAAATGTTGCTCCTTTCCTACCCTCACCAAGTCATTAAAGTCTACAGCTGCTTCCTGTGATTGTTTATCTACGATTCCAGGAAGATCCAGGCTATGAATTCCTAAGCCAGTTCTTTCTTACAATGGTGGAATATCCTTTAGAAATTCCTAATAGTTTCTTATTTCATGAGGCTTTAGGGCTCTATTAATTTTAATAGTTTACTTACTTTTAGAATATATGATACTATATTTTAAGGATTGTGAAAAGCTGAGTCACATACAAAAGAAGTTGAGGTGATCCGAATCTGAAAATAATTTAAAATAAGTAATTCTGGTGAAACTGTAGTTATTTCACTACAAGAATAGAAGACTTAGATGTGATAGAGTGATACATGCATTTCAGTTAAGAATATGAAAGTCTCTAAATGTTGTCCTTGTTGCAAGACAAGTCTTACTCTGTACATTCTAGATTTATGAATTATGTAAGGATTTTATTTCCATCTTGAAGTTCAATCTTCCTGGTCAGTGGTTGGTTCAGAAAATGAATTCAAAGAATATTTGGGGTTAGGAGGAGAATATTTTTTTATGTACAGATTAAAGCTATGTGTTACACATGACGTGTTGTAAATGTCTTCTGTATGCAAAGACGTTCTGAACATAAGGATGTATGTTGTTGGGCAACTAATATAGAGTAGCTGATGCTGTACTAATGTCTCTTAGGAAAACAAGAAAACTGTTTACAGAATTCCTACACAAAGTGAAGGTATTGGTCATCTAGCACAGATACCCCTTCAATCCTAATATTTTTTCATATTTTGACAGAGGCAGTTCATTAAAGGCACCAAGGTGGCCATATGCAATGGGAACCTTCTTTCTTCTAACCAAACCTGAGGGGCTTTACTAACAATGCATAGCAAACTTCTTGAGAAAAACAGAGATACCTTCTCAGACCTCACCGTTTTCTGTCACTAGACTCTTGTGTTCCTCATGCTTTATTTTTTTACTTGTCAACAATCTCGTTTCACACAGAAAGTCATCTATTATTTTTTAGGCATCTCCTCTGTTCCCACCCGCAGTATTGCAACCTTAGGAAAATCTCCTGTTATTTATCTTCATATAATTGTGACTATCTTTCTACTCTATTCTGAATAAACATTTCATAAATGTCTAACATTCACATTTTTATTTCCCTAAATATTGCAACCTCACAGCGGGAGAAAAAAGAATTTTTTTACCATATATTTTCCATTTTCAATTAAAGTGCATCCATCTGCCCTGTAGAAATTACCATTATTAATATGTCAACATTCAAAGTGTTTATATAATAATTTCCAAATTACCTCCATATGTCTAATATTTCCTCTCAATGACATAAAATAATGCATAAAAGACAATTCATTTTTGAAAAGTTATTTTATTTTTATTTTTGTATATAGGAATATTTATGTACTAGAATAAACACATGAGTATAGGTAGCCATGGAAGTGAAAGTGTGATTGTGAGCCACAAGATGTGGGTGCTGGGAACCAAATTCAGTTCCTCATCAAGAGAAGTGCTTATTCTCAAGCACTGAGCAACTGTCAAGCCTCATAAATGGCAATTCTTCATTCCCGTTTGATGTATAAGAGTTCTAAAGAAAGGTGAATGTAAATGACAGTTTGGACCCCCTTACCGCATCTTCTTACTGTTTATTGTTTTGTATTCCCAGATTCATGCTACCTTCTATGGTTGTCAGTGCAGCAGCTGGTTGTCAGTGCAGTGGTTGGCATCCCTGCCTGTGGGACTGTCCTAGAGCTAAGAGCAAATTGAAGCTGGCCTGGAATCCCGGATTTTCTCATCCTGAGAGCAATAGGAGTTTGGCTGTTCCTCACCTTAGTCCAGGCCCAAACCCAGGTAGATATTAAATATTTCCTGTTTCACAGAAGCAAAGGAATGTGGCTTGGTTGATGCTCATCTGTGCTGTAGCTGGAAAGAGGCTTGAGCTCCACATGCAGATGAGGGTACTCCCAGTATCCTTGTCTTAACCAATGGATCCCATGCTTCAGACCAAGGATCTGCCCCCTACCTGCACTCTATAAATATACCCTAACTCCTGCAATAAAGAGAGAACAACCCTCTGTTGGCTCTGTTCCTGAGTTCCTACACTAGGGGCCTACCAAAGACAGATGGATACATGCTGAAGGACCACACTGCTCATGCCACATTCCCTGGGGTCTGCCTGGCTCCTTTACTGGGCAAGGAAGCTGCATCAGGGGATATGTGCATGGTTGAGATTCATCACTACACCTGCCCAATCATAAATGAAAAGCATCAGACTGGTGCTTGGGGGTGTCCTTCATGGGATATTTCTTTCATTCAGACTAATATCAAGTTGTTTGAAGTGTTGTCAGGGGACCCTCACATGGGAAAATGATTGCACTGTCCAATTCCTTTGTTGCTCTTGTCTGACCTAGATCAAGGGTTTTGACATTAATCTGGCACTGGAAAGAAGACTGACCTTGTGCCTGGCCCATGATAGCCATGTAGTTTTCTCTGGAAAGTGAAATTTCAACCAAAATAGAAAGTTCAAAGAGTGTATGTACAGATCATCAGCAAGAAAATACAGTGAGTTGGAAGAGTTTTCTTCTGACTGTGGTCATGAGAAGGAAAATTGGTGAGGGATCATGTGTAAAGGGAGAAAGATGAGAGAGATGATGGGAATTCCTGGGGCATTTCGGAGGAGACATGGAAACCTAGTGCAATGTTAACTTTTCTCCTTCTTCTTTCTCTCCTCTGAGTTGATGATTCTTCTTTATGTACCCTTCCCTTTGTTTACTGGTCTTTCTTTGAGTTATAAAATGTCAGATAGTGTTGTGATGATGGCTGATGCATTCAAACCAAGATAGGAACTTGGTAACTTGTTCTGTAACTTGATCCTGTACATTTATACACAAAGCTTTACTCTAAAATGAAAACAATTTTTCTATGTTCATATAATGGTGAATAAAAATGTCCTTTAAGCATCAAAACCAATGTTTTACATCTATCACAGGAGTAAAGGTGGGTTGGTTTCAGAGTAAAGACGTGTTGGTGAGGATGTTCTCAAGGCAGATGATAAATGATAATCTACTTCTTGCAGTCATACCCTGGCTATGAAGTTCACCATCCTAGGAAATATGCGTACCATTAAAGCATAAGCATAGCACATCGTGTATACATTTGGAAAAAGAACACAAGTCTTACACAGAGGAACAGGCCCTGAATCAGGTGACAAGAACTCTTTACAGTCTATGGGATGGCATAATACATTTGGCAGAAAAGACATGATGGCGCTTTCAAGAGGTGATGGCCTTGGGAATTCACCCCTGAGTCTGCCCTCGGTGCTGACAATATCCACCCTGGTTTGCTCAGTTGTATTACAATCTATTCATTCACCCAGCTACATCTATCTTGGCTACTATTTCTATCTTGACCCTTGTTCATAACGGTCACTCACATGTCCAAATAAATTAAGCCTGTTGTTATTTCCTTATTTGCAATACAAACATTCAGTTTCTGATGCCTCCCATTTCTGTCTAGACATGTCTATTGTTTAAAACTTGAGCTACTTTATATTCCACTGCAGCCTTGATGTAAACATATGTCTTGATTGAACCATTTTCTCATTTGGGAAACAATCACTTGGTACCTAACATGTGCCAAACATAATGCTAGAGGGTCAGGGTCGCATCCCCATCCATTGTCTCCTTGTATAAAATGGAGCAGAGCATATCCAGGATTAGCTCTGTTGTGCTGCCTTGGATTCCCCAAGGTGATTAGTGCTTGGAAATTCAAAACTAAAAATGATTCATAGAAGCACTGAACTGAAATTAGTTTTTGCCGTATTATCCTCTTTGGTGTACTTCCATACAAAACTCTGTCTTTAAATAGTAACACAACAGGACAATGAAGATAGAAATAGCCAGTGAACTGAAAAACCAACCTAGTTATTAGTCCTGGATTGGCACTTATGAACTTATATCCTTTGACAACTTACTCTGCATTTCCTCTTTTGCAAAATAGTTGTAGATTCATAATATTTTCTGTCAGCTAAATATATAATTAATAGAGAGTACATAGTGCATATAGCAGATGTTCAGAAATGGTAAGGTGTTACAATATGAAATGATTTTATCTTCTCTATGCCTCAGATAGGCAACCTACTCTAAAATTCACAGTGCACAGCCATTGTGTAATTTATTATTTCTCCTGCACTTTGCATTTGTAATCTTATTTCCCTCTCCTGATGGAGACCTATAAATTTTCTTTTCAAGTATTTCTTTCCAATAGACTTTTATATACATATGAAATCCTGAAAAATATATGGTGTGTTGCATCAGTCTGGGACATTTAAATTATGACAAATTGTTTTATATTATAAATATTGTTTTCATAACTTTTTCCTTAACATATTTTAGGGAACAAACATTACCACAAATAGATACATTTCAGCCTTTTGGAAGATGGCATAAAATAAATCATAGGCATGCATTTTATTTTATTAATCTGCTCTCTTATTGAGAGGCTGTATGTCTTTACTACCACATATGAAACAGGGACATTATATGATGTAATGTATATGCTGTTTTGTGCACCTGTGTAAGAGTTACTCAGTGGCCTATATATATAAGCCCAATTGTTATATTTTAAAGTATGAACGATCATAAGGGATAAACAGGACTTAGGGTTTGCATTGTGACTTCTAGCTTGCTACCCTTTAGTAGAACATGAAGGTCAGTATGTTGACATACACCCAAGCATACAGTGCTATTTTTAACCAATATTTATTTTTTTGACAATTTATACTTGTATAAAGTGCATTCTGATTATTATCACACCCCTAATTTCCATCATACCATTATTTAATTTAATTTAATTTTATTTTATTTTATTTTTGTTTTTCAAGATAAGATTTCTCTGTTATAACTCTGGCTGTCCTGGAACTCACTCTGTAGACCAGGATGGCCTCGAACTCACAGAAAGCCACCTACTTCTGCTTCCCAAGTACTGGGATTAAAAGTCTGCACTAACACTGCCAGGCTCATCATAACTTTATTATCATTCTCCTCCTTATAATTCCTCTTCGTGATTTTGGATTACTGTTATTTTCATTTTCATTCTGATTTAGCTCACTGATCTTACTGTTGTAGCTTCTATTAGTCTACTCAGTATTGAAACTGAGTCTATTTATTAAGTATAAATTCTTTACAATTTTTCCTCAGGTATGGATAAAATAGTTTGATTATTTTTTTCTTTCAGTCTGTATCTCTTTATCTTACTGTTTTGAAGGCATTTAAATTAATTATCCATTAGTTATTAAATAGACAATTATCTTTCCTGAATCTGGAACCTGTCTATGAAATTTGTGTTATTTTGTGTGTTACACATTTATAATGAATTTTCAGGTAAGAATCTGAAATAAGGTCTTAATTTCAAATCTGGTAGGTAACCAAGGACAATGACAATAGACTATAAAGATTTAAGAGTCTCTTAGATGCTTCATATCTCCAGGATCAAGAATAACTTGAAATAGATTTCCCTTGCATGACACTGGGGTTTTTGTTAGTGTTTGTGGGGAGCATGATCATCTCATGTGGCACAACTTCCTCCCTCCTCTCTCTCCCTCTCTCTCTCTCTCTCTCTCTCTCTCTCTCTCTCTCTCTCTCTCTCTATATATATATATATATATATATATATATATCTACATTACTTTAAGATTATAAAATATTTTCCCTGTGAATTTTTCACAAAGCCTTTCTGTTATTTATCTCCCCTTCCTCCATTTTCTTCCATATTATCACCCTCTTCTCTCCAGTTAAGTGCCGTCTCTCTCTCTCTCTCTCTCTCTCTATATATATATATATATATATATATATATATATATATGTATAATTTGTTTGTTTTTCTCTTCATATCACTTATATCCTGCTTCTACCATCTTTTCCCCTCAAGCCACATTCCCTTTCTACATTCCAGTGGTTACTCCAGGTTTTATCCTAAAATCTAAAGTTTTGAGTTAGGATCCATAGTAAGAGAAAACATGTTGAAGATAGCTCCTGTAGGACTTGGGTGACTTTGGTGACTCAAGCTGGAACTGACCTGGTATCCTCCTTCCTGAGTACTAGTTCTCATAGTGCTCCAAGGTACTTACTATGTATGCTGCTAAGGGAGAAAAGAAATCAACAGTCTAACCAAGTTCCAATACCTGGAAAACACAATAATAACCAGCCAGGTATGATATCCCCAATGGTGCAATAATGGTATTTTCATCTTGGCAGTTACCAACAACTGTCTAATTGGATCAAAAGCCCTCTCAGTGGGAGAGAACTGTAAATCTAGCCAACTACCTGTGGTTCGAGGAGTTATAGACTTGAGGAGAGTACATACTACTGTTATTTTCCTAACTAAATAGTTTCTAACTGTATTCTTAACATTTATATCTATAGATATGCATAGCTTTCACCTATACAAAGGAACTCTGTCTCAAGGAGACATATTCATAGGTGAAAACACTGCCAAACCTCAGCAGAGGTAACTACCATCATGACAAGTGTCATACTGGACAGTGGAACCCTGAGTGTCCCATCCCAGGTATTTTTAATGATCCAAAACTCATCAGGTGTCCTGTTGTTAGCATGGGAAGATCATGAACAATCAAACATCTCCCACATAAATTCAACACCTACAGACAATACAAAACACTAAGACCTAGGGAGCCCTTCACCCAACAGTACATAAAACAATTATGATATACATAACTAAAAATAAACTTCCACAGTAGAAGTCCATTTTGCAGCAGAGTGAGACAACTTTGGCTATCTACAACTTGTCAAAATGCAGAGAATTTGTGAATGTGTGCTTACTAGCTACAACTGGTATATATACAATGTGATCTCTAAACTGAAGTTCAGCCCTACACACATATACATAGGAGAAAGGTGCAATGAAGCCACTGGTTTTAGAGGATGTGTGTGTGTGTGTGTGATGAATTTGAGAGGAAGTGATAGAAAGACATGGGAAATACTGGAGTGGGAAAGGAAGGGTGAGAATACAATAAATACCATGCTCATATATTAAATTCTCTATATCATCAAAACAAATTATAAGAAAGAAAACAGGCCTGAAAAACTAAACTCTACCAATGTTTATTTTTAAAGCTTATTATTTAGAGCTATTGATTTTAGGGATATTTATCTTAGAATCATAAGAACATAACCCATAAAGTTTTTAATATGAGATAAGATCTACAGCCCATGATACTTTTCACATTGATGCTGTGTGTTCCTGGATATGGAAAGACATATAAGTAGATGGCATGGACAGAGGAAATGCAGTTATTTTATCCTTTTATGATTAAGATCTTCTTCTTTAATTTGACTTCAATTTAACTGTGATTTAATTTGATTTCTATAAGTTTTAAGAGTTTTGTGATTGTATTTCTCAGTACTTTCTTATGTCTTTCCACTTATGTGGATGAAACAGCTTTAATTGGAAGGAAAAGAACTGGGATTTTATCAGAAGCTTTTCCAGTAGTTACATCATTTAGAAATAGAGATGTTTGAACCGGGCAGTTGTGGCCTATGCCTTTGATCCCAGCACTCAGGAGGCAGAGGCAGAGGCAGAGGCAGAGGCAGAGGCAGAGGCAGAGGCAGAGGCAGAGGCAGAGGCAGAGGCAGAGGCAGAGGCAGAGGCAGGAGTAGGGGCAGGGGCAGGGGCAGGGGCAGGGGCAGGGGCAGGGGCAGGGGCAGGGGCAGGGGCAGGGGCAGAGGCAGTGGCAGACAGATCTCAGTGAGTTCAAGGCCAGTGGAGTCTACTGAGTGAGTTCCAGGAGAGCCAGGGCTGCCTAGGGAAACTCTGTCTCAAAAAAAAAAAAAAAAAAAAAAAACCAATAAATAAATAAGAAAGAGAGAAAGAAAGAAAGAGAGACAGAGACAGAGAGAGATGGAGAGAGAGAGAGCAACAGAGAGAGACAGAGACAGAGAGAGAGACAGAGAGAGAGAGAAAGAGAGAAAGAAAGAAAGAAGGAAGGAAGGAAGGAAAGGAAGAAAAAGAAAGAAAGAAAGAAAGAAAGAAAGAAAGAAAGAAAGAAAGAAAGAAAGAAAGAGAGAAAGAGAAAGAGAAAAGAGAAAGGAAGGAAGGAAGGAAGAAGAAAGAAAGAAAAATAGAAATGACCAAATTTATAAAGACTCAGATTTCAATTCTGTGTCAGATTTCAACTCAGATTTCAATTCTGTCAGATTTCAATTCTGGTTCAGGTCATCATTATTCCAGTACAGTTTTAAGTTTCAAATTCCTCACTCATCAAACACCTATTGAATAGTTAAAATGTTTGTGGCAATTACACAGGATGTTATTTATTTACTTATATTTTTATCAGAGATAATATTAGACCTTTTCCATTATTTTCCAGCAAGTGTTATAATGACAGGTACGAGAACAGGTTGTTTACATTGATTTTTGATGTTATAAGGAGTCAGTCAAAGTTTTATACTATACTTGTTTACTCTCAAAACTAATTCTATGTTTTTTATTTAATGCGATTCTGACTAAACCTTGAAATATATATTAGTAGATATTTAACATCCTTTGCATTTTTTAATTTTCTCACAGGCTAGGCAGATTGTCATGTTCCTATAATCACAGACCTTGAGAGATCAAGCCAAGAAGATCATAAGTTCATGAACAGTTTTAGCTACATGGTGAGACTTTGTTTCAAAGGTAAATTCGTTTACATGGCAGCTCTCTGACATGAGTTTGAATAAATAATTTCACTTTATAGACAAGAAAACTCAGATAAAGAGAAGTGTGCACTTGGCCAAGGACTCATAGCTAATTATGGGAAGTCATGTAATGAATCTATTCAACATAGTTTCTGAATTTTCCTGTGGCTATGATAAAATGCTCTGACGAAAGTAATTTAAGGTATGAAACATTTATTGTAGATCACAGTTCAAGGTACAGTATACCATACTGGAGAAATCAAAGCAGCAGCAGTTGAAGCAGTTTTTCACATCATACCACAATCAGGAAAAAAAAGATAGGTGAATCCATGCTCATGTTCAGCGCATTTTCTCCCAGTTTATACAGTTTATTCACTGCACAGGGAAAGAAAACCGTCCACAATTAAGATATGTCTTTCATCAGGTGGTGGTGGTACACACCGCTAATTCTAGCACTTGGGAGGGAGAGGCAGGCAGATTCCTATGAGTTCAAGGCCAGCCTGGTCCTCAGAGTCAGTTCCAGGGCAGCCAGAATTAAAAGAGAGAAACCCTGAGTCAAAAAAAAAAAAAAAAAAAAAAAAAAAAGAACCAGAAAAAACACCGATATGTTTTAACATCAGTTAACTCAATCAAGGTAATCCCCAGATGTCTGCATGTCTGCTACTTGGTTCTAGATTCTTTGAAGTTGAGGATTTGTACTGGTCACCAGATCATCAGAGTTTCCAAAGTTAATAATTTTGGCCACTGATCTTTTTTTCTTTTCCTTTTGTCTGAACATAACATACGATCACTTTGGACCTACAAGTTGAGTTTGAATTTCAATTCTGTACCCCCACTTAAGTCCCTTTTCACATTTCCTACTCCATAATCATTTAGTATGCATTAACAATACCAGTGTTACTACAATAGCATGTGTATTCAATTTACTCAGTTGAGAGAACTAACCAAAATATTGAACTTCATTCTATGGGGAAAAAATAACAAGGTAAACTGAAAATATAGTATAATAAACTATTTTGTGAAAATTCTTGATTTCCAAAATAATTTAAGTAAATATTCATACCATCACCTCTACTCTGAATCCATTGCCACTCAGGATGTAACTCTGATATGACTATTTATTGTGTATGAGCATCTATAAAATAAGAAGTAAAATTATATTCTCTGACCACTCATAACATATAGTATGCAAGGAAGTGAGATCTGGTTGTAGTGTGCAACTAAGTGAGTGAGATATGGTTGTCTGGATGGTTGAAGTGGTTTTAGAGTTGGGGGCCTGGTATTGGTTGAGTTTAACTCTACTTTTATGGTTACAATAGCACATCTAAATAGCTCTCTGTTCTTTCTGCTCTTCCACACATACACACACACACACACATAAATACACCCCTCCACACACACACACACATACATTACACACACAAGGTTATCACTTTCTCTTCAGGGCCCTGATCCTCCTGGCACTGGCTTGATGACTGTTACAAGTAGAAAGTAACTTATGACTGTGAAGTGTCTATCAGCCACTAAAAGCCCATGAATTACTGTTTCCAGCATTGTCTGTCAGACAGCATACTTTAAATCACAAAATACCTTACCGTTATGGAAGCGTTAACTTATCACAAATATGCTCTGTTGCATTGGCCTGTACCTCATCATCAGGCCTGCAGAGGAAAGATGCCCCCATCTGTTTTAGATGGGGCATCTCAGTTTTCTGAGCCATAGCCAGTTTTGTTTTGTTTTTTTCCAAGCTAGAGGATATTTATGGATACTTGGATTTTCCTTCTTTACAAAAATCATTTGCCCATGATTTGCCCATGTGTGTACAAATGCGTGTGTTTGTGCATATGCCTGTGTGCTGTTGTTCTTAATTTTGTGTGTGTGTGTGTGTGTGTGTGTGTGTGTGTGTGATATAAAGTTGCATGAGCTCAAATCCATGGGCAGGTGCTCATGTGGAGACAAGAGCCTCCACACTGAATGTATTCCTTATATATTCTGTCTGTTTCCTCAAGATAGGGTTTTCATTGAAGTGGAACTTTCATTGAATTTTCATTGAACTGGAAGTGTACCATTTTGAGTAGGCTGGATGACCAGGGAGGTTGGTATTTCTCAGGCACTGCACCGTAACTCCAAGACGATAGACACCAGCAGCCATACCTGAATTTTTTGTTCTAGTGTTTTTTTTTTTTTTTTTTTGTGGTGCCAGGGAATCAAACTAGGGAAATTATACTTGCAAAGCATTCTCTCTTACACACTGAGCTAACTTCTCAATCCTGATTGTTCTTAATTTCAAAATGAAACAATTTTATACCAAAGAATATCCTTTACATGGTTGTACTAACCAAACTTGATCTCTCTACTCCTCTCACACATATTCTTATTCAGCTTCACTTTGTTGTCCTTAGATTCATATACTTTCCCTGATAGAAAGTCTGCTTGGAAGCACAGGGGAATAATCTGCCCTAAGTTCACTGAACCATCTCACCTCTTTGATTAGAGGTGTTCCACAAGTCATTTACACCATAAGCTATTACTTTAGTCTATAGCAGCATGAGATTTTGTGCTGTTAAAAAAGAATTTCAGAAATTACTGGCTACAATTTGTATTGTTTGAAAAGGCATTATTTTAGGAATATAGGCATTGCTCATAGAATGGTCACGATTATACATCGTCTCTAGACATGTAAAATCCTGTAGAACTTTGCTCTCTATGTCTACCATCTGACACGTTTGACTTGACTTTTCCAGACTCTACTCCAGTCCTGGTGATTTTTCCAAGAACTAGGAATTGTTCATGCCAACAACAAGTATTCCATACTCTCACACTCTCTGACTTAGGGAACTCTTTGTAGTGATAGAGTAAGGGTTCAACATTTAAGAACTTGACAGTTTGGCGGAAGATCTCAGTGATTTCAAACTGGTACAGACATCTGTATGTTTCCTTGTAAAAGAAGACACAAGCCCCAGGCTGGAAAATAACTGCTCTAGATAAGATGCTAAAGTTGACACATGGAAATATAGACCTGTAGAAGTGATAGAGTCTACCACCCTTGAATGTGTATAAGCAAACAGCTGAGCTGTATAAGGATTCTCAGTACCATATCCTTAAACCATATGAACTCTCACCACTTTTTATTCTTAGGCCATCCAATGATGATACAAGTCTTTCCCACCAGTCATGGAAGAAAAAGTTAGCGTAGCTATAGGAGTGTCACTCCAGTGTAGTTCACGCACAATGACAATGAGTGTCTCCACATCTGCTTTTATCAATAATGCTACATGAGCATCATTCACTGTGGCTTCTCAGGCAGCTGCTGATCTTATCTTTAACCTGTAGCAGCATTACCCAAGATGTTGAACTCATTCACAAGAACTGAACTCTGGTTCTTGATCTTATTTCATAAGAAGAAACAAGAAAGTCTTTTACACTGAAATTGTATGAGTCTTTGTTTACTCATGATGGGTTTCATGAAAACATTTCTATTTCAGTAAGTAATTCTCACCCCTCTTCTTTCTCCTTACCCATTATTCTTAATCTTTGTTTCCCCAGGCAATCTTGCCTCTTCTTTTACATTATCCATACAATATATAATTTTTATGTATCTAAATAAAATAAGGGTTCACAAATTATAGAAAACATATGAAATTTGTCTTTCCAAGTTTGACTTATTTTGCTTACGATGGTGATCTCCAGTTGCATCCATTTCCCTGCCAAGAACATAATTTCATTTCTCTTTATGACTGAATAAAATTCAATTCAATATGCTACCACACTTTATCAATTCATTTGTTGCATGAAATCTCTGTTTTCTATTGTGTGTAATGCTGCAATAAACATAGACGTGCAAGTATCTCTGGGTATGTTGATGTATGCCACGCATGCTACTGTCAATGGCCATTGCTTAGCCTTATCATTTATGTTTTTAGAAACCTCCATATTGGTTTCCATAGTGATTGGCCTAATTTTCATTCCCACTAGAAATGTCTAATTATTCCCTGGGGTCAAGAGATGGCACAGGAGGTAGAAGCTCTTATTGTGAAAACCTGATGACCTGAATTCAATCTGGAACTCATGTAAACAAGGTATGCTTCATCATGCAAATACATCTCTCCCCAACATCATACATGAACACATATATATACACAGTATTTGAGTTTAATTTAAGTTAATAAGGAGTTCCTTATTACCTTAATTCTCAGCAATGTTCATTCTTACCTGATTCATAATGATTGACTTTCTAACTAGAGAATGATGGAAATAATGTTGTAATTTCTATTTCCCAATTGGTTAAGCATGATGGACATTTTAAAATTTACTCTCTGTTCATATGTATTGTATCTTTTGAATATGTCTAAATATTGCATTAGTCCATTTATTGATTCTTTTTTGGCCTATATATTTATATCATGTTGAGACTCCTTTTGTTATTTGTGTGTATATGAATTCAAGATTGATCATTCTTCATGGGACAACCTATAAAGGAGATAATACCTGGGAAAGGCTAAATTTGAAAAATGACCATTCTGCATTAGATAACCAATAAGAAAATTCATGATTTATCATATTGTTCAAAAATTTTAAGATCAAGCTTATTACCTCAAACATAGGTGACATAGTTGGACAATACTCTCATTAAAGATTAGACATATGCATTAATGTGGGGAGAACATAAAAGTTATTGTATTTGACTAGAGTTCTTAATATTCTCTATATATTTAGAATAATCTAGTGACTCAAAATTTAATAATGCCTACTATAAACCAGGTTATGTATATATTTCATGGACACACTTATATTTTCTAAAGATTCTTGCTCAATGGTTACACATTGGTGTCCATGTAAAATGCAGGCATTACTCTCATTAACATGAATCTGCTTGACACTTGATTGAATTACCTTGCGCAGAGCCCATCTCTGGCTGATGCCCATTGTCTAAAATGGTTCTGAGCTCTGGAAACAGATGCTAACAGTCTTCCTCTGGTTTTGCTTTGTTAACTGTATTAGTTATAATTAATGAAACTGCTTTTCTAGCTTGCTGGACTTCAGCTTTTCAGAGACCTACACAAAATTTGACCTCTTCAGGAGCTAACCTGTCTTTTCATATTGGTGACAAACAACATTAGTAGCTTGACTTCACTTACCACCTGAGCTTATTGGAGCAGAACCATAGAACCCAAAGGCAGATGATCCAGGAACAATGGGTCTGTTCTTTCACATTTTCTATTTTAGATGAATGTGTCTTTTCTAATTAAAAAAGAATATATGGTAATTATATTTAAAATGTCAACAATTTTTATAAGAAAATTGCAGAGAAAAAATACATAAACACTACCCTTTTTATCATTATGAAAAATTACTTTCTGCATGCTTATAAAAAATGAATACACAAAATAAAGGTTAAAACCATTTGGTTGCATGAGAGCAGTGTTTACATATATGTACATATATATTTATATGCACATTTACTTATAACAAATTTTTCTACAAAAATTTTATATATATATTTTTGTCCTTACATAGAAATTTTAAATAACTTATAAATTCATTTTGTTTATTTACCCGGTCTTAATCAACTGGCTTTTGATTATTATTATTATTATTATTATTATTATTATTATTATTATTATCATTATTATTATACTTTTAATTTGCCAATATTGCAGTATCTCTATTTCTTATACTAAATTTCTATAATAGGATCATTATTGTAAAGAATTTTAAATCATTTTAATTTAGGATATATGGTTAAATTGTCTTTTATAAATAGTGCCTATTTTTGTGCCCCTACCAATATGTTCTTTAGTACTTTGTTTTGCAACATTTATCACAGGAAGGAGGTTTCACCGTTAAGAAAATAAGTGGATGTTAAGAGCAATACTTTTATTTTCAATTTACCCCCTATAGGTCTGGAGATATAGCTCATTCAGTAGAACTACTACTAAAACAAGAAGGTGAGTTCTGATTCTCACCATACATGTAAAAGGTGGACATGATCATATATGTCTATTATCCTAGTATTGAGAGGAGAAAGACAGGAAAATTCCTGGCATTTGTGGACCCAGTCAATTTAACCAGAGGGTGAGCTCTAAGTTCAGTAAGAAATTGTCACTAAAGATAAGGTGGAGAGGAACGTGACAGATGCTCAGCATCAGCCTTTGACCTCCACACTCACATGTAGATGCACATGTTTTTGCACCTGCATGCCTACATACAAGCACACATATTCCCCACCCACCACACACACACACACACACACACACACACACACACACACACACACATACAATTATAAACAATTGGGAATGGAGATGTAGCTCAAGAGTAGAGAGGGTATTTGCCTATCATGTGCAAGACTCTAGGATCCTCCACAGGAACCAACTCCTCCCCAAAACATCAATTTACTCATTTAAGATAACAACTCAGAAGCAACCACAGAAAGTTAGTGTATTCCTCAAGTTCTGCTAGTGTCCACAGAAAATCTAGTGAGCTAAAATTCAAAAACCCTGGGCACTTAGAAATAATGTACTTTTGTTTTTGCTTTTGTAAAGCATTAATGTTTTCTCTACGGTGCTTACATTTAATTGATTCTATATGTGAAGGGAAGGGATCCTGTGGCATTGAGGTGTGTTGCATTTTTTATAAAAGTCAAGTTTAATACTTATGTACATTAGATGATGGGCAGAATTTGAATGCAAAGGTGAAAGAATGCATCAGAAAGCTGTTTGACCTCCAGCAACACATTTAAACTTGAAAAGAGTTCAAGCATGAAAGTGGCTAAGGATTCCCATAGGGTTCTAACATGAAAATCATCTATGGTGAAGCTCTGTGTGCTTTCTGTCTTTAGGCTTTGTGGCATGAAATTATTTTAAAAAATTTCTAAATACAATGGACTGAAATTGAACATCTATTCTTGAGTCTCCTGTATTTATTATATAGTGCTTTACTGAAATTCTCCAAGCTCATGCTTCTTTAGCAAAAACAAACAAACAAAAACTGAGGAAATCCTTTATAAGACCTTGCTATGGTCTTCTGGGTATATCTGAAGGAAATGAGAACAGTATCATGAAGAGATAGACACATACCCATGGTCATTAGCACGTTATTCTGATTATTCAAAACATAGGCATGACCTAAATTTCCATTTATAGGTAAATGAATAAGGACATTATGGTAGTAGCCACTTCTATTGAACATTCAGCTATATAAAGAAAATCTTGCCATCTGTGATGATGTTGATAAGCCACAAGGCACAAAGGTGTATGAAATTATTTAAGCAATAAAAATACTGCTTGCTTTCAGTTGCTTTTATTGATAGATGCTGAAATAGCGGAATCCACTTAAACTGATAGTAGAACATTGTTATTGGAACTGACAGGTAGTAGAAGCATAGAAGAGTTTCTCAAAGCACACACTTGTTCAGTTATATGATGAAAAGTTGGGAATAGAGAGAATAGTCACTGGTAAAGAGCACTTGCTGCTCATGCAGAGGAGCTAGGTTCAATTCCTAACCAAACATTGTGGTTTATGGCCTTTATATCTTCAGTTTCAGGGTGTTTGATAACTTCTTTTAGTCTCTGATAACTAGACATACATATAGGCAAAAGATTCATACACATAAATTAAAATAAATAAGCCTTTTAAAAAAGATTAACAAGTTACCTGGATTTAATATATAGCACAATTTGATATTAGTAACTACTTAAAATATATATGTATAGCAATCATCACATTATAAACATTGAATAAGTTAAATCATGAAAACTCAAAATACAGTGTTTTTTATATTAAAGAGATTAAAAGGTATTTAAAAGTAGAGAGAAGGTGGGAATAATGGATTCCTCAAAATTTTGGGCCAGAGAGAAAGCTAATTGAGGCACATTTAAACTCTAGAAGAGTGCTGGGCAAGTACTGAAGCTATCATTCCACGACAGATATTAAAATGTATCTGATGAGTAATGTAACATCAAGGATATTGCATTTGACATTAGAGGGAATAACCCGAGTCACAGCTTTACCAGCAAATACATGGCAAATATACGACAAATCACTATTGTGGACCAAGCATAATTCACTTCAATGTTGTTAGAGAAGTTCATATCTAAAATACGTAAAATATACAAAAGCATTTTAAGATCCAGAAATCTTCATCAGAACATAAAACATTTGCAGTATGTTTATATTATTACCATCGTTGGTCCCTATTTAATATATAATTTTAAGATCCTTTGGCTCTAAGTTGTCATAATTTAATGACTGGATGTCTCAGAATATCTATAAGAGCATGTCCTAGGTGAGTCAAACTCACTCTTAATGTGGCATCAGGAGTTGGTATCTCATCCTCATTAACAAAACAGAAAGCAAGTAGTCATACTCTCTGCTTTTTACTGCAGACCCAGTGTGACTAACCACAAAGGCTCCTGCTACACATGGTAGAGCTGCTATTAAGCTAGATCTTCTTCCTCACAATGGACTCTCAAACTGAACCAAAACAAATTTGTTATTTTGTTAGAACAATAAGAATAATAACAAATACTCTGGGTGATCTAAGCCATTTGGGTTTAGAGGCTGGGGCTTTGTGCGAAGTTCTTGGCAATACAGATACAGAGCTGAGGCTGGAATACTGTCGTATACCAGCTGCATAGATGTGAATGCTTATCTAAAATTTCCCACTAAATTCATAGTAATAACTAAAATGTTAGGATACCCATATTTGTGCAACTGTGTAAAGTGATTGTGGTAAGTTGCATTCAGTAAACACTAATAATCAGCTACTGCTTGTTGACTAAAAGAAATGTGCCAGACATACAATTAAATATTTGGTTAATGCTCTCATCTGATAATTCATAATGTTGAATGATGCAGGCTACTTTTCTATTGATCAATTTTTTAAGACTAATGACGTTTTTGGACATTATCAGTTCAGAATGCTAGGAAATGAAAAGTTATATGATTGCATTCAAGTCAGACTTCCATAGTTAATATACATAGCTACCATAATTCTAAATAATAGAATTGCGAATTAATCATCAACCATTGATTAATAACAAAATCTATTTTGGTATATCTTTAATTGACATTCTTCCTTAATGTTACTGATAGTGTAATCCATTTGTCTCTCTCTCTCTCCATGTGTGTGTGTGTGTGTGTGTGTGTGTGTGTGTGTGTGTGTGTGTGTATGGATATAGGTATATATTTTGATATAACTGGATTAGTAGATAAAGCTGAATAGATGTGGGATAGATATAAAGAAAGATAGATGATGATAGAAAATAGGTAGATAGATAGATAGATAGATAGATAGATAGATAGATAGATAGATAGATAGGTTTGGCAAGTTTATTCCAATCTGTGAGCACCAGTGTACTGTGAACCCCAGACTGGTATATGACATTTGATTCATTGAAGCACACATATCAATTCACACTGAACTCTGAGTCTGATCAAGAGTCATGGCAATGGTTGTGAAAATGTCCTTCAGATGAAGTTAACTAACTTGATGATAAGGCCAGTAACAAGTGGGAAGACGTCAATAGAAATCAATTCATAAGAGTCACTAGATCAGGATTCTGCTCAAAATAGATTCCTGTGAGATGTTTACACATCCATTGACTGTATTTTATTTCTTAGGCCATATTTATACCTAATGGAGCTTAAAGGATAGATGCTATCAAAATGAACTTTCAGAAAGATTAAAAATTTCAATTGATTTCTATACTTCTTATTCTGGTTGTTTATTTCCTCCCAATGATCCTTGTATTTCCGTGGAATACAAGGTACCTCAGACCTTGAATGTTTGAAAAGATTGATGTAGGGAAAAAAATACACTCATGGAATGGCCATTAGAAAAAAAAAAAGTAAATTTGAGTAAGGAAGAAAATCAATTCCAGGAACTTTTAAAAGTATTTAAATGGTTTTCAGCTGAGGAGAACAAAGTAAGTTCAGAAGAACATTTAAAGGCCAATGTAAATATAATTAGCCCTTCAAGTTCTACAAGTAGCTTTTTCCTCAAATCCTCTCCTCAAAGAATCCTGTAGGGTATTTACTTAAGATCTTGAGGGTAACAGCTTTTAGTACTGTGGAATGTCACAGCTGGAGGTGCTATTTAAACTAACTCGCCCACCAATGCAAATGCAAGTTACAAATAAATAAATAAGAAGGAAAATAAAGAACTTTCTCAGAGCTTTGGAAGCAAACAAGGAAGAGATACACTTTACTAACAGTTTTCTACTGTTTCAATGTCTTATGTCAATGTTTCAATGTCAATGTTTTATTTTATAGTAGAGAACAGTCAAAACCAGTTCCTCTATACACATCTTTCCTGCTTCTTATATAGAATGTGTGATTCATAGCAATTTTTTTTTTAGAAAGCAAAGACATCCTTCCTTTATTTTCAGATTGAGACATAGTCCCCCAGTTTTTATTACAATCTACAGCACAGTGTGGTGATCCCAAAGCTGCCACTTCCAGTAATACAGAACTTCACCTATCCTGATAGGATAGGCACATGGTTGTCAACTGATTCTTCCCCTTCCAGCTACATCTCCTTTCCCAGAGAAGATCTTACATGTTGACACCTCAAACTTAGGGCTCAGGGAAAGCTAAGTTTTGAAAACCAGTGTTATTTACTCTCTTCCTATCAGACAATGGAAGCTAACTTGCTCTTTCAGGATAAGCTTCAGGACTTGGAACTTGAAATCCACAGGTAATGACTTTCCTAAAATTGACACATGGATGAGAATCAGAAGTGTATGAATTAGGATGGTATAGACAAACAGAATAATTCAGAACTCACTTCTGTACCTCATCTAGGGCCTTGTTGGTATTTGTTCTTATGGAATTTTGGCTTGGTTTCATTAGCTAGCTGAACAGTGTTTGTTGTGTTTAGACTTCTCAGTAAATAGTCTACTATCTGTCTTTGAAATTTGAGGATTCTTGGCACCTTTGCTGTGTTCCTTTACTTCTCAGATAAAACTAAAATAAATAACATGAAATTTTAACAACTTATGATAAAGATAGTTATGCTATCAGTATTTGAAAGCTATGTTATAATATATTATGATGCCTACAGGTGGATTTTAAGGAGACAATTTAGGTCACTGCTGTACATTACAACTAAATAAATATAAACTCAGGGCCTTTTAACTTATTAGAGTTCACGCATTTCTCTCAAACAAATGATGAAAACTAAGAATCTGCATCTTGGAGTTGAAAACATCAGCATTTTGGTTCTTCCATATCTACCAACACCACTCAGCCCTGACTACTTTGCATGCTCGCCCTTCCTTCCTTCCTTCCTTCCTTCCTTCCTTCCTTCCTTCCTTCCTTCCTTCCTTCCTTCCTTCTTTCTTTCTTTCTATCTTTCTTTTTTTTTAATAGTCCTCTTAATGTTGTCAGCATGCTCAGGGGTGTGGGGTGTAGGGTTACCAAAAAAAAAAAAAAACAACCCCAAAACAGCCCAAAAAACCAAACCAAACAAACAAACACACAAACAAACAAAAAAACCCTAAAACAGAACAAATAAAATACCACTAATATTATAACTAGCTCTTCTGTTTTCTTGGCCTTTCTCTCCCTTTCCCTTTGATTCCCTTTTCTTCCTTCCTTTTCCAGCCCTCTTCCTTTATCTTCACTTTCCTTTTCTTTTTTTTGCCTTCTTTTTTTAAAATAACATTTTTATTAATAATTTGAGTTTCATACAATGTACCTCAATAACCTCTCTCTATATATATATCCTTTTTAATTGTTATTGTATAACTGAAACAATATAAATAGAAATTGTTAGTGAATGAAAGTCTAAAACAGTGACATGTTTACATATCACAAACTCACCACTCCCCACACACAAATTCCTTATTAGTTTCAAAGGAGAAAAGAATAAATGAGAAATATGACTGATACCACCTTAGTCAGAAGATCACCATTCACTTCACCGATGATGGTGTCATTCAAATTGAAACACGGGAAAGTTGTAGGAGGAAGTGAGGCCTCCCTAAGCACCAGCTGCCAGGATTTAAAACAGGGGCAGTGGTCGCACAGATGTGAAAGCTGATACCTAGGAACAGATGACATCACGAGAGCCAAGCAGCAAAGGACATTTCACTAAGATCATGCTCAAGAAAAGAAGGGGAGCAGGATAGGGAGTGATGAGGAGTCAATCCGGGGTATAAAGTGTGCCTTTTGTCCTGAACAAAGAGAGTTTGCTTGTCCACGCATCTCCCAGAGTCTGGTCTCTTGATTCCTCCTCACTGACTCTTTCCCTGGACAGCAGGGTTATGGGCAGACAGGGCCAGAGGTTCCAGACAGCAGCCAGGAGTGCCCCCAGGGTGCCCCACTAAGCTACAGGAAAGTGATTCAATAAGAAGACAGAAGTCATTTTTATCATGTGTCTGTCTTAAAAAGGTATATCTGGAATCTAATTATGAGTTATAATCAGATAAATCCAAGCGGAAGGATACCCTTTAAAGCAATTTGCTTTTGTCCTCAAAATTATCAAGGTCACAGAAGTCTGTTAAACTTTTCCAAATTGGAGGAGATGAAGAGACAGTTGGAAAATGTGTGCTACATGAGCAGAGGTTGAGCAAGATTTCTAGCAAGAAGAGCATGTGATGCCTGTAAGAAATGAAATGTGCTCTATGCACTGGGTAGGACAAACTACCTACTGTGAGCCTGAATTTCCTTATTTTGTTTCTTACACCACAGTATAGGATGACACCCTTATTTGGAAGAAAATGTTCTGAAGTATTCAAGAGTGAAGGTTTTATATTATACATTTACAACATTTCTGTAGATTCAAAACAATTCAAAAGAAAAAAAAGTTTATTTTATATTTTTTAAATCTGACTTAAACTAAGTTTAACAGGAAGCTATCTATGATATTTTTGACGTGTTCTTTACAAACATTGAGATTCTTAACTAAAGCAATAGAAAAATTGAGTAGGAAGCAACATCGGTTACTTTACAAAAAGACAGAGATAAAGTTTTTGGCACACCTGGAATTATATTTCTACTCACTGATTTTAAAGACTTCTTGTCTTCTGTGTACAATCAAGGAAAAGAAGTGAGGAAAGGAAGGGAATGGTAAGGGAGGGAAATCAAAGGAGGAGTAAAGAGGGGAAAGGGAATTCAGGGAGATACATAGACAGATGTTAGATAGATAGATGATAGATAGATAGTTACACACACCACTCTTTGTGACAGCTTTTCAGGTACATTTACTTCAATGTTAAATATGAAGCCCTAATGAAATATGAACATGTTTAGCAACAGTGTTTGATCCAGTAGCCACCCTCCATCCCCCATGCTCTAGATGGAAGGGTAATTACAGCCCATTACTGAATTACTTGCAGTTATCCTTTGATCTTGTAGTTAATACAGTGAACTCCAATTTGCATAAATTTTATTAGCATATTTCACAGCACTTTCTGATCTTTTCAAGGAATGACTGCTGCCTTGATAAGGAAGACCAACTTAGAATATCCTCTTTCCTTCTGCCATTGCTGGACAAAGCTGGGCTTTCAGAACCAGTGGCAGATACAGAACGAGAAAGGTCCATGATGAAGCAGAGTTGTTTAGTATTATGAACTGGTCCCCAGACGATAGGAATTGATAAAGACATTCTCCATGATGCTGATTTCTCTTGCTCATATGGCTCCATTTTAAAATTGTTTTAATTATTTTTATGAACCTGCTTTTAATTAAGTTGTTCCATGTTGGTGTCCCCATTCTCTAAGGTGATAACTTCAACTTGAAAAAAACTATTGTTTTGCTATTTCATACAATTTTCAGGCTTTAGAAAATGAACAGTGGGCAACCCAAGAACTAAGAGGAACAAAACTGAATCTCTTTTGGAACTCTACAACAAAGAATAAGTTTAGGTAAAAGCATCTCCTGACTAGAAACCTTAGCTTTCTCACTGCTAAAGTAAATATGGTACCATTGCTCTTACTACAAGTAGGAAATGAATTTATAAATGATGTTCAATATCTTTGCACTCTGTAATAGGCTGCCAAAAGATATAACTCTTAACTATAAACTTTAAGTTGTAATTATGTAAAGAGTGCCCCATATACAAAATGTTGGATCTTATTACCAAAGCTTCCTGCAGATGGTATAGAGGATTCTATATATTAAAAATAAATGTTCTAGATTAGTGATCTCTGAATCTCTCTCTGATTTTAAGAAGAGTTTTTTTTTCTACTTTTTTACAATGTGTACTACAAAGAATTGAGAAATAAGACTATTTGAGGCTAATGACATAAATGTCAGTTCTAGTTTTCATTTGATATCTTTATAAGAGACCCTGGACTGCAAGACAGCCTACGAACCTTCCACACCATGCTGTCATTCAAGGGGACCATCATGAGGTCCTGGAGCTCATGTGCAGACCCACACTGAAAGCAACAGCTTATTCTGAGTGCAGGTCAGAGTCTCAGGATTGATGTTGTCTTTTATAGAGTTCCCTGCTTTGAGACAAGCTATAAGACTTTTAATGGACTTAAAAGCTTGGCTCTGATAAATTGCCACTTAACACAAATTAGCAGGTCAGATGAATGATCTCAGAAAAACAGACTCTTTATTTGGCTTTTGATAAGCTCCCAAGTTGGGAGACACGAACAAAGAACATGAAAGAGGGGTCAGCTGAGAAGAGACATATCCAGTTGTTCTTATTTAAAATATGTATCATTCTGATAGTTTCTCAGTCACTGAACACTCATCACTATCTTATTGTAATCAAGGTGCACTAGCTACTGAAGTCTCAAGAGTTGTGCTGAATCTGGTTACAAGCTATTCAATATATGTGCCATGTATATACATAGTGTCAACAATCATCACCAAATGATTAAGTTTTGGAGAACTATTAAAGGAAAATATTGAAAGTGTCATGTATCTATTTTTTAATAATATAGTAATTTCATTGCCACAATTTAACATGCTGTAGTTATTTGGTACCTCTGGAATCTACTGAAGGCTTACTGATTACAGAAAAAAAAAGAATGATTCATTATAGTCAATTTAATCAATTAACTTAATATCACGAATGTGTGGCTGGTCTAGAGCTGAAGGATTTTCTCACCCTGAGAGTGGAAGGTGTTCCACTGCTTCTCCTTTTCTTACTCTGATGAACTCCAGTGAGCATTCACACCTAACAAATCTTCTGTTGTTGACATCCCTTAGATCACTAGCCCCCAATAAGATCTTGCCTCTCCAAGGCATCTGGCCTGGTTGCTGCTTATCTGGTCACTGCAAACATTCAGTTCCTGGGTATGTTGCTCCCTTCCTGAAACTGAGCCATTGGTGCTCAATAGCTTGACTGCCTGGGGGAAGGGACCAGAAAACAGGGACCCACACCTAACACATACCCAAGAGACACACGTACCATAATTTTTGAGAGTCAGAGTGAGAAAATAAATATCAGGAGTTCTTGTTATTACTTATTCTTCTGATCATAAAAGTGAATGTAAGAGTAGGCAACTGCCATAATATCTCTGCATTTTCACAATTACCCCCAAGAAATCTAGTGTAAGTGTTTAGACTTTCCAGGGAACCAAACCCCCAGGGCCCCTCTTTGTGTTATTATCACCTCTTTTGCAGAAACATATATAGCGTGTGTATGCTTCCACAGTCTCTGTGAATTCATGTGTGTTTAAGTTCTGCTATGCTCAGAGAACCTAATTTCCATAGTGCCCCCATTTCATTGGGCTAATATAATCTTTCCACTTCCAGTTCCATAGGGTTCCCTGAGCCTTGAGGTGAGAAATTTTATGGAGACATCCCATTTAAGACTGAATGTTTCACTGCCAAACTCATTCTATGAGGCCACAGTCAGGCTGATACCCAAACAATGCAAAGATTCAACAATGGAAGAGATTTACAGACCAATTTCCCTCATGAACACTGATGCAAAGATACTCATTAAAATACTAAGAAACAGAATCCAGGACCACATCAAAAAGATCATCCAGAATGATCACGTAGGCTTCATCCCAGAGATGCAGGGATGGTTCAGCGTACGAAAATCAGTCAATGTCATCTACCACATTAAAAAAGAGCTGAAAGAAAAGACCCACATGATTATTTCACTAGATGCCCATAAAGCCTTTTACAAAATCTACCACCTCTTTATGATAAAAGTATTGGAGAGATTGGGGATATAGAGAGTATACATAAACATAATAAAGACAATTCCATTCAGATCACATTTACAGGTATATATTTTAGGAAGCTTCTATGGAATTAGAATTCTATACAACCATTAACTGTTGTGGAAGTTTATTTTTAGTGACGTATAAAGTAATTGTTTTATGCATGTGGGTGAGGGGCTACTCTAGGTCTTGCGTTTTTGTATTATTTGCAGGTGTTGGATCCCTGTGGGGTCATTTGATAATGATCTGCACATGGTATCAGAAGAACACCTAAAGAGTTCTGAAAGAATTAAAAACACCTGAGCTGAGATGCTCAGGATTCCACTGTCTAGTACGGCATTGGCCACGATGGTGGTTTTCTTTGCTGAGGTCTGGCATGGTTTCCACATATGAAGATGTCTCCTTGTTTTCCTTGCTGAGTCAACCCAGCAACAGCATACAACTACAATTAACCCTTCAATGGTCCTTAAATTTAGCTTCCCCTTTCTGTATTCCCTCAGTCATTTACTTCTTTCCTCTTCTTTCCCAATTAATCCTCCCATTCCTGACCCATATTTCTTCCATTCATAACTATCTATTCTATTGCCCCTTCCTAAGCAGATTAATCACTTTCCCCATTCCCTTACTTTATATGTAAGTTCTGTGGTTATATAGGTTGTAGCTAGCTTATCAAAGACTTAACAGCTAACATCCACATATAAGTGAATACGTATTTTTACCATATTTTTCTTTGTGGGTCTGGATTACCTCACACAGGATGATTTTTTTCTGGCACTATCCATTACTTGAAAATTCTATGATTTCATTGTTAGCAGCTGAGCAATATTCCATTGTTTAATATGTTGTGTTTTCTTTATCCATTCATCCCTTGATGGACATGTGTGCTTTTTCTAATTTCTGGTTATTATAAATAGAGCAGAATGAGCATAGTTGAACAGGTATCTATTTAGTAGAGTGCTATAGCTAGATCTTGGGGTAGATCTATGCACATTCCCCTTAGGGATTGGCTGATTTCCATAGCAACTGTTTAAGTTTGCCTTCTAACCAGCAATGCGTGAATGTTCCCTTTACTTCTCATCCTGGCCAACATGAGCTATTATTTATTTTATTGATCTTGGTCATTCAGAAAGGTGGAAGATGGAACCTTGGGTCCATTTGCTTGGAATATCTTTTTCCATTCTTTTACTCTGAAGTGATGTCTACCCTTGATGTCAAATGTATTTCTCGGGTACAGCAGAAGGACGAATTCTGTTTTAATATCCAAAATTTTTTTTTCTGTTTTGTTGGGGGAAGGGTCGAGACTGTTATTGTTGAGAGTTATTAATGACCAGTGTTTACTGATTCTTGTGATTTTGCTGTTGTGGTGTGAGTTTTCTCCCTCTTTTTATTTGCTGGTTATTTATTCCTTGTAGTTTGTGGATATGGTAGTAACTTGAAATTGAACTTTTCCTTCTAGTACCTTCTGTAGACACAGATTTACAGATAGATAAGGCTTGAATTTGGTTTTATCATGGGATGACTTTCTTCATTGTATTCAAAAGTTTTGCAGAGTATCCTAGTCTAGACTGGCATCTGTGGTCTCTTAGATTTTTTTAGAACATATGTCCTGGCCCTTCTTGCTTTTAGAATCTGCAATGAAAAGTCAGATGGTACTCCAATAGATCTGCCTATACATATTATTTGGTCCTTTACTCTTGAAGCATATTAATCGCCTTTATTCTGTGTGCTTATGTGTTTATTATTATGGGCTGAAGGGAATTTTTTTCTGGTCCAGTTTATTTGTTGTTCTGTGTATTCCTTGCAACTTTGTTGGAACCTCATTCATTAGGTTAGAAAAATTTTCTTGAATGATTTTGTTGAAAATATTTTAAGTGCCTTTAACTTAGTTTCCTTCCTGCATTCCTATTTGTAGATTTGCCCTTTTCATAGATCCAAATTTCCCCAATATTTTGTGCCTGAGTTTTCTTCCTTTTTAGATTAGATTTTATTTTGACTGATATGTCCATTTCTTCTAAATTGTATTTAATGCCTGAAATTCTATCTTCTATTTCTTGTATATTGTTGGTGAGGCTTGCCTCTTAATGTTCCTTTTTGACTTCCTAAGTTTTTTATTTCCAGTTTTCCCTCAGTTTGGATTTTTCTTATTGATATTATTTCCACTTTCATGTTCTAAAGAGTTTTTCTCCTATCATTCCACTGTTTATTTCCAAATTTCATTAATGAATTTATTCATACCTTCTTTAAGCACCTTGACCATATTCATAATAGATGTTTTGTAGTACTTGACTTGGGTTTTTGCTATACGGCATCTCTCAGAGACTACTGTAGTAGGGTTCTTAGGTTCTACTGGAGAATATTATCCTAATCATTATTAGTGGTGTTTTTACACTGGCATCTAGGTATCTGGGTTTTGGATAACTATAATTCTAGGTGCTAATAACTATTCTTGTTATTACTGGGTAGGCAATTTTTTCCTTAGTTTCTGTTGGCCTCTCTAGTTCTTAGTAGAGCATGGTGGCTGTGGGTCGCTTGGTAGGGAATGTTTCTGAGATTATGCCAGCTTTGTCCACTGGAGGTCCTGGGCAGAATATGTTTCTAGGTATTAGGAGCAGACACTAAGAAACCATAGTGAATGCCTGTAGTCCCTGCACATGGGAGGTAGTAGTATAGGTGGAAACAGAACCCAGAAGTTGAGTTCTATGTCATACTTGGCAACATAGACTTTTAAAAACAACTTGGGTTACAATAGAGAAAGATATAAAGATACAATACAGAAAGATATATAATTAAAAGAAATATCAGAAGACATTGTCAGTAGAGAAAAAGATGCAGCCCAGAATATTATCATGAAAATATTTACTAAATAATATATCTGATAAACTAATACCCAGAATATATAAATAACATATAAAATTTTTCAAAATACAGACACCCCAATTCTAACAGGATTCATGATTTACATAGATATCCTCTCTCAAATAAGATACAACATATCTAATAAGTACATGAAAATGTGTTCAAAATGTGTATGAACTAGAGTGACACAGATTAAAACAGCTACAGGTTCCTGGCTTTTCCCAATAAATTGGCTCTTGTCAAAAAACAAAATGAGAAGAATGGAGGTCTGGAGATGGATGATGGGGATGGTTCCCTAACATTGTGGATTATTTAATACTGCCGAACTCTGCACTTAAATTTGGTGAGGATGATAAATGATTTATTGTATATTTTACCAAGACAAAAAATTAAATTGACAAAAGTGGTAAGAATGATGAAAACGTTATTTAAATGACTGAGAACATCAGGAAAGTTCACTGTTGGAAGTAATCTAATCCCCTTTTCAAAAGAATAGAAACTAACGTGTGTAAAACTCTCAAATCTGTTAGATGCTAACTGTGAATGGCTGCTAATTCTAGTACGGAGGTCTGTTCCATAAGCAGTGAGAAGAGGAAAGTCATATTAGATCTTGAGTAGGAGGTGATGCTGCCAAGTGCTGGTGTTTCAGGCAGCAGTGTTGTTGCTGGTGAGACTGATATTATGCAATGCTGGAGAGAGTCATGTGATCATGGCGGTCTGGTAGTCCTAGTGATGTCACAGGTGCTATAGACATAGGAGTTTTGGAGGATTTGAAGGAGACCCAAAGGAAGAGTGTGCAGACAGATATAACTTTGTCTCAATTATGAAAAATGAAAGATCAAAGCAGAATAAAAATTTTAATGGGGAGTTCAAAGGGCAGAAAATTACAGAGGAAGAGAAGATAAGTTACACTGATACCACCATAATATTTCATGGTAGTTCATGGTGTGAAGGAGAATTTTATTCTCCAATATACTTAAGCAAGTAATTCTAATATGCTTTTCATTGCCATCACGATATTTAAATCATTGATTTTTATATAAAGTAAACACAAGTAATTGGATTTATTCAAATATGAACCTTTGGGGAAAATGATCTACGTACTTCCTCCCACTCTCATGGAAATGACAATTTGTGATTTAGCAGCTTCTCCTAAATAATATATCGAAAATAATCAACTTGTAAAGAGGAAAGACCAGCTTTGGCCTATGATTTTAGAGGTTCCAGTTCATGATGGCTTGGTTCTGTTGTTTTAGGCTTGTGAAAATGGAGCACCTCATGATGGGTAGCAAAACTATTCACTTCATAGGCAGAAGCAGGCAAGAAAGAGGAAACCAAACAGGGGACTCAAGATGCTCTTGAAGAACACAGTGGCCCCGATCTCTTAAGATCCCTCATTACACCCCAGCTCTTACGGATCACACCACTACACAATAGTTTCACGCAGAACAGCCTTTGACACATGGCCTTTGGTGAGAGAAGAAGGGCCTTGTATGAAGATGTAAACTGTAGCAGGATGCTTAACAAAAAAAGAGTGCTTTCTTTCCTCCTCTAACATCTCTCAAACACATTTTAATGGCCTAGGGCGAGCAGTGGCACGAGTGAGAAAACGGGGAAGGAAATGTTGAATCCCTAGTTGAAATGTGGCAAGTCCTGTCCTAGCATCACTGTAAGGTTGGGGGAAGTGAGACTGTGCTTCACAGTGGTGCTGGGGAAGGGGAGGCTCGTCAGTTTTAAAGTGACATTTGGAGAAAGGAAAATTAAAATAAGAAAAAAATGAAGCTAAGAAGTGGGAAGGAGTTGACAGCATGAGCTAAGAGCTGTAGACTTAGCTCAAGGCCAGCAAAGTCTTCGAGACTACTTTCTTCAATCAGAATTTTATATACTCTCATTCTCAGTGATTAAGTGACAAACTCACTAAAGTCAAGTCAGCTAGGACCTCTCAGTCCAGCACTTTTTCATTTGGGGTTCTATGAGAGTAATATGGAGGAGAGGTTTGAATTGTGGTACAGTGTAGTCAGGTTTAATCTCCCCAGCAGTCATGTGCAGATACAGAGAACCTCCCAGGGACATCATGCTTAATTTCTTAGACTAATGATTCTCTGTCACTGTCTTTAAATTAGTAGTGAATTTTGAACATGCTAATTTTTGTTCTAAGCATCTAAAACTAAATCTTAGCTTGACTGACCTACAATTTTGACCTCACTTAACCTGGAAGGTAAACAGGTCGGTGGAAATGGTGACTTGTTGCTGGTCATGAAATTGTCCCTTAATGTCCTGTAGAATTAGATGACATGAAAAGATCTGGGCCTTAATTATAAGCTATGCAAAGATATACTCTATGTACCCAGGACTGGGAACAGTATTCATTGTTGAATCTTATTTAGAGAAAGCTTTGGTAGAGATGCCAGAAGATCTGTTTTACTAGAGTGTGCTGGATGCTTTTGGAGAGGGTAATTTTCAGAGCTTTGGTTTAGTTTGCTTTATTTAATTTTTTTTATTTCCTAAAATGAAATTTGGAAACCAACCCAAAATTTCATCCACTGCAATTGGGGGAAAAGGGGAGTTAGCATTGCATCAGGATAACCTGATAATTTCAGAAATCACTGTAGAAATATTGTAATCCATACCATGTGGCATAGATTATTATTTATCATGGCCCATTACTCTCATCTCCATGGCATAATGGAGCTTGGAAAGTAATATAATTGTTTGAGGTACATGACTTGTCATAAAAAGAGGAGACGGCATCAGCTTTTCCACCTGAGTACAAAACGTCAAATTAAGGTCCTGAGTAAGCAGTCAGGCTGTGATCAGATTCATCCTTAAGGCAGACAGAAGACATACAATAGATAAATATTACTTTAGAAATTAAAATGAGGTAATGCATATAAATTGCATGTTGAGATTCTATTAAATGAAATATTACTAATATTAATTTGGAACTGGTGATCTTGAGGAACCTTCAAAGTATTGGAACTCAGATTCCTACATCCTTATGGCCTATTCCTAGGCTCTGGAGCACTTCTCAGATTTTTTTTTTTTTTTTTCTGATTGGTATGCATTTGGAGTAGGGAGTAAGAAGAGCCAGAGAGCATTTGCTTCCACCAAGGGGGAGCCATCTCATTCCAGATCTAGTACTTTGCCCAGAGAGCCCAGCTATACATATTCACAGCATCCAGCAGCTTGCTCTGTCCAGACCAAAGATGAATTATTGCCCGGGTCCCTCACATTCTGCTCTCAAGCTTGTGTGGCACTGTAGCAGAAGGTGTAGGGAGGTGTTTAGGGTAGGGAGGAGGCTGAGATGGAAACAGATGGTGCTTTGGCAGAGTGATTAAAACATTAGATATCTGTTTTAATGAATTGCCCATCCAGCAGATAAAATACTGCAATAGTGAGACCCAGTCTCCTCAGCCAGCAATTGTGATCTTATTTACAGAATATGTTTGCTCCTGGTGAAACCATGTGTTTTATACTGTGCCTCCAACTGTCATATATATATATATATTTTTAGAATTAGAAGATGAGAGAAAAAACACATAGATAAATCAGAAGATATAGACTGACAAACTCCTGCTAAGGCATGTTCCAATCAAAGAAGTTCAACATATATTCTAATTTTCTGTGTGATCTTTGGCAAGTCACCTAAACTCTCTGGGCTGCTTTTCCTCCCTTTGGAAAAAAAAGTTGACATTCTCTTCTCCTAGCTACCACTAAGTAACACAGAGGAGCTGAAGTTCAGATCATAATTCACTTTGGAAGAAAGATACTATGGTAACCATTGAAATGTGTTGCAAAATGACCAGCAGGAAATGAAAGTAATCCAATGTGCAACTATTGACCTTCAAGCTCAGAGTGATTGTTATGCATTTCTGAACTAATACTTCCACCTGCAAATTAGGAACTATTACAAGTAATAATGATTTAATGTCCTCTACTTAGTGGGAGGACAAGAAGAAACCCACTGACATTCCCCTGCCTGCAAAAGCTAATTTGGAGTTGTATATTAATTAACTGTATTGATGCAGAACAAACCAATCAGAATTATGAAATCCCAGGTTAATTCTAGATTGCTAACTTGGGGGAAGCGCAGTGAGGTACTTCTCCCTGGATTTGACAGTTTCTAATGTTTCTATTGCGTTTATACACATTCTAATTTTAGAATAACCAACTTCTCAGTAAACACAATTTTCTACCTCACAGCATGTATTATAGAAGGCTGATTCTTTATAAAGCAGCAATAGCTGAACCTATCACAAAATTCTTGGAGATAAGTTTAATGGTCATCTAAGTTAATGATAAATCACCCAGCACTGTAATAATGCTAGCTATCTAGTCATTATTATTGCAATCACAAGGTTTTCTTTTGATGACTCGTAAATGAGATTGAAAGATTGATTACATTAGTAGTTTCATATTTGAAGGAATGTTTGTATGAGTGCATATTAACAGTGTAGGACAATTGGTTGCCTTACCGTTTTCCATGCATGCCTACGGTGAACCCTGATATTATTCATCCTCCAGTTCCCTCTCTTAGGCTCCTCCCAACTGGTCTGTCCTCACTGCCAAAAAAAATTCTCTTTCAACTTTCATGTATGTGTGAGTCTTTCTCTCATTTCAATGCAGATACTGCCTATGGGAGAAAGCATTCTATATTTGATGCTATATTTGTCTTTCTGAGCCTGACTTATTATTCTCTTTAAACACTCCTTCCTAACCTGTCAGAAAACAGAACTCTCACCTGACAACTGAAAAAACTATCTTGAACATGGAACTCTGATTAGTTTTCTTTATAATAAGAAACATTAAAGTATGTTTATTACTTTATGCTTCAAACTTTAAACTTTAAAATATATTTACTAATTATGACTTAGTATAGAAGTTTAAAAAAAAAAATTTGTATGATCACATAGATTGAAGTTCACGTTATTTTGTCACTTGAGTTTCAATATGCTTTCTTGAGTGGGCAAGAAAGGAGCGGGTATGTCTCTAATTGAATTGCAATTTCAGACCCTGAAGAGACTGCTGCATGTTCACTTTGAGAATTCACGATTCAGTCAGTTAAATGAGTTGCATAAATTTGAACATAACAATTTCCAATTATATGTCTATTAAAATCCCAATAGATCTACTAATTAGTAGGCAAATTTTGTCTGAAAATAGTTTTGATGCCATTTTTACATGACAATAAATCAAGATAAGTTTTAGGTATATATTGGTTTTTCAAGACAGGGTTTCTCTGTTGTAACTCTGGCAGTCCTGGAATTCATTCTTTAGCTCAGTCTGGCCTTGAACTCACAGAGATCTGCCTGCCTCTGCCTACTAAGTGCTGGGATTAATGGTGTATAGCACCACCCAGTTAGGTCACGAATCTTAAAGGTCCTAAGTCACAATATATATTTAGGATGCATTTTGGGTACATTACTACCAGTTTCACAAACTATATTCAGAAAACAGAAACAAAAACAAACAAACAAACGCTAGATAGAGAGCTGGAAATCATCCAATTGGGCCACTGCTCTTTTTATTTAGTCCAGTTGCTTATTCAATATATTTGAACTTTTTTGCTCTAAATTAGAAAAGTGTAGAATGTTTTAAACCAATGAACAGAGTCTTGAATCAAATGAGATATTAGAATGTAAGACTAAATGACATATGGTATGTTACCTTCAATTTTGTAGTGCCATGTTTTCATGAATTGAGTTTGATTGAAGAAATGAAAGAAAATCTCTGACGGTCATGTGGGAGTGACAAATTTATAAAGTAGGCAGTTTTTCAGTGCTATATCTTTGGAGGTGAAATTCAAAGTGTTTGTAGGTTTTCTTCTTTTTATTTATATTTTTTTATTTTAGGTAACTTTCATCTTTTTTCTCTAAGTGTAACTGCTATACGGGATTCTGTTAAGCAATAAATCTTGAACTTCAAGGAAAGAAGAGAAGTGACTAAAAGCATTTCGGGGCCCAGACCTATAGTTGCTGTTGTTATTCATTTTTTTTTTCCTTTGTCAGCATCACTTAGCAGGAATTTGGTTTAACTAGTGTTCACACAGTTGCAATAAGTCATGTCACTGTGTCTTAAGAGTGTCCATGAAACATTTTGCTAAAAAGTTACTAATTTCACTTTGCTTCACTCCTAATTTGTGTTTATCACATAGACTGTATTATGACCTATTTAAAGATGAATATTTTGTCTATGAAAATGTAAGCATTCTGCAGTGAAAGCTGCACTTTTGTTCTCTGTTTCAACGTGTATTTTGTTACCGTGCAACATAATGGAGTGCTGTTATATATAAGAGGTAAGCTTACTTATCTGGGGAATGTAAGTGAGCATCATCTCATTATTGAATCTTTGGCCTTTTGTGACAAACACAAACAAAAGGACTAAGTGTATAACTCACTTCACCCTGCTTGAATTTCTCCTGACAAAACTGAAAAAGAAATTCATTCTACTTACAAATTTAAACATTAATTAAAGTAATGTCTTATTTACCATAACTGGAGACAAAACTTTGCAAGTCATGGGCTCAAAAGAGTGTTCAGAAGCTATATGACAGATAGATGGATGTATTTCCTATTACATGTAACTCTCAAGTCTTGTACAATGGGGAAAACAGTTTCCTAGTCAAATATGAGTCAAATATGTTTTAGAGAACCAGTGAAGTTGTACATTCTGAACAGTTTTCACTGCTAAATCATTTTTCAAGTAATAGACCAAAGAGCTTTATGGACCAAATTTAATAATGAGAAGATAATGAGTAATGTGGCTATTATATTCGTGCTATTGAATTTTAGAGGCATCTGAATGTGTGCAGGATGGTGTTTGTGGGTATATGTGTGCAGAACATTAAGAAAGGCACAAATTCCTGCATTAAATAAACCCAGATGATTTATGGCTTCCTTGTGTAAACAACAGAGTTAAAGGGCAGACCTTCTTCTACAGGTCACAAGTGATACAATTCTTGATTTATTTTGAATGGTATAAATACAAGCTTTAAAAGTATAGCATGTGGCCACTATCTTTTGCAGAGACAGAAAATATCAGTCTCCAGAGTGACAACTGAGTGGGGACCATCTTCATTCTGTCTGTAGAACCTGAAACAACTCAATAAATATTTGCAGAAAGTACAAAAACATACATTAAGGACTATTGCATTCTGTGGCCATAAAGTTGCTCACTTATCCAACAGACCAAAACTTAATTATCTTCCAAGGCCTGGATCCAAAATTGCATTTCCTCTTTGAGCACAGTGGGAGGAATCAATAAATATCTTCCACATGATGAAAAGAATAATAAAAATGAATGTGAATACCATTATTAAGCCACCAATGTGTGCCAACCCTTCTAAATAGAGTCACTCTAATGCTTATAGCATCTTTTAAAGCAGACTTCATTGTCCTTATTTCTCATTTGAGGAAATAGGAGTTCAGAAAGGTAAAACTGTACTCATGTTTACTTAGCTAATAATTAACAGGCCCAGAATTGGAAATTGGTTTCACTTAAAGACAATGCTGTTCCAACTCTCTTCTGCTGCTTCTTGTATGCAAAAATGGGGAACTGTAATACACTAATTTAAATAGGTGCCATTTGCATTATTGAGCAGCTGTGTGGCTCTCTAAATTGACTGATCTAAACTGTGTGGAAAATAATATCAAATCCATATTAATTATAAATGCATGCCCTTGTGTTTTAAGAATGGGGTAATTGATGAGTAGGGCTGAGCTAAATTTTTAGTAAGCGATAAATGTTAAAACCTTTCACAGGGAATCCAATCTCAGCCATATTAATATGTTGGCATTTGAAATCTTGAAAGAATGTTCAAAATATTTGATCCAGTATTTGATAATGAGAGTGTTTTTGCATTTTGGACAGGAACGGCCTGAGAAATGGCTCAATATTTATCATCTTGCTTTCCTACGGCTAAAGGCAAGTCTCACTCCTGTCAGAAATGCCACAGCACATTATAAAAACCTCTTCTGTGAATTTGAAATGTCTCCCTTTGCACGGAACACCTGTAAGCTGCAAACTGATGGTTATTAAAATCTGTATTTATGCTAGTGTAAAAATAGTTTTCCAGTAGACACTTGTGTAGGTCATGTGGTGTAAATGTGATCTGTAGATTACTCAAATCACACACTAGTTTCAGAGATTAGTTATTCTTATTTTATTTTATTATTTTTCAAGACAAGATTTCTTCTCTGTTGTAACTCTGAGTGTCCTGGAACTCACTCTGTAGACCAGGCTGACCTTGAACTCACAGAGATATGCCTCTCTCAGCCTTCCTAGTGCTGGGATTAAAGGCATGCACCACCATTGCCCAGCTGACTTGTTCTTTTACTAGTGGTAACAGTGAGCATGTACAGAGGGCTCTTGAACTATAAATTCACATTACCACTCACTTGCTTCCTCATCAAAACCTGGCATGCAAGTATTACACTTCAAAATTGGTTTAGACTACAGGTTCTTTAGTTATAGGGGGGCATGTTTGAATATTCCTACTGTCACTGACTAGCTGTGTAAACTCAAGTTATTTTTATATATGTATGTAGACTTCTCTGCAAACAGTCCTCAGGTTTGGAGGACTAATTTAGTCAGTTATGGAAAGTAACTAAATTAAAATCCGGCACAAACTGAATATGCTGTCTATCTAGCTCTGATAAGTCCATTATTACTTTCAAGAATGGCATTGGCAGAGGATAGAGAAGATAAGCAGAAGAAATCTTTCTCAAAGCTGAAGTTTGATTTGCCATCAGAAGAGCATAGGAAAATATTTTCTTGTTGAAAGTATGTAAGTGGCCACCAATGGAAGCAGGTGTTTTGGAGGGAAATGTGTTGATATGACAGATATCAAGAGTGGATATGAAGCTCTTTTTTGACATTTTCATACACATATACAAAGAGTTTTAGGTATTCTTATCCACGATATATCCTTTCATCTTCCTTCTTTCTTCTGAAATATTCCTTCCCAACAAGCACCTTTTGTAATTTTATGTCCTTTGTTGTGTATGACCAACCCACTCAGTTCAATTAAGGTTGCATGTGTGAGAATGGCAGGCTGTTTATTCATAGGAACATGGGATACTTGTCACTGACTACACCACTGAAAACATTCACACTCCTCTCAGCTACCACTAATTGTCACTTGTTCCCTAGCGAATGGATGATTCTTGTGAGCCCTTCTCTTTCCATTGCAAAATGTTGACGGGCCCAATCTTGTGTAATTCATGTGTGGGTATCCACATTCTCTGTACACTCAGAAAAACAACTGGCATGTTGTGTTCAGAAGATTCCATTTTATACATATATCCCCATCTTTTTCTTTTCCATCATTTCTAATCCTTCTTCTGAGATGTTTCTTGCATCTTGGAGTAGATGGTATAGCTACTACATTTAGGTTAATTACCCCATCCTCTCCAATTCTCTGCATTTTGACATGTTAAGAGTCTCTGCATTGATCACCTGCCACAAAAAGAAGTTTCACTGAGATTTTTAGAAACAGAACTAATATATGTGTGTGTGTGTGTGTGTGTGTGTGTGTCTAGAAGGAGTTTTGTAACATGTCCATTTAACAAAATGATAGTAGTGATCTGTTCTCTATTGCCTGTTATCTTCCCAGTCACAGAGCTTGACCAGGTTTATAGTACAAGGAATGAATGCCCACCTGTGGAGTGGGCCTAGAACTTAATCAGAAAGCTGATGATTACCCCTGTCTCAGTCAAGCCATTATTGCATCAATGAGTACATCTTGCCAGTCCAAGGTTCATAACTGGGTAAAATTGTTGATGACTTTTCTCCTCCAGCAGCCTGCATAGCACTATCGAGCACTCCAGGAACTAGCCTGGAAGGAGGAAGTTTCTCTCTACCTTGGTTACAGTTTGATTAGAGAAGGCTACCTAAAAATGTATCAAGCTAGAACTTTTCTTTCTTGCAGAATAGCAGCTATGTTAAAGAAAAAGCGTGGCAGTGAGTAAATTAAAAGAGCAACAGTTTTTAAAGTCAGTGTTTCTGAATATGTGTGTGAAAGAGGGAGTATGTTCCTTGAAGACAGAATCAGAGGGATGGGAGAGCAGGTAGTTCATAGGTGATAGCCACAACAAAGAACAAAAGGCGATCTACAGTATCCTGACAAATGTCAAAATTAATAAGCAGCAGATTTTGAGGTTGACCTTGAAGGAAGCAGCCTACCCATTCACGCACCTTTAACCATAATCTCTGGAACAGTAAGAATGAAAGAACGAAACTATTTTCACATGATTGAAAAGGCAGGAATTGTTTTAGGAACTGTGGGTGGTTATGTGTAGGAGTTTTTAAAGGGTTGGGCTCCTTTGTATAAGGAAAATAAATAGAAGAGCAAGGTTAGGCATACATGTGTTATACAGGATGAAAGATGAGACTAATGTGAGAAGAAAAGAAATGCAAGCCTGTTTACCTAGGAAAAGGAAAGTTTGGTAAAATGAGGTAGTGAGTGGGAAGTGTTGGGGGGCTGCTGAGGAAGCACACTCTTCAGGGTATACTTCCTTCCACAGAACACACTTGTACAGTCTCTAGCAATATGGACGGTACAGATGTGGAGTGGATTCTACCTCTTGTGTTTAAAGTATATACCCTTGAAGACAATATCTAATAAAGAAAAATAACTCACTATACCAATAGGTTAGAGATTATCAGTATTCTGGTAGCAAAAGGGAGGAGAAGTTAGCACCCATAGGCTCAGAAGATACATGCTCTTATCCTGTCCCATCCTTAGCAGCCCTTCTTGTAGATCATGATTTTTTTTCATCTCTGAACAACAATAGGTCTGGTGATATTGTAGGATTTGAATATATGTGATATTTTAATTTTTGATTATATATTAGGTCACATAGATCATTTTGTTAACCACCAAAAGCCATGCCTAAGATTATTTATTTTGAAATAATCTAGGCTTCAACACAGACCTTTTTGGTAACCTTCAAAAATTCTCCTAAAGAGCAGCAAGCTTGAGTAACCTCTGATTTATTTTTCCTTTTAAAGTTGGTGATAAAGATAGGGTGAAAGATGCTTATTTTCATTTTCGCTTCCTAAACTTCATTGCTTTATTCCTATAAGTTCATTTATAAAGCCTGCCTTCTCCTGGAATACGTAGGATTTGGTCAGTAGATCTGAACTTGCCAAAAAGCAGGCAATTCAAAAACCACAGAGAAGTGACATCATCTGTGTTTATAGTCACTAATCCTACACCTAGTGGTTTCATTTCTCTGCCACTCACCTTCATGTATAGATCTGTAAGTTACCACTGGGAGGGGTTAGGTCAAAGGCTTAGTGTGAAAACAGAATATGATTTGTGAAGTCTCCAGAACTGAATCTCACAAGAATGATAGAAGCCTTGGGGCTAGCTCACTGAACCCCAGTTGCAGTGGGATTTTCCCATTTGATCATTCACCAGGTGTCGTTGTCATTGTCGTCATCCCCCCACCCCACCCAGTTCAAGGAAGCAATCAGGTGTATGTCCATGCAGCTGGGTCTCAGAGCACAGTGTAAAAATGCCTTGCTGCTTTCCTGGCTGAACAGTGGAGGGAGACAGATCTCTGAATTTGCCCTAATGAAATTTTGACCACCATGCGTTGGCTGTAAAATATTAGTTTTATAAAATAAAATATCTATGAATGTCCCTCACCTCCGTGTTACACAGCAGATTAGATAAAAAGTGCTATAGGGAGATAGGGTTAGTGAATTCAGAATTACAAACTTGGGGAGGGAGAAGGAAAGGGGAGATTTGAGACCCAGCAGGCAGAGTGCACAAGGCTGGTTGTATATATCCATCAACAAAAAGTGAGTGAATGAAGGTGTGTGTGTGTGTGTGTGTGTGTGTGTGTGTGTGTGTGTGTGCTTGTGCTATGCGGGGAGAAAGCTGCAAAGGAGAAATGAGCTGTGTACCAGCAAGGCTGTTGGCTCTTGGGATCTATCAAGCTCAAATCTTTTCTATCAAATGACACAGTATTTGCATATAAGAGAAGTATATCCTCTGGGTTTGGTGAGTCATCTCTAGATATTCATGATATGCAATGGAATGTAAAGGTTCTCTAAATCATTGTGATAATTTAGTAGTGAATTAATGACTAGGGGAATGTCTATACTGATCCGTGTCATTATTTTTCTGACTTTTTAAAAAATTCTCAGATATGAAAGTTATAGGAGTGGATAGCCAATTAAATATTTTGATTTCTGACCTCATATCTTTGGAGAAGAGTACAGTCTTTGTAAGCAATTCTTCTTCTTCCCCCGCCCCTTTTCTAGCTTTTCTTAAGTGAATTTCTTATAACTTATGCATTAACCACAGACTGTGGGTATCAACAGGACAGAGCTGACAGTTTGCCTAGCTGGTTCACTCTTTGTCAAAGCCTTAGTCTGGTGCCTGACCCATTATAAGCAGCCACCGAATATTTTCTTCTGTTTAATCCATACAAGATATCCTCCCTTTATCACAGGCAATATCTTCTTAAAAGTGTTTGTCTGTCCCATCCTCATAGATAAACAAAGTATAATTGAGTCTGTCGTGTCAGATCGTGTCATGCTGAGATAGTGCACAGTGTTGAACGTTCCTGTGATGCATTTTGTTCTCAGTACTTGTTTGATGCTGATCTCGCCCCAGCATGCCTTTCATCCTTTGAATCCTGGCAGGACAGTTTTATTTAAGAAAATCATCTTTCTTTCTTTTTTTCTGCAAGACAACAATGGTTTCCAGAATTATTGTTAGTATCTCCACCAGTCTGTGCTAATTCTCAGTCTCTAAAACACTGGCAAAGTGTCTGCTGTTATAGCAGCTGCTCTCATGATCCCAGGTAACTCAGGTTATTTTGCACACTGTGGGTGCATTGACAATGTTTATACCATAAACCAATGTTATACCATAAACAGTATGAAATAGAAGGTATATACCATCCATTTGTGTACTCATTCAACAAATGTCCATTTATACTTTAATTCTTAAACTTACTTTTCTGTTGCTAAAAACACTATGCTTTCAAAGCATTAATTATTAACTATATGATGGACACTAATATAAATGTTCTTTGGAATTATTAATGGATACCTTGCAGGACACCAGGCTGCGCAAGTTTGATTTCTTCATTAATTTATTTTTGTTTTAATTTATTTTGATTTTTCCAGGAGAGAGTTGTGACTGAAAGTAGACATGGTTATATTAAGGAGAATAAATGGATTTGAATTAACAAAAGCAGCATTCTCATTTTTCCCACACCCAAGACTTTGGACAGATGTTAGCAACCTTTGGAGGACAGCATGCAAAGTACTATTATTTAGAAAGGGGTAGAGTACCACTTTGTGGATTCCCAGAGTTGACAAGCAGAGCAGCTGAAACCATGGTGGCAAAGAGACTTGGGAAAATGGAGAGAATGGGCCTGTAAAATGGTTTAGAGGATGAAGGAGACTGCCACCAAGCCGGAGGACCTGAGTTTAGTTCTCAGATTCCACATAAAAATGTAGTGATTTTAGTAAGGGAAAAGTAACTTTAGGAGTCAAATGTACATGGAAGCTTGTGCACAAGTAGATATTACATAGCCACTATTTCATGCTGTTTATGGCTTTAAACATAGTGGAAGGAGTATACTCATTCCCTCAGGCTGTCCCTCTGAGTGCCATATGCAGGGAGCCACACACACTAAACAATTAAAGGATGTTGGGACTGACATTACACTACTGTTATTTGGGTATCATTTGCTATTGCTAAGAATGTCAGCTTACTAAGGCATGGATTAACGTAGAAATGAAGGAAAGAAAATCTGAGGTAAACGAGTCTTAGAAGTTAAACCAAGGATACTGGGATTCAGCACTAAGAGCACAGAATGACCTGCACTCAAATACCCAAGACCAAAGAAGCTGTCCAGTGTGCCCCCTCCCATTAGTACTTGATTGACATTCCATGGAGAGCTGGAGATTGCTATTTCCTTAAGAATGAGTGGATGAGTGGTTATGCTTCTTAACTGTGGCAACTGACTTCCGAGGAGGAGGTTAGTCTACGGCTGAATCACATGAGATCCTCATTACTTTAAAATTCAGGAAAAGAGACACGCTGCAAATGGGAAGCACAGGGCGATTATCCTTCAGTGAGGCCCAGTCCTTTATTTTCATATACTGAACCTTGAGTTTATAGAGGTGTCTATATCAGACACAGAAGAACTTCAGGAAACGTAGGATATTTGGCACCTGGTTTTAATGAGACAGGGATCTTGTCATATTCAGATGTTTTACAATACTATTGTTTAGAAGTTACTATGGTGACCTCAGTCAGTCCTTCACTCTCTCTGAACCTCACTGGCCTCTGTTGTGGTAAGTCACATCCTCCTGAATGCTTTCTCTTCACCCCTTGGTTTACATAACCCAAACCTCCTAATCATCTCTCTCCCTTTCTTGTCTTTCTCAATTTGCATTATGGTTTTAACACTAGTATCCAGCTATGAAGTTGCCTGTGGCCATCTGATTTGGTTTTGCTGTTCAAGTACAATAGGAATGACCTACATAAGTCCAGCCAGCAGATTTTAGAGCCCTGCATTGGGTAAAATCCCCGGGAGGCAGCTACTCCATCAAACCACATGGCAGAGACAGGAAGGCATGGATCTGAGCCTTAACTGACCTGAGGAATATTTGGAACATGAACAAAAACACATTTTTTTGGTCTGAATTCACTAAAACTTGTTTAAATAAAATGAACATTTTTTTAAAATTCAATTTTTAAAGAGTTAATTGTACCAATAATGAACCATAGAGTAAAATATGGTCTTCTGTGTTACTAATAAAACTCAAACCATTCCAGGAACGTTGAGATATTAAGCTTAAAGGAAAGAGGAGGTAGATGGGAATAATGCATATCTCAGACATGGTAAATGAAATTCAAGGAATCATGTAAAAATGAAACTAAAATCCACTTCTCATAGAATAATTATCATTAATGTACTTGAACACAATATAAGCGGGCATGTTCTTCAGCAATTGATTAGATTGCTAACAGGAAATGAGTCACCTTCCATTGGATAAGACAAGCTAGTGCTGGCTGTAGAGCTTTGGGAGACAAAAATGGAAAAATAAACAGAGTAACTCATTTGTTGAAATTTGAATGGTTCCTTCCTTTATGGATACCTCCAAGGCAAATATAGAGCTAAAACTATTTTCAAAATTATCATATTTATGAATGTAAAAGATATAAAGTTTCTGTCTACTTTATAAGTTACAGTACTTTGAACAAGAAGTCAATCTAAAATATTGAAACTCTTTGCATCATACATCCTTCGTCTATAGCTACTTCGTGCTCACAGTGTTTTCTATATCTAATTATTTGTTAATGAAATGAGATTAAGTATTATTTTTCTGTGGACCTTATCTTCAATAAAAGTGCATGTGGGTTTACTAGAAGGAAGTTTACAATTCGAAATAGAAAACAGTTAAGTTCTTGAGTTTGCCATTCTTTAAGGATAACCATGGGGTGAGATTTAAAACTACTCTTTAGTTCATGGTCTCTTGGATGATGTTTCATTAACATCTATTTTACGGAGACAATGTTAGAATGTATTCAAATCTTTATTACTCATAATATAAACAATATGATATAGGTGTGATATAAATCAACTCTCATTTCAGTAGATGATTACTTTCTTTTAGCACAGTAAGGTACAACCCTAAGGCTTCTTAGGGTAAGAAGAATTTATAAATAAATTATTGTCTAGATCTGTCGTCAACAACAACTGTCAAGATTTCCTTCCTCATTCTACATTAACTTCTCAAGTACAAACAAAACCAGGAATGAAAATAATTTAACATTCATTGAGCAATTGAGTATTGGGTACAGTTCTAATGTAAAACTGATCCTGTAAATTATTTTTCAAACTAAAAGGATACTTAAGGCTTTCTTATACATGTTCTACAAATGAAGGAGAAAACACACAGAGAGATTAAGTAGGCCTTCAAACTCTCAACATCTAGCAAATTGCAGTCTGACTCTAAGCTCTATATTTTAAAACATGGCTATAGCACTTTCATTTCTGCTTCTGTGACTGTTTGTATGTGATCAACACCAAAGGTTGCATCACTGTGAGACATGTTTCTTGACTTCATTTCCTTTCTGGTTAGGAAGGTCTCCATTGATCCCCATATCCCATCATTGTATTTTCAGAAAGGACACGGGTGTATCCCAGGAAAAACAAGTGAGCTGAAATTGAAGGTTGTCCATTGCACAACTTCACTCTATTTCCACACAACTATCACTGCTCACTTTTGTGTATTCCCTTCTTCAGCCAAATAAAATATTTGATCTCTTCTATCTGGAGGAGAAGCTCCATGAGAGAAGAATTACTCTTATTTATATTTCCCCTCACTGATTTTCCTGTGCCCTAGATCAGCAAGAGTCACAGACAGAGTGCTCAATTTGTAGACTGTGGGTGAGTGAATAAATGAATGAGTGTGCAGCTTTGGCCTATTCCATGGTATAGTTATCTATATTTTATTAATGCTTGAAGCTCTGGTTTCAAGCCCCCTTCTTCCTCTCACTGGGTGTTCTCACTCATAGTACTTTGCAGTCTGTCAATGAAAAAAAATTTCTAATGTTAGATTTAGGTACAATTTGAAATCATCAAATTTCTCTCTACTAACATAGTATATGGAGAACAGACAGCTAGAGGAAATGATTATTCTAGTCCCTGCCACAGAGATAACAGCCAGTTACTGGCATGAACCAGAAAGAAATTTAGACTACCCTCTGTCCAAGTTTTAATATTCTTTCCAAATAAACAAAGAGCAGTGGATTATAAAGTTTCAATATTCTCAGTATTAGAGTACCATTTGCTACTTATAAATATTTATGGAGATACAGATTAGAGTAAATTCCCATAGGCTACGGTGTCAGAAGACTTGGGATGGATGGACTTGACGGGGTTCATAGGAAACACAATCTCACAATTGTCCAATAGATGGTAAGGGTTGTAAAACTAAAGTCAAAGTGAGCACTTTAAAAAAAAAAAGATTCTGTATTCCCTGAAAATCCATGGCGGACATCATCACTGATAAGGCTGCAAAGCAGTGGGAATCTGATTCAATCTGTTTGAATGAAAGATGAAACAAATGCAGCAAAGTTTTTGAAGCTCCGGCTGACATAATCCCTCTTGTGCATGATTTAGTGAATTTGGCTTCCCTGATATAGATTTGAAAAGAACAAAGTAACAGCCTGTGGATTGCAATGAGAAAATCAGCTTTATAGACAGTAGTCTCAGAAGAAAAGTGAGGTGGGTAAGAAAAGCGATGAATTGCACAGGTCAGACCCAAGTCTGTGTCTACTGCTCTTTGCTTTTGTTTCTCTGAGTATAATTTTGCTCTGCTCACATGCATTTTAAGAGAGAAGATAGCATATTCATATGGAAAACTACAGAGTGTAAATCACTGATGTTGTTATTGTTATAAATGTCTTTTATTTTCCCAAGAGTATTGTGAAGGAAAAGATGTCTTTTCTTATTTTTAATGTGGGTCTTTTGCTACTTGTTTGGGAGGTACTAAGCTTTTCTGAACATCATGGGGAAAATTGAAATAGTGAAGTGGCATAACAAGGGTGAAGTCCAGTATTCTTTCAACTGTACCATAAGATTTAAGCTAATGGCATCCAGAGCTGGTGTTCTAGCAACTCTTCAGTATGTAGCTGAAAGAATTGTAAATAATTTTAAATATGTTTACTTCCCATCCCTGCCACATGTTCTATCTCTTACATTCTCTCTTCCTTATTGCCTCCTTGCTCCCTGCGCGTATTCTTGCACATACAAAAGCTCTCTTATTCTTGCATTGTTCTTTTGATTCTCTGATTTTCTCTTTTGTTTTCTCATTCTGGCTTCTTCTCCATCTCTTAACTCATAGGCATTAAAGGTTACTTGTTCCTACTAGAAGAAATCAGATTGGAGACTTTTATATAATTCAATATTGATATCAATTGGAAGTGATATCAATTATGAGTAATGCTTATTTAATAAGTCCAGTACCAAATGAAGAGAAAAGATTCAAGATTCTGAAATGCATTAGAGTTTACCAATACTTGATTATAATAATGATATTTTAATATTATGTCATGACCAGAAAATGGCAAAAGATATATAGAAACACAGGTAAATGCACAGGTAAATAGATACACACACATACACATTCCACTCAAAGAATGGAATGATGACAAGGAATGGGTCATGGTTACCCAAGGAAATAAAGTTAAAACTGAGAATACAATGCTCATTCATGTAGAAACTGAAGTTTTCTTAAAATACCTCTTCATGTTGTATCCTAATAATTTTTTACTATTAAAGCTGGTGGTCCTGCTCTAGTTAAAATTTCCAATGTTTTAATCATTCAGAATGAACTTAGCACTAGGTTTATTCTATACTTCAGAAGTTTTGTGTCAGTTAATACATAAATTCAAGAACGCTTAACTGTACTTTCAAAACTATAAGGAAATGAAGAAATCAAAACAAATGCACCATTTATTTTTACTTTTACTTCTCTTGCTTTACCTTAGCAGCTGGATTTCTCCTGGAGGCAATCCTCCAGGGCTTTAAAATTCAATCATAAATTGGTACAAAGTCACAGTCTCTAAACCCTTGAAAGGTACAGTTCGTAATTCTTGGTCCTCGAGAAAGGAAATTTACTTTCCAATTGTTAACTGTGAGGCAGACAATTTGGCATCCCCACCTGCCCTTTCATTATATGCAGCTTCATGGTTTTTACTGGGAGAAATCAGAGGTAGCAGCTGGAAGAGACCTACCTCTAATTCTGAGCCTCACTTCTGCTCAATTGCTGTTTCCAAATGAAATGCATGCATACCCTAAGCACCAGGGCCTAAGTTGTGTCTACAATGAATTTTGGTATTACACAGATTCACAGATGTGACCAAACTAATGCAGAATCTGATGTTTTGTGGAAAAGCAAACGTAAATAACATTGTCTAACTGATAGCCATTTTGCACCTTTTGATATTTCTAGTCTACAAAATACACGCCTGCAAACACCACAGTAGATTAACCAAAATTATTGCAATATATTTGCTCACAATGTTTTCAGTAGGTTTGTTATTTGTGTGGGACTGCATCCATAGCTATCCTTGGCTCTAGGCAGCCTATGGGCCACATGTTGAACATCCGTCATTGAAGAATCCAAGCCCTTTCCCATTAGCCACGTTAAATTCCCATTTGATATGTACATCATACCATCTTTCACTTCTGCCCTTTTAAACATCAAATTCCAGGCAACAACTTTGGGGGAAATGGACTGACATGTCTTTTTCAACCACTTGTTTCTCCTTGCTATAACATCCAGTACTGGAGACAAACACTCCTAGAATAGTATTAGAGGCCCAGGGAAAGAGCTGACAAATGGGAGGTGATGAACCCACCATAAACTTTGGGAACTCTTTTTATTCCATAAGCTGCTGTTGTTTTAAGTACTTCAGATGTGGTCCAGAAAAGACAAACAATCTTCTGAAAATATCTCTACAGCAAGGTCCTTCTCCCCAGAACCTATAAAACATTCATAACACCTTCATTGTGCTGTAAATCCTTAGCAGGAGTTGATAACAGCGCATGAATTTTTAATGTAACATTTATAAATGGTTATTAAAACTATCCTTAAAGTAAAGTGTCAGTTTATTTTTAATTAACTGTTGGCTATTTCAGTTCCCAGAAGGCCTGGGGAAAGACCAATAGGCTCACATGTCAATTATCCTTGCTTCTGCTTTTAACCCTTTGTTCCCTGTTATGGGGAATATAAAGGACCATAAGCTTGAAGGACTTAGATGAACTCCGGTTGTAGTCTCAGAACAATTTTATTTCTTACAAAATATTTCTAAATATCTGTCAACTACCATGGCTGCCGTAATCCTGAGATGAGTGTTACTGTTTCGGAGTCCCAGTAGCCCAAGCCAATTCCCTTGTCCCTATTCCTAGCCAGAGAAAAGACTATGCAAAATTAGAGATAGATGCTAGGAAGTTACATGGAAGACAAAGGATTATGCAGCAGACTCAGTAACACTCTGCTTATGTGACCTTGAACATATTTTATGTTTCTGCAACATATGTTTGTAATCTGTAAAGGTAAGTGACATCAAATTTTCTCAGTTTCTTTCAAGTCATGTGAGCATCAAATTATTGGGAGAGAAAAATATATATGTAATTTACTTTATATATTTATATTTATATATATGAATGTATACAATATATATATAAATAAATTAAATTTACATATATATAATTTACAAATTAAAATAAGCTCTCTACTCATACTCATACATCTCCTTTCTCTTTTCTTTCCTATGACCAATAATTATTTTCATAGTCTCCTTTTTTGCCTCCAAGTGCTGACTTATATGTTTCATTCTAACAGAATTCATAAACCAGTGACACCATCTCATCCACATGTTTTAAAGTCTTATTCTTTGAAGGGTTTGGAAGACTTTTTTATTCAAGGTAGAAATCACTTCTGAATTATCCCTGATAATGCCTGAATAACTTCTGATGACAATCCCAGGAGCCAGTTGCTCACTGAACTTTAAAATTAGAAAATTCAGTTGTTACTTAGATAGTTTGCAGTCTTTGAGGACTTGGATTTTCCACATAGATTTGTTCTGTTTCTCATCAAGATGCTTGGACTAAACGTCCCCAGCTGTAGCTCCTTCTCCTTCCATTGCTTCACAGAGATCCTGAGAATATGAAAATCTTGAAAATAGCATATCTGTGGGTATATGTGTATGTTCACATATGTGTACATATAAATATTCACATGTCCGATGTTTAATGGGAACATCTGTTAATTTTCATCAGGCACATAGAACATTAAACCCACTGAGTGGTCAGCCAAATGCCTTGAAAACTCATTTAATACTTGCTCCCCAGGGCCTAGTCTTAAGTAGCTCCTTGCTTCCTTTCACACTGTTCTGCTAAGCCTGAAGTCTTTTGAAGAGAACATACTTGTTTTACGTTTTCTAGAACCTGCATTGAGGATCTTTAATATTAATAGTGTTTTCATGTTATACTTAAACAGTTCCCAATTATTATTCTGTATTCCACTTAGTTATGTTCTCCTGGGTATCTCTCTGGCAATATAACTCCAATGGTCACTTTTATCATAGTGTTTGCCTCATAGCATGTTAATTTTATGATTGTATTTTCATTTCCTTTATACATGTGTGAGCTCCACAAAAGCATATCACATATTCGTCACATGCCCATTATATTATCAGATATTATCACTTGTGGAATAAGAGAACAAGATATGTTAATGATTGTGGGTGTGTTTACATATTCTAGTGGTCATAATTTAAAACAAAATGATAGATTATATTTTGAGTTTTACTAGAGATTATTAACATATTGTAGAGGTTTTTCTGTGGAAAAGAATGAGAGTATTAAGTTCTAATTAGTAGAGAACTATAAATACGCAATAGGACTGATTAGTATTTTGAGTGTAGATACAACATTTTTTTTCTAAGCTTCAAATTATAATAGTAGCTGCTGCTGGGGTGGCTCAGCAAGGAAGACAAGGAGGCATTTTTCATATGTATAAACTCTGCCGGACCTCAACAGAGAGAACCACCATCATGGCCATATTGCTTCAGAATTCCTCAGGTGCAGATTATAGCAAACATCTCCCACAGAAATTCAACACCTGCAAACAATACAAAATGCCAAGATCTAGGATAGAGCCTCGCCCAATAGTGCATAAAATAATCATTTTATATATAACTAAAAATAAACTTCTGCAACATCAAGTGGCTAATAATTTGTATGCAGAGAAGAGTCTATGGAAGTGCAAAGAGTGAATAAACCTGGAGTTAATCCTAGCATGTATCACAGATACTTTCTGAACTTTTTCTGAACCCTAATAAAATGTAGTGACTAATCAAAGAATTAAGTATATGGAGAAAAGAGGAATGATAGAGAAGTTGATGGAGAATGAGAATTGTCAATGGTGTCATGGAGAAAATCTGAGAAGGATAAATCAATAAGTTAATCTATTTGAGAAGGCTCAGTGAATGGGCTTCTAGAAAACTGAAGAGAGACAAGAATTGGTAGTGACAAGAATTTCTGAGGCCATAGATAAGTGGCAGGCGAAACCAAGATGCTTGTTGAAAGATTTACCAAAAAGACTAGATAATTAGAATGACTCCTCCAAAGAAGGCCAGCAGGTATCTGTCATACAATTCCCCGGTATAAAATAAGTGATTTTCCACCTTGGAAGACTTAATCAGAGGGAATATGTATAGTCTTTGGGATATTAGAAACACTGAAGTTAAATGCATGAAATACACACACACACACACACACACACACAGAGACACACACACACCCCAAATGTGTTGGTTAGAGAACTCTCACTTCTTGGCTTCAAAATATTGGAAACAATATCCATAACACAGATATTTATCTTCAATCTTCTCTAATTATTTTTAAATTAGGTATCTGCTAACTCAGTGGCAAGAAGTTGTACAACCTAACTTACAAAGAAGCCATTTTGTCACATCCTTATAAATGCTTTGAGTAAGCATAAGATGGAAAGATGGGTATATCTATATCTATGTCTATGCATATATATATGATATACATATATATATATATATATATATATGGTAGATTATATAAAATTAAAGTTCATGAGAATGCAAAAACTAAAAGTAAAGTAGAAATAATATAGATGACAAAAAGAAAAAATGAGGGAAAAATCTGGTGAAGATAAAGATGTCATAAAAATGTTATATAGACTCTGATAAATATTGAAAGCATAATTGTTAAGACCAACAGGATGCCACCTTAGATCAAGATCATCTCCTAGAAAACAAATAAAAACATGTGATCTAGGCATCAAAAGATTAAATAGCAGATTAATATGAGTAGTCTAACATATGACTTAATCAAATTACAAATGATAGGGAAAAGAAAGGAAGATAGTTATCAAAATATAATTCAATAAAGGATGCATAAGGAACCCAGGGTATCAGAACTAACATTATAAAATTTCAAAAAATAACAAAAATCAAATATTAGTAAAACAATATATCATGCACACCATACACAGAGTTTTATATATCAGAATGCCATAAGGTTGCCTAAAAATATCCACAGATTCTTCCAGAAAGTAAAAAAAATGTCCTAAACATTCTGTGAATGTAATATCCAATCTGCAATTATTTGCCTAAGCCATTATTTAATATTAATGACATTTCACTAATGCAATGACACATAAAACTAGCTCCATATTAACTATATCAAAAAGTTTGAGGATGCATATGAAATATATGAGAATAGCAGCAGCAGAAAGACCCCAGTCAGAAGTCAGTCCACCAAGAAATAATATCTAATGGCTAAGAGTCATAAGCTAAAACTGTGAACTGCCTTTGCTCCAGCAGAGTTGTTGAGAGAACCAAGACAAATTGTGGAAAGGGGATCCACAATTATCATCACCTGATGCATCTCAGTAGCGTGCAGAAAAACATTTGGGACCAAATTAGTGATAAGAACACAAAAACATGCCAATAAAAAAAGTAAAAACAATTGGTCCTCTACCTTCTACAATCTTCTGACCCCGTTTTCATGATGTCTCTGAGCCTTAAGTGTAGGGGTTGTGTTTAATTATTGTTTGGAACTCCATAATAAGTTGTTCTTTGCATATCGAGCAGTTGTGGATTTTCATTATTGTCTCTGTCTGCTGTGAGCTATTATCCTCTATGTATGACAGGGAATATCTATGAAATATCAGAAATATGGTTGCCTAAACTAGGCCAGCAAAAATAGCATACCAGCTGATAAACCAACATCAATGAGAAAAATCTCTCAAAGTCCTATCTGAAGATAAAGAGCCTCAAGCAATCAATAGCTGATGAAAGAGGGAGAGCAGTCTTCTGTAGGGATGAGCCCCTAATAGCTAATCCAATCCTGGTCAACCCTAAACACGTGTACATAGAAGTATTACAAAATGGATTTAGAATGTTGTATGGGTGAGTGTGTGTTTATATGTATGTATATTTCATATGTAATAATTAATGAAAAAGATATCACAAATTTGAGAGGGAATGGGGCATATGGGAGCAATTGGAGAGTGGAGAACTAGGGGTGGAAATAATATGAATACTGTGTTCATATATGAAAAAAATAAAGAAATGAATGTATTGTTAATTTCAAGAAAAGATTTATATGTGTGTGTGTGTGTGTGTGTGTGTGCAAGCAGCATTCATACACAATCATAATATACTGCAATGGGCAATGCTAATACTGTTTGATGATGATGCCTACTATGAGAGTAAATATAATATTAATATTTGGGGGAAAGAATTTTAATTGGTTGTCCATGAATGACAACTGATTTCTTTTCTCTTACAGCATAAACTGCAGATATCTCAGTATTCATAAACAAATATCCAAGCCCAACATCTTAGAAATAAAAATAATTAAACTCTTGAAAAAAAATCAACTTAAGATGTTGTAAGAAGTTTCCTGTAGGGAGGTACGGAAGAGATTCCACGTTTTGGGGAGTTGGAAATTGCATTGTTTTTTAAGCTTAACTACTGAGTTGTTTTAGTGTTTATTTTATTGATGATGATGTCAACACATGTTCAAGAGCATGTTCGGAAATACAGAAAAAGGGAGAACAAGAAATACAGAAATACACAATTTTTTGTAGATATAACATTGTTTTGGTGTTAAAATTACATCAAAGAGCTAATTTCACATAGAAACTAATATCTCTAAGGAAGTAAAAATAGATAATTAGTGGGAAATGGGCAGAATTCTATTCCAGTTGTTACTACAAAGAACAAGTCATATTTGATCTATGCTTCTAGAAACACAGTAATGGTGAAAGGAGGCCTTCCACTCTGGCTGGGAAATTGTAGCTTCTCTTGGGAAACTATGCAGCAGGAAGCTTATTACAGAGGTTTTCCTCTGGATTGCATGGTACCTTTGTTTTACCAAATAAAACCAAGGATCTTCCCATTTATGAGATGTACACTTTGTTTAGTGCAAAAGATCACGTCAGTTAGAATGAGTCAGCTCTAGAAAGACACAAAATGTCAAGTAATCAAATTTGTGATAGGGACTCAAAGTCACTGTTAAAGCTCATGAGGCTTAAAACATATGGGAGCCACGTGATGAACAAGAATAATGTGTTTTTATGCATTTATGAGTCCCAGGATTCTTTATAGATTCATAATATTATATATGCTCATATTTATAATTTATGTAAATATATAATTTTAGATTAAATATGTGTATATATGCAGCAGTAGTCACAGTATAAAAGTAGTAATGCTATTTGTATGAAGGTGATGAAGAGAATGCTGTAAAAATGGTCAGTGGACTTTCCTAACCCTCAATGGCGCCCATTATACCTTAGGTGATGGTACTGAGGACCATATCTGATAAAAATGAAGACTTTTGTTCCCTTTGTCAAATGGAGTAAACAAAAAAATTGTCATGGAGGCTGGGGTTTTGACCTTATCAACTTCACTCAGCATTCATTCAGTTCAATTTATTTAGCCAACGAAGAGGATGTGCTAGGTGCTCAGATTTCAGATTGAAGCCAGGTATTGCCTCTTGTTGAGACAGATATTTTGATTATCTAGGCTTTCCACTGGGATCCTATTGCTTCATGTGTTTCTCCCCTTTCATCCCTGACATCCCCTTCCATTCTGGGAGCTCATTCAAGTTCTTTATTTGGCATTTAATTTTCCATCCACATTCTTTGCTTCTTTTCAGCTCAGAAGTTTGGTCTTTGCACTTGTATTTCTTCATGTTGACCTTTATTCTGCCTCTTCTGGATCTTACCTAAAATATTTCTTTATCAGGGAGGAAAACTTGAGATTCTAATCTGGTTCAGATTGCCATGTTTTCATACCACCACATGGCTCTCCACTGTATCAATAGCCAGAACATATAAAAGCGAATTAAATAATGTGATTTGTTTAATTTTTCAGTCTCTGATGCCATGCCACACATGCCCCATAGAAGTTAATTGTTTTGTTTGTTTGTTTGCTTGCTTGTTTCCCCATTGTGACTCCAGGACTTAGTATGATGCCTCCTTGTAATGTGACTTCAAATAAATGTTCTGAATAAAATATCAAACATATTCAAAAGCAATTTCAGAATACTAGTCCCAAGAAGCAAGTTATCCTTATGAATCTAACTTTAAAAAGTAGCCTGTTAGACATCCATCATCTGCATACTTATCTAACCATCTCTGGCTCTATTTTCATATATTTGCAAGTTCTTTATCTCAGAAATGTCAGGTTTAGAAACCAAGTTGTGAAATCTTTGTCCACAATTGCTGGGACTCAAAAGGCTGTTTGTTCTTTTTTATTTTTCAATTTACTTATAAAATTGGGGTGGTCTTGAGGAAGTGTACTCTAATTGGGGCATTTATTTCGCTATGGAAATAACTAGCAATTATGCACTCTAAATGAACTTGACTTTGTGGCTGGTGTCAGGTTTTGCTAAGTGCCCTGGGCCCGACTGAGACTAATTAGGTCTACATTAAATATTAAAGCTCTCTGACACCCTGGTTTTGACGGTGACAGAAGAGAAGAAATTCTGTAACCTAATCTACACCCAACAGGGGTAATTTATGTTCACTTCTTATAACAAAAGAAAATCCAATTATGTAGCTGGCTGGCAGATATATTTAAAGGGGAAATTAATGTAAAAAATTGCATAAACACACAGACATACAGCATACATAAAATAGCACAAAATGTCAACAGATAGCCCTTGTTTGCCACCAACTACATCAAATGCCTGTTGATTATTCTGTTATAAACTTGTTTTAGGAAGGGAAATAGCTTTCTGCCTATAAATGTTTTTAATATAGTATAGGAGCATGGAGTCAGAATAGAGATTCAGATGGCAAAATATGATAATGCCACTTTCCCAGAGAAAAGGCCAGGTCTATGTTGACTTCATTTACCATCTGTCACTAGAGCGTATATTTTAGTTCTTTCAATTTTTCAAATTTGTGAGAGGATGATTTGTTTTTCACTTACGCATTTTATACAAGTCTGTGGTAGTCCAAGGTTATGAAATCTGGTGCAAGTCCTCATTCCTTACTAGATGAACGGATGAATGGATGGATAGATCACTCAGAAGAGTCATAGAAACCCATGACTTTTCTATGATTATTTCTGTAAAATGAGAGTAGACATAGAAATCATTATGTTAAATAAGTGAAATAAGACAATCTGAGAGAGACAGATATTGTCTATCATATATATAAAATCCAGATTCTGCACTTCTCCTCTGTCTCTGTCATCTCTGTCTCTCTGTACATGTATAATTATGATGTGTATTTATATAGACCGTATAAATACAAACAAAACTACAAGAATGGAGGAAGAATTATAAAAGTGTATAGATATGTTATAGTAATGGTATGCACATGATATGAAAGTAAAGGGAGAGAATTTTGTTTGGAAGAAAGAGGGTCAAAAGGAGTAGGGGAAGATGGGGAGAGGACAGGGAAGAGGAGAAAGGATAAATAAAGACCAAGTATGAGAATGTACATGTTTAATATATCATAATGAAGCCCATTATGTTGTGTGGTTACTAAGAAGTTACCCTGAGGAACACAGCTTGGTGACAACCTCTCTTAAAGAGTCATAAGAGAGTTATGTGGCACAATTCTTTCATTCCAATGTCTAGGAAGTACAAATGGTGGAGAATAATGTCCTAGGCACCACCACCCAGGTGCAGTTCCTCAATTCACCATGTCAACACATGATAAATGTCTAATTTCTGCTATTCAAATCACTTTTATTCCTGAGAAATTAACAATATTAGTCTCCCTATTTTACCTTAAATTCTATTTTACAATATTGGGATAATATTCTTTATTACTTTCATCATTATTATATTTTCAATTGACTCTTAGATAGATCTCAAATATCTGATATAAGGTATAATATTCTTAAAGTATTTGTTGAATAGTAAATGAATAATGAAAGATACATTTTAAATTGAAAATGTTAGGTTGGGTTAATAGTTTGTAGTAAAGGACTTATCTAGCAGGGACAGTGCTCTCAGTTCAATCCACAGAGCTACAAACAAACAAACAAACAAACATACAAACAAAAAGATATGTAATATAAAAGCATTGAAACAATGAATTAATTAATCTAAGGAAACCACAGCATTATCATTTTAATACTTTTAAACTCAAGACAGATTAGATACATGTCAATCTATTCTTTTTTCAGATACAACTCATTAAATTTTTTGAAATTTGAAAATAAAGACAACCTATATGAAATGGGTGAAATTCATTGTAATATATATATTTACAATGAATGTTATTATGTTAGTAAATATATGTTAGTAAAGTGGCAAAAAGCCAGAAAGCCTGTATTCCAAACTCTCTTTAATCATTAGGGTGTCAGAAGGTCATTTCCTTGCTCTGGATGCCAGCAATAAAATGCAATAAAGAGTCAAATAAGAATGGTCCCTGCTTCTTTCCACTCTCAATTCTGGTGACCCTCAGAGCGTGGATGTTGGAGCTAATTATGTATAATATTTTATTGTAAGGTATTTTGTTTGGAGAGAGAACATTTCTGTAGCATTTTAAGGACCTGTCTGAAAACTATGGGACGACTTAGAGTGAGCATCACACTGTTGCTCTAAATTGGACTGCCACACACCTGTTAAAAATAATTATAGTGTGTGTAGTGGTAGAGCTCTTTTGAACTGCACAATAAGGAAGGCCTTTGTGCACTTATTGGAATGTGGTGTGATTTCCCTATGAAAAGACTCTGCAATCAAATTGCCCAATATTACAACCCTTCATTCCCTCCCATGAGTGCAGCAGCCTTCAGAGACAGATTTATTTATTTATTTTCCCCCACTTCCTCTGCCAAAGTAGATTACAAAATTATAGACAAGACAGGAAAGCCATTTCCCATCAAAGGTAGCTAGTTTCCCAGGTTACAAGAAAACCTTGTCTGTCTTCAGTGTGATTTAGCTGAATAAAAATATTTCAGGGGAAGATAATGGCAATGAAAGAGAAAGTGAGCTAAGGAACACAAAATCCAGCTTGCTCCACTCTATTTGGTAAGGTACTCTCACTGGAACCACGGTGTCTCCTACAGGCCTGACATATGGAAGATGGGATAACAAAATGTCTGTTTAGTGGCTTCAGAGTGGTTTTAGGTGATATACTAGAATATAGAATATTGCTTTTTTAGGTTCATCTATCTTTCTGTTGTTATCTAATCTTCTTCCTCTCTCCTTTATCTTTTTCTCCCTCTGTCCAGTCCATTATCCCTTCCCATTATACTATATTAAATATCCACAAATCAGAGTTGAAAATCAGAATAGCTTTCCTAACATATTCTCCCACTTTGGATAAAAGCCCATCTAATCCTTGTCCAAATTCCTACAATATCAGGGATTCCAATGCCTCCTACTAGAAGATTATTAATGTCACTAATAAACTTTAACAATTATCTTACATGAGCTATAGAGTGGGCTCTAGATTCATTGTCTATTTCATGAGACGTTCGTCTCAGTCATTTGTTTTTCAGGTGAGAAACCTGAGGCCAATAGTGAAGGAAGCAGGCACAGCTTTTCCAGGAGAGCCAAGATGTGAGGAGAAGTTTCCTTATTGCCATGCTGCCCATAGCTTCCTCAGCATGATAAATGAAAAAGTCCTCTGAGAGTGGGAGCCAAAAGAAACTTGTACTTTTCTTAGGGTGTTTTGTCACAGCAAAGTGAAAAGTAACTAATCTGGAAAATCACTATGAGAAGAAGGGCTAGCATTGCGGTAAATATCACCATGTGGTTCTTGGACTCCTTGAACTGATTTGTAGGAAGAATTTGAAGCTAAAGAATAGAGAACTCATAGAATTCTGTAAGCAGAACACACTGAGGCTTTCTGGTGTCAGTTAAAAGACAAAAATACCAATACAGATAAGAATAAAGACTATACTCATAAAAATTCAGAAGGGAACAAGATGCTATTAAAAATTTAATAAATAAAAAAGGAAGGAAGGAAGGGAGGAAGGCATGAAGGAAGGAAGAAGAAATAGAAAGAGGGAAACAGAAAGAAAGAGAGAAGGAAGGAAGGAAGGAAGGAAGGAAGAAAGGAAGGAAGGAAGGAAAGAAGGAAAAAATTTTTAAAAAGTTACGTGGATTCTATCTATGTTCTGAAAATTTGAGTGACTGAAACAAAAAACAATAAATTAACTTGTATGACGAAAAAAATTCCCATAAAACATTCTTTGGACTGTTGCATTGTTCTTGTTGGCAGCTTTTAGTTAGGTTAACAGTGAAACTATAAAGCAAAACAGCAGTATATAAATGTTCAAACTATGCAATTTGCCAGTGTGTCAAAGAAAAAGGTCGGTATTGGCAGATTAGTTATAATTGTTAAAGAGAAATTATGCAATTCACACCGGGACAATACGACAGATGTTTTGAATGTGAATACCACCTACTTAAGGCACCAGGGCATAAAAATGGAAATTTTTGTAGATATTTTACCTTTGAAATAAGTATCTAAAATCATTGCTATACCACTAAGGACATTTGCAGTTCTGTTTAAAATGGGGTTGTATGGAATGTGTTTTTCTTAGAAACAGTCACCCAGGGCCATGATAGCCACAGTACTAAAGGGATCTGGGTGCTATATATGTACTTGACAGCAGAATTTAGTGTCACCAACATGGTTCTGGTCTTGTCAGTAGAGTTCAGGGTCATCAAAATTATCAGGAAGGGTCTAGAAAGAAAAAACAGCCAATGAAATCAGGGCACTTTGTAGTAGTTTGTACTTGCCTTTATGGATCTTTTAAATAGGCTGCTTGTCACCCTGTGAAGGTAATTTCTAAGTTACAATGAAAACCTCAGGATAGCTGAAATGTCCATAATGTGGAAAATCTGCTATAGAACATTTCAGACAATAAGAGATCCTGTCTAACAGACTGGGTGTGCATTATGCAAACAATAGAAGGGGCATAAGACTGCGAATTTCCAAGTCCACTGAATATAATGACACACATATATATTTGGTATATAACTGTAGAGTTTAGTGTTTTCTTGTTGCTTTTTAGATTTGCTTTGGTTCAGTTTTCTTTGTCATCCTCCTACTAATCCACATAGGTAGGTATAGGAACATTCACTCTGTGTCATCATATTAGAAGCATATAACATTCAGTGCATTTTACAGGTACTGGAAATTAGGAATTTGTAATGGAATCCTAGTAGACCTAGTAGACTGTTGGGATTCTTAAGACTATAGTTTCTTTTGATAGTGGATGGTTTTGGCAACATTTATCAGTAATCCCAGTGGTCCTTTGGTGAGATGGGAGGCAGAGATAGAAGACTCCTCAGAACTTTGTAGGCCAGCTAGCCTGGTATCCATAAGCAGCAAACAACAAAGTCTGTGTCTCAAACAAAATAGATAATGAGAAAAATGGTACCACCATAGTTTTCCTGACTTCAACATACTTGCTATGATGCCTGCGCTCTCACACACAAACATACTCATATATATGTATATGCACACACATATATGTACATATATATACACATACACATATATGTTTATGTATATGTACACATACACACACCCTGTCTTCTACTCTCTTCCCCAACACACACATTCACATTCACAAACACATGTCTAGCCATGAGTCTATACTGGGATGGGGCAGAATTTTATTGTTTGAAAGTGAAATGGTAGCTACATTCCAAGTATTTAAACACTTTGTCCCCAGGTGACAAGGCTATTTGGGGCAGTTGTTGTACCTGGCTGGAGTGACACAGGAGGCTAACCTGTATGGGACATGGCCTCATTCTCTGTCTTGTAGCCCAGTCCTTGTTCCTTATCAGCAGCAATGTCAAAAACAGATGCACAGTATCCACATCTCTCTTCTTCCTCCTGTTATGGACTGAAGTTCTTTTAAAACATGCACCCAAATAAAGGGTTCCTTCCTTCCTTATGTACTACCTTTGACATTTTTGTTGTTGAGAGAAAAGTATTTAATAACCCATCTCCCTTTGTTAGTCTCATTTTAAAGCAAAATGTTATTATTTATTATGCTTACATTTTATCATTGTGTTACTGGATACTCACCATTGCTTTCTCTACATTCTACGTTCATCAATCCCTTCTAAGGGAAAGACTTTTCTGGCTTCTACAGGTATCCTAGCCTTGAACCATGTTGAAGTAGCTGTAATCCCCAAGCCTACCTCAGCCATGGTTAGATTAATTTATGTTCTTTTGATGGTATTTTGAGAATCGTTAAGTGGGTAGTGACTGGTATTTATATTTTTATATAAAAACTTAATTTGCTTTGTCATTCCTGGGTTCTAAAAACTTCCTTAGAAACTAAATATTTTATGTAAAATATCAAGTTTCACCAGAAAACTTTGACTGAGTCTGTGATTTTTATTTTTACTAACACAAAATGATAATTTTATAGAGTATGGATGAGAAAAGAGTTTGATCATGTACAATGATTGAGAATTAATAGATATAATTAATTGATTTTCTATATCAGCTAATGACAGAATATTTGACAAAGAGCACTAAAGGAAGACATATTCTAAGAGAAAATTGACTATAAGACTGTCATTTTCCAGAGTCATTGGCTAGTAGGGTAATCTGTTTACATAACTTTTGCTGTGATAAAATACGTTGACCAAAAGCAGCTTAGGGAAGGAAGGGTTTATTTAAAAGTTTTAAACTCCAGGTAATGGTACATTATTATGAGGCAGTTTAGGTGGGAAGCTAATACAACATGTCCAGAGTCTAAGCAGAGAGAGGATAAGTAGCTAGATCTTGTTTGCTTACTTGCTTCTCTGCCTAGCTCTTCACCAGCTTTCTCTACTTGTATACAACTCAGCATCCAATTCACGAAATCGTACCACAATATTTAGGCCAGATCTTCCAACCTTAATTAGCAGTAAAGCTAAACCTCCAAATGCCTGCCCACAGGCCAACCTGATGTAGATAATTCCTCATTAGGATATTTCTTTGAGAGGACTTTATGCATTGTCTAATTAAAAATTAAATTTAACAGATGAGTAACAGGTGGTTCTCAGAACAATAGATTGAACTACACCTGGAGACAGACCCTGAACAGAGAGAGGTCTGTTGATGTAAGATCATATGTATTGGAGTTACTAAAATATCAGATAAATATCAATTAATGTAGAAAACAATTAATCAACACTTGTTTAGTAGTTATTAAGAGATACTTAATGACTTTTTATTCCACAAATTTCTATTGTCAGAGACTTGATTACCCTTCATGAGACGAAAACAGCTTCAAATTGAGCAAAATAAGTCCTAAGAAGAAATATAATTGAGTTTGTACAGAGAAGTAAGTACATAGACGCGTTTGAATCAACAATTGACTAATTCTCCACTAAAAGAATGACATTTGAAAGACAGACCTGAAGGATATATCATCTCATTTGCACTAATAGTAGAAAGAAAGGATTTACACCAGAAAGGTCCACAAAGAGATTAGAAAATGCCAAGAAATAAAAGAAGACTAAAATAAATGAAAGGCATTGTGAGATGTGGATGGGATGGTCACACAGGGCCATTGCATAACTTGTTTGCTTAAATATTCTTAGTCTTATGAGATTCTACAGACATTTTTAAAGAAAATCTACGATTTAATGAGATGAGGTTTAAGAAAATAGTGTTGCCTGTGATATGAGAATAAATTGAGGAAAATAATACATACAAATAAGGAGATCTTTTAAGAAGTACTGTGGGGCTTCAGGCCAAGGAAAATAGTGACAAACTGTACTATGTCAAAAAGATGTCATGTGAATGGCATCCATAGGTGGCATATGAGAATTACATAATCTTATGTTGAATTGCATGTGATGATGATTAAGAAACATGAGGACAATAGAACATACTATAGCTGTAGATGCTTTCCTTCCATGAATCCATAACCCTGACAAAGCAATAACATGATGATAATAATAATAATAATAAATAATAATAATAATAAATGAATCTAAAGAAGTTTGTTAGCACAAAATGATCCTAGTTTATATTAGAGAACTGTACGTAAGACTTCTTACTGTGAGTGACATTTGAAGCACGACTCAGTCTATTGCCAGTTTAGAATGTGAATGCGATGTGTGAATTCAAATAATTCTATCTACATATGTGTGGTAATGATTTCATTTAGAAAATTAAAGAATTTACATTGTTATTATGTGTATATAAGTATGCCTATGTGTGGTTATGTTCACCTGTGTGCAGGTACCCATGAAAGTTCAAAGTCAGCATCAGATCCCCTGGAACTATAGTTACAAGTTATGAGCTGCCCAGTAAAGTTCCCTGTATGAGCAATATATGCTATTAACCATAGAGACACCTCTCTAGTGCCAGATACAAATTATATAGGCTTTGATTCAGGAGATGTTTGGAAGAATGTACTGAATCTTTACAAATATCAAAAATTTTATACATCGTAATGCAATGTGCAATATGTCAGGAGATACTAATTTTTACTTACATACAGAAAATGAGTCATAGAATTTAAGGCACTCTGTGGAGCTCAACTTGGACAAATGAACCTAAATTGAATATGTTTTGAATCTAAATTGAATGTGTTTTGAACCTAAATTGGATGGATTTTCAAACTTTAAATTCATAATCACACCATCTGTTCCTAGTACTTTATGACTTATTTTTCTTTATAGCAATAAGACTAGCATATACATATTGTTTATTTGATTTTATTTTTTGCAATTCCCACTAGAGTTTCAAGCTCTTTGAAAGCCAATATTTTAATATTTTCTCCCCTGCTTGATCCTAATGTCTACTTTGTGTCTATATATACATTAAAGTTAACAGGATTAATGGATTTTAAAGATGAATAAATCTAAGCCCACTTTCCTCCCACTAACCAAATAATTCTATTTAACTGAAATAAATCAGCTTTTAATTTTATTTATCTAATTTTCCTAGCTCAATCCATATTTTGATATTATCATGTTTTGTTTTTTTTTATGTATCTTACCAATCTGTCAACAGCAGTTTATTGATCTGTGCACAAGGCCCTAGGATGGCTATGAAGATATAAAAGACAATCTAATTTCTCAGGGAAGATAGGATATATTTGAAGACATGTGACATAACGTTTTGAAAGGTTAAGTAACACTAACTCCATAGTAGGATCAATATCCCATGACAACATCAAGACAAAATTAAAGTGTCAAAGAGAACAATCAATGTAATAAATACTATGGGAGATAAGAAGATGAATGATTTGTAGGCTGTTGAGTCAATCTATTTTAGTTTCAGAGGATGCAATATTAAACTAATATTTCAAAAATATGTAATGTTTTCTTGGTTGTGGAGACTACATAAGGTTAAGGTGAGCATCAGATAACCAAAAGAAGATTGTTTAAAAGAAATGGAGTTATAGCAAGTAGAAATGGTAGCCTACATCACAGAAAGAGGAAAAAGTAGTGCTGAAGTCAATCTTCCTCAAAAAGATGGCTTCCCAGAACGTCTTGCTTGAAATTCATATTTAAGTCGACCGAGCACTTTTAGATTTTAGATTGAAGCACTTTGTACTGTCAAGATAAGTAGGTATAGATATCTCCATGTCATACATGGATTGGTAACACTTACTTTACTAAGGTAATATATAATCCTTCCCTGACAATATCAAGCAAAAAAGGGTCTACTGCAAAAAATCTTATTAAAATAAATGGTCTCAACCTGTGGATTTTGACCCCTTTTGCAATTGAATGACCCTTTCATGGCAGGTATGCAGTAGCAAAATTATGATTATGAAGTAACAACAAAAATAATTTTATGTTTTGAGATCATCAAATAAAGAATTGTAGGGGTTGGAAATGTGGTGGGATGTATTGTATGAGAGAAGAATTTATTCAATAAAATAGAGAGAGAAAAGGTTGCATCATTTGGTAGGTTGAGAATCATTGTGTTAAAATAATATGATTTCAGGACTTAGAGAACAGACCTAGCTCATAAGCTATTCTATAATTTAGTCAGGATAATAATTTTAAGAGAGAATTTCTTAGCAGATATCTGGGGCAACTGCCAGATATTCATACAAATCTCTACTACTTATGACCTTGAAAAACTATTTAACTACCAAAGATTTAAAAGATCTTTGGACTTTGGGATACTGGAGACAGGCACTTATTTCCAAGCAATCTGCACTTCCAGAGATAACCAAAAGACAGTGATATTCATGGTTGCTCTTGCTCACTCAAGAATGAATTGAGAATGCAAGACACACACTATTGAGTGATTTAGAATAATGAAAACCGATTCCTCCATTTGTTTATTCAAAAAGTTGTACGCTGTACTCACAGAGCATTGAAAATAATATATGCTAAGTACAAATATATTGGGTTGTCTTAGGGTTTCTCCTGCTGAAACAAAACACCACAACTAAGAAGGAACTTGAGGAGGAAAGGGTTTACTGTGCTTACATGTCAAAATTGCACTACATCTCTGAAGAAAGCCAGGACAGGAACTGAAATAAGGCTGAAACACTGAGTCAGGAGCTGTACAGAGCCCATGGAGGGGTTCTACTTACTGACTTGATTCCCAAGGCTTGTTCAACCTGATCTCTTATAGAACCCAAGACCACAATGAGCTGGATCCTCCCCGATTAAAAAAAAATGCCTTACAGCCAAATTTTATGGAGGGGTTTTCCCAAGTAAGTTTTCCTGCTTTCAGTCAGATAAATCTAGTTTGTGTGTCAAATTGACATAAGACTAGCCAGCGTATAGGTACTTATCAGTGGAGGTGGTACACAGCCAGCTTAACATTGAAAAGAGAGAATGGTGTAAAATAAAATGCTCTGTGATGACAGCAGTGAAGGAAACGCTGAGAACTGGGGTGGTATATAAAGGATACATACATACAGTGTAGTGACATGTAAACTGAGACATAGAGATAAACATAGGCTGCGCTATGGGAGAAAACATTTTCCAGCTGGGGAGCTTAGCTGAGCACAAGTCTGGAGAAGTAAAGACCTGGCCATTCATTCCCTCCCAGGTATTCAGTGGTTTAGGATCAGAGATAGAGAACTAAAGAAGGTAAAAATGTCTCCCAGTTGTGCTAGGGACTTATATCAATGTCCAGCAATCACTGAACAGGTTTAATAAGGGAGATAAATGTGTTAAGAATATGTTATTTTTAAGTATTTTATTTTAATCATATTTTGTGCATATATGTGTATGTGTATGTGTGTGAAAGAGAGAGGGAGAGAGAGAGAGAGAGAGAGAGAGAGAGAGAGAGAGATCACGTGCATGGGCATTAATGCAGTGTTCATGGAGGTTAGGAGAAGGTGTCAGATATCTGAAGTTCCAGGTAGCTGTGAGAATCTGACATAGGTGCTGGGAAACAAACTCCTGTCCTCTATGAGAACAGTAAATAATCTTTACAACTGTGCCAGTATGCTCTACAGCCCCAAGAGCATAAACACTTGTCTTACCTTCATTTGAGGGTCAATCCTGGCCTCCACTCAAACCTACCCTTGTAAATTCTGGTAAGTTAGTTCATCTACATCTCTCTGGGCCCAACTTCATCATCCTTATGTGGACATAGTACCACTCACTTTTAATCTTTTATAGCCTCTTATAAGATTTAGAGAGAAAATATCTGGAACTGTGCTTTGCATATAGTAGTGCTAAAATAAATAATAGTTCTCTATTTTTCCCATAAAAGTATGTTATTTGTTCAAATTTCTAAGTATTTGAAGTATACTCTGTGTTGCTGGAGGGCCAGAGAGCATGTAGAAACTGGGAGTTATAGGTAATTGTGCACTGCTAGTGCTGCAATCTAAACTCTGGTTCTTTCCAAGAATAGCAAGTGCTCTTAACCACTGAGGCATCTCTCCAGTCTCAGGATACATTTTAAGTGGGCTGCCTAACACCAAATGTCAGTAATAGCAGGTGTAAATCACATACATAATCCATATGTATTTTAAGTGTTCCTATATACGTATTTAAAATCTGAACAATAGACTCAAATAATTAAGTATTTAACCAGCTATATAGGCTAATGGTTAGTTTTTAGTCAGCACAGAACTCAGAGTGATAGATCAGGTAGAGAATGGCTGAAGGTAGGGAAGGTAAAGGCCTGGAGAAATTCTGAAATAGAATGCCTAATTTCGAAAACCTTAGTCATAAGTGAATTCATACAGCATTTGTTTGGGTGCATGGTTCTGCCATGCGGGGGGCATTTAAGTACTGATAAACAGAGCATGTAACATCACTGGAAACAAACATGATGCTTCTCCAATATTCAGCTATCTGCCTCCCCAAATACTTTTACATCATTACATCATAAAAGGGAATGGAAGAAGAGGAGTAAGCTTGGAAATAGAGGGGTAAATTTACAGGGTCCATCAGAACAGAGTAAGGTAGATGCCAGAAAGGAGACTAGATATCAGGACAGATCTTAAAATCCTGAAGGTCAAAATGTTGTCAGAACAAATCAAGGAAATATTGAGAAAGGACATTTTAAAAGTATGCTTTAAAAGTAAATGCATAAATATTTATCATATGCAAAATCATGTGAACAAATATTTCCAGAGAGGAACGCTGCATTTTAGACTCTTGCTGGACTCTCCCTTCCGCAAGACCCTCTGAATCACCAACAAAATAAATGTTAAAATTCTTCCCCAGAGTGCAGCTTTAGTCATTGATAACCCAAGTGTAAAACCCACTGAGCCTGTTGGACCTACATTGATAACGGGCAAAATCTGATTTCACTGGCTCCTGATGCTTTCAAGTCCTCACCTTGCTGGGAAGGGAGAAACAAACAGCTTCCTTCCCTGTGGGTTATTTTGAGATAGGTAGGAACACACAGCAAGGTGGTACAATTGCTGAGGAGGTGCAGTTAATGCAACATCTACTAGTTGACAGGCACAGACCTTTCCTTCTCAGTGGGCTCACAGGCTAACAGCATGCCTTGGCAAGGACAAGTTTAATTAAAAGTCACAGCTCACTTGGCAGCACCTCAACTCTACACCCACCTTCAGACCCTATTTCCCCTGGTTTCTTTCTTCCGTGATGATTTACCTCCTTAGATTTGTTCTTCCACTGTGAAGTAAAAGGAAGTTTCTCTATCAGAATTCCTGTTTCCAGCCATATCCCCAATGCCTGCTGATTGTATCTGTAAAATACAACAGAGGACTCCAAGCTCCCACACAAACACATGAATTCAAATAAATGCTGCATGAATGGGAGCAAAATTCAGCCCCTCCATCCCATGCATCAAGTTTAACCCCAGATCTTCCCCGGCAAATATATCCATTTGAATATTTATTTATTTTGTGGATGAGAAAATGATTACATGGGACCAACAAGTAGTATGCCTGATGCACAGATGTGACCAGGATTCAAAATTTCACCGCTTTCCCTCAAAGTACATTATCATTCTCTTGGATGACTCTGCCTGATGCTGGGAATCATGAATCACATCATGCATCACACCCACAGCTATGGAGCTCATGATGCACAGAAGGTCTAACGAGCCGGTCTAGGGAACAGGATCAGAACTGTGATTCAAGACCAAGAAGCAAGGAAGGAAACATTTGATTTTAAGGAACAATTACTTAGCTGTAGTTGGTAGAACTGCATTCATTTACCCTTGGGTTAGTGGTAACTTAATTGTGTTTTGCATTGTAGGCAGTGTTTGTATTATCCAGCTCCTGAAACTAAAACTCCTTGGGTTTGAATCTTACTGCTGGATTGGAAGAAACCACACAATCTTTATCTATGCCTCATTTCATCTAAAATCTGCAATATGAATAAAATGGTACCTATCTCCAATAACTACTTAGTTATTTATATGAGTTAATTTTTTCGGCAAAAATAGCCTAGTGCCTATTCGGTGTCATCTTAATATAAACTACTAAAAGCTTACAATTTACAGGGAAGTAGATAGTCCCCCACAACACTGCCTCAGTGCTCAAGGAATCCAATGCTTCTCATGATTCAGACAAACTAAATTTGGAATTCCTACTCCCCTTATTTGTTCAAGAACATGAAAAAAACTCAGAGAAATCAGTAGTCACTATCTACACTCATGATTACAGGCTTCTGCTACGTACAAAGTTAATCTGTTGGTTTTTGTTTTTGTTTTTTTGACATAGCCAGCATTATTCTTAAACTATATTAGAGTTGACCAGAAGTACTCTGGTTTAAACAAATTGAGGTGTAGTCTGGGGAACCCACAATGAATATTCCAAGGATTTACCAGTTTTCAGTTAGGAACCAGGGACAAAGGCCAGAAATATTGACTTATACTGGGGTCATATACCATTTATATGAAGGCCTAAATTGTAAACGCTTCAGATTTTGGGTCGTGTACTTTTTATAGCTAATCATCTATGTTTTTAAATAATCCTACAAGTTGTAAGTTGTAAAACTTACTTTAGCCCACACTGCTCTTTAATGTAAATCATTATTAAATTAATGGAACATTATTTAATTGATATTAATATTAATAATCTGTGGCATATACATCAAAATATTATATAATTAGGCTATTGTTGCTGTAGTTTTTATTATCAGAATAGTGAAGCAAACACTTTTTTCAAACTATATGATGCAAAGTCTAGGGATAATTTAGTTAAAAATCTCATCTCAAAAGTTGAATTGTCAGCCTGGCAATGGTAGTGGAGGAAGCAGGTATTTCTAATCCTTTAAGCCCAGCACTTAGGAGGCAGAAGCAGGTGGATCTCTGTGAGTTCTAGATCAGCCTGGTCTATTGAGTGAGTTCCAGGACAGCCAGAGTTACAACAAAGAAACCCTGTCTCAAAAAAACAAAGAAAAAAAAGTTGAATTGTCATTGTGTAAGGGTTGAGCTATTCCAGACACATGGAATTCTAATTTAAGGTAGAATTTTCTGCCTTAGTTTTGATTAAGGTTTGTAAAGTGAAAAAAATTCTACTTTTTTTTTTTTTTTGTCATTTGCTTTCACACCCTGTTGTCTTGGTTGATCTAAATTGGAACTGCTGTCTGCCAGAACCCTCTAAATTGCCAAAAGAAGACATTTTGAATATTTAGATTACCACTTGGTTGAGAGGTTCTTTTCTTCTATCTTTACCATTATTTTAAACTAATGCATTGGCACTTGCTGCTTCTTGCTTAAAGATATAAGACCCCAGCATGTTGCACTCATTTAAAAAAAAGTTTTATTTTTAAACAAAATATAATTCTGTCATTTCTTCCTCCCATGCGCCTTCCCTATAAAATTTATGTGTTTTTGTTAAATATGGTATAATATGTATTTTATATACAGATGAGAAAATACAACCTGTTGAGTCTATTTAGTGTGGCTTGTATGTATTTTTTTTTAAGTGCTGACCACTCAGCATTGAATAACCAATTAGGACATCCTCCCTGAAAACAATTCTCCATTTCTTAGCAGTCAAAAATTGCTTGAAGCTCTTGTTTTAGGGAAGGGCCTGGTGAGATTTCTTCTATCCACATTGGTATGTCAAAAGTTATATATTAAGATCTTGTTTAGGCAAACATGCAGTTGAGATTTCATGAAGCTACATCATATTCTTACAATGCTCGGGGCTGGAAATAGTGTGATATCAAGTCTAGCAATGACTTACCACAAGGTTCATATAAATTAATAACTAATAAATGAAGAGAGATAGAGTAGAATTTGAGACTCAGAGACTGGCACAGTATTTTGGTACAGGCCTCTACAATATTGACTAATGAGCAAGAGCCAAGGAAACCAGTTTAAAGATTTAAACCAGTTGTTTTTAATTCATGTGAGCTTCAGTCTCATTTCATTCTTAAATATTTGCCCTCCTTCCCAGCGGCAAGGAGTGGACAAATTATGTGGCATTTGTCTAAATTGATAGGTATAATTACCACTCTAAAATCCTGAAATATTTTGAGCTCCCACTAAAAAGTCAAGTGCAAGGAATTCATAATGATCTTTAAATTGTTCTGAAGCCTCATTTTTTCTTTGCTGAGCCTGGGAATGGGAGGAACTAAAACTAATCAGGAAGGAAACTAACTGCTTTCTCTTACTAGGATAAGTTCTGAGATCCTGCAGTTAGACACTCATGTTGAATAAAACAGAGAATATAGCATAGGAGACTGGTGTCATTCAGGAAAGCACAGAGAATGGTTTGGAGTTGTTCTGCCTAAGCAAGAAAGATATTTAGACTCTTTCAGAAGGGTGTTTTTGCAATCTTATATTTTATAAATGCAAATTACTCTCCCTTCCCCCTTTTTGATTGCTCAGAACTTCTGATCTTAAAGGACCCTCCTGCCTTAATCTTTCAGAACACTGTGCCTATATGTATAGGTCACCATAACCAGATAAAAAAGGCAACTTACAAATACAATTCATGAAAGGAGTTCTTTGTTGGTATAATAATTCACTGTTTAGAAATGATGTTGGCCCTTATATATGTCTTACTATATCCCGAGTATGTTCTATATTGAAACTAATGGTGAAGCCTTCTATAAAATTTGACTATTTTAAAATTTACAGAACAAGAACTGTAGTACATGTGGCTTGCACAAATTATGTTCTATTAAAATAATGGGTTTCATTCTTTCTTATTTTTGTTCCTACTTTTGTGTTCTATATGTTTTTGATTTTTGTAGTTCATAGTGCACATTTTATCTTATCCATTTTCTTTCCTTTCTTTTTTATATATTTTTTTCTTTTGAATTTATTTTTCTTCTTTCATGGTGGAAACCCAGCTCCCCTCATCCTCCTGTTCCTCCTATTATATATCCGCCCCATCCCCATCCATTCATCTCGTCCATGCCACTGCTTCTCCCCATAGAAGAAAGCAGTCCACGCAGGGTGACTGCTCAAACAAGGAACAACAAATGGGACAAGGCCAGGCAAAAGTTTCCATGTCTAGGATGGACCAGGTAATCCAACTGGATAAAATGGGTCCCAAGGGCAGGCAAATGTGTCAGAGAACCCCCACATACACTATTGCCTGCAAGAACCCCATGCCAGACAACCTCATAACATATCTATGAGATCCTTCAGGTTCCCTGTCTTCTGCTTCAGATTTGGAGGGAACCCCAAGAGCACCGGTCCATTGACTCCACGGGGGCTCCTCTCCTGATGTCTCTGAACCCTCTGATCCCTGAAATGACCTCTCCCCCTCATCTGCAAGTTTTCTGGAGCCTTACATGATGTTTGGCTCTGGGCCTCTGCATCTGTTCCCATCAGCTGCTGGCAGCAGCCTCTTTGATAGAGATTAAACTATGTACTGATCTATGAGTAGATCAGGATATCATTAGAAATTGTCTCCTAGCTACCCAGTCTCTAGTTCTTGCCCTACCCTGCAGAATCATACTTGAGTTCTCTCCTTTGGTGTGGGGTTCTGCCCTTTCATTGTCCCAGTGGGTTCTGTAGGGATGATGGGTTATAGGTTGAAAGTTTTTTGGCTGGGGTGGTGTCCCAGTCTCTCCACTGGGAGCCTGGATGGTTACATAAGATGTCCTGTTCAGGATCCCCATCCCCATTGCTAGATGTCCTGGCCAAGACCTCCATTGTGGGCTCCTTGACCTCCAAGTCCCGCCTCAACATCCCACAGTTTCACCTGTCCCTCCATATACTCCATCCCTCCATCCCTCTCCCCACACCTGGCCTCCCCTCCTCCCATCCCTTTTTCCCCTAGACCACCCGCATCTTCTGTTCCACCCCCCCCTACCCCCGACACACACACAAACAGAGAGATCCATGGGTCACAACCAAGCCCCTCCTTGTTGTTCAGTCTCTCTGGGTCAGTCAATTTTGGCAACTTTGTCCTTTGCTTAACAGTTAGTAACCACTTATAAGTGAGTATATTATCTGGGAGAGGGTTACCTCACTCAGAATGATTTTTTTCTAGTTTATCTGAAAATTCATGTAGGCATTTCTTAAGAAATAGCTGAGTAGTACTCAATTGTGTACATGTACAAGAATTTCTTTATCCATTCTTTAGTTGAGGATCATCTAGACTGTTTCCAATTTCTGGTTATCATGAACAAAGGTGCTATGAACTTAGTTGAGAAAATGTCCTTGTGGTTGGATGGAATGTCCTTGGGTTATATGCCCAGGAGTGGTATAACTGGACTTGAGGTATCGATTTCCAATTTCCTAAAGAATCACCATATTGTTTTCCATAATGATTGTACAAGTTTGCACTCCCACCAGATACGAAGGAGTGTTCCCCTTGCACCACAACTTTGCCAGAATGGTCTGTCATTTGTGTTATTGATTTCAGCCATTCTGACAGGTATAAGATGGAATCTCAGAGTACTTTTGATTTGCATTTACCTGATGGATAAACATTTCTTTAATGTTTCTCAGCCATTACAGATTTCTCTTTTGAGAATTCTTCATTTAGATCTGTACCCCATTTTTGAATGGATTATTTGGTTTGTTGATGTCTAGTTTCTTGAGTTCTTTATATATTTTGGATATTAGCCCTCTATCAGAAGTGGAGTTGATAAAAATATTTTCCCATTCTGTAGGCTGCTATCTTAAACAACTTCAGTGAGGTGGTTGGCTACAAGATCAACTCAAAAAAGAAAAAATCAGTACCCCTCCTATATACAAAAGACAAATGTACTGAGAAAGAAATCAGGGAAACAACAACACTTCACAATAGCAACAAACATCATAATATATCTTGGAATGACTCTTAATGAGCAAGTGAAAGACTCGTTAAAAACTTTATGTCTCAGAAGATGGAAAGATCTCTCATGCTCCTGGATCAGTAGGCTTAACATAGTAAATGTGACCATCTTACAAAAGCATTCAACAGATTCAACGCAATCCCTATCAAATTCCCAACACAATTCTTCACAGACCTTGAAAGGACAATATATATATAATTATATACATAGATAGATATGATATATCAATATATCAACTTCATATAGAAAAATGAAGAATAAAAAAAACAGGATAGTCAAAATAATCCTGAAATATAAAAAAACTTTCAGAGGTATCACCAATCCTGATATCCAGTTGTACTACAGAACTATAGTAATAAAACCTTCATGGTATTGTCATAAAAACAGCCATATTGATTAATGGAACTGACAAAATTCCAGACCTAAATGCACACACTTATGGACTCTTGATCTTCAATAAAGAATACACACTGGAAAAAAGACAGCATCTTCAACCAATGGTGATGGTCAAACTGGATGTCTGTATGTAGAAGAATACAAATAGACCCGTATTTATCACACTGCACAATACTCAAGTCCAAGTGGATCAAAGACCTAAACATAAAATCAGATACATTGAACCTGGTAGAAGAGAAAATGGGAAATAGCCTTGAACAAATTGGCACAGGAGACAACTTCCTGAACAGAACACCTATAGCTCAGGCACTAAGGGCCCTCATGAAATTGAAGCTTCTGTACAGCAAAGAATGGGTTTCTTAACCTGAGAAATAGCTCATTGAGACCAGAGTGTAGAGATAAGTGAAAGGATGCTGGCTAACCAATGACAATTAAGAACAAAGAACATTTTTTCAAATCTCTGTTGTCTTTAATATAGAGGGTGTTTCCTGTGCTGTGAATCTTTGTGTTTCTCTCCATTTCTGCCATCTAGCATGTTTCAATAAATATATTCTGAAAGTCTCCTCTTAAGAAATACACCTCTTTCAAGGATTTGCCTGACAGACTAGAGTGTGGTTTATTTCTTCCTCTTCCTTCTCTCTGTTAACCACTGCTCTATGCTTCTATCATAGCTCACCACTATAATTGTGTCTATTGATTTCCTCATGTTTTTCCTCCTTCAGTGTGCTTTGATGATTTTTACCAAATGTGCTATGTAGTCAATGATCAATAAATATTAGATGGATTGATAAAATATGGATGAATGGAGCAAGAAATGTATGAAGGGATTCTACTCCCTTGGGGAGCAGTCTGAATCCTGCTATATGAAAATAACATTTCTGCTTGGGGATGGGATTGTAACAAAATCAATGTTGTATCTGTTTTCAGGGAAATTGATATTCATATTTGTAAGGCTACGTTTTGATCAAATTGACTGGAGATAAAAGCAGACTTTACACACATTATTTCTACAGTTATATTATGCTCCTTAGTCCCTCCATGAAAATTCCTTACACTTTGCTTTTCCCTTTACCTCTCAAGCTCCCCTTCTCTACTTTTCTGGGATGGTGTTTTTTATACAAGGGAATACATTGTATTATGTAGCTCTTCTCAACCTTCTGGGTCATAAGAGTTATTTGATTTCCTAAGGCCCATTTTTAGTATCTTGGAATTCCAAATTTCAATTAAAGACACTACAGATATATAAGTAATTATTGTATTACATCTATTTAATAAGTAGTGTGCTCTCTCTGTCTCTGTCTCTGTTTCTCTACCTGTCTCTGTATAGCTCTGTCTCTCTCTCTTTTTGTCTGTAGTGTGTGTGTGTGTGTGTGTGTGTGTGTGTGTGTGTGTGTGTGTGGTTTATTGTGTATGTATGGTATACAGGGTCAGCTTTAGAAATAACCACAGTAAAAGAGACAAGCAATAAGTACTCATGTATCAAGACTGCAGTAAGTTTTTTTATTATTATTATTATCTTGTTATCTTGTCTCCAAAAAAATGTAAACTAAATATGTGGGTTTTTAAAACCTAGCTAATAGAAAAATGCTCCTAAAGAAACCAGTTAGGATCTGATTTATCATCCATGTTCTCAGTTAGGTTCTCTCTAAAAATAGGGATAACGATTTCCTCTATGCTAAACACTTAGTAGAATTAAGTTGAAGCCACTGAATGCAAAGTCATTTTTGTGAACAGCTAGATGCTGTGTAGCTATACCTGATAGAAACATTTACTCAGGTGCCTGCTCTCTTCCAAAGGAACAGTAACTGAATTTGTGTTCATGTAATAATAGATGTCTTCTGTGTTCATGCAGTAATAGATGGCAGAGAGTTCACAAGCAATATAGTTCCTAACAGTAGGCAAGTCATTAAGGCAAGTCTCAGTAAAATTAATGAAGCAGCAGCATGGAGGGGAGTACCTATGTAGACAGTAGATAGAGGCATGCTAGGGCATCTACTTTTGTTCTCGCGGAGATGAAGGTGAGAAGATAAAGCTTGCTACCAACTCTTGCTTTTTGGTTTCTTAGAGATGCCAATTATCTATGGGAATTCAATATCTACAGTGGTAGAAACTTGATTAAAAAATTTGGAAACCATGTTGAATTTTTCCATTACTAGTGAGTTTAGATGAGAGGAGACCACTGAGAATGGGATTACGTTTTCAGATTATTCCCATTTCCCAAATTAACATCATATACATGAAAATGTTCATATATTTTCAAGATACTTATAAATTCCTTAGATCTTTCTAATGCAAGTTAATAATCTTGACATTCTACTATAAACAGAATTTACTCCTGACTAATAGAAGTCATAATATGTGAATGCTTTATATAGAATGCACTATCTTAATAATTTCCAAGAATTATAGTTTATCTAATTCCCAACCTACCCTTAATAGATGGTTCCTATCATTTATGAGGAAGTATGTATGAGGAAATATGATATGTTCAGTACAGGGATTTGCCAAGGACCACACAATGAAAAGGCTGTGAACTGAACTACAACTGGTGTTTCCTAATGAAAAGTAAAACCGATTTCTTGAGGTATTTTATAAAATCTGCATTGCCATTAAACAGAGGAGTATGAATGCCCCATTCATATGAAATGAATACTAGAAAATGAAGTTTTCCTTTCCTCCAACACAGGAGGATATTTGAGAAGCCATTCTGAATACCTCTAGCTGACCACAAAGGCACCGGAGGCCCAGATTCTGCCTGTACTCTGTTTTCCTTCAGTTATGAGAAGAGTTTCAAGAGTGCCACTAACTTCATTAGAATATCTCCCTGGGGATGAGTGACAGCTCAGGGGGTCATGACTGTAGATTGGAGGTGAAAGCCCTAGACCTCTAAATGTGGAAGAGGTATCACCTGGGTCGATGAGGGACATGCAGGTTGCAGGTGGCACTAATTTCACATGAAAGCAATGCTGTTGCCAAAGGAAAGACAGATGGTACCAGTCACCCGTTATTTATTTCTATAATTAGTAGCTTGCTGTGATTCAGGTCTTGAAGAAATTCCCACTTCCTGTGGAATTCCTCCCATCACTAGATGAGAAATGGAAATTAGAAGGCAGGAAGAGAATGGTTTGTTGCAGGATAACACCAGCTCTAAAGGCTTGTAGGTGTGATGGGAGGAAGGGCACAATCTAGAGAAACAATTTTGATTAGCCAAGGTACTGCATTTTTAAGTCCAGTGCCATTAGTACTATGTTTTCACAAACTACCCTATCTGTGTTTCATGAATGTCATCTAAGAAATACGAGAACTTGAGGAAGTAAGTTTGGCAATGGATATCTATGAATTATTTTTGGCTAAGTATATTACTAGAACTTGTGGAAAACATTAAGGTGAAAAAGGATATCAGAATGTAAATTTTTAAACAGCCAAGAACATGTATGAATTAAGGAAATGCAATTATTAGCTAACTAAACATATTTTTTTTAACTTTTAGATCATAACTTCTCTGAAAATAGGAGTAATTGTTATCCACTTGGCAGAGGTTTTGTAAGAATTAAATGAGGATAGAAATAAGAATATACCTAGGTCATTGCTTGACCCAAATTATACACTCATTAAAATGCCTTTATTGATAGTTATTTGTTGTGGAATAATTTACTCTTGTGTGCTGTTTTGGTTTGTAAAAGGGCTTTGATGCCTTGTAGCTGGGAAGCCAGATGCCTTGCAGCTGTGCAGGCCTTGCTTCCTACCTAGCCACACCCTTGTGCTAGTCCTGCTGAGATCTCCACAGATAGACAGTTGAAGGTGACCTGTCATGGTCATGAGCAGGTCATGAGCAGATCATGAGCAAAGACTCTGATCACCCCCAGCCTATTATCATTGTGTTGTAATGAAGGCCTGGAAGTAGAGAGGGGGCAGAGGGGGGAGTTAAAAAGAGCTAAGGCAGAAGAGGCTAGAGAAGGATTTGGGAAAAAAGATGAAGTCTCTGCCTAGCCGCCCGAGTATTGAATTCCCTGAGATTTGACATGGCTTGTGATTAATAAAGAACAATGGAAAATTTAACAGTGGACTCATATTAAGCGATTGAACGTTACTTTAACAGTTATTATTTTAATTTAATAAAAAAATAAAAATCGAAAACATTTACCTGCTATGACGTACATTAAGTCTACTGCTAAATTGTTCTACTATCAATGTATCCAAGTCTGTTGAGTAAAGGAAGACATGATTAATATCGGCAGCATTCACCAGACCACTTTATATTATGTATTTATTTAAATTTATTTATTCATTTACAATTTCATACATATATACGATATACTTTTATGCAAACCAATTTTACCACACCACTTATTCCCAACAAGTCCCCTCCGACTACCATGCCATTTTGTATATGTGCCCTTATGCATTTAATTAGGGTTGTTTGCATGAGTGTGGGAGAGGGCTTATTTACTTGAGCAACAACTGCTTATCAGTGACTTCTCCAGTAAAGAAAATGACTTACCTTCTCCTAGCAACCATTATGTGCCTAAAGGGACTCATATGACCCTCCTGCTTCCATGAAGAAATGTTGATGACACTTGGTTTTTTGCAGATGTTGTGGAGATATAAGTGTGTCAGCCATATCTTGTTCACGAAATAATGTTTCACAGCACTTCTCCTAATCCTCCTGCTGGCTATAGTATTTTTCTGCTCCACTTAGAAATCTTCACTGAGCCTTGGAGGTAATGTAGTTGGCCTGTTTAGTGCTGAGCATGCAACAATCACTCATACCACTTTGATCAGTTAAGAGTCTCTGAATTAACCATCAACAGCAGACTGATGTATCCCATTTCTAAAGAGATTGAGGCAGGAGGATTGCCATGAATTCAAGAGCAGTTTTGGTTACATAGTAAACTGAAGGCCTGCCTAGACCACACAATGGCATCCTATTTTAAACTGACATAAAAATAAAACAATAGACAACCAAAAAAAAGTAGGTTTAGAGCTCAGACCATGCCAGCCACTATCTGAATTTCTAGATGAGTGCTTATAATTAACACCTCACACACTGTGAGTCAAACTGCAGGTTGTGTACACAAGAAATAAATTATACACAAAAAAGATCATTCTCTTAATGCAGTACAGAAAAGGGAAAATGGGCTAGCAGTTAGTCAGAGACTGCCTGCTCACTTATTTGTTTATCTTAATTGATATTTTCAAGGCAGTTCTTCCCTAAAGAGCCTCAGGCACTCTGCATGTGTTTGTTATAAAATCTCTCTCTGTGTAGTGCTGAGGAAAGAAAACATTCTCACTAATAATACCTTATGCTCTACACTATTCTAGTGTTCTGTCATGCATGCATGTTTCCACATTGAATCTCAACATGCATCAAAATATGCATAAGTAAGGTAAACACAGCATTACATTTTAGATTATAGCCTTCCTCAGAATTCCAGTGACTAGGATCATTCTTCCTCTAAAACCCAATGACCACTTTCTCCATTTATAGCACCCCATCCATCTAATTAAGCAAGTAAGATAGTTAAGACTTTTATATATTTACTCTCCATGCAGTTTAGAGAACAAATTTTAAAAAAGAAAAAATAAATGGTCTTGGTGAGGGGTTATCAGACAAGGGGATATTGTAATACATAGCAATGTCTTGGATATAGGATATTAGCAAAGAGATGGAGAGAAATGGATAGAAGCAGTAGATAATTAAAATATTTATATTGGTGCTACAGAGATTGGTCAGTTGTTAAAGTATTTGTACATAGACACAATATCTGAGTTATATCCCCAGAATTCATATTTTAAAAGAGCTGGGTTCAGAGGTGTGTGCTTGTAATCCTAGCACAGGGGAGATGGAGAGAAGAGAATTCCTGAGGCTTGTTGACAGATCAATATAGCATTATCAACCAGCTGATGGTTCAATGTGAGATCCTGTTTCAAAAAATAAAGTGGAGAGGAGCCAGAGAGTAGGTTTAGCTGTCAATAAAATGGAGCTGATCTTCCAAAGGACCAGGATTTGAATCTGAGTCCCAGACAGAACCTAAATGGTGCTCACAACCGTCTGTTATTCCAGTTTCAGGGCATCTGAAGTTCACTTCTGGCCTCCCTGAGCACCAGTAACACATGTGAAGCAAAAGCACACACACAGGAAAAACAATAATACACAAAATAAAGCAAAATGGTAATTATAAAATAAGATGGAGAGCTGAGAAATATACAACATCTACACTGATTTTCACACATAAGTATAAGAACATGTATGTACACTCACAAACATATCACACTTTCATACATACATACACAAAAATGAAATAGGTTTGTAAATAATGTATAAGTTTTCAAGTCAGGATCCAAAAGATGTGAAAATCTCACCTAAGTATTTAAATATAGTTTCTTCTTCACGGCATATTTTTTTAATAGGAGCATATTTTAACTAGTTGTTTAAATTTTAATATTATATATGTAAGTTGTATAAAATAAAATCTAGTGTTGTTAACAGTTAATAATTCATAGCATTATGGTTATACTTGAATTATAAAATCTATATAATATGCATAACATGCTCATAGTATAATAATGAAATCTTAAGAGGTTTATGCATAGGAATGTTTGTTTTATTTTCATATTAGTAATTAATATAGGTTCACATATGAAAGGTAAGAGGGAGGAATTAGAACAGTGGGATTTCTGGATCCTTCTGCATCTGCTTCATATTGTCATCCTTTTACCTTGTAATAAAAATGCAGATAATTGGTATTCACTCATCATCTCACTCTTAACACAAAGGAGGGGAGATGGAAGAGATGTTCCACTCTGCCCAGTCCTCTGCTGGGTATTGGTATGTCTGTGTTTCAAATTAATTTTGAAAGACAAGCAAAAGGTGTTGCCTTGATTTGTCCTTGAAAAAAAAAAAAAGCTTTCAAATTCTTGATGGAAGTTTTATTTTTGGAGAATAAATGTGCAGGTCAAAGTACAACACTTAGCTGCAAATTCCCTGTGAAATTTTGCCCCTCTCTACTCTCTTTTGCTGCAAATACCTGCCTCTGATATCCCTAAGTATATCATTACTTCCTTTTCCTGACCTTCTGGCATTTTTCTGGCCTCTTCTGCCTGAACTTTGAGTCTTCAGCTAGAATGTGAAGTTTGACTCTTATTTTGCTGTCAGTTTGAACTTTAGAAAAATTTTCACCTCTTAAAGCAAGATATGGGTGCCAACTTGGAGAACCAGGGAGGCAGCCTCATGATGAAGAGCCAAGGTCCAGAGCACCATACTAGAATACTACACTATGTTAGTTGAATAATTTTTAACTCAAAACATATACACATATGGCATAAATTCATTTTTATTTCATTTTATTTCATAATATTTATCTCTTAGAGCTAAATAAATTAAATATACAAAGAGCTTAGAATAATGCTCACAAGAAAGACTTAAAACTAATATAATCTGAAATTCATGTTTATTTTAGAAATTATCTAGTCATTCCTGTTAGTTCATCCCTCACAGAACTCAAAGATGGCAATGAGTCACAAAAAGAAAGACAAATATGCTAAGTTCCTGCCTCTCACACACAAAGACCTGTCTCTCAGTAATCCCCAAAGTCCTTATCTCCTCTCCTTTGCCCTTCTCCCAGAAGCAGAGACAGCTGTCCTGTCCCAACCTTTCTCTGAGTACACCCTCCTCCTTCCCTTCCTACCTAGGACCCTTTATAACCCGCCATTTGCCCATGGGTCACGTCTGTGGCTATTCTATCCAGAGGCAGCGCTTTGTCCCTCTGATGCAAATATCACTTGCCCCCTATCCTTTGTCTCCTGTCCTGTTCTCCTCTCCTCTTGTCCCTCCAGGGCAAATTAATCTCTTTGTGCTGAGAGTTTGGTGGCTGGGTGTGTTCTGTGCCAATTCCAGTTCTTTCAAACCCTATTTATAATTGAGTATCCTGAATCTCAGAGACACTGAGTAACTTTCTCCTGATTATAGCTAACAAACATACCTGATTGTGAATATTATATGGGGCCTGTTTTGTGCAATGTCCTACATGCTATGGTAATATTTTCTGTTTAAGTGACCACCCCCCCTAAAATCTTAGCTATTGAAGTCTTGGTCCCCACATTGTGGATCTAATCATTGGGAGATGACAGGATCATGAGGGTTCTTACTTCTTCAATGGGTTCATCTACTGACTGGTTCATAATGTGCTGAGATAATTGATGAATAGTGAAGGATTTAGACAGTAGTGTATAATTAGAGAAAATGATCACATGAGAGTGCCTTTGAATAGTTACATATTTCCCCACTTACTTATTTCTGTTTCACAACTGATGTGAGGTGACCAGACTTCTCTGTCATGCACCCTTCTATGAAGGTCTAACTGATTCCAGTATCAGAGCCCCAACAGTAAGATCATTTATGTTAAATCATACCCATCTGCCATCTTATATTATGGACAGAAAAACATCCAAGCCCTTTTTCCTGACAACCATTATCCCATGTCACCTGCTCTCTGGTTGTCACTCTGGCCACATCCCACATGGTTCTCTCCATGTCTCCCCAGGCTGCAACCCCATTGTCCTTTCTGAATACCTCAAGCATGCAATTTCTGACAATAGGCGTGAGCCATGGATGGACCTTGCAGAGGTATATAACACTTAAATGATGACACAGAACTTCCACTTAAAGAGACCCCATCTATGGCCACATGATAAGAATGGCCACCTGGTCTCTTCATTCTAGCAATCTAACTCATTTTTACAAAAGCACAGATGACCATTTCTTAGCATTTCTTTTCTAAGTATTTTTGTGAATATTTGATTACCATGTAATCCTCTGACATGTACATGCCTTGCAAATCTCATCTGCCTTGTTCACAATATTTTTGCAGTACCACAAAACCCATCTGGTTCCTGGCAGGCATCAATATTTTTTTTATTGAATGGATGGAAGAAAAAATACAACAGTGGATAGATGAAGTACTGTCCTTGTTTCCCAGGTCCTCTACCTATCATGCTGTGTCTTTGGGCTGTAGGGAAGAGAAAAGCAATCAAGAGAGCTTGCTTGCTCCCGAGAAAAAGCACACTTTGAAAAATGAAGTGTTCCTTGTCATTAGCTTTCAGTCAAGCATCACATCAGGAAACTTTTGCATCAGATGCTGTGATTGGACCTTGAGGGGGGACACCTGCGATGCGGGTCCCAGCCTCCTGTGAGCTGGAACAGATGGTTTTCTCACACACATCTAAATAAAGCTGTAATGGTGTTGGCCCGCCAACACAGCACAGGTGAACCTTTCTGTACAAAAAAGAAACTGTTTCTTGGATGTCATGTGAAAATAAATTTCTACTATGCTATACTGGTTTTCATTTTAGACACCAATTATCTTCTTTTTGGATGTCTCATCAAGGGACTGCTGTTCTTCCTGGTCCTTTAGTAGAGGCTTCCAAAATATTATTCCACAGAGAGCCTGGACACTATCAGGGTTATTCTATTTGAGCATCACTCCCATAATGCACCCTTCTCTTCAGATATTCAAGAAATGAGCCTCCTTCATTTATCTGACCAAGACTGTGAATTCCACAGAATATCTCTAATTACTCTGTGCTCTGATTATGTAATCAGAACAATCTGCCAATATCATGCAGCACTGGAAATATCTGGGAGGAGAAAGTCTGCAGACAATTTTGAAAGAAGCCCTGGCAAACAAACACACACACACGCACACACACACACACACACATATGTATGAATATAGTTGTATATATGTATATGTTGTATAGGTGTATATATGTGTGTATATACATGTTGTACTCTTATTTTCCTTCAAGCTCTGCCATTTTTCATTATACACACACATACACACACACACACACACACACACACACATATATATACACACATACACATACATATATAAAATGAAAGATGTCAGAGCATGAAGAGAAGAGAAAAGTGTAGAGAAGCACTTATAATTTTTATGTTAAGAAAAGCTTTTTGATTAAACTGAGTAGTCATTAGAGGTTCATGTTCCCACCCAGCAGTGGTATAGTTGTTTACAAGTTGGAATTGGAAGGTTTGATACAGGTGGCTATAATTTGGTTAGGTGCAGTTGTTCTGGCACCTGTTGCTTATCTTTGAAATTGCATGCTGCATGGGTTTATAGGAACTTTTGACTTAGGCATAAAATGTCTGAAGCCTGAGACTCGCTGTGGTCATTGATTGGTGGTTCTTGCTTGGGTGGCTCTCGTTAGTGTGAAAACAAAGGTTGGAGAGATTCAAGCTTAGGACACCCTAAAAAGAGGCTGTGAAGATTTCTACCTTTCTCTCTTTCTATATTAAGGCCGCTTATAAAAGTGGTGAATATTTCTTTCCTTCCTTTCTCTTTCCCTAAATTGAGGGTAAAAGCTTGTAGTGTACTGCTACAGAAAAGAATACATACATATGACAATGAACAGTTAGATATTGGTTTCTCTGCTACCCACTCACATTACAGGAAGTGTTAGAGTAGCAATTCTCAGTACCCCAAGGATTAAGCACTCAGGTGAAGATACATTGTCATTCTCAAGTATATTTAATTGTCTTTTCCTTTTCACTAGAATTTGGCTTCAGGAACTTCAGGAACTCTGTATCTACCACCACTGCATTCCTACCACTAAGCACAGCGTGTAAGAACTCACAATGTTTTTGAAGAAATAATTAGATGAGTAGTAGAGACAATGGAAAGGAAGTTTGACAATGAAACAAAGAGCATTGCAGGGACTGTAGTAACAAGGAAGCAGGGGACAGGTATCCACCTTTTCTCACCACTCTTGATGCTATAAATGCCTGTCAGAAGTGAGAATACAGAGCATTGATTATTTTAGGACTTACATCACACTAGTTAGAAATTTACTTTATGCATTTGTTATTAGTTGTTTGGTACAGATTATTTTTCAGACTTTGGCAATCTATGCATAATTCAGATAGTTCAAGGTAGAGTACAGGGGCTAGTAGGTTTGGGACATGACAACTAATTTATTACTTTGTATCTTTATTTAATGGGTTACATTTTTAAAGTAATTTTTGCCATTTGTAATAAGATGAAAGAAAAAGAAAGACTTTATGTTAATTAAAACAAGCCAGGTATAAACAGTAAAGTCAGATGTAGAACCTAAACAATTAAATACACAAAGTTAACTGCCAGGAGCTGAGGGTGAGAGGGATTAAGAGATTTCGGTCCAAAGGTGAACCTCTGTAGTTAGACAGGAGACACAGTGTTTTTTAAGGTGACAAGCATGTTAACTCAATCACCCCACGTGTATAAACAACATTACCGCATACTTCATAATTATATATGATTAGAATTTGTCCCAAAATAAGATGAAATAAAATATAATTTAGAGCTCAGAAAAACTGAGAAGCATCACTAATTATTAAGGAAAAGGCTACTGAAGCATTAAAAAGATATTATGTCATTGAAATCTCATAATTAGGTAAAATGTAGTTGAATATAGAATGTTAGTTGAGAAAGAAGCCAATGTGATATATTAATTAATGATGATGGATTGTAACAGCACTACGTGGATTGGTTATTTCCATTAACTTCTTGTGATTTTCATAGGAAATTTTAGAATTCTTTACTAAATCTGCTACTTTACAGGAGGAATTTGGAAATTCAGAAAAGCAAATCAGATCTTCCACAAACAGGTACAGATTAGATCTTAGCTGAAATCCCATTCTTTGAGGAAGTACAACTTTCCCTCTTGTACCACATCCTAAAGACATGGGCAGAAGAAGAAACTAATTTTATCCTCTTGTAGGGTAGCAGTTACTTTTCTGTTGCTGTGATATAATACTTAGGCAAAAACAAATCATTCCCGAGGGATTGTCCATTAGAGCAGGGAAAGTATGGGCACCCTTAAGAAGGAGGGAGGAGGGGAAGCAGGTGTGGGCAGCCTATAAAACTTCAAAACCTGCCCCCATAGTGTACTTCCTCCATCAAGGCTCCTGTTCCTAAGGGTTCAATAATAACCTTTCCAACCAGTGCCACCAGCTGTGGGACCAGGTTTTTAAACACATGAGCCAATGTGCTACATTTTACATTCAAACTATCACATATACTGTTTAAATATATTTGCTAAATACCCTAGTTATACCAATTTGCCTGTTTCCTGATATTTGTTCCACAGACATTTAGAGAGCAGATAGCAAGTATCTGGTGCATTTGCTGTTACATCTACCCACATGACAGAGACAGACATCATTGATTAATTATGGAGTTATAAATTGTCTCCTATTAGTCGATATAGTCTCAGAATTCTTCCTAGCACACAGGGATGAATTTCTGTCAACACTCAACTGTTCACTTTGATAACTTACATTTGATTCCTTCATGTGGGTATTCATGGGGAAGAGTAAGTGCATTTGAAAAACAATTAGACTAGAAGTCAACAGGGCAAGCTATATTTCATATCCACAAGCTTTCCCTCTGACTACTCTTGGATGAGTCATTCATTTTTCTCTGTGCTGTATTTACCACAGTTTTTTAAAGGACTACATTAAATTAAGCAACTCCAAGAGTTTGCAAGCATAAGAGATACCTGGAGTACAGCCTGATATCACATTCCCAGAGGCTAGCTAACCCAACAAAACAATTACTGCTAAGTTTTAAATAAACATATTTTCAACTTGTTGTTCATCACGGTAGTTGACATCCTTATATTTCAAAAAGGATTTTCAACAAGATCATCTTTATGCTTAAAAAGTAAAAAAAAAAAAAAAAAAAAAAAATGTGCTGTGGAAGTTCAATTTCACCATGTGAGGATACAACATGAGAAAGTAAGAAAGGCATATATGAGTTCTTTTCTTTTGATCAAAAACTACTGAAAATCTGTAAGGTTGTATTCAGGTTCCTTATCATGCTTCATCGCAGAAGCGAGAATGAAATAGATTCTGTTGACATTAGCAGACCTAGAGTCCAGCTCCTATAATCTCTTAATCCAAGAGAAAGGTGACTTTGTACGTGCAGATAAGGACAGATACCACTTGACAGAGGCCTGTGTGAAAGAAGATAAGAAATGTGCCCAGAGCCATGTCCACTTGTAAGTTCATGCTCCAAAATCAGCCTCTATCCCTTCTCTTTGCTTTCCTGACTGCAAACCTTAAGTAAATATTTTGCTTGAAATATTATATTTTGAAAATGATGCCTGTGTTCTTATCAGCATTTAACTCTGAAATGAATGATAATTTTGATTAGAGTTCTACTTCTAATAATATTACTGTTTCTATCAATTATTAATAAATAATCTGTACTTATGTGTTTTCATTAAATAATCTCATTGGCCTAAATTTTCTTTATTTGGTTTTAGGGTATTATGGGAGCTTTGCCCCTTCTTAAACTAGTTGCAACTTCCTTTCCTTTTTAAAAAAAATACTTTGATCTAGTAAAGTGTTTAATACTTTTTCCTATTTCCTCAGGGTAAATAATGCCAACACATTATACCCCCCCTTTGATTTTCATTCATAATTTCTCTTTGAGCATTTTATTACTCTTCTGTCTTCACTCAATATTTTCTCTAATATTCTAGAAACAGTTGCTGATAAATGTGCTGGTTAGTTTTGGGGAACATGTTGTACATATCATACATGATCAATAGTGTTAAGAGTTCCTTCTTAGATGTCTTTCTATTTCTCTATGAACATTATAGAAGAGTATTGAAAAATCAACACATTTTGATGAAATAATATAAAATCACTTATCTCTTCTTAAGGTCATTCATGTGTGTGTGTGTGTGTGTGTGTGTGTGTGTGTTCAAAACTCCAAGATTGACAGTAAAGTACCTTCACATAAAGCTCCCTAATTTACTCACTTTTCAAATGTGTTTTTCCTTTTCTCAAAACATAATTTGAGGGCTGACAAGATATGGCTAGTTGTTTTGAGAAAAGAACACATTCTAGATATCATGACCACCAGAAAAGATAGATCAAATTATTGTTGAGTAAATTTTATGTAATATACTAATTAAAATATTATTGACTTACTAGTTTTAAATAATTAATTCTAAGCTGACAATTGTCTGTTGTAAATATTAGTAAAGTAATAATACATTTTGGGTTCCAGAATTTTGCTTTGTTTTCTTTTTATATCTTGGAATATTTACACTCCTCATATTAAAGCATAGTAGTCATCACTCTCATAATATCTTACCCTTACCCTGGTTTTATTTGTTTATTGTGCACCTATATTCCTAAGAACATAATCTCTCATGTCTCTTCATTCTCCCATGAGAACATGAAATTAATATGCATCCTCAAAAGATATGTCATGCTACACAGTATATTATTATGGCTTTAATTTATCTAATTATATCTGTCTAAATTAATTCATTTATTAGGAGTGCTTTAGTGAGAAACTCATGTTGTTACTGGTATACTTACACTATACTCCCTATTTTCTTCATAATTTCTCATGTGATTTCAACATGATTATTTTTAACTGGACTTCACCTTGTAAAACTGGCTGGTCCCAGAACTTGCTACGTAGCCCAGGTTGGCCTTGAACTCAAGGGGATCTAATTGCCTTTTCTTCCTGAATGCCAGGGTTGAACACCCATATTTATTTCTCAGTTTTATGGTAAAATCTAGGTCACAGATCCTACCCCTAACATGCATACTTGTACATGTCTGTTTGGCACTCGTGTGTAAAATGTCCTCAGTATGCTTTCACAAGAAGGAGAACATTGAATCAGTTTACAGTTATTTAATTTTATTGATTTATTTACATTTTATATTCTCATCACTGGGGATAAATGTGCCAGTCTCACTCTATGTTAACTTACAAGTAATATAATTTTCTCATGTTTAAAATGTTGACTCCTAATACTTTTTTAATGGAAAACAAAAAATAATAAATTAATCATGCAAATAAATGCAAATTTAGGGAACCTTGCTGCTAACTTTAGTCATAATATACAAATTAAGATTCTTTGATTGCAATAAATGAAAATTAATTCTGAGTTATATTTTCTTTTATATTTTTACACTTGCTAATTTCTTCTGTTTTTAGCTTATTTGGGTGATTATAATGTAATTACAACATTTCTCCCTTTCCTTACCTCTCTCCAACCCTCTCATACAACTGTCCTCACTATCCCTCAAATTCTTGGCTTTTTTGTTGTCCTAAGTGGTTGTTGCAAGCATGTATGTATTTGTATATACATGTATGTTTATAAATATAGCCTACTCAGTTTGTATAATACTACTATACTATACAGTTTGTATAATACTATAATACTGCTCCACGTGTGCACTAGTGCACATGCTCTTCCCTGGGGAAAGCCACCTCTCCCACTCCCAGCTTCCCTCAGCTGCCTATAGTTCTATGTATAGGGTGGAGGCCGGGTGGGCTTTTCCCTGTACAGATTGGAATAACTGTTGCTATCATCCTTGCTTAGCTCGCATTTAAACATACTAAAACTAAAAGCCGAGAAAATCAGTTTGAAAACAGACAGAAGAGGCTCCAGAGACTTAGTCACAGGCAGTAACATGTCACTTTCTGAAGGCTCTCTTCTTTGAATATTAATGTCTAACAATTTCAGACTCGGTATCACAAGGATACCAACATATTCAAGTCAATAATTCACTTCTCCAATCAATAAAATATTTATTTTTAGGCAAAAATTGTACACCTTCCTTATGTCCATGACTCAGAATCAATGATGGTAGAGGCAAACTCAACAACTGTGAGAGGCAGGAGTCAATTAGTTCTTGCTATGATTTTCTATTTCTTTCATTATTTATGACGTATCCAAGAAAGCCAGAGCAAGACCACATTCAGCCTTGTTGCCTCTTTCAACTGCATCAGGTTCCCAGTTTCCCTTTATTCTATTGTTTTCTACTGACCCACACCTAATTACACACCTCCACACCTAATTACATTCTTCCCTGTTCTGTAGGTAGATGTAAGCTTAGGGAGCATACAGAGTTTCAAAAGTAGTGATGTATGATACAAACTCAAGCATTGGGTTTGATTTCCTATACTTCCCACAGCTCATGACTTGGGCTCCGAATGCAATGTGAAGTTTCAGGTACTTCTATATTTTGTTGCCCTTAACAGTTTGTGATAGTTTCATGTGAATTTTTGTAGTCCCGGGGGTGGAACCTTCCTGCTGCTTGTGTATCGCAGTTGCAGGTACCCTGCCTGAAGTTGCCTCGCCACCTGCTGGACCAGCTCCAGGTAGAAGGATGCTACAGGGAGGACACAACATGATGGGATGGTCGTGGGTTTTACCACATCCTGCTGTGACCTTGCCGGGCCTTTGTGAGTTGGCGAGTGGACAGAAAACCACCTGGGACAGGCTTCAGTGGGAGTCTCTCTTCAATTGGACTTTGGGGGTACCTTTTATGTGGCACAGTTGAGAGGAGTGGTCTGGCCATAAGACTCACTGGTTGAGGGCAGGGGCTTTTGGCACCACCTAAGATGAACACATTTGAGCCTGTGTCCCCAGCATACAGGGGCAGACAAAGCATCTTTACTTCAATGAAGCAAACAGTATTAATATCTAATAATTTAGCTGGGTTTAAACAAGGACTAAGGTGTGGAGCAACGACACCTGCCATCCCTCACCCTTTAGGGGTGACCCAGGGTTAAAGTGAGCTTCAACACACTGTAGTCCTTGGACAGTCCCATAAATTTTTGTGTCTCATTATTAAAGGCTGTGGGTGGCACTCAGGGTAAATTACAGCAGTGACTGCAAGAGTGTTTAATAGACAGGCCAGCATGGTAATGAAGAGTTTAAGCTTCTAGATTTGAAATTGAAGTTCCTTTTTTAACACTCCGTGTGATCCTGAACAAGTTTCATAAGTGTTTTGCAATACCTTCCTTAACAGAAAAAGTCACCATAGTATCAATAACATCTATCTTATGGGTTTGTAAAATTGAATTAATATACATAAATTACTTGTTAAAGCCCTTGAGACATTCTTAATATAATTATATATTTGCAAAATTACTACTTGCAAACAAAACATTCCACACATTGAATATCACATTAAAGCAGAGTTTGCCTATGAAAATGTATACTAAATGATGTATGGATATTCTGATGCTCACTCATGTGAACTTTGCCCATTTGTTTTAAGGATTTTATAGGAATTCATTTGATCTTTCCTACTGATAATGTGTTTCTGATTCTTGATATTTTGAAAAATATAGTAAAAACTATACAACATCCTATGTAGGTGTGAACTTTTGCTAAAGGCAAAACACTAGAAGAATAACTGTTATGTCAAAAAAAAATGCACATGTAAATTTTGATAAATACAAATGGTACTAAAAGAAATAAAAAGGCTCATCACCTACTTTTCTAAAGAAACTCAAGTTCTATTTGTCAAAGTTAACTGGATTCTGACTAACATTTTGTTTAAAAATATTTCAAAAATACCTTGACGTTCAAACTAACCTGAGCAGGCAGCAAGCCTCGTGACCTTGAGGTCTTCTCTTGCTTGGAGTTTATGATGACAGATACTGAGTCAGAACCAGCCACCCAGTTCTTGGCAGTATCGTGGCAATTTCAGAACTCTTTGACTTAAATATCACAAAGTGACTTATCTCAAATATGCCTTTCTTCATCCATCAATTATTATATTCACTTCATAGCTGTGGGTTTTTCCCCACCTTCTATGGTCTGCACACTTCAGTATACTCCAGAGGGCCCATTTTAATCACCAAATTGCTGTGAGTCAGGTGCTTCAATCCCCTTTGCTAGACTCTGGCGACTCCACTTTGGCCATCCTGGGTGGCTTCAAGCTACTTAATACCAGCCATGATCCCTCTGAAGTAGAGCTCACCCGAGGGTGATTCTGGAGCCAATAAAGGATAGCAAATCACATTATGGAAATTAGCTTTTAATTATTCATTGGCAATTTGACTGCAATCCAGCAGGTGTCCGTATAAGAAGAAAATGACTTAATAAATGTTTTGGTTTTTTCCCTCTGTAGTACACATTCCACATATCAAGCCCATAATACACATTCGTTTTTTGGTGCTGATATTGGGGAAGTGGGGAAGAACCAGTCTATCACCTCCTCAGGATAAGCAGTTATGGTAAAGACGTCATTTATTCATTCACTCATTCACTAACTCATTCATATTATTTTTATGTCTTGCTAGTGAATTGTTGATGAGATAAGAAAAATGATTTTCTATAAAAAGGAAAAAATATGAAAGGATCTAATATGAGATCATGGGGTCATATTTCAACCTTTACATTTCCACTCATTCCATAGGATACAGGAAATGTGGTATTGTCAGGAAAAAAAAATTTAGCAGGCTGACCTAGATTTGAACTAAAATGACACCACTTATTGGCTGTTTGACCTCACAAAAATCAATTAACCTCTCTGAACCTCAATTCCTTTATGTGCAAAACCTCAATTTCTTTATGCGCAAATATTGAGATATCAAAATCTTGAATGATGAGTAAAACTGTGTTTCATGTGCTTGGAGAATTCTTCTTTTAAAAAATGTAAATGACAAAGGACATGATCATTATGCAACAAACTTCCTTCAAAATGTCCTTGGAGGCTAATCAAGTTATCTGGTTTGGGTGCATTTGGAACTCTGAGCTTAGAAACTGCATAATCAGATTATCAACCTCACTGTAGCACAAAAAGTCCTTTTCAATTGATTGGCTGAGAATCAGGCTCTGGATACACAGAATCCTGTTTCCTTTCAACATATGTTTAAGACCGAAGCCATGAGTGAGTAGGACTGCATTGTTGTAGAATTTTATTTTAAGTTTTGTTTAAAATATTGTTCTGTGCATTGTTGGGTGAAAGTCTGCCTAAGTCTTGGTGATTCGCATTGTCTACAATTGTTGAACTTTAGTGGGGGATGTTTGATTGTTGATAATCTGCATGCGTTATCAATAGAACACCTGAGGAGTTCTGAATCAATAAAAATACATGAGCTCAGATGCTCAGGGTTTCGCTGTTCAGGATGGCACTAGCTGTGATGCTGTATGGTTCCCTGTGCTGAGGTCTGGCAGAGTTGGACAACAACTTCATGTTGTCCTCAGTGAGGTATCACAGGGACATACTGCTACTCTGCATTAATGTGGAAACCTTTTCATGAGCTCCAAATTGTTACTCAATATAACTAAGATAATAGAGATACACCAGTATTCTACACATTGAGATATCTGACTTCTACTAAATATTTAGTGTTTAAACAACAGATAAAATAGAGAATAATGGTCTAAGACTTAGTATATACATTTAATTTAATTTTTTTTTCTAGCCAACAAACAAGGACTATTATTTTTTTCTTTCCATCTCTTTTGTTCCATGTCCTTTTCCTTTACAATGCCCCATTTTCTTTTCCATATAGGGGACATTTTCTTGAGAAAATCTAAAGAAGACAGACTATATAAAAGTGAGATGGCACTTTTGGTCTCTAAGGCATTTTACCTTCATTTCTTATCACTTCAATATATTCATCCTACATTATACTATTACACAGTATAATCTGTAATGGTGGAAAAGGTTGCTGCTCTGTCAAAGTTACATAAAGACCAGACAGGCAATGAGCCCCATTCTAGGTTGATAAAATCTCATAAATGATTAGGTGAAGAAGAAGCATTAAGTCCAAAGGGAGAAGACAATTTAAAATTGGTGTGAAATCTGAAAGAAAAGAAAATCCATTTTTGTACTGAAGACAGAAGAACCTGTGGTAGTGTGCTTTATTTAGCTGGGGTCATGTACTTACAGGTCTCCTGTGAAGAACAATGGATTAAGACACATCATTTTATTCTTTTTTCTTTCTTATTAAAAAAAAAAAAGGAAAGACCTTATGTATCCCAGGCTGACTCTAAGGATGATCTTGACTTCCTGGTATGGTTTTGTATGATTTTCTTCTGTGAATGTTGTGTGTGTGTGTGTGTGTGTGTGTGTGTGTGTGTGTGTGTGTGTATGTGTGTGTATGTGGGGGGGGTGTGGGGGGGGTGTTTGCACTTGCATATGCGCACGGGCACATACCATGTGCATGTATGAGGCTACAGAAGTCAGAAATGGATGTAAATTCCCCTGGAACTGGAGTTAGAGGAGGTTGAGAGCTGCTGTGTGAATGCTCAGAACTGAGCCCAGGTCTGCTTACAGAGCAGCTCTTTCCCACTGAACCAAATCTTCAGTCACTAAGATAATTTATTTTCTATCTGGAATCTTTAATGGCTTTTCATTGAAAAACATAAAATGATATTTTCCAAAGAGGTGGAAAGAAGGGGATGAAAATGTGGGAGAGAGGGAGATCAAGAGGGAGAGGAATAACACATCAAGGAATCATATAAGTAAATGGTAAAAGGAGTGAGAAAATTCAGGCAGCAGGGAAGAAAACTGAAGGATCTGGAGTGAAAAGAATGAAAAATAGAGACAGGAAAACAAATAAATCCACAGAAAACTATAAATCTAAAGGAAAGAAGAGAAAAGGGGAAAAGGAAGACTGAGAACAGATGCAGGAGAGAGATATTAACCAGAGCTGGCAGGGGTGGGAGGGATCTAAGAAAGGATTCAGAGACAGACACAGACCAAGACAACAAGGAAGAAAATCATATAACTTCTTGTGACATATGGCGAATGTTACAACAAAGAGTCAAGGAAAATGATGGTGTCAAAGCAGACATGATATTAAATTTAAAATGGAGAGGAATTCATGGAAAAATTAATGCAATAGAAAAGAGAAGGCAGAGGATGCATCGGGCATCTGGGAACTGAAACAGAAGACAGTGAGAAAGTAACTGAGAGGAAGCCAAGATAAAACACAGGAATAAACTCAAAAATTCAGCAAGGGAAGTGCTAAAGATATTGGAAGTATTTTGTCCATGTTCTAGCAAGTAGCATGTATAGGAAGTAAAGTTAGTCACAATTTTTAGAGGATCTTGAAGCTCAGAATATTTACTTGGGAAACAGGGGTGAGAGAGCTGTAACCTGTGCAAATAAAAAAAAATTGAGACCACAATTTATCTGTGAAATCAGAGGCATAGCTTATCTATAAACTGTGGGAACCTTTCCAATTCCAAGATGCTGTTGAATTCTCTAAGCTGACACCTTCCACGATTGGTGAAACATCATTTGTGGATAACAAAGTAAACTCAGTTCTGAGAACTGCTCCCGTGTCTTAAAACACCTCATCGCAAATAGCCTTCTGGTTGATGCTGAGAAAGGAAATCAAGCAGGATTCTTGGCTTTGCTATCTGCCAGAAGTTTACTGTGTGACATTGGACACATCCTCCATTGGTCTTTGCTTCTGTTTCCTAATGTGTATAAATTATGTGTAAGCTTCTGTGTGGTTGGGGAGATGGAGATGACAAATAAAAGAGGTAGACCAAATCTTACATAGCTTGTTTACACACTGTCAGACTGTGCAGGTAGAGGCAGGACTAGATAGACATTTTGTAGTTGTGAGCCTCGCCTTTAATGGCTGAGCTATCTCTCCAGTCTAATGCCAGATAGACATAAAGAAGTTCCGGGATCCAGGATCATGTCATGCTCTGCTTGAAATGGATGATTAGTTCATGGCTTCAGTTATGTTTTTCCAATTTTTGTGGGCATATGAGTCAACAATGAAGCCAGCATGATGGCTTATGGGATAAAGACACTTGCCACCAAGTCCGCCCAGCTGAGTATGATCACAGAAGCCACATGGTAAATGGAGAAAAATAATCTGCAAGTTGTCATCTGACTTGGCACCTGTGCACACACATTCACATGCACACACACACAAAGAGAGAGAGAAGAAGGAGGGGGAGGAGAAGGAGGAAGAGTAAGAACACATGAATATAAAAACAAATAATAATTTTTAAGTATTATTGATTATTGCTATTATATCAATGAGCTGTTGTGTAGACTAACTACTGGGAAGAAATTTGGTCAGAAGCATGAAGCAAATGAAATAACATCATTACTTATGAGCAGAAAAGAAATTAGAAACCATGACTGGGTACTTACTTTCAGTATTGCTTGTGAAGCTACATGCCTTTCACATGAAAATGGAAAGCATTATGAAAATAAACACTCCAGTTTTCTCTGGGATCTGCTATTCTCGCTAAAACTGAGTAGGATACTCTCTACACCAGCATTGCTAAAAACTGCTTTTATCGATGTCTACAATAAAAACAGCCACAAGTGGAACAGAAAAATGTGCTCAGGTGTACTATTTGGTGAGAGAATGAACACAAGAGTTTACAGATACAGACAAGGTAGTTTCAGATGAAACAGCTGCAATATTTGGAGATTAGAGTAACACTTCCTACTCCACACTGGGACAATGTGGAAGATGCCCTAAAGAGCAAGAACCAGCACATGGATGACTCCACATTGTGAAAATGCAAATTCATCTGAATTGAGGGAACCTGAGCTAGAAATACTACTCAACAAGTACCACCTTCGAAAATAACCACCTATGGATTTATTCCCTGAGATGTAGCCCTGAAGGCACACAGAAGCTATAACAACTGTACTCCAAGGGGGTCTAGCTAAATTTCAAATTGGCAGGAAATCTTGGTAGCATCATCCAACAGGGTTGTGAGGTTTGTCAGCATGAAACATACATGTAAGGGAGTCTGAAAGTTTTGTGTTAAGTTTACATAAAGCTCCTAAGTCCAGACATTGTATTGTAGGAATAGATTCCCTGCAAGGAATCCACATGAAACCATTACACAGAGGAAAAGGTGAAGTCTAAATTTCAATGAAGACCCTGGACATTGGAGAAGTTAGACTTAGGGACATTTGTCAAGGAAAGCTTCAGATAAAGAATGCCAGCTGTCTTAAGAAAAAGTTCCATGTACTAGAGGAGGAAGAGGTGACAGGATGAGGTAACCCAAGACAGTTGGAGCTCAGATAACTCCTTTATGTTTTCCTTGATGGGTTTCAGTTCTCTGGTTGTTTTTCTTTGCTATCTTCCTGTTCATCATTTTTACATATGTTTCTCTGTACTGGATAGATAAATCATATGTTTAATGTTATTTTACAGTTGCTTATAGTTGAGATTATCTTGTATCTCTGTGGAAAAATACTTTTGAGCAGTATTAAGATTGCTAATGAAGGATTTAAAAAGGTAATGAATACCTTGTGAAATGGGGATGAAATTCTAGGGCTTAGAGATAGAAACTGTGATGACTAATATTGCTTGTCACTTTGACTGAATCTAGAATGATCTAGGAAACAAGCCTCAGGACAGAGCAATGATGGATTATCTAGATTATTTTAGGCCCTGAGCCTGCTTGTTAAAGATTAACATGATTAGGTTAATTGGAAGGTAAAATTCTTTCTGCTTGGGACTAAAATTGTAACAAAAGTTGCATTGCCTAAGTGATTTGTCAGAGTAATGATAAAAGTAATACACAGAAGAATTAAAAGTAAATTCTTCAAGTTCGTACATCATGAAGAAAGCACTATTGAAAAGATCTCTAGCTGGGTAGTGGTGGTGCATGCCTTAAAACCCAGCACTTTGGAGTCACAGCCCCAACCTTGGACAGTACAGTGTGGAGCAAGAAAATTTGCTGGGGGTAGGACAGAATGGCAAGCAAACTCAAATGTAGATATGGATTCATCAGGGCAAAAGGCAGTTTATTCTTTGCCAATTCAATCCCCAGTCCTAAAGGGTTTCAGCTTCCTTACAATCTAAAGTCTAGAACTGGTAGTATTCAGTTCTGCCTCCATACAATCTAATCAACCTCTGAGACGTACTTCTGGCTGAGCCACTCTGACTAGCTTCATCTGAACTCAAAGGTGTACTGATCAACTCACTTTGTATTCTGCCTCAAATTCTTCTTCAAGCTGCTGGTTCAAACTGAGCTTCTGAGCAGACTATTTCTGCCCAAATTCTTCTCATTCTGGCAGACTCTGGCTGACTCTCTTACTGCCTCAGACTAAATTCTCTGCTCTGCTTGGCTTCAAACTGACTCAGTCTTCCCATCTGATACTGACTTCTGCCAAACTGCCTCTGTGTCTCTGCCTAAGACTCCTCAGACTGCTTCAGAATACCTCTGTGTCTTATTCCCTGATTGCCTGCCTCATACTGCCTCAGTCAGATTGCATCTCTACGCTGAAAGTCTGCTTTTCCATTGTGAAAATTGGGCATGTCCATCTTCTGACTAACTCTGCCATCCCCTCCTCTGACTCACCACATTGCCTGCCCTTCACTCTGACCATTTCAGATGTCACTTCCTGTCCGACACTGGCTCCTTCTGAGCTTTGCTTCCAAGTGCTATATCTCAGCATTAAAGGAATGAGGGGTTTACTCCAATGTCCTAATCTGGCTCATTTGTGAACATCTTATTGGAAATTCTAAGTAGGCTGCTCAGAGTCACTTTTGCTATTTTAGAACTAGATGGTGCTCAAATCTAGCTACACTGTAAGATCACTCTGTATATGTTACCACTGTTTCAGCATAAGAGGGCAACTCAAGCTCAGGTTTCTTTCAAAGCTAAATTTCACGCATTTCTCAATAAGTTCTGGTGAATTATTTAAAATGAAGGGTCATTCTCCCCAACCTAGTTCCAAAGTCTGCAGTAGGTGGAAATCTTTAGTCCGCATTCATTCATCTGAAGTCTGTCACTGTGTGAGTTTGCCAGTCTCTAACAAAAACACCATGCATCATTATTTGTGCTACCTATGCTCATGCCATTCTATAACCTTTCCCATCATATCCCACCTGCACTGCACAATTGTGTCATATTTTCAAACAGTAGCCTAATGGAATTGGCACATCACTTAAGTTAGATCAAGGTACACAGTGCTACAGGCTAATTATTGCCGAGGCGGACATGAGGTTCAAGACTGCTGTACCCATCAGTACACAATGCTAGAAAGAATTGTAAACTGATACAGGAATTCTGTCTAACTTACCTTATCAATGAATGTATTTCAGAGATTGTTCCGTTTGTGGTCACATTTTTAGGAAGAGACTATTCGATCTTTTTGTTTTGTTTTGTTTTGTTTTTTGAGACAGGGTTTCCCTGGGTAGCCATGGCTGTCCAGGAACTCACTCTGTAGAGCAGGCTGGCCTCAAACTCACAGAGATCCACCTGCCTCTGCTGCCTGAGTCCCAAGAGCTGGAATTAAAGGTAAGCACCACCACTACCTGGCTTAGAATCATCTTTGTGAAAGGCTTCATTAGCCTGCCATTGAGTTTGTTTCCCACTCTGTCCTATGCACAGCAAATTTTCTTGCTCCACACTGTACTGTCCAAGGTTGGGGCTGTGTCCTAATTCACTTTCTATTGCTGTGGTAAACAGCGTGACCAAAAGCACCTCAGTGAGATAAGAATTTCTTTAATCATTAAAGCTTGCATTCTATTATGAAGGAAAGTTAGAACAATAATCAGGAGGAAGAACTGAAGCAGAACCCATGGATAAATTTTGCCCACACTTCATGGTTTTCTCAACTTGCTTTCTTCTGCCACTTAGGGTCACAAGCCTAGGAGTGACACTGCCCAAAGTGTGCTGGACCGTTGCATAACAATCACAACACCAACAAAAAAAGTATCATACTGTCTTACCTTCAGCCCAATCTAATAAAGACATTTTTTCCATTTGGGGATATCTCTTCCCAAAAGACCTTAGCTTGTGTCAAATTTATAAAAACGTCAGAGGCACAGGTGATGTTTGTGATAGGCAGTCCTTTTTCAAATAAGACCAACATTAAATTGAGTTATGGATGAGACTCAGAGCTGCAATAACAAGGACGTATCTTGGCCAGACCCACAATATAAGTGGCCATGATACAGGTTTAAATACAAGTTTGCACTGTTTTGAAACATGCATATTTGGCTTCCGTTTTTAACACTGGCTTTGGAACTAGCTGTGCTGCCCAAAATTGGAAGTTGAGTTGATGATAATCCTTTAACCAGCAAGGTTTATTCTAAACTGAGTCACACTCGACTTAAATCCAATGGAGATCCATATTGGTTCTAAGTCAAACAAGAACATGCCTCGAACATTGAGTCTATTCTATTGACACACAGTTGTCTACTTGATGCCAGAGAGGTCTAGAGGCTATTTCTATGAACTATGACTTTCTGTGAGACTTTTGACTTCTACCAGAAAAGGGTTTTCATGGTAGTGGTATCTGTACTGCACTCTAAATCAAGGTCCTGTGTCAGCTTTTCTTGTTTTATTCTCCAAAGAATGGAGTCCTTTTTGTCTGTTTTGATGCCTAAGGATAAGAAGAACATGAGGAAAGCTATATCCCTGCCACCAGAAAAATTCATTTCCAATAGCTCAGTCTTTAGATATCTTCTTTGGGGTAGGAATGTACATTCTACCCAATACTTGGTTTGAAAATGGAGGGTCTCTGCTGGATTCAAGTCTATAGCATAGCCTTAGTTCCCAAATAATCCCCATGTCTAAAAAACTAATGATGTCATTAACTCTTTCCTTCCTGCATTCCTTAATGCATTTTTTGTATTAAACATAGTGTCTTACTTTCTCACCCAAACACTTACTTCATATTAATTTAATATTTTGTGTAAATAGGTATAGGAACTGGTTGTCTTCAGTGAATTATTGCTAGAGTCTCTTAGCTCACCATCTTGTTCCATCCAGCACATATAACACAAGGATTTTTATGAATGCCATCTATAGACTTACTAGGATTCCTTACGTGCTAAAATTAAGGAACCATTGAAAACTGTTTCAAAATGAGAATACAAAATTACAAATTCAAAAGAAATTATTAGGAATAATACTTAGTTGAAATAAGATGAAACTTTATCAACTCAAAATTTTAGAGCCTCCAAATCCATAAAACAGTACAAATCCCTTTTACAAAGTAATTAACTTTATGAAATATTTATGTAATAATTTTTCTACATGTTATTTTGTTTCTTGGATTCATTTTGTCTCTGTTTGACAAATCTTTTGTAATATTCTCTAAAATAACAAAATGTAATTTAATCTGTTCTATATTAATGCTGTTTGAAATCTGCTTTCTATTAAAGGGGAATTGAGAGAACTTTTTTACTTCACTAATTGCTGTACTATCTTATAAATTTTAAGCTTGTAATTAAATTTGGTCAACTCTTTAATATGTTTGTTTCATAGATGAGATGTGAATTTCAACACAGAAGTTAATCTTCTATCCTTTTTGAGTTTACAATATTAAAAGCTTTAAAGAAGCCATAGCTATTATGGAATGGTCAAAATTAACCTATATACAAACAAATGTGACTCTGAGTCATGCAAATACATTGTACTTAAACCTAAACACTGGGTATCAGCAATTCAAAATTTCCAAATTCTGGAATCATCCCCCCCCTCGAATAAATATATGATCTTGATGTTTTCTAAATCATAAACATATACTTCTTACTTTTTAATTTAATTAAAATTTTCTTGCTTTTCATAAATACATCTAGAATACACTTTCCTCTCCTTCTACTACAATCCTCCCAGAATCCCTCCTCAACTGCCTCTCTCCCCCACATCCGCCCTCCCTCAGTTTTTCCAAAGAAAGGAGCAGGCCTCCCAGGGATATCCACCAATCACAACACAACAGATACAATATTATTAGGCTTAATTCCTTACATTGAGTCTGGACTAGGTAACCAAACAGGAGGGAAAGGGTCCCAAGAGCAGGCAAAAGTACCAGAGAAAAGTCCACTCCCACTGCTAGGAGTCCCACAAAAACACCAACCTATCAACCAAAACATATATGCAAGAGACCTGGTGCAGAACCATGAAGGCACCATGATTGCTGGTCCAGTCTCTTCGAGCCCTTATGAGCCCTGATTAGGTGATTCCCTGGGCTGTGTTTTCCTGGTGACCTTGATTCTCCTGGCTTCCACAATTGGTATTCCTCATTCTTCCACCAAAACTCCAATGGGAAAGACCCAATAGAGATCTCCACTGTAAGCTCTATCTCTACCTAATGTTTGGCTGTTGGTCTCTGCATCTACTCCCCCCATCAGCTGCTGGAGGAAGTCTGCAGACAAATTGATGGATGTCAGCAGGAGTTCAGCAACTGGGGAGGGAAAGGCAGAGTCAGTGAAATAATAAAAATAAAACCACACCTCTTATGGATGGGACAAACTTCTCTCTTTATTCCTTTTGTTCCTTCTTACTTCTCTACTTCCCTTCTTTTCTCTTTTCTCTCTCCTCCCTGTTTTCTTTTTATTTCCCATAGACCTATATACGTTCGAAAACAATATTCTCTATGTAAGAAGAAATCATCTTAAACACAAGTCCTAATTTTCCCAGTGAATTATTACAAGTTACATATTTAAAAAACAGGTTATTTTCAATCCCCACACCTAATTATGCACAAACACCCAGTTTTACATGTACTTTTTCACCAGAATACATCTATATTCCAGAAAAAAACAATTTTGTTATTATAGATTAACAGAGATTAAACAAGCCAAATATTTTCACAACCAGCTTCTATTGCAGTTACTAGGAAATGAGTACACATCACAGTATACTAACTTACTCAATGATTATTTAGTTAGCACAATGAAACACGCTTTTTTATTAACTAGAAAACTAAGTCATGGGTCTTACTGGTTATTTTAGGTAAAAGGAAAATCAACCACACAGCTTTATATCCTTCAGGTGCATCCCAAACCCATCAGCAAATTTTAATTATAGGGACCAGGAAAGAGTCAATTTTATTTGTGGCCAAGGAAGTTCAAGCCTAACAATGGGCACTGAAACTCATTTGTTATTTCTTGATCATGGGTTTTTCAGAGTTGAAACTCTTGGGCCATGGAAATTAAGCTTTCTTTGTCCTAGCTTTCTTAACCGTAACCAAACAAGTCCCTAGCAAAAATATGTTTTCTTCTTAAGTTACTGATTATAAGGCAGCTGACAAAACATCCTAATTTCACCCTGTGACTATATGTGGAAAACATTTCCTGGTTTTTAGCTATACATATTTTTTAGTTGTTATTTCTGGAGTTTGAATAGAGTCACCAATTCAACTGAGTGGCACTGCCTTGCCTGAATGGCATTGCTTGAGGGAAAATCATCACCATCATTATGTGTGCCAGCAACCCTGCCCAGTGAGGGGTTAGAGACCCTCATAGAACTTTCATACCACAAGAGAGATACGGAGACCATGTAGCAACAAGCATGATAAGGCCTACCAGTGGCAAAGGACATTCAGGAGACAATTCCCTGGAAGGCCAATGTAAAAACCTACTCTCACCCTGCTAAATAGGAGGCTGACTCCTGAAGTTCAGGTTCTTGGCTATCTCCTCAGGGTCAGGCATGAGCTCCATACTTTTCCATGAGATTCTGCTGTCCATTGTCTTGCCTTGCCTAGTTAGAGAATGTGGCCAGTTCAAGCTTCCTATCCCTGGTTAATAGGGTTCCTTGCTAGGGTCACCCTAATAGATTCCAGGGAGTTTTTACTGTACTAGGTCTTAAGATCATCCCCTAAATGTCCCCAAATTCCAGTTATCTCTATCTATGTTCTTTCTCTCCATCCCTCTCCCTCTACTTGGTCTCTTCTGTTCCCGTTCTCATATTGCCCTAGACCATCTACAACATCTATTGTGTTTGTCTTCTTCAGGGAGATCCACGCGTCCCCACTAGGGCCCTTCTTGTTGCATAGTCTCTTCTAGGTTTGCGGGTTGTAGTATAATTTTTCTTTATTTAACAGCTAATATCCATTTATAAGTGAGTACATTCTATGTTTGTCTTTCTGGGACTGGGTTACCTCACTTAGGATACCAGCAATTAGATAGTTCACTAGTTACCTTGAGAAAAAAACATTGCATTGTGAAGATCAAATTGGAAGAAACTACATACGTCATTAGTAAGGTGTCTTACTGTTAAAAAATTCCACAATGAACTCTACCAGCAAGTGAAAAATCTCCAAGAACCTTAGATGAGCCTATACAACCATGGAGCTCTGAACTTCCTTAGTCTTCTAAGTAAACTCACAGTGGTTAGTAACTGTTATTCATGGTTGATTATTCCAGGCATAGGAAATGAAATAGAGCCCCTACATATTGTGCTCTGCTTGTCCATGGCTTACCAACTTCTGTTTACCCAGCTATTAATGCCACTGCAGGTTTCTCCCATTTATTTCCTGAAACACTATTCTCTAGATCTGTGTTGTCTAATAAGGTTGCCAAAGCCTCATGCCACCTTCTAAGTTGAAGGTAGAAATTAATTTTGATTTGCACGCAGCTTCTTAATCACACACGGTTTAATTGCAGCTTCCTAGTCACCCTAGCCATTTTCAGCAGACTCAGTAAGCCTTTGGCAGCCAATGTTCTCCATTTCAGTTAAAGCCAATTTTGAACAAGTCTGTGATCTCAGAGATTTGTACAGGGCGGTGTCATTATAGAGACATCTATCATGCTGTGTCAAATAGGTTTGAAATATGCTATTTATAACAATGTCCTGTCCTGTAATGGATATTCTGATGTGGGAAAACCCATTTGACCCAGGTTTTTCTGAGATGATTTTATTTCAAAATTCTGGTTTTTCAAAAAAGTTTTTATTTATATATGACTGTTCTGTCTATGTGTATGCCTACATGCCTGAAGAGGTCCCATTACAGATGGTTGTGAGCCACCATGTGGTTGCTGGGAATTGAACTCAGGACCTCTGGAAGAGCAGCCAGTGTTCTTAACTACTGAGTCATCTCTCCAGCCCCTGATAATTGAAGCTCCTTACCTTTTGCCTTTGTGTTTTGTTTTCTTTGGTGTTTTGATTTTGTTTATTGGTCATAATACTTAAGGTTTTGATTCACAAATTATAACCTAAAATGATTTTATTGACATAAAATCAATCAATTCCAATAAAAACCAAATATAAAATTTATTGTGTCCAATATACCATGTAATCACCACGATAATTTCATATACATAAAATAACAATCTTCTCTTACACATAAGGAACTAAGGATCCCTGAGTTAAGAAATACATTTAAATTCACAAACCAAGTACATTTCTTCCAGGAGTCCTCATCAACCTTCTGCCCTGTTTTCAGTCATTGAAGAAGGCTCAATACCGGGACAGTTCCAGTCCATACAACCTTCCAATATGTGGGTATAGCTTTAGTATCCCTAAATCAAGTGTTGATATTCTCTTTGGGGATAGTTGTGGAAAGACATACAAGGTAACATATATTGCTTCAGAACAAATTTAGAACTGTGAAAATCTTCTTAATATATTGCTAGATTTTACAGTATATAAATAATGGTTTTCTCATAGCATGTGAATAGATACAATATGATTGGGTAATGTTTTGAAGCACAGTTGAGAAAAAAACTGTAGGGGCCAATACGATGCCTCAGCAGGAAAGGTGCTTGCCTCCAAATCTGACTATCTGAATTTGACTCCTAGACTTGGATGATAAAAGGAGAGAAACAGTTCTCACAAGATGTCCTCAGACCTCCAAACACCCATTGTGGCATGCCTGTGCATACACATAAGGGCTATAAATAAAAATAAATAAAATGTTAAAATAAAAACAATTGCAATAGCCTCTGAAGCCTGCTGACACAGGAGATGCCCTTAAACAGGCTGAAATGGAGGAAAAAGTTTAAGAATAGTAATATAATTATATGTGTTGAATAGAAAAGTTTGAATCCTTAATGAGTCATCTGAACACATGGAATCAGTCTTGGCGTACGAATGATTATTTGATTACAACTCAGGGAAATAATGTGTGTGGAAGGAAGCTCATGGTTTACCTGCACCCTTGTAGCGGATATGATCTCCACGTCTTGATGTCTTCCTACCCTAAAAAGATTGATAAAGAGCATAGTATTGCATCACAATAATTATAGGTTCAGTTTGTGTAGCTAACAGCGAACTGAAAGAGTACAGAGTAATATTACAGACCCAAGTTTGGATTTTATGCTTCATTTCAAGTACTTTAGGTAATCAAATGGGCACAATTTGCTTAGTCTTTCTATATTAATGAAGCAACCTTTCTGTGTTCTTCTATGTGCATCCTGTGTTTGTTTCCTTTTCCTTCTGCACACGTAATCAGGCTTGAAAAGCCTTTCCTCAGAGAATGAGAGAGGGGCTGGCACACGTTCAGACTGCAAAGAATTATATGTATGCTATGTGTCCTTACTACCATAGTCCCCTTTCTCTTTTCTCTTCCTTTAGCACTAGAACTCAAGTCAACCTTGTCAGGAAGGTAGATTGCCTACAGGCACAAAGCTCTGGTTACATGGGGCTTCAGCGTGACCTGTATTTGACACAGCTTGCCTCTGGCAATAAGTTTGGGACTGATGCAGTATGCATCATGTAAGAGCGGAATGTCTCTGCAAGCCCATAAGGAGATTTTTTTTTTCCAGAAATGGAGAGTGCTCCTCTTGTACTACCTGCCTACACTTGAGCAGTTTTGTTGTTTGTGGAGCTATCTGGGAAAATATGATATTGCTGAAAAAAAGAACATAGTAGGAAAATATTGAGAGTGAAGTGTGTATGTGTGCCATAGGGGTGCATGTGTGTATATGCTCCAACAAAAGGGGAACACTGTGATTCCTTTGTTCTAAAGGGCATTTCTCCTCAGAAGTGGCTAATCTGTCACTGTCACCAGGCAAGCAAGAGGTGGGGGAGGTTGGAGTGGGGTGGGGACATGCCAAGTTTGCTCAGAACACTCATTGCGCTGGACGATTCCCACAGCCGTTGCACACCCAATGTAAATATGGACAGCCCCATTCATCACTGGGTTCCCTTCTGCAGCACACGTCCAAACACGGTGATGATTTAGTGCCTGCAGCTGGAACCGCACCATGCTTCTACAGAACAGCAGAGTTTAAAAAAATGTAGGGGTGGAATTGAAGAGGAGGCAGGGCTTACAATAAGGGAATGAGTAATTCCAGATTTCTGGGAAAAGAGAAGGGCAACAAGGGTGAGATACTCTGGGTGGCCACTCTCTTACATTACCTTCAGTTTCGCCACAAGTACATTGGTTTTCACATACCTAAGGCTCTTGAAGCAGTACTGTCTCTGTCTCAGGGTTTACCCGTGTTTTAACAGTAGGTGCACAAGGACCTCCGGACATCTACTTTAAATTGTATTGACCCAAACTGCAGAAAACCTTTGTGAGGACAGTGCACAAAGTCAGCAGGATGAGAACACAGATAGTTCAGTTTTTGCTAAATATAGGTGTATGCTATTCATCCATTCATTCATTCATTTATTTTTTTCATTCAACAAAAAAGATGAAAGATGACTCAGTGGGTAATTTGCTTGCATGCAGGCATGAAGACTAAGTTCATGTCCCCAGTACGCACATAAAGGTCAATGCTCTGCCAACCTGTAGATACTTTGCATTATAAAGATATGGTAGAGAGTGATGGAACCCCAATATCATCCTCTGACCTCCACACACAAATTAGACATGGTCTAGTGCACCTACTCACAAAGAAAGAGTAGGATCAAAATATGATTTTTGGAGGGATTTATGAAAGAAAGATTTATTTTATTTCCCCTGTGTTATTGAAAATAGATACTTCAAAATATACTTTTGATATCAATGAAATAAATTCACAAATTAAGAATCATATTCTACGTTCAGCACCTAGTAGATGCTCAGTGAGTGCCAAAAATCAGAATAAAATAGAGAACTTATCATGTCCTGTGTAGAAAATACATTTTTTTTTTGCTGACATTATGAACTGCTTCAGAATTCACTAAGAAGACATGGTGCAAAGACTACTTAAGGTTCTTCAAGAAAAGTGTGTCTTCTCAAGTAAAGGAATCATATGAGATTGGGAAAGGTTCATTTCTAATACATATGGTTTTTTGTTAAAAAAATGCATGGGTGTGATAGATGGACAGGAGGAATGGGAGGACAGTGTTGCTGCCTCTGTGAATAGCTTGCGTTCATAGAGATTAATTGCATCACCTAGGGTGTTCCAACAAAGCATAAAAGTGTCAAACACTCCAGTCTAATGTCAGAAAATTTACAGGGTCCAGTGAGCTTTTGCAATTGGAAAAGTTGTTGTCTTTGAGTTCCAAATCCTTTTTTTTTATTCTATGATTTGATATTTGGGCTGGACATCTTAAAATAAGGTTTAGAAAGAGACTTTGGATAAAATATGTAAAATAGATGGGTGACATAGAGTATAAGAGTCTAAGTGTCTTATACAAAGGTGTTTGGTTACCGATGTACTTTAGGCTATATTGGGAAAGCCATTTGGAAAAAAAAAATTAATGAAACTTGATAGGAGGGAGGAGCAAGGACATACAAGACCAAGAGATACAGAGATATGCTTCAAAATGATTATGTACTGTCACAGATATTTGAAAGTTTATTTAAAGAGCCCCAACACCAGTGTGGCGTGTGTCTCAATTAAGATTTTATTATATGGTCTTAAAATGTAGAGCCAAATGTGCATATAAGATTTCAAAAACTGATCAGCATTGAGATTTTGACATGAATAAGTATGGGCCATACTTTAAGAAGAGAAACAAGTTAAATATAATTTTGACATTTTATTGCTCTGAAACTTGGAAAGGAAAAAGAAGAAAACAATTTTTTGCTGAGCCTGGAGCTAGTATGTTAAGAAGCTGATTTGTCAGAGGGAAGATGAGTTCAAATTTGCAGGTGTTAATTTTAAATTTTAAGTTGATAGTGAAGAATCACAGTGGGAAAGTTCAATCAGTAATTGAAGATAAATCCAGTTTTTAGGAAGGAAGAATTGGTTTATTCAAAATGACTTCGGTCTGTGTAATGAGCATGCATGCCAAGTCCCCCTTGCATTCATTTATGGCTGATACTGCAGGATGGAGATAGGGGAAGAGAGACATATATACTGGAAACTACTGGAAATAAGTTGTCTAAAAGTATTAATTTTGAATTTGAACAAAGGTGATCTCCAACATCTTGCCTTGGAACATAGTTTCCTCAGATCATGCTTAGAAAACCATTGAGAAAAGTTCAGTATTAAATAGAAAGTAATCCAAAGTCCAGAGACAGGAAGTCATTGTCAGTCAACTGCAGGAAACTAACAAAATTCAGGGTAGACTCAATACTTTCTGGATCCAATGTCACCACTGTCTCCCACCAGAATTAAATAAACATTCCTCCACTAATCGCAGAATAGCTCCCTATTGCTATGGGTCTGGTATGTACTACACAAAGAGCTAGATAGTCTTGAACTCACTCCAAACTATTTGTACCTTTTTGAGCCACGCTCAGTCCAAAATTTCAACCAATATCTTGTGTTATCTAAAACATTCTTCTACATTGAACTTCTCTACTAAGATTGCTTTGTTAGGAAGAATTTTGTATGTGTTAAATGACTAATGAAAGTAATCTGGAAAGACTGCTTGGGTGACTGTTGACAGATGTTTCTACATGTGGCTATGGAACGAAGGCAGAACCTGGGATGATGAAAAGTTCACTGATCTAGAAGCGGAAGGACCTGGATTCAATCCCAGCCTGACCTTTACCACATACAAAATTTACACATAATTAGCTCTCACGGTAAATGTTGAAACCTGCACATATGGAGGTAACCATTAAGATAAATGAACTCATAGCAAACTTTGTCACAGAAAATATGCTGAACTTAATGCCAAATCTTGCATATTTATTACAGTGTAATATGAGATTATAATATGATATAGGGTCTAGGAAGAAAGTAGAGAATCCTGTAATATAATCTATTTGAAATACCTCAATAGAAAACAGGGTAAAGTCTAAGGAAGTTATTGGTCCTAGATAGATTGTGGGTTAGTCAAAAAGTCAGAAGTAAAGTTAAGTTTTTGTTTGACTTCCAACACCAGTATTCAAACCATAAAGCCAATATTTGTGTGTTGCTTTTGAGATCATTAGTTTAGCCTATATTTTGAGTACATACTATGTATACATTTTGGAGATGCGAGGCACACAAAAAATTAAAAGTCAAGGTAGCTCAGGTTTCAAGAGGAAAACATTTTAAAGAAGATAGAGTATCTCACTCATTCCAAGCTATTAAATAGCTAAAGCTGTAGAAAAAATGTGAAGGAGGGGTCTTGACAGAAACACCACTTCCTCTCTATGATAGAATACATCTTACAATTCATCAATCTTTCCTTTGGATATTCCAATAATCTAGAATAGAGGAATTGATTGTTCTAATGATGTCATTCTTTGATCCTAAAATAAAATTCATTTCAAAAGTGTTCTGACAAATAATATAGACATGTCAATAATGTCAGAAACCAAGGGGCTCCCAGAGATTAAAGAAACAATATGACTCAATAATCTCATCTATAAACTGCTTTGAATAACTAAAATATTGCGTTAACTTGCCTCAGCTGTGTTTAACTGTAGCTCAAGCTACTTTGGGAGGCTGAGGTGGGAATGAAGATTGATTCCAGGATTTGGAAACTGGCCTGAATATCATTTTGGGACCATAGATGAATAAATGAATGAATTCACAAATGGATCGAGGCATAGATGATAGATAGATAGATAGATGGATTAGATACATTAGATAGATAGGAGATTAAGAAAGAAATCCAGCATCTCTCCTCAGATAATTTTGTAATTAGGCAGGTGATCATGCAAAACAAACTGTCAAATTATCAAAAACCTGAGGATTCATGTGGTAATATAGAAACCCACATTCATACACACACATGTAATTGTGTGGGTACACACATGCATGTGCTCACACATACACATGTATACGAACACACACACAATGTACACACACACACACACACACACACACACAAACATCACCAACAAAATCCTATTTTTAAATGCGTTTACAAAAGAATAAATGTTTTTAGCAGTGGATCAGAATTTTTAACTATACTTCTACTTCTCTTTCAAAATTTCAAATTTGAACTTATGGAATTTTAGAAAAAGATGTTTCAACTTTATGCCAATTTTACCTTTTAAAACCTAAGAAATTATTTTACACAAGTAGCATTTAAGAAAATAGGCAAAATGAAACAATTTCAACATACAAAAGTCATGATTCCAAACTTTTTTGAAGAAAGAAATCATTCTTATTTGTTCCTTAAAAGAAATGTAAGAAATTAAATTAAAAAAGTTTTCCACATAACTATGTCTATAAAAGATTGGGAAAAACCATTTAACAGAAAACAGATCTATGGGGCATATACAGGAGCTAGAGCACTACAAAAGTCTTGAAGAACATTCTGAAAATCACTCCTGGTAAAGCAGAAGACATCATGGGTTTGTGAAGTTATAGATGTGGCCTCAAATTCTGGTTTAAAATAAAACAAATGGTTCAAGAATAAGAGCAGCTATAGACATAACTCAGAGGTAGAGATTTTCCCTGGAAGGTATAAAGTTCTGCATTCATTTCTTAGGATTGCAAAAATGTAGAAAGAAGAAAATATATTCTGTTTTTTTGGTTGAAGCATGATCCATGAAACCCATACTTTTATTGAAGAATGAATGGGTTTATAATACACATTACCAGCAAAAGTTAAATAGCACAGTGACAAGTAGCAGATAGATAGCAGGACATCAATGGGGTGATTTCTTCATCTTATGTAAATGACAGGGCTACTTAGTCCTGCTAAAATAATTTAGACGGGGTTCCTCATTGAGAATTCCAGACAGAGAGACCTCTACACAAATGAGGGTATGACTTCCTAATCCCATTGCAGGCATTTTTATGTCATGTGAGAAACAAGAGTGGCTTGTGTTAGAAACCATTTACATCTAACAAGTGAATGAGGCATGTTATTTTTAATATCTTAAGCCGTTTGCCACTCTTTCTTTTTCTCCATGTCATAGTGTTACCAGACTAGCCTGGACCAGCAGAACATGTCTTGGCAAACACTTCTGTTTATTGAGTCTAAGACCAGGAGGTGCACCTTGTCTTTGCAGAGTCTGCACTCAATAAGCATAAATAGCACATGACAACTATACCAACATAAGGAATATTACATTAACGCATGGAATAAACAACTGAAATTTTCAGAGAATGAATATATTGGCCAAGTTCCCAGTCTGAACATAAAGTAAGTCCTTCCACATTGATATGTAAAATGAAAGTTCATGTTTGGAAGGAATGTGGATCATTATCATATTTTACTGCCACTGGGCCTTCAATTTATCTCTCATCCATCCTACACAGTGTGAGAAATTGGTTTCTATTATTCCAAACGTCTGTATTAGTAAATTGTCTGTTGCTGTGGTAAAATAATACAAGCAAACACAACTTAAGAAAGGATATTTTGACTTATGGTTCCTGAGTACCGGATGTCCATAACAGTGGTGATTGGATGGTGGGAGAAAACAGGAGCAAGGAGCTTGATGATCATATTTCATTCACATAGGAAGCAGAGATAGCAAGGAGGAAATTTGGTAAGACTATAGATACTCAACACCAGCTCATAGTGAAGTACTTTTTCCAATAAGGCTCCAATTCGTAAAGGGTCCATAACTTCTACAAATTTACTGGGGATCAAGTCTTCAGATACATGAGCCTATGGAGACATTTCTCATCCAAACCACAATATCTTACACTGTGTTACAGATGTTAAAAAAAACATCAAATTCCTTGGCCGATTCTAATACTCCCCATAGCATACCTCCTAAATACATTTTTGTTTCCATCCCACTGTCCTACACCGTGATTACTGCATTTTTGTTATGTTTTCAATCTAATCACTTTGATTGTAGTGATGGTAAGATCAGGAATTGAAATGTATTTTTTTGATGATTTAATTGTTCATACACAAAATTATTTCTTTGATATTCTGCCATAAACATTTTTTGGTAAGCTTTGTATTTAATTTATACTTTCTGGAGTTTCTAAGGAACTTTGCCTTCCCTGAGGAGGAACTGAGTACTGCTGTAGACTCACAACACAGATTTAATGTAACCTGACTATATGACATGAGAAAAAAAAAATTTCTGACCTTTCTTCTACATTTGTAATGTGGGATAATGACATCAATGTGTGGGTGATATATGCAAATGACACACCTGCACTTATATATTATTTTTTAAAAGTTGGTATGTGAGCAGTACCATTTAAATTATCTTTAATTTCCATTTAATTTTAAGTAGATTTCTTCCCATTGAATGAGACAGAAAAAAGCTGGTTCTAAAGTCAGCTAGTATTAAAAACAAAATGAAACAAAAACAAAACAAAACAAACAGTCTGAGTTTTACATTACTATTAGACAGGGAAGGATGAAGAAGTTCTTCAGATACCATGGACCAGTAATTAAAATTCAATCAGAATTGTTGGTTGTCTCCCTCTTACTCACGATTTTCCCTTGATTTTCAAGCTAATTATCTCAAAGTGTTATATAATATGACCAAAGATAAGCAGACTTTAAAATTTATTGAAAGATACCATCTCTTGTGGTTGAAGACAATACTAAAATTCTTCACTTTGGGTAAATATACACACTTGACTACTGATAGCCTGGGACACACAATGTAACATGGTACTTTCAATTTTTGTTCTTTGAAATAACAGTGCTTCCAGGGAATGGATGTATCAGGAAATAACACCGTATATTTTCCACCAGAATAACTATAGATTCACAGTGTCTCTTATATTGAAATGAAGTATATTTAGAACTATTTATAGCAACACAGGTGAAGGTTTTTATTTGACTTTTAGTTTTGCTTATGTTTTTACACAGACAATCTCCATAAAAATAGAAGCTCTCTGGAAATTTCATCTCACAATTGTAAATAGAGATTGTAGTTACCATAAAAAGATTTCCCTGACTAAAACTCACTTAACATTCTTAACTGCAGTCAGTCAGAGGGCATTCTTTAGCCCTGGTCTGGCCACCCAGCATCACCTGATATAATAGTCTACAGAGTTTGATATAGCTTACTTTATGATGTGTTGTAAATGTGTTTCAGGTTAAGTATTCTACATTATTATATTATCCACATTCACATTTGTTCCAAGTTCTTTCCATTTCTTCTTTCATAGTTGTGCTATTTCAATTTAGTGCTCATTTTAGCAACAAAGACACTGTGATGTGATAAGAAGCAGAAATTATGGTCTTAGTTCTAGTTTTCCCACTGATAATTTAAGTGGTTAAGTTGTTGTTTAAATATATATATTTTATTAATAACTTGATATTTACAAAATGTAGTTTGATCATGTTCATTCCCATTCCTTCCCTTAACTTCTCTCAGAGCTGCTGCCATCTCTCTATTACCCTCAATTTTATCTCATATAGCTTTCATTTATTCAGCAACTAATCAAATCCAATTTGTGCTGTTCATATAACTCTGGGTACGGAGCTATCCGCTAGATCATGGTTGACATAACCAGAGGCCCACCATTAAAGAGAGATGACACATCCTCCCTCAGAAGCCATCAGTTATCCATATCACCTCTGTTAGGGAAGGGTGTATATGAAGCCCTCCAATTCCAAGCTAAAATGCTGACTGGATTTATCATGTACAGGACTTGTTCAGGCAATGAAAATGTTATTTCATAAGTACAATAGGACTTGTACTTGTACAACATAGTGTCCAAAGGACATTGTATAGCTCTGGTCCTATCCAACTTCTGGCTCGTATAATCTTCAACTTTTTGCTATGGTCCCTGAGCCTTGAGAAGTGCTATGATATAAATGTCCTATTTATGGCTGAGCATGCCACAGACATTTTTTTCCAATGGTTAGTTTCTTAATTATCACCATACACTATACAACAAAATTTCTCTGATGAGATTTGAGAGTTGTACAAATCTATAGGGAGAGATATAAAATTTAGTTAGTAGTTTGATGTCATGTCCATTTAGAAGAATTACGGTAATAGGTTCATCTTTGGGGCTTGGGACCTTCCCAACCACAATTTTTTGGCCAGAACTTCAGTCAGGCATGTGTTTTCTCCTGTGGAGTTGGACTTAAATCAGAAAGTTGTTGGTTAACCATATAATCTTTGTACCACTATTACACTTGCGGGCATACCTTCCCACTCTGGTCATTATTTCAGTTCACAGGATTATATGCTTGGTAAGATTATTGATGCTTTTTTTTTTTTCTCTCCAGCAGCCTGGTGTTGTATATGAGCTTCCTCTAATACTAAAAATATGCCTCAGGGAAAACTTTTTAATAAGATGTAAATGACACAAAACAGGTTCAGGAAGTCTCTGAAACTGACCAGGTTACCAAGGCTCATACATCCCTAAGAGTATAGAAGCAGACAATATTGCTAAAAGAACTTTTAGACTAGCTTTATTCTTGGAATAGTTTCAGAATCAGCACATCTAAGGAGCCTGGATGATGAAAAGACAAGACAAGCAGCTTGGGAGAAATATGAACCTGAGGGACAACTTTGAAGAAACAAAGACCAGCTGATCTGCCTGGAAGACACTCAGACCAACAGAACCACCACAAAGGACACCCTCCAACCCACTGAATTGCCTGCAGACTGTGAAGGGTACTCCAGTTTCCTGTTCTTTGTGAGCTGTCACCATTGTTGAGGTGGGATTTTGGTGATGCAGCTGTCTTTGAGTAGTAATTTCTGCTCTTGTTAGAAACCCCTCACCCATCATCCTGTAAGTAATCCTAATAACTCATTGGTTCATGAATTTGGACCTTGATAGTATTGATACTTTAGACTGTCAATTGGTTCCATATATAGGAAAAGTAGTCATTTCTTAAGTTTTCTTCTAGAATAGTGTCACACTACATTTATATAGCACCTTCCAGGAATTTGAAAGCTATAGGCTAGTTGTTTTTTTTTTTTTAATTTCTCAAAGATTCAAGGTCCAATTGGCAACATAGTTGCTAGCTTTCATTATTAGTTACCTTACTTAGTAGAGATTGATTGTATAAAGTGTCCAATTAACTTATTGCATTTTTATATGTGCACTTCATATACTTTTCTCACATTCATAATTTTTAGGCTTCCCTTGTCCCTTCTGGTGGTCACCTTTCATTTCTCAAACAGTCTTCCCTCTACTTGTCTCACATATATATTCATGATTTCACATTTTTATATATGCATATATATTTGAATATGAAAAAATGAAATGTCTTTGTTGGTGTTACTGAAGGCTTTTCTAATTCTAGATCTGAAGAGCTCTGAGTCTTCCTAGTGACCTCATGGATTCAAACCTTTATATTCTTATAGGAAAAAGTAATGTAGAGAATGGATCCTTAATAATCCAGAAGCTATTGGACTTCAGAAACAAGGAAATGTATAAGAGAAAGTTTGATTCTTTTCTTACATTTGGTTTAATTTGGCTTAATTCGGGGGCTTTAGAGAGAGAGACTAATTTAAAGACAAAAACAAACAAATGAACAAATAACTAACAAACAACAACAAAGAAACAAACAAAAAAGAAACAAGAAACAACTCCTTCCCTCATCCACTCTCCATAATCCTTGGGATTGAGACATCATAAAGCTAAGTAAAGTTCTCTGTTTTCATCTGTGTTTTCTTCATCTGTTCTACTTAGTTAACTTTAAGGAGAGTAAGAAAACTGCTACTGTCTATTGCTAGGTAAGGGTGAGAAAGGTTACTTAATATTGAAGATGGATCCCAGGTGTCCTCATATTGTATCCCTATTCATACATGTTAGTTTGTGAGAGGGTATCCGGATTTGCAAACCTGGTGCTTTCCTGAGGGTATGTGCCAGCTCCTTTTAGAATCCCGCATGGCTCCATGTTTTGTTAAATTACCTTTAATCCACAGACAGTCTTTCACCCAGTGTGGCAAAATGTCTTTGTCATAAAGAGGTGAGTGTGAAATAGAGTAGCAAGAGGCATGTAGAACTTCCTTCGGCTGCACTCCTGATATGCTATCAATAGTAAGGTATGATTCAAAAGGAGTTAGGGCCGTTTAATCCATACAGTTTACACAGTGACTTAGGGTGCTAGGCAGAGCTCCAGTTGCCTTTTAGACTGAGGGTAAGGCACTTGGGGAAATGAAGTACTGTACCAATAGTCACAGAATGAGCTATATGTATGCATGCATGTGCACATGTATATGCATATTTACATGTGATATATAATATGTTGCTGTCTTAACACATGTGTTTACATTTATTTAATATTTAAAATGTCTTCACTGAAAATATTGTACAAGTAAGAAATTCATCATGGTTTATCACTGAATTCATAGGACCTAACATACACATAATTAGTAATTGTTCTCTTGAGTATAACTATTTCATTTTATGTAAACGTTATCAGGTACATCAAAGGCATTTCTAAAGTTTTTAAAAGTAAATCTAAGATCATAACACAAAATTTCATATTATATTATTCTTTCATATTTTTCAAGTACATGTGAATTTCTGTGGTTTGTTAAGAAATATATTTTTTCCTCAGTCCACCAACTCTTTAAAATCCACAATTATCTCCTGTGAATATATCTAAAAAAACATAAATATGGAAATGTTTAGTGTTATTAAGCATTAAAAAGTGAAGTAAGTATGAATAAGACCAAGGCAGGAAAGAGTAGTGGATATACTGGAAAATACTGCTTCTAAGTCACTGATAACGTATTTCAAATATATAATATGCATATATAATATACTAGGAGAAATGTGCAATTGGAGGCAAAGTCACTTAGGGTGCAAACCATTTCAGGATGCGCAAATGACATCTGCTGAGACATGAAAAAATAAAAGTAATACTACAGTGCACGGGAAGAACTTGAGATGAGAAATATCATTAAATGCAAGTCTGTAAATAGATGAATAGTGGTCACTTGTTATGGATAAAATATAAAATGTCACCCACATGCTCAGATGTTATAGGCTGACATCAGCAAACTTAAGAAGTAGATGTGGCTGGAGGACATGCATTCCTGGTGCCTTGTACTTAAGGACTGTGTCTTGCTCCTTGGACATCCTCTCTCCCTGTTCTTCCTCCTTACCATACATTGATCAGTCTCTACCACATGTTTTTGCTGCTACGATATTTAATATGAGCCTAGAATCAACAGAGCCAAATACTCTAGACTAAAACTTCTAAAATGTGAACTGGAAAAAATTTTTGTTTTTTTCTTCCTTCAATCATGTCAGGTATTTTGGCAAATGGCTGGTTAGTACATGCTTGAAGACTTGCTGGTCATTCTGTGGTTTTGGAGATGGTATGTCACCCTCACTCAGGAAGCTGGGTAGGGAGTCACCAACTGTGTATAATTTAAAGAATGTATTAAAGAATTCTTGATTGCACACAAGTATAGAATTGACACTAGCACTTCTTTTATGCTGGGTGTGCCCTTGAAATTTTCACTTCTTAATGCCTCACTCAATTCAATCTTGTTCTGGACCTGCAGCTTAAATTCTAGAAAAAAAGAATCAGAGAGCAAACTGATGAATATACATCTAGAGATATTAATGTTAATAATTTTTTGATTATCCAGCATGGTATAGGGGTGTGCAGCTCATGTTCATAGAAATGAGATATAAACACATATCTCACAACTGTCATCTCAAAAGGGTAGTTTAGGCTGGAAGATAAAAGAAGGGTTTCTAGAAAGTGTAAAACAAGGAAATAAGAGATAAAGAGTGAAAAATGTTAAATTCTAAGTTAGGTAATATATGAACAATTACTTTCATTTTGCAAAATATTTTCACGTCCAGTATATCATTTGAACAACAGGAGCTGCTTTGGGAAGGGAGTGCACCATTATTATCCTCATTTCACACATAAAGAAACTGGGGCTTATAATTTTTAAGTTGTTTTGGCTAGTAAATCATCCAGCTGAATGCACAGCTGGAGAAGGTCCAACTGCTTGTAAGACATTCAATTAAGGGAGAAACAGAGTAGAATGCTCTGTAGGTTTAATAAAGATATAGAAAAATGGTGACGATCACCATGCTTAGCAAAACCTTCATGGGTAAAATGCTCATTACTTCACCAACTGCAATAGATATCTTGGAGCATACAGCTCTTAGGAGATATTTATGGTTTAATTAATAATTTTGCTATTAATGCCTAACTGTTTGGGAGTCCTGGTTAATTGTTAATGAAAAAAATAAACGCTGTATTGACTGCTTACTGTGTAATATTAAAGATTTAAAAAAGACCCATGGAAGAGATTAAGAATGCACTACTTGGGGCTGGAGAGATGGCTCAGTGATTAAGAGCACAAGCTATTCATTCATAGGATACAGGGTTCAATTGTCAATAACCACAAGGTGGCTTTCAACTATCTATAACTTCAGTCCCCAGGACACAGAAGTCTTCTTCTGACCTTCATGATTGGCCTTTATGGGCACTGCATACAAGTGGTACGCAGATACATGTTTAGGCAAACACTAAGATACATAAAAGAAAATTAAATATAATCAAAAAAAGATTTAAAACAACTAATCAAATTTAAATAATGAATGGCAAAATATTTTCAGAAACAACCATTTGTTGTCTTATACCATTAGAACAGACTAATAATAGAGATATAAATGTGCACTGTAGCAAACAATTCTACCCATATAAGGCAGTTATTAAAACAAGAAAAAGATACAATAACTATTTCATAATGGGAGGTATGACTAAAAAGATACTTCTAACACTGTTAATCTCATGGAGAATTATTAACCTTTGGCAGCTCATAGTCAACCACAGCAACATTCTCTGTTTCTGTAAGCAGTCCATATTTTATTACCAAGGAGTTCATAAGTACACCCTCATCCTAGCCTAGTGACTAAATATGAGAAATGTAAAAATTAGTATTAAAATTATGTGGTTTGTTATAATTTTTATATTACTATAACATTTAATGTTTAATTTCATAATTATTTAAAATCTTACTAGGAGGAAAAGATGTGAAATTTTACTTCTTATTTTATTCAAAAATATAGGCAAAATAAAGTTTATAGATATTAAATCTTACTCACTGTAAAAGAATAATTAGTAACACTGGTTTCAATATAAATAATTTATTGTGAGAAATTGCTTGCTAGCAATTGAGCCAAGTACTTTAGAATCATTATTTGATTTAATCCTCACTCAATGAACTGAGTATTATTATCCTCATTTTACACATTATAAACCCAAATCTTGAATGCGTAAAGAAAGCTAGGCAAAGCTACACAGACAATATGTAATAGAAGTGGTTTTGAAGCTGGTTCTGATATTAAATCTTCCCTATATGAGCCATTCAGTGATGTTTTATTAGATACTCACTAGGACAGGGATACAGTTGTAGAGACAGAATATTAAAGACTTTTATCTAAGTTGGATGGTGGCGGCACACGTCTTCATTCCCAGCACTTGGGGGAGGCAGAGACAGGTGGATCCCTGTGCGGTCAAGGCCAGCCTGGTCTACAGAGTCAGTTCAAGGATAGCCAGAGTTACGACAGAGAAACCCTGTCTCAAAGAAAAAAATTATATCTTAAATAATAATCTTAATTTATATAATATGAGAATGTTATAGTATCAAAAACTATATGATAAAATCTTAAATAGTCTTTAAATATGCGTAATATACACATGAATCCTCTCTCTGAGAACTTTAGTTCAATGAGGCTGAGTGAAATGGTTCTGTAATAAGGCTGTGGAGAGGGAAAATGGTGAGAGGAGAGAGGATATAAGAAGGAGGAGGAGGAGGAAGGAAGGTGGAGAGGGAGAGGGAGAAGGAGGAGAAGGGGAAGAAGATAAACGTACACTTTATACATGTATACAAATAGCACATTGGGATCATGATTTTGTATAAATAGTACATTCAGATACATATATGACTGACGATAGATCAATACTCTATAAGTAATAAACAGATCTGTGGACAATATGATTAGTTGATAGAAATCTAAGTGAGTTTTAGACTGGAAGATTATATCTTAGAATGACAGGGTTTTTTTTTCAAGGGATAGTAAGAAATTCTCAATTTGAGAAGAGAAAAGATCCAATCCCAGGAAGATATGGTAAGTATATAAAGTAATTCCCAGTACATCTAATATGCTTTAGATAGTTAGACAACAGTCGTGAAGTTTTATGAGAAAATTTCTTTGGAACAAAACACTCACATTTTCTTTGGTCAAAGCAATACATCGAAATAATAAATGAAAAATGAAATCTGCTTCCCAGAGAAGCTGTTGAGTGTTTCACATGTAAAAAAGAGGAGACAAGGAAGTGATTGGTTCTCTTGTTGAATGGGTACTAAAGACTTGACTTAGGGGAATGGCAGTGTGCATACAGGTAAGTTGCATTTAAATCTGAATGGAGATGATTGAATAGTTGTTAGCTATATTTCTCGCAGTACATTAATTCCTACTGAGCATAATATTATTAAGATAAACTTACTCTGCCTTGAAAAATATGTATGGTGTTTTGCATGCATGTGTGTCCATGCATGATTCTATGGAACTGGAGTATGGGTAGCTATGAGCCACCATTGAGAGCTGCAAATTGAATCTTACTTTTCTGGTAGTATATCCAGTGCTCCAGACTGCTGAACCTACTCACCAGCCCCAACTTACTCTATTTTTATTAAGATTTCCTCAATGGTCAATCCTTTTCATATTAGGTTATTGAATAGGGATCAACTTCTGATCAAGGTAGTTGAACTTTCCTTGTCAAGGTAGAAGGCATCAATTCCTTATTTGCATTTTCTTATGTCCATAGCTTACTGTGATTGGTTACAAACATTTAGAGATGAGGATTCATGCTTGCTTTCCCTTAGGTTCACCAAATACCTACCTCTGTACCTGAGGATCAAAAATATATTTCTTGTTGATTGAAAGATGAAGTAATAACAGTCATAATTTTACCTGAGCTTACTAAAGAACTTAGTATATAGCTGGTTATATTTCTACTTCAATTATACTATTTTCATTTAGTATTGAAATTCATTGCAGAATGTTCAAATATTTATTCAATTAAATAATCCATAAATAATTGATAACTTTGTCTTATGTGTTATGTATTTTGAGACCTAGTATCTTTCCATTGCCCTCTACAAAGGAATATTTATGATTCTTCTTATTAATTGCCAGTCAAACTCAGTTTTTTAAAAATTATTTTCTGTAATTTTCTGACCTGGAGCAGCTCAGCAAGAACGGCACGGTGGCATTCTCATATACAGAAGCCCTTCTATCTCTTGTAGACAGGTTTGCAGGGAAAAGAACAAGTCAGTTTAACTAAGTGGTTTTTTTTTTTTTGGCTTTAAGCCTTGGCCTCTACTACAGCATGGGGTCCTGGGCCGGTGGGAAAAATATATGGCCTAAAAGTCATGGGGATTTGGCATTTCCCTCTGCCACATCTATGGGGAAACATGCACATACTTTGTAGACTTCAAACCCAAAATCTTGGGCTTCACACACATGCAATGCAGATACCAGTAAACTCAGTTTGTGAAACAGTAAACAGCAGCGGGAGGGAATGTCAGTTCTATGGTCAGAAAAAGCAGTAAGAACCTTGCTTTTTCCTGCTCATAGCTGAATTCTTTATCTCTAAGGGTCTCCATTCTGTGGCTCTCACTTCAGAGCCTTTTTCCTCATTTATTTACTAATTTTACAGCCTTCTTTCTTCATGGAGACTTCCTTCCTAATTCTCTCCTCTTCCTTCAGGAGCCTTCAATTAATACCTTAATCTCTATCCTCTGATAGTTTCCCTGAGCATACTTTACCAGGCTCTGTGAGGTCTAGAGTTACTTTTTCTTATTCCTTGTGTCCAAGTTGGATTAGCTGGCATAATGTCCTGCCTCACATTGGTGTACCATTTGTAGCAGTACACTGCTGCTGGGGCTCATCCAAGAAGATATGAAGGCATTTTCATAAGTGGAAGTTCTGCCAGACCTTAACAGAGGAAACCACCATCCTGGCTAGTGCCAACTCAAGAGTGGAACCCCGAGCATCTCAGCTCAGGTGTTTTTATTCTTTCAGAACTCCTCAGTGTTCTACTGTTAGCACATGCAAGATCATTAGCAATTAAACAACCCCCACAGAAATCCAGCATCTGCAAATAATACAAAATGCTCTAGACCTAGGATAGCCCCTTACTCAACAGTGCATAAAATACTTTCAAACTTAACTAAAATTAAATTTACCCAACAATTTTCTTTTGTCTTCTGAGATTATTATATAATCACATAATTTTTCTCCTTCCCATTATTCCTTCCAAACTCTCTGTACACTCTTTCAAGTTTATGATCTCTTTTTACATTTCTTTACATATATATGTATGAAGACACACACACACACACACACACACACACATATATATTCTATGTATATAATCATATGTTTATATATATATGTTTATATATATATATATGTATATATATATATGTATGTGTGTGTGTGTGTGTGTGTGTGTGTATTCCTGATATATAAATATATCCTATTCAGTCTCTGTAATGTTCGTTGTATGTTCTCTTTCCAGGTTAATCATTTGGTATTAGAAAAGAAGTTGGTGTGCTTTTCCCTTGGGAAGTCTATTTCTCCTAATCTCAGAATTCCTTAGTTGCCTATAATTCTTTGTGTATGGTTTAGGTTTTGTGAACTTCCCCCCTTTCTACTTTAGCATGCCTATTTATGTTTTTCCTGTTCAGCTCATGTTTAGGCAGTGAAACTTTTTTTGGGTGTGATATTTCACATATAGTAGACACAATATCATAACAAAATCCCTGATTCTCTCATCTTACAATGTCCCTCCCAGCTTTCTCAACTACTTCTGAGTGATAGATGCAGGAGTTTTTTGTAGATATATCTAGTGGAACTGGGCTTCACAACTCTACATACTAATTGGTTGTGTTTTTATGTAATGTTGTCTTTTATTTCAAAAAGAAGTCTCCTTGATGAGGGAAGAATTATACTTTTCTGTGGGTATAAAGAAGGCTATTTAGAATACAGTGAGTGTTTATGCTGGTTTAGTAAAGTGACACTTGTAGATTCTCCTCCAAAATCCTTGATGTCACTTGCCCTGGGTAGTTGACTAAGTTTCCAAGACCAGGCATATTTTTGTTTTGTTGATTGGGACAATAATCTAATTAGAGAGCAATTTTTTACTGCCAAGGTATTTGAGTCACTATTGAAGCCTTAGGGTTATTGTGCTGTGCTGATCCTGTCATGTTTCATAGTCTTCATTGCTTGGTGGAGCTGTTACTTTCCTTCATCATTTAGAAGCTTGCATGGTGTCTTCTGGTATCAGGAATGCTATTCTTCAGGGAGGAAGAAATGTTCACTCAGGACACCAAGAAATATCAAATGTCTCTTCCTTAGACTTTGTATGAATTTTTGAAATTAACTTTCCATAACTCATATTCTATATAAATGGACTTCGAGAAAGAATCAGGAAATGCCAAATTCACCACAGAGGATGAGTGGGAGTTGTGGAACATTTCCCACTTTCTTTCCACACATGTATATATGCTGTGCTTCAAATGATCAATAGAGTCAAACAGCTATTCATTAAAAACACCATTCAAAAGCCTACTGCTTTTCAATTCATACTTGAAGACACAATATATTGTCTTCTAGTTTCCTGATGTTATTGACTGGGTTTTAAAAATAAATCTATGCCATCAAATTTACTTGTAAACATGGGAAATTTATTCACAATGAACTTCAATAATAGCTAACACAGGTAAATTATTTTGAAATCTTTCTTATTCATGTCACTATATGAACTACCCTCTTCTTTGCTAATACTAAAACGTAAACATCTCTTCAATTATATTTATACTAATTGTTGTTATCTTGCTTCAGGGCCTCATCATCCATCATAAACTATTGAAACTACATATCGACTCTTGATGTTATATATTACTTTGCTATTCATGACCGGGCATTTCTATATAAAGAAAGCCTCCTCACGGCTTCCAGAACAAAGAGTCTACTATTTATACCCAACCCTGTTATGATACACCTGCTCTATATTTGATAAATGCTTACTTCATTTGTGGCAAAAATTTGCATATATTTGTTAAATAAAAGTGTATTTCAACTGTAACTCTTCACACTATACTTTCATTATACAAACAAACAAAAACTATAATTTAAATATTTTTTAGGACTTTTGCTATTTGCTCTTTCTGACATTTGTCTGGTCATCCCTCTAATTGTGATTGGTAATAAACTCTGCTCATTATTCAAACTACAGCTGAGCTTATCTCTTCTTTGTCTTACTTCATGACTTTATGGAGTGATAAATACAAATATACTTTCAATTGTACTAAACACTTATGATAGAGAAATTGTTTCATCTCTATATATGTGTGTTTGATCAGGTTTTTGAGAAAGGGGGGGTCCTTCAATTTTCAACTCATTATCTTCTATGTTTAAATACAGGCATGAAGTGAATGCATTAAAATCAGGGAAAAATGGAAGTAGAATTAAAATTATATGAAAAGTAAAACAGATAGGATAGAACAGAATAGAATAGCACAGCGCTTCCAGAAGATTTGTATAAGCTGTGTCCACCAATCAAGTGATGAACACTTGATTCCTAATATTCTGATATTCCTTTGGCAGAAGGAATTTAGATTGGAGCTTAGTGGAAGATGATTATAAGACATCTTCCAGCAGAGTGTTAGGTCTTGCAAGGTATAATTAATTTTCCTGTAAAGCACAGCCATTTTATATGCTTGATATCTTCTGCATGTGGATTTTTTTTGTCTACTTCTTTGTTTTGTTTATATGTCCATGTCTTATGCTGACCACATGCTATTTTGGACCTTCTAGCTGAAGGAACTGCAGAAACAAGTAAACTTCACTTAAACTGCATTAGACTGGGTCAGGTACTTTGATACAGCAATACATAAGCGGTAAGACGTTCTGTGTCAGTTTTTAGAATAAATCCATTCAACTAAATGATGTGTGCCTTATTTCTGGATAAAGTCCCAGATAGATGTCCCTATGCAATTCATCTCCATCTGTGTGACAGCAAACACTGAGTATTGGTTATTCTCTGACTCCTGGGGCAGCTCCCATATTTCAGCTGATACAAAGTCAACCTTCATAGAGATGGCACCTTTGCTCTGCTGTGATCACCAAGAAGCCATAAAGAAGAATTATCCAGCTTAGGTAGATAATTGATGACCATAAAGTGTCCCTTTGTATAAAATACTTTTGCTTCTAGACTAATTGCCTGAGGGATCAAGAGACTCCTAGGAGACAGCCTGGATGCCTTCCTTTTACTCCACTTAAAGTGAGCCTTTTCTTCACAATTTAAGGTGTGAAGGACAAACTCTGAATGAAGCGATGGCCTCTAGGCTAGTAAATTTAATGAGAAATTTTGTTTTTGATAGTCTTCTGCTGATAGACTTGTGAAATGTGCTAAGCCTGCCAGGTCTTGACGTGATGTTTGCTGTGTTCCTCCTTAAATTAAAAAGAAAAAAAAAACTAACAATTTATTAGGACATATTAGTTTTTAGAGGTTTTTGACAACTTGATTTGCTACCCCTTAATTAGTTAATGGCTGGTTCAAGCTGCAACAGCCTCCAGCAAGGCTTATGGCTTATGATCAAGGCCCAGAGCTTTGAAATACAGGCTCAAAGCCCAGAGTGGTAAGAAAAAAACCACAAGGAGAAAAAGGATATGTATTATCCAGAAAGAAGTACCTTTCATACTCCCTATACCACATTAAAAAACAACACAAAACAAAAAAAAAAACCCTGTGGAATGTAATTTTCCTATAATCTGAGAGGCAAGAAAGGAACATGGTTTGTATAAGTTCCTGATATTATTCATTCATTATGATAGGAAACCAAGGCCTTGGATCCTTGTCCAAAGTTCTTTTCATGCAATTCTCTTTTACTTCTACTAATAGACTTGTTTTTTAAAAGAAAAATTAGGAGCATAAAATACTAGTACGATGCTCAATAGGATAATGCAGAGGGAAAGAGATTAAGTAGCTGCTAAAATTATTGGTCAATATTGTTTAATACAAGTATGCACATCCTCTTACTTCTACTCAACCCACTGATCAGCATTTTCCTTCTGTGCAGACTTCATAGTCAAAGAATCAATACATCATTAGCCTGCGGAATGCTGTTTTATTTTTTTCTCTAGTATTAAGCAAGCTCCTGGGAGCACTATGTGAGTCATAATGACAGGGGCTGGGTGGTAATAAAAGTCCTCCATTATGCCACATTAAGAATCATCTTCCCATGAAACTGGTAAGCTGCTCAAATATTCCCCTGTGTGGCTTCAGACACAACCATCAAATATTTAGCATGGATTTTTGGCTAATGTGACTCATTTATTCCACAAGATAGTCTACTAAAGCAAGCATTGCTATTACTACCCTTTCAGAGATGAAGAACGAGCCATGGAGAGATTAACTGGACAAGACATTCATCCTGGACTAGCCAAACCAATCTCTTAGATCCCTTTTCTATAATATTCATTCTCTGCCTCTCTTGGCTTTAAGGCCTGGCAGGATTTAGAAATTCTCTTCACAGACTCTCTCCAGCTGCTCTATCTGCAGCCAGAGAGTTTGTGATTGCTGGCTGGCATTAAGCGTCACCACTCACTACCCTCCACAACCACTCTTGAGTTTGTTCCTTCTCTATCCTCAGACATCTATGCTCCTCCAGCCTCCCCTGGACTTACCCTCCCTCGTTCTGAAAGACTCATTTTGTTTACTGAGCAGAGAATCTAATAGAAGGCAGAAGAATTTAAGCTTCCCTGGGACTTGCTTTACAGGCTGACAAAATCATTCTTTTCTCTCTCTGTTAAATATTCATGGCTCTCTGATTTTTAGATACAAAGGTACATTTTGTTTTAAAATGTGCTGATCCAAGGCATACTGGTTTGCATTGATTTCTCCCTTCTTTGCATTTCTATTGCATTGGAAATAAAGAGGTCCTCATTTATTTCTTCTGAAATATGGACCTGAATTTATCTTTGCTTTTCTTTTTAATTTGGTTGCTATTTGATGAAAAGGCTGGCGTTCATAGACGATTTGTGTGTTTGGTAGTTTCTCTCTGACACTACATACCCATAAACACACACACACACACACACACACACACACACACACACACACACACACGGAGGAGGAGGGAGAGAAAAGGGAGAAAGAGGGAGAGATTGGAAAAAACTCACAATCTTTTTCATATATCTTGGGATAATATTAATATAATTTGAAAGGAAGTTTCATAAAGGTTTGATCTGTTACATATGTCAAATATTTACAAGCTGGAGAGAAAATAAAATATCTATATTTACAGGGTCAAAGATAAGTCTTACCCTGAAACAGCTAAGAGAAGATGGAAAACGAAATGGGAGAAGTGCCTTCCCATGTAAAGAGCAATGTTTTGATGGAAGGGTTGTGGAAGGAGGAAACGTGTGAGGGACTGGATGAAAGAATCAGAGGCCCCTTAACACAGAGTCAAAATGCACATTGTACAAAGCTTTCAGACTCTGGGAATTACATGCTTGTTTGTTGTCTTACTCTTTATTTCTTTCTAGCCATTGGTCTCACATGCATCATTATATATTATTGAAAGAAAAAATAACCTGTTGACAAGAAAACTATGAATGTCTTCTGACTATAATAAAGCAATACAACAACATTTTATGACATCTTAATAAATTCTTAATAAAGAATCTTAATAAATTCTTCGATAAAGAAGGATAAAGGCAAGGTTTTTACAAAACTTTGCTGTCTTTAAATAAAGCACTTTACTAACTGAGCAGCAAATGATCAATGATTGCTATAAAAAATAAGCATTTGATATGTATTCAAACAAAACTTTGCAAAACTCCTATAATGAGCAAATAAATTATTATTTTGTTGTGTTTTTATCTTCCCAGAAAATTGTTTCTCAGAATCATAATCATATGCCGATGAAAGCAAATGAGGACCTGGGCAGGTTGGGATCCTAATTGGATAGTCTCATGATTAGAGAACACCTATAGATTTAGCAAGTTTAGATTCATCTGAACTCATGAATTCCCTTGTTATATGCTATTCCAAAGCTTATTCACCTCAAGATCAAAATCAATGGAAAGTTCTAGAGACTGCAGCAAGCTCTACTAGATACCCTCTCTACATTTCCAATGTTAATGTGATTCTGATATTTTCTGAGTCTCTAATATTTCATTCTCTATTTGCTTAATTTCATTTCTCATTGTTCACGTTGAAGCCTAAACAAAAGGCCAGTGCAACTCAACACAGGTATTTTATATTGAACTCCTCCTCAGCCGTTTCAGTTCTTGAACTTGCTATGGTTCTCAAGTGTATACTTCAATTATTGAACCTACTTCTAGGACCGCAGACATGCAAACCTTCACACAATCTATGATTCTTTCTATTTTGTTACACACTGGCTTTACTTTACTATGCTCTGTCTTTCCCTTGTGACATTTGTTATTAGTTATGCTTACAAATTGATTTTCTTAAAACTATCTCAAACTCTTCCCACTCTGTTACATAATTCTTGGCATTTATACACTGGCTTCCTTACAACTATAAACACCTTTCCTGAGGGATAAGTCTGAAAATCTCACCAATTAAACATAGATCATGGTGAGAAAAAGTCCTATCATAAACGAATAGTATGATGATTATTTTCATAATGGATATTATGATAGATCATCTCAGTGACTGGAGAACAAAATAATGAAGTCATTAATAATACAGCAAATATATCCTGTTTACTGACCTATTTATTTTTACCATTAACATTGATTTTAGAAAATAATATTATTTGCAAAAATTTGACCATTCCAATATATGCAATACTCTTAATTGCAAGCTCAAGGGCTGGTTTTTATTTTCAATTATTTCTGGTTCTTAAGTAAGTCCTACTACTTCACTTGTACACAGAATTTATGGATGTCAGTTATGGATGTATGATTTTACTTTTATGAATTATTTTATTTAATTGATTTTTAAGTTGACAGAGGTTCAGCAAGAGGTTTTGGAATATATGTACATGGTAGGATGGCTAGACCAAACTACAGATATGTAATATTTTGCTTAGGATGAAGAACAAACATAAAATTTACATCTTGGTTATTTTCAAGACTGGAATTCATTATTGGTAATTATAGTTTTCATGTCATATAGGCAGAGCTCTTGAACATACTTAATTTAATATCTAATTTAATTGTTTACCATTTGACCTGTTCTTTCTCATATTCTTGGAAGAAACATTGTACCTTCTTCTTTAAGGAGTTCCTTCTTTAGGGGGATATACAAAAACTTGTATTTCTAGTAGAATTTTTTCTTTACTTTTTGTCATTGGTGTGCTTGCTAGTAAATGTGGCATAAAAACCTTGAGGCTTACAAAATATCATGAGATTTACAGATGTAATATGCTACCTTAGGCTGATAAGAACATAATATCCGTTGCATTAAAAAATTATTTCTGAGATGGGAAGATGGCGCAGTTGGCAAGGGACTTGCCAGGTAGGCATGAGGACCTGGACCTTAGTGTGAATCCTTGACACTCACATTAAAAAAAGAAGAAGAAACAAAAAAAAAAATAACAAAACTAAATGCTGTGTATTCCAGCTGGAATAACAGCACCAGACATTCCTGAGGGCTTGCAGGCCAGCTACTCTACCAAAATTATTGAGTTGTAGGTTCAGGGAGATACCCTGTCTCAAAAAAGAAAGAAAGAAAAATTTGAGAGTGAATACGTACGCATGTATATGACTTACATGCACACACAAATATTTACACACTGTACTAGATAAATAAAACTAAACTTTCCATGTACAATTTATTATTTTTCCATAATTTAGACTCTCTGTGTGTCTGTGTGTGTGTGTACGCACACGCACGCACTCATCCATATGGACATGTGAAGAAATTGACATCAGGTGTCTGTCTCTATTGCCCACCAGAATTTTTGAGACAGTGTCTCTCACTGAACCTAGAGATTATTCAGTTAACTAAAGTTGCTGGCCAGCAAGTACCTGAGAGGCCAGGATTCTCCTGTGTCTGGCTCCCAACTTGCCATTACAGGTCTACCACCACTGTCTATTTTCTTTGTGGGTGCTAAGGAAAGAAACTCATATTTTTATGCTTTCAACATAGTTCCTCTACCCAGAGAGCTATCTCCTAAAATTATTACATTTTTATTTATTCATTTTTTACTTTTTAATTCTTTTTTATTCTGCGTGGCCTAGAAATATTATTGCAGTTGCTATTTGTTTGTCATGGTTTTGTATCTCATTTTCATAAGATTAAAGGTGTGATTTATGTACCATTGTTATAGATTTATTCTTATTTTGACTTCAATTATATTTACCACTTAAAGTGTTTTACTTTAAATTTTTTTTTTTTTATTTTGTATGTTCACATTATCATTCACATAAAAAAATAAAAAGCTTTACAATAACACCCGGCCTAACAACCTTAAAATATTTGAGGGACATAGCACAGACTCATGAAGGCTCCATGTCTGCTGCTTCAGTTTCTGTGAGCCCCTGGTCAGTTGACTCCATGGTACGTGTTCCTCTGGTGTTCTTGACACCTCTGTTTCCCGCAATCCCTCCTCTCCCAGGGCCATCCCTACCCAATGTTTGGCAATGGGCCTCTGCATTTGCTCTCATTAGCTGGCAAAAGCACTCACAGATCTATGAGCAACACAAAATATCATCAGGAATCCTCTCTTGGCTATCCAGTTTCTGGTTCCTGGCAAGCTCAATAGTTGGAGTGGGGTGATCTCTGACCCTTTTACCTGTCCTTGGGACCTTTTTCCTTCCACTAGGTGGCCTCTTCTAGCCTTGGTGTAGGAACTTGTGACCAGCTGTGCTCAATCTTTCTAATTCCCACTTGATTGGTAATCCTGGGAGGCCAGCTGTGATCTAAAAGGGAAACATGGGTGAGGGAGTAGGAGGTAGTTAGAAGGAAAGAGGAGATGTGAGCAGCTGGTAATTGATCAATTATACTCTTCATTGAATCCTTCTTTAATTTTAGAATTTCTTAAACACAAGTTTTATGTTTCATTTGTTTTTGAACTACATTTTTTGTTGTTATTAAATTTTTCATTCCAGATTGCTGACCTCTAAGGCAATTCTTGTCAGGCATTTCTTAACTTTCGTTTATTTGTTTCAATTATTTTTCATTGCTGTTTTGGTGTTGTGTTTCTATGGCCACTTTTTTTATAGTACTAGGGTCCTAGCAGTCACAAAATATGAAGAATGGGAAGTGAACTCTACTTTGAATCGTATTCAAAGTATGATTCATTTTCCAGTGGTATACTGAGATGTTCTAACACCTGATCAAGTCTCCATCACCTCTGTGAAATTATTTTCACACATGGGTAGTTATACTGTTGGTGTTTCTATAGAGGTATGAGAACTGGAAAAGTCTTGCCCTCTCTTTTGTCTCTCATTAATACTTATGAATTCTATCTGTGTTCCATTAAAACTAAGTGCCACTATGTCAGGGACCTTTGCTGTTTACTACTTAATCCTAATTTGCACTTTTTATTGGATAGCAACAAAGTATATTCTTATAAATACAGTTGAGAAAAATTAATAACTGCATGTGAAGTCACCTTCACTTACCTATACAGTTGTCCAAAACACTTTGACACCAAAGATAGAACAGACACAGGCAAATGATGCTATGGTGATTTCCTTGTCATGGGACTCAATGTGGTAATTTTTTCTAATTACCAGCACGATTGTTTGAACATGGTTCAAAATATAAAGTATATTGATGAAGAATAGAGTTAATTTTAACTCTCTGCTTCATTTAAGAAAAAAATCCCTCATGTGTGTATTACATGCATCTTTATCATCTGTAGATGATTTAACTGTTAAACCATAGGAAGAATAGAAGGTATATCAATCTATTGGTAAAATATCCAGAAGTTGACAACACCTGTGCTTTCAACCTGGGGTTGTACCTCTGACTATGGGGAAATGGAATGCTTAGGAACTTAGAGCCTCAGCTTCTTCTTCAGTGAAACAATCATAATGAAACCTGCCAACTTTACAGAATGGCTTAGAAAGATAAATGTCACAAGGCAAGGCTTGCTTTTAATTACTAAGGGCATTGAAAAATATTCCCTTTGCTTTCATATATAAAAAAATGCTTTTATAATTTGAGACAATTGCCTAATGTGTATACTTTAGAAAGTTTGAGAATGGTGTCTAGGGAGATTGTTCAATTTGTAAAATTCTTGTTTTAAAAAAATAAAGATGCACATCTTGATCCCCAGAACCAAAGTTAAGAAAATTATGCCAGGTATGATTTCTAGTGTCTAGAATCCTAACTTTGAGGGGACAGAGCAGGTGGGTTTCTAGGTATCTTTCTTCAGATAGTCTAGGCATTCCAAGCCAGTAAGATGCCCTGTTTACACACACACACACACACACACACACACACACACACACACACACACAGAGGGGAGAGAGAGGGAGAGAGAGAGAGAGAGAGGGAGAGAGAGAGAGAAGGAGGGGGTAGGAGGAAGACAAGGACAAGGAAGAGGAATGAGGAATATCACATAAGATCTTCCTTAGATTTCTACACTTGAACATACACATTCATGTGCCCCGCCCAGCATATACACATGCACACACACACCAAAAGAATGAGGGAGAGACAGACAGAAAAAAAAATCACATGCAGTATAGATTTAAATCTAATCACTGAGAGGAATCAAGAGAAAGAAAATAAAGCACCTATGGAGAAGCTATAAAAATGAATCTAAATTTCAGCAAACACTATTATCTGTAGACATTTAGAATGCAAATAATCTCCACATGCACATTTTTGAATATCTGTGGATATTCACTTAGGAATCACTATACCAGGCATTATTCTAAATGGTTAAGTGTTTTGGTAAACATGGCACAGATGACAGGTATTCTAAATTGAGCAGTGGAGGCAATCTTTTAAGCCTGCACTCTAGAGGTTCTCTGTTTGGATGATACTGTGCTACACCTTGATGAATATCGAAATATATGTGTTTGAATACAATTTTAGGACTAGCTACAGGTGTAGGTATGAACTGAAAATTACAGAGAAGTGTCACATTTATGGTAAAGATTCTACAGGGTTCATTAACTGATTTGAACTTCATGATTGAGGAGAACTGAAATGTTCTAGATTTTTTTCCACAATCATAATTTTGTGGACTGTCATTAGTTCCCTTATTTAGGCCCTTATTGCCTACCTTAGTGTCTGACCTAACATCCCCTTGACTATCAAGTAAAACATTTTAAAATGTATTAATTTATCAGACCACTAGCTTCCAACAGTTCAAAAACTAAGAATGTACCAAATAGCATCTAAGACTTAAAGCAGAAATGTCAGCAATGCTGTAACTCTTCTGATTGTTCTTCTCATTAATATGTTGGAAAACACCTTGACTAATTACTTTTGTATTCTTTTTGTTCCCCAATTGAAACATGTTGTTTGGGGTAACATGAATCCCAGCCAATCACTCATATTTGGTTGGAGAGTAAGATCTCTCTTATTTCTTTTGTGATAGAAGCTGTGCTTCATGTCCACATGGAGAAAATGGTGGTTGAAAAAATGACCTGGCAGCATCTATCTAAAATTAGCATAAAAGGGAGCTATGATCAACAAAACCAAAAGCATAAGCTAATGCTTGCACAACATGCTCAACAAATATTTGCTGAATAAATGCATATTTATGAAGCTAGTAGAAAATTTTCAATCTTAGGTTAGAGAAACAAAATGATCTTCTAGCCAAAGAATCTTTGATGCACAGAATTAAAGTTAAAAAGGTATGAAAACAGAGCTGGGGGATGACACAGCTAGCAAAGTGTTTACTTCACAAGCGTGAGAACCTGAGTTTGATGCCAGGGAATCTGTGTAAAAATATCAGATGTAGTGGTATATGTGTGTAATCCCAGGACTAGAGAGGAACTAAAGCTTGCTGGAAAGTCAGGCTGGTTAAGTGGGTAAATTACAGGTTCAGTGAAAGAGTTTGTCTCAAAAAGAAAATGGAGAGAAATTGAGCGAGACACACTACACTGACCTCTGGTCTTCATGCACATGTGTATACATTTTCACATACACAGAAAGTTATGAAGACCATTTTATAATTTCCACATGAATATTACGATCATCTCATTCTGGTGAGTCAGTGAATGAAAAATGAAGCTTCTGGATTGTAGAGAAGAAACAAGAAGAAAGATCCAAAGCCTAGCAAGCAGAAAATGCAGGAAGCTTAATATGCCAGAGTCCAAGAGCCTCCTGCATCCAGCCGGGTGTTGGGTAGACCAGAAGGGATAGATACAGTAGTAATGATGGCTACAATCACAGCAGTGAGTCGCCAACAGCAAAAAGATTCTCGTCGACATCCAGGTTGGACTGCACCTATTGATTTCTTCCATAATCTACTTTTACTACTCAAGTGCTCTTGTTAGTTCGTGCAGCCAATATCTAAGGGATATTGTTCCTCTTAGGGACAGTTCCTCTTAGGCCTGCCAGATTGATCGCTGTTGAGGACCTATGATATATGAAAATCATGTGCCCTTTAATTGGGCATGTCCCTGTAAATAATGCAGTTGAGATGCTCAGAGTTTGATCAGGCAGGTGTACAAGGAAAAGAAACCTAGAGAGAAAAAGAAATTCGTGACTCTTTTTCATGGTAAGAGGAAGAGCATTTTGGGAAAATAGATATTTCACCAAAATCAGTCGTCACGATCTTATCAATAGATATGACCCATAGATACCCCAATTTGGCCAAATAAATATATTTTTAATCTTCTGTGATCAAGATTATTTATCATTTGTGGGTAAGATTGCTAATGTTTACAATCTACTTAATGCTCACTGCATAGAAAGAGCAATCTAACGGTCACTGGCTCACAGAATTGTTTGTTAGTTCTCTTATGTAATCCTGGTCAACTCACTTCTATACACCAGCTTCCTTTGTCAGGCAACACAAAAGTATTCATTTGAGATCAGTCTGTAGAATGAAACTTCCCTAACCCCAGATAATATCTTGTGACAATTTGGTTTAAAATCTCTACTTTAAATCAAAGAAAAACACCAATCCCAATATGTAATAGAAAAGTCAGATATTTGAGATATAGTTGATGTCCCTCATTAAAAATGAATACAACCAAACTGATGCTTTAGAAATGCATTTCTTTAGCTATTTAGTGACCACAATCATTTATTCAATATCAAAGCAATAATACTATGTGCTAGAGGTTTGAGATTCACGGGACGTTTTCTGTGTTTTGTTAATATTAAATACACTGGGAGAGAAAAGGAAATGTGTGACTAGATATAGTTACAATATCAAAGAATGAATGCTTTGTATCATGAAGCATTAAGTTATGAGATCAGAGAAAAGAAGGTTTCAGCAAGCCATAGACACAAAGCTCCCCGGAGGCAAGGCCTTCTAGCCAAAAGACCAGAGGAAGAACATAATCAAGCCAGGAAAAGAGAGAATGAAAAATTACTACAACTGATGGAGTACCATACACAGGGTATATGGGACATTTGATTATGTTTAAGATAAAGCACATTGTATCTAATTTAGTAAGTGGCACAATTAGAAGTGCTGTGAAATGTTGACAGATTCCAAAGCATGGAATCTTTCGCAAGCATTATGATATTGTATTGTATTATTATTATTATTATTATTATTATTATTATTATTATTATTATTATACTATATTATTTCTACCAGTTCTTGAGTTAGGGGACCTTATCATCAGAGATTATTATTTCCATGTGTAATGCTCATTCACATTTCTTAAAGTCTCAGAAGTGTTATCATTTTATATTCTGATACTGCCTTTCCCAAAATCACTTCTATAGCTTAAGTTATCATGGAATCATGATATCTTACTCTATACATCTGTTAAAATATTATTTAATAATGTGAAGGCAATATATTAATAATGAGCCGTGACAATTCTCAGGTATCCAATACACGGACGGCCTAGGCAACGAGCTCACGCCATAGCCTCCTCACACCAATCTTCACATGGTTCTCTCCCCATCTCCCTCTTCTCTCCTCTTCTCTCCTCATCTCTCCTCATCTCTCTCAGCCCCAGCCCCTAGGCACTTCATTCAAAACTCCTCCCTCTCTCCACACAGGCCTTCATTATACAAATGAATGGAACCTAATACTTCTCAAGGTCTGCCAGCAGACATGTCGCCTATCCCAGGAGTCTTCTCTGATCACCAGGCTGCAGACCATTGATGGTGATAGGGAAACTTCATCTGCATTAAGGTAAAAAAAAAATGGCCTGTTCATCTGGAGATCTGGGTGGATACTCCATTGATTTTAACACAATGTTAATGTTCTTGAACCTGGAGTCCTGCTGTCTTTTCACACCTCTCCTTCTTGACCACTGACGTAGGCTCATCAGAATCTTAATTTGTCCTAGACTACAGGTCCTTATACCATGTTCTGCTTGTCCATCCTTCTGAGACATTCGATATCACAGTATCAACTCTCGGGCCTGCCAGTACACCTTGCCCCATCTCCTCACTTGCTTTCTTCCCCAACACCCACACCTGAGCCCTATCTATAGGCCTTTTGAATACTAAACAGCCACTCTGTTGAAGGCACTTCATCTAATGCAGCTTTAGTGTTTTGTTTTGTTTTTTCTTTATCCCCTGAATACTGTTTGTATAACCTTTGTGAAGCACCACAAGAATAGCTAAAATACTGCCAAAAACAATGGGTGAATACAAACATTGTGAAATGAATAGCAAAACAGAGTAGGTTTCACAATTTCCTCACTGTTTATATCTGGCCATTGTTGTTTCTGAGAATTAGGAAAATGGATAATTTTGCTGTGGCCCTGTGGAAAAATGATGTTGAGTTATTTATCTGAAAAATAATTCAATCAATACAAATTCATGAATTTGTGTGTCATCTTAGTGCAGGGGCCATGCTAGCCTTTGCTCTATTGTTCAAAATTTGGTATACATGCTGCCGAAGTGATCACTGTATTTAAATCTTATCTCTCTCTCTCAGTTTTTGCCTTCTACACTTTGTTATTTGCAGTGGTTTTAATAAAAATAGCCTCAATATACTCATTTGTTTATGAAGTGACACTACTTGAGAAGGATTAATAGGTGTGGCCCTGTTGAAGTGGGTGTGGTCTTGTTGGAGGAAGTGTGTCACTGAGGTGGGCTTTGAGGATTCAAAATATTAAGCCAGGCCCAGTGTCTCTGTCTTCTTGCTGCCTATAGATCTAGATGTAGAACACTAAGCTACTTTTTTAATCCTGTGTCTACCTACATATTGCCATACTCTCTACCATGATGAAAATGGACCAATCCTCTGAAAATGTAAGCAAGCCCCAATTAAATGCTTTCATTTATAAGAATTGCTGGGGTCATGGTGTCTCTTCAGAACAATAGAACACCAACTAATGTTGACCTCCATAAAGAACTGGCTGTTAGGCACTTAGACAAAGGCAGTGCCCGCATGGGCACGGATGCACAGTGAGACAGACTGCTCATGCTACGATTGGTGCTGATACCTAGAAACAGATGATGTCACATAAGAGCCAACCAACAGAGGACATCTCAGGGAGATCATGTCTCGTGATTCCATACCAACTCATCCACCACAGGTAGTAGTGGATAGACAGTGCCAGAGGGGGCCAGGCAACAGACTAAGACAATATTGTTGATAATAGTAAAGGTCCACTATTTTTCCAAATATCCCTAAATTTGAGTTTACACTATGTTTCTATGGTTAGATTTAGCAGTGCAATCTTTTTTTTTTTTTTTTTTTTGCTTTGGTTTTGTTGAGAGTTGCATAAAGGTGAGGTATTCTTTCATTATTTCATCTTGTTGTCCTCTGTCTATACCTTATTAGTACATTCCTGATAAAATTAAATTCAGTTCATGTAGTGAATTGTGTGGCAGCTTAGTTTACAGTCAATTACTTGCTTCATAAACTGCATCTGAGAGGACAACTTTGGGACCATGTGAAGAGAATTCTTCTTTTGAAATGTGAACAGAAATGTCTGAAATGCAATGGCACATGATAGTGAATGAATATGGGGCCACCCATAAACTTCAGGGGGCTAATACTTCCCAAGTGCCAGCACGAGGCCACTGTATCACCTTCACCTTGCAAAAGATACACATTTTTAGATGACATTCCTGATCCCTCATTCAGAATCTCTGTGGTGCAGAATCTCTGTGGTGCTGGGTCCTTACGAACACAGTCCACAGATGACTCTGGTGTTACAGAGATATCTCACTTTTGTCCTGCTGTGTCAGTCAGACTGTGAAAGTGTGGCTGACATAAACAATTAAAAAGAACGAAAGATTAATTTTCCCACAGCTCCAAAGATATTCTTTGGCTTCATTGCTTCTGGACTGGTGGTGGGGCAGAGCATCATGGCAGAAGGAGAATTTGGAAGAAGAAGTTATTTGTCCCAGTGCAGAAAAAAAAGAGAGTCAGGAACAGACATGGGATTGGGCAAAAGGAATAACTTTCAAAGGCACAACTCTGGTACTTTATGTCCTCTAGGTAGTTACTGGAACTCCCTAAAATTGTGTCACTGGTTGGGCATCATGCCTTTAACATGTGAGCACATTGGAATCACTTCATATTTAAACTCTGACTCTTGGTAAGAACTTACTGATACTCAATGATACAAAGTAAAGGATAGAGGTAGAAATACTTTAACAAAGGACTTCCCCAGTGTTTCTGTGGGTAGATTGTCACAGGAAAAGTAACAGCAGGGAAGAGAAGTAAATGAATACAGCAGGGGTGTTTCTATGTTATCTGTTGTTCAGTTTGGTGACATCCCATCCCTCAAACAGGCTGTTTTTCATGAGCAGCTCCCTCCTCTATATAGAGAGTGGTGATATTATTCAATGATTGTCAGTAGTGAGAAATGCATGGGAAGATAAAAGAAGTTTTCCTCTTCCTGACAGTGTATAAGGAGCTATTCCCTTTATCAGAGGATCTGGACTCTAATGAATGGATCCCACTGTGCTTATCCATCTCTTTAACAGGAGGTAAATCCAACCCCACTGCTCCTTTGCTTGACAGCCTGGTGTGCCATTGTGTTCAGAGTCCACTGTTCTTGTGGACAAACTATTTACCTTCGTCCTTTCCAGTCTGTAAGTTTCCACTAAATTTCATTAAGTTTCCAAAATTAAAATTAACTTATCTCTAAGTGGTAAGACCAATGTTAATTTTCACTTATTATTGATCAGTATTTTATGAATGATGTATAGTTATTATGAATGTTATCAATTTTGTTTCTCTAAAGCTGACATTATATAGTAAAGACTACTCTAAACTTTTTAAAAGATTAAAAAAAATATTTCTAGCAATTAAAATATAGATGTTCAAAGGCATAATGGTGAATAAACATAATCTTAGCATTTAGAAAGCTGAAGCCACTGAATTGAGAGTTTAAGTCCAGGCTGTTCTACAGAGTGAGACATTGCCTACAAAGTTTAGCTGATAATAAACAACAAATATACTTCTCGCTACAATTTTACTTTTAGATTATAAAAGCACAATTTTCAAAAGAATACAAAGATACACTCTCAATGATTCACATAATAGTATATAAAAAGTAAAAAATTCCAAAGTGCTCATTAGCCAAATTATTAAATAAGTAATGGCTCTTCCATACAGACATACAGACATACATCTTACATACAGACATATATCTTCTAAGAAAATGGTGTATCTATTTATCCACAAGTACTGAACTGGAGAGATTGCCAAAATGCTTTTATATCATGGACAACAAAGGGAAGAGAGATGTTCTCAGATTCTATTTTCTTCTGTGTCTTGGTGAAGTTGTTCACATTGGAGAATTCTCAGCTTTCACAATTTCAGGGATTTAGAAACTGACCACACATGGAGTTCTCAGTATATCCATCATATTTAAAGGAAATGTTATGTTCAGAATGTTACATTGGTCACTTGAGTCACTTTAAAACCGTAAATATTCTTATTAAAATTATGATATTTTCAGAGAAATATAGAATTTGATAGCAGTTAACTTTGGGTTGGAGAAGGCAGTAGGACCTTTGGACTTATTTTTTATTCCATATTTCTTTATTTTGTACTTGTATGACCTTAAAATAGGGGGATAGGGATGGAATTCAGTTGGCAGGTCACTTGTCTAGCATGAATAATGCCCTGGGTTTGATCCCAGCATCAAAATGGCCATAACTTTCAGAAGTTCACTGTCATCCTTAGTCACATAGCAAGTTCAAGGCCAGCATGTGGTACATCAACAAACTTTACTCTCGATCCTCCATAAATTTAAAAATGTTGTAGAAATTAATTTAACTTCTATTATAAACACTTGGAAAGGTGAAAACACTAATTCCTTGACTCAAAATCAGCTATCAAGCATCGTGGCAGTTTTCCTTTCCAAGATCTGCCTTTTCCTTTGCAGTGCATATCCTCAACCTCTAGCATCCCTTTTGATGTTTAAAAAAAGCATTCTTTTCCTCCCCTACTTCCTCTCCTTCCAGGCCCTGTTTTAGCTCCAAGTCTTTCAGGATCTCCATTCCAAGTCTAAGTGTGAAAACAGCTGCTAACCACTGCTGCTTCCAAATTGAGATGGGGCCACAATGCAAGCAAGAGGCCAAGACAAGAATCATTCTGAATAGAAAATGGCTTGGCAGGGTCTGATGCTCTGGGACCCATCTGTGAGGAAAGATCATTAATGTTAATCTAAGTGAGCACAGGGAGGGAGGAAGTAGAGCTGTGTTTTCTGAAGGAAATGGCTTGTGCTAAGGGCTGGTTTTATTTGACAGGGACAATGAGAAATCACTTGCCTGTGCTAAATGGAGACATGATTATCTATAACTGGTACATGGTTTCAGCTGTCCTCACTGCTCTGGGGCAGAGCAAGCCCACAAGGAAGCAGTGGGAAAGTCAACTGAAGAGCCTCAGAATGCCAAAGGTTATGCTCTAAGATGGGGTGGGGATTTTCACTGTGGGATGAAGAAAATGTTTGTTTACAGAGAAATCGATATTTTGGGGTAAAATCTTACCAGCTAAATATCAGTGATTCAATTTATCATATCCTAATGTTAATTAGGAAAGACGTTGGATCAGATTGTCATGCACATAAGTTTTGATATAAATAACGACTTCACAATCTGAGATAAGCAACCTAAAGACAAAAGCATATTTGCATCTACAATGAGGGTAGATAATTGTGTTTATCTCCCAAAGTTGTCTGTAGTCAGTACTAACAATGATAAATTAGGATTTTAGTAATGTTCATTGTATGTAATAGTCACCTGTGAGGTAGGTGTAATTGCAAATAATTTATATGGCAGAGAATTGAATCTCTGATGACACGTGTATAATGGAGAATAGACAAAACCTGAACATATTTATATGATGGAGGAGTTAGTTTATACTGAACCTCACCTTTTGAACAAACACTGTGGCTTAGTACTGTTAAAAATAACAGAATTCTGTAAGAAGTGACTTGAAAAGTAAATGTGATTACTGTTAAGTCCCCAATATCCTCCAAAACTGTAAAATCAACTTCCTTTCATAACACACACTCAGCTTCCCCAGTGGCTCAGAGCATTAATAGAATTCTCCCTGGACAAAATGTGTTAAAATTGGTGCAGGGTTCATCTCCAACCTACTGCGCTGTCACCCTTCCACCCACTCTGAAGATGTGATCTATAGGCTGCATTGGACCAGGGCTACTCAAAGGCTCTTGTGTGTGGCAGGAGCTCTCAGGTCTCATGTGGAGTTCTTTAAATGCAAGTTGAGTTGATAAAACACATTTTAAGAAGCTCTCCCAGAAGTCCTGAAGTTTGCAAAGCTTTGTTCCTAAACCAATATGCTATATAAATAATAGTGCCTCTAGATTCTAGAGTCTAGAAGATGAGGAAAGGGACAGAGTTCTGCATCCAGTCTTTTTTCCTGAAAGTTCTGTCTGCTTCTTTTCCTGGCCTTTTATTACCCTCTCTTTAAAATGCAAATTGAAGACTAGAGGGAAGTTGGGATAGACAGCAGAATGGGTCCTAAATACCTACTAAGCCTTCAAGGAATCTATTTAAAATATCCTTTGTCTCTATATTCATCCAAAAGAATTAGCAAGTACTTGACTTTCTATTCTGAAAAATATGCAATGATCCTTTCTCTTCACTCCTAGGTCATTGAGTAGAAGAGATATAATTTATACATATAGATTTACCATCTAAGGCAAAACTTGACGGACAGTGGTTTGAGTCAGGCAGTATGATTTGTAGTGACTTTTAGATGAAAAATTAACAACTACCTAGAAAAATGGCTTTATTGAAAAACTAGCATTTAGTTGAGTCATGAAGGCTGTACGGGTGAGGAAGGAAGGTCAGAAGAGGATGTAATCTAATAACAGCAAATGTGATCTAAGTACAATACCTGTACTAACTCACTGACTCCAAAAGATATCTGTAAAATGAAAGTTCTGTTATTTTCTTCATTTTATAGAGTAATAATCAGAAGCATAAGAAAGTCACGTTAGATATCTATTCAGCTGTAGAGCTAAGGGTTGATTCCAGGTGGAAATAACAGTTCTAGTTTTAAGTAGTGATCTGATATGTATGTTCTAATTATTTAATTTCACCAATAAACTTCAAGTTAATTACAAAAGACATATAAATTGACTTGGCAGTGCACAATGTGCTTGACAGCAGTTATTTGGAGAAATCACAAGAAAAAAGGATTAGATAAATCTTAGCATGTATAGGTAAGGAACAAAGATTTCCGCAAAGAAATATATAAAACTGAGATAATTCCATGTACTAGAAATAAGTCCTTTGCTGCCCTTATTTTACTCCTCACATTTTATGAACTAAAATATATTCCACTCACACAAACCACTTCAACATCTTTTGTTTTTAATCTTTCCAACATAGGAGAACAAATTTAACAATGAGATTCTGTTTCTGTTCCGTACATGTGGAATAATTAAATTTGCATCCCACTTCAGTGTCAGATCTGCTGTTTGAAAGGAAATGTATCAATTGGACACATGCCTCATGAATTCTCCTCTGCAAATACAGCTTTTGGAGGAGGGGGCAGAAGCATCTTTCTCCTAAGCAATAATCACAGTAAAATCTTCACTCAGTGACAGCTTGTTTGAGGTTGGATTAATTCCCATTTGAGCTGGGCCAAGGAGGCAGAGAAGGAAAAGAAGGAAGCTGGAGAGAGGCAGAGCATAATTAGAGAAAATCCCAGGGGACTTTGAGATGGAAGGTTTGCAACAAAGCTCAGTTGGCAAATATCTGAAAAGGACCTAGGTCAGGGAAACAGCAGGGACATTTTTCAGTCACTGGCTTACTTCCAGTGTTTCAATTTTTTTTTTTCTTCCATAAGGAACCAAGGTACTGGGCCTCACTCACAGAAGATAGAACTGTTATAGGCTATAATCAATTTATGCATTGAAGAGTAAGGTAGTAAACTGCAGTTAAAACCTTGGTCCTGCCACAGTCTGTCTTACAGAACTCAAGTGAGTACCTTGATGTCTCTGATATTTCACTGTCAGTAAAAAACAGTTTGATGATTATTTCTATCCCCCAGTGGATCTGTAAGGGGGAAAAAGAATAACAAATAAGAATTCTTGATGTACATTAGATTCTCAGAGATTTTTCCCTACTACAACTTTCTATCATCATTTCAACATTTCCTTTGCATGCATGTGCCATTGTTTTGTTTTAAAAATTACTTCTCATATTTCAGGAGGTGCAAAGGAAATAAGTAAGACATTGACAGCATTTGTTTGTCTATTAAACAAAAAATTAGTACCAAAAAATAAAAAAACACAAATAAACCAAAGCCTTACCAGGTAATTCCCTGTAACCTAGTAAATACCCTCTACAAAATTTTTGTTTACCATGGCTCCATCTAACTTCATGTGGTAATTGAATAATTAAATAAATATATGAAATAAAGGAAGAAAGGAGAGTCATGAGGAGGGACTCATTGATAGAGTAGGTATTTTCCTAACAAGCACAAGGTCAAGGGTTCCATCACTAATACCATAATCATTCAATCCACTAATCAATGGTTAAGATCAACTAACTTAGAAAGCAGTTTGAGGAGTTGTTGATTTAGTCAAAAGTCCTAAACTCCAATCAGAGAACAGTTGGTTTCCTACATAGCATTAATGCTACCTGTTGGAAAGGGTTTTTTATTTTATTAAAAGGTGGATCAGATGGAAAGAGATAGAACAGATATAGAAGTGAAGATAGATGGAAATGTGAAACTCTCTTGTGATGGACTGGGGACCACGCAACACCACAGAGAGAAACTTCCCTGTAGAGGTGATGCAGTCCTTGAAGGGAGAATATCCCAAAAGGACTGATGAAGTTGCTCAGCCCAGCAAAGCTGAGGTGAAGTGTCTAGCTCTGCTTTGCCCACCTTGCCTCTCCTTGCCTCCTGAAGATGATGCAGCTCTGAAGGGAGAATATTCCAACAGGATGAGGAGTTTCTGGCCAAGTATCCCCAGTGTTGCAGCTCTGTAGAGAAATAACCCAAGAGAGCTGTTCTTTTCTTCTGTCCAATGATCTCAGCAGCCCAGTGACTGCCTCAGCTCCAAGGAGAAACAGTGAAAACTGAGGGTTGCTCAGTCCCTTTTAAAGGGTTCTGGAGGGGGTGGAGATATCAACATGGCCTGCGATTGGTGGAATATCTTTGGCCTGTGATTGGTGGAATTCTCAGTCCAGAGAGGGATAGAGGGCCCAGCTCAGGGTCATTTGTGTTAGTTGGGACCAATTCTGAGTTGTTCTGTCAGGTTGGGAGACCCCCACAGCCAGCTAGGAGTGGGGTCCCTGATAGTCCAAGGGGAGAGCTTTCTTATGAGGGGTTTCAAGTCCTAGAGCACCCCAGCCTTCCAGAGTTAGACTCCCCCAAAAGGGAAATATACTGGCTCCTCTGTGGTCCTTGGCACCATTAGGGGTTCCTGGTGGGCATATGGAATGGTGGCCAGGCCCCTGGAGTCCCCAGCAGGGTGGCAAGGGAGCCAGGCATTAGTCTCGAATAGCAGTTGTACAATAGGAGGGCCTAGGTTTGCTGGTAAAGTCAATTTTGCTTCCTGCAAGAAACACAGATGGCTGTGAGGTTCCATCTGGGGGAATGGGAGGTCATCCAGGAGCTAGCACAGTCCTCATTCAGATCCTCCTTCTGTTTGACAGTTAGCCAGCCAGGGTTGGGCCTGGCAGGGTAGTAGAGCTAAGGCAGAGCTTCCTTCACAGGGCTGTGGAGGCTGATCATAGTTGGATGTGGAGGGGCAAGTCAGGAATGGAGCTCTTCACAGAAGTGGGAGCACAATGCTGTAGATTATGTGTGGGGGTAACAGAACCCTCAGAAGGATCCCTGGGCTGTGGGTTAAGTCTGTAGTCAGGGGAAGGGGCAGAGCTCGCCAGCACAGAGTCCTGCTGTGGACTCTGCTTGTTGCAGAATCCTAATACTACCATTACACAAGTGGGCGTATCTTGCCTGGAAGTTTGGTCTTGTAATTCATGGGCTTTCAACTGCCTTTTCTTCTTCAACAGCCTGCTTGTGAGCTTCTGGGACTCTTAAGTCTAGCCAGGGAGGAAGTGTTAAGCTCATTTCTAGCTTGATTTCTGTGTATCATGAAACTTTTGCAGGGTACCTTTAACAAGAGGTTTTTTTCATTTTAGTTTTTGTGGGAAACCAAGAGAAATGTCAAGACCATGTTGCTTTGGCAGTCTCTGAGGCCTCCCTACAAGGTATAAAAGAATCATCCCATCCTTGGCATTGGGGTTTTGTTTAAGAGCCCAAGATTTGGATGAGCAGCCTTTTCCAGATGTACAGTGTACCTCCCTTCAAACTGTTTTGAAGAATATAAATTATAAATTTTACATTGATTACAAGATATTTCCATCTGACTTTTTCATAATCCTTTCTTTCTGGTTAATCTCCTCCCCCTGCTTTCTCATTTCCCCTATCTTTCAAACTGTCCCTGCTAAAACCCTTCTAGAATGAACATGCCCCCTTTCTCCCTATATTCCACCTTCCTTTAGGCATATCCTTCTGTTAACCTCTCTCCATTTTATTTGCTTCTATGGGAATTCCAAGTTAAACATAATAAAATTAAACAATTTAATCTAAGATACACACATGAGACAGAACATGAAGTCTTTGTGTTTCTGCACTTGGATTATCTCATTCAATATAATTCTTTTACTTTCATCCATTTACCTATAGATTTCATTTTTCCTAATGGCAGAAAGAAAAAAAACTTTATTTTGTGTATGTACAACATTTCTCTATCCATTCCTAGGCATCAGTTGTTGGATATGCAGACTTATTCTATTTCCTAGCTATTGTAAATGGAGCTTCAATGAACATGGATAAGCAAGTATCTCTGTAGAAGGATGTTGAATCCTGGTGAAATAATTGGTTCACACAGTAGTTCTGTTTCTAGAATTTGAGTAATCCCCACATTATTTTCTATAACAGTTTCTGCAACTGTTTCTGTAAGCAGTAAGGGGTCTTATTTCTCCTTATTTTCATGATAGTTTAATATTATTTGATTTCTTGAGAACAGCTATTTTACTAGGGTATGATAGAACATCAAAGTAGTTTTAATTTGCATTGCCATCATAGCTAATAATTTTGAACACTTCATAAATCATTTGTTAGCTATTCATATTTTATCTTTTGAGGATGATCTCCTCAGCTCCTTTAATTCTATTTCATTGCGTTGTTTTTTCTTGATGTCTTTGAGGTCTTTTGATTTTTGTTTTGAATATTCTAGATATTGATTCTCTGTGGGATGTATAGGTGACAGGTTTGCTACCATCCTGTAGATTGCTTTTTCACCCAATTTACTATTTCCTACAAGCACCAAAGATTTCAGTTTCACGAGTTCCCATTAGTCTTTATTCATGAGTGACTGATTCATATTTGGCTAGTCCTTACTTACATCTGTATGTTGTACCATATTCCCTAATTCTCTTCTAGCAGTTTCAGACAGTGGCATTGAAATATCCTTTACTTTTACCATTACTATAGTGACGTGAGCTGAAACACACATGTTCCTTCTTTTATTTTCCCTCATGAAAATAATACTTGTGATGTTCATCATACAACAAACAGTCACTTGTGTATCAAAAGTATCATTATCATTCTATATAGTTTGAAGTAGACCTCTGGGATGGAGATGAATGTGGGATTCTTCAGCAAAAAAACTGGCGTTTGAAGACAGTGGGTAAATAAATGAACTATCCAGAAAACCTGAGGCAACCTTGTTACATGTGCATCAAATTAAATGGAATATGATGGATGTTTAACTCCCCTAAAAGAACCTGGAGATACGTCCCTCATTTCAAGGGTAATACTAACTCTAAATTCTAAGATTCAAGGAACAATGCTTGAAAAAATTAAAGATTTGGAAGAATAACTTTACAGACGGTTGGAAAGTTGAAGAGTTATAGTTAACCTTATGGAATCCTGGTAGCTTAATGAACTTTTGTCATTGTTTGTGAAAAATAACTCTCTGAAATATCTCTGGCAAGTTGGCAAAAGTCAATGCTTGTATGTTTCTAACAACTGGGCACCCAATGTTTTGTTGTATTTGGTTATATTTGGTTAATTTATTTTTGTCATAGTTCGGGTACTTTTTTCCACAATATCATGCTTTACACTTTTAACAAAAGTTAGCGTGTGTTCCCCCAACATTCATATACTAATTTTTTTATAATTATATTACTATTTTCAATTGACAGATAGTGTTATATGTACTTGGTATATACAATATGCTAAATTGAAGATTATATTGTGGATAGAGTAAATATTGCTAACTAGCATAAACTAACTTACCTATTTATTTTTGTAGAAAGAACACATATAGCATAGCTAAAAAATGTAATATTTTTTTCTGTTAACTACAGATGCTATATTGTAAAACAGATTTTTTTGGAGCTTAGTCTTCTTAATTAACAGAAAGGTGATGTGTTCATAGACCAACATCTTTTAAATACAGCCAAGTTGACAGTGAATTTTAAAAATCATAAATATATATACACACACACACATACATACATGGCATTGAAGTATGTGTAACACAAGGTATGCTTGTCTACTTGTTAGTGGACACTCCATACTGATTTAAACTTACATCCCTTGAAATGTGTGGCATTCTCTTTCCCTATATTCTTGCTAGCATGTGTTTTGTCTTTTTGATATCCATTTTTACAGGTATGAAGTGCTAGTTCACTGTGCTTTAAAATTGCCTATTGTTGACAGTTACTGGTATCAACTATCTTTTCATATTGCTCTTGAGCATTGTTATGTTTTTAAAAGAATCTGTGAATACTATTTCCTGGCTGTTTAATTATTTGAGTACTATATGTATCTGTGGATTAATCTCTTATCAGATATGTAGTTTATGAATGCTGTCTCCATTTTATATGTTGTCTTTTCATTCTTAAATGTTTTCTTTGCTGTGCAAAAGCTTTTTACTTTGATTTAATCCCATTTGCCTACTTTTGCTTCTGTTGCTTATATTATGGAATGATTGCTCATATAATTGTCCCAGAGGGTTTTCTTCCAGTAATTTTATAATTTCAAACTTTCCATTAATATCTAAGTCAATTTTAATTTATTTGTATATAATGTGCTCCAAAGGTCTGAATATATTATTCAGTATGTCAGATTCATGTTTATAGCAACATATATGGGAAGCAATGTACTTTTCCCTTTTTTTCCATGTATTTTGTATTTTCCATGTATTTGTTAACAATTGGCTATAGATTCAAACATTAACTTCTGGGCCTTGCCTAGATTCCAAGAATTCATGACTCACTATCAACCTAATTTGAATACCTCCAGATGCATTCTTAATTGCTTTATCAGTGAGTTCTTATTTGTTTGGACAACATTCTCAAACATATGTATTTTAAGATATACTACCATTGCATATAAAGAAATATACCTATATCTCGTGATCAATTGATATGACATTTAGTTACAGAGACTCTTGACAATACTATATGATGCCAAAAGAAAATTAGAGAATAAAAACACAAGTCAGTATTTCTACATTTACCTGGAGCCATTAAAGTTGCATAGAATCAATGGAGTTGCCCAGGTTTGGGGAAATGTTTGCTGTGGGTCTTGTATTTTGTTTTCAGCCTACAGAACAGGGGATTTCTGGATCATACAGTGGTTTATTTACTTTCACATTTTAAACTTTTCAAGGCATTCTGTTTTTTCTTCTGATGAGGATGATAAAATATGAATCTAATTACTACCAATATGCAGAAACAATAGTCAGAATTGCACTTGATAAATGAAATTGTTCTTATTTTCAGTTCTCTTTTGCTTTCATGTAGTGAACAACCTAACTCGGGTATTCAAAAGTCTCTTCCCATTTTTCTATGTCATTTTAGGAAGATTAGTGAGAAAGACCTATGTGCCTCCTCCCTGCACCAACTAGGTTATGACAGAAGTATTAAATCTCCAGAATATTCTTATGCTTTATTTATGTTTGTGAATATGAGTATAGATACATGTATATGTGTGTTTGCAAGTTTCAACTCTTGTTATAATATATACTAACAGAAAAGGGTTTAGAAGTCTAAATGTCCTTTCAAACCCTTATTGACTTGAGTCATATACAAACAGATAGGTCATTCACTCAATGAATAGAAAGTACTTTGCTTTCTATTTAGTTAAATTTCTATTAATATCTATGACATTTGTCAAAAATGCCAAAAGGAAGACAAAGGAGAAGCGGTTCAATCTCATCAACAAATATGAAACATTATTTCCCATCTTCTACTAGTACACCTCATTGCTGAATTTTCTGATTACACAAATTCACATTGATTTTACTTCTACATTTTCATCATCATTTATAGCCTATAACCATAAGCTTCAGTGCTAAATTATGTTCTTCCTCAAATATGACGGTAATTGTTTTACTGCTTCTAATTAAATTCTAACATCCCTGAAGATAGAACTAGTTAATATTTGAATGCTATTATCTCTGTTGTTCCTACTGTGTGAGTGAGAAGCTGACATTTTACTGTAAAGTCCACAAAGCTTTCTTGCTGATACTTTTGAATTTTCTCATTCAATATTAAATTAATAAATTGGCTAGGTAATATTTTCTTTTGAATGCAAATGGCTAATACCACTCACTAAATCGCATATAGATAAAATAAAGGTCTCAATAAGAGACTTGGTGTATATAGAAGTTGAGATTAAAGGAGAATTGTCTCAAATGTGAAAAACAGGCTTTGTATATTTAATGTGATAAATTTCTTAGCTACAAAAACATTGTAAGGTCATTACTATTTCCATGCTTTATTGCAAACAAAATCATTTCTGATTCTTGTCTCTCCTCACCCCTATATTTTCTCCTCCCTACCCTGATTTGTTCTACCTCTCTTTTGCCTTTCACACCTAAATTGCACAATATCTAGTTGCACCCAAAATAATTTTAGTTCACAAAACACAATCCATTAAAACGTCTTATGTATTGAACCAAAACAAACGCTTTTTAATTGGAGTAAGGATACATCCATTTAAGTTAAATTTTTTGACAGTTTAATTCAAATTAAGTCCTCTTTCTTCAATTAGGTGAAATATGAGAAAGAATGTTGAAGGCTCTGTGCTAAGTATTTCTTACAAGCAGGAAACCGATGCACTTCTCCAAATTAAGCATTTTATTTGCAGAGATTATTGGTTTAAAAAAAGCAACACAACAGGTTGCTAATTCACATTGAATTAGCAACTTTGAATTCCAAATTGCTCACTTTATTTTATGTTGTTCTTCCTTTGTTTTTTGCCTGGTCCTAATTGGTAACAGGGAGAAAGAGAAACATGCACTCTTACTTTTCCAACGTTTAGATTTGGCTGTACTATATTGGGTCATGATTATTTTAAGTAAGTATTTGTTTTACAAAAAAATCAGCTTATAATAACACTGGCATTTTTATGTGTTAGACTTGTGCATTTGCAAACAGCAAGCCTGTAGCATATGACACTTCTGAGTATCTTGCCCTCTTTATCATCACTGTCTCGCTATGCTTCATAACCAGTGAGTGGTGTTTGTCAAAAGCTGAATTTCGGCTTGTGATCCTAGCCTTTAATGGCTGAGCCATCTTTCCAGCCCCAAATACTGAATTTTTAAGATGAATATAACACAATATAAATCTTTACTGTAAAAAGTTCTAGGCAGTAGAGAACTTTTTGTGTTTATCAAATCTTAGAAAATAGAACATGTTTGTGAAATTCAGTATAGTGATATAGTAAAGACTGGAGGGGACCAAGTAAGATTGAGGGGCTTTTGCTTTATCTAAAAAAGAACAGAAGTCCTACCAGCTATTCAGCATTGCATACATGAAGAAGATGATCGCAGTTCTAGTATCTTTTCCAGGCATTCAAGATATTATGAAAATCAATATACATATAAACACTTATATAATATATAATATATGATATATATATATATATGTAATTTTCTAGTTTTTAAATATTTGTGTATGTATTTTCTAAAATTCATCTATGGATGAATTTTCCCATTTACCTCTACTATATACAATCTCTCCAGAACACTACCCAGAGCTAAGAGATACATACTTTGCATGACCCCGATTCTCTTTTTTTGTGTGTATGGCAGTCATTGCTCATTGATCATGGAATTCTTTCTTTCCTTCATCTAGAAATGAACTTAAAATGACTTCTGATAAGCACTCTAAGCAGCCATTACCACCATTCAGAGGTGTAAGAAGAATTTGTCTGCAATCCTAGACATGGGTAAATTAGTCATCACAGTCATTGTTTTTCCCATGTATGATAGACGATTTTAAAACTTGGATAAGGAACTGGGTCAGACACTAAATTACAATAATTATACCTCATTATTTGATTGTCTTGTTCAACTTATAATCATGTTCAAATATCTTTTCTAATTAGAGCCACACAGATCTTTATGAGGTAGGACAGAAAGTGTGTCTATATTAAAATAGAGAAAACAAATGTTCAGAGAAGTTAAATGAGTTCCAAAGATCACACATCTAGTAATTAGAAGAAGAAATTAGTAGCTCGGATAGCTGAGGTCTTTATAATAATGATACCAAAAATCACAGAAGGAAAAAAGCACTTAGTGGTACATCAAAAAAGAAGCACAAAATGTTGGTACTTGCACTGCTGGGATTTCTGTACCACTGGAAAGAGTGATTCTTCCTTTGACTCTGGTGAACTTTCTCATATTTACCCTGTTGGCTTCAGGAAGCACATTAGGAAGGTGGGAGAGAAGGGAATATTCCAAGAAAGAGCTCCTTCATTTTTGGTTAGTGAACTACAGAGAATTACTCCGCTGTACTTTTTTAAGATTTATTTCTCACCTTGTGAATTGCATTGTGTGTCCACATGACAAACATCCTTGTTTCTATCCTAAGATTGTTAAAACAGTAAAGCCAGTTTCTGCACATATTTAAGGAGGAAAATCCCATTCAAAGACATATATTCCACTGACTCTTCCCAAGAAAGAACAAATACTATAGGCTTCTGTCACCATTGTCTAACTGCAAGATGGCTGTTGTGATGTTAGTTATGTTGATAATGCTTGATAGTTTCATTAATAATCCTTCTCTTTTGTGAATTTTTAGTAAGCTATACATGCTTTTCTTTATTGCTTTATATTTGATTCTCTCAGAAATCTTTCAGGTAAACAAAGGAAGTAATATGAGAGATAGAAAGATCAATTCTTATGATCTTCATCAATTAAATGTCAAAATCAAATCAAATAAAGGCAATAGGAAAGGCTAACATTTGCAGTGCAAGAACACAGGGAGGGGTCTTATGATAAATACTGGCAGACTAGGTAGACATATACAAGGATTTATTACATGTTAAAAACATGTACCATTATCCCATTCTTGACCATGTGGTGATTCTTGGCTTTTATAGTCACTTCTTTTAGCTGATAAGTCTCTATGGTTAGCAGATAAAATGCATGGGATGAATTGATTGTCCAGATACTGAGTTTCAGAGATTGTAGCACTATTACTGTGCAAGTGTGAGTTTTTTTAAAGTACATTTTCTCAAACCAAACATTTTACCACTTAAAAAGGTTTGTATGTGAATGATGAGATTACTGAGTTTAGTTGATTTCTCCTTGCTGAACACACAAATGATTTGATAAGTAAGGATATGGTATTTGTCCTATTAATCATCCCTTTCATTTATTAATACTCATTTTGCCATTGATTTATGAGAGCTTCTGAATCTCACTTTACTAAATTTTTTTCTGCAAAATACATTCAAGTTTAAGCTAATATTTCTTTAATAATCTCATATCTATGGTATATTACATATCAGCCCACACCAGAAACACTTTCAACAGATTGCTCTGCAATAAAATACATGCCATTAAATTAACAGCATTCTGTTACTAAGTACTCACCTCACAACATCCCTTATGACTCCTCTTTACGTTATCCATCCTCATAGTTTTGTTTCCATCTAGCTATTTATTCACAATTATCACTAAAAAAAATATTAACTGCTAGAGTCCAGAGCCAGGGGAACTAAGTAGTCCCTTAGAGGAGTTTATTTTTTAGTGTATAGGTTTTGATCCAAGTGATGTATTTCAAGCACAAAATGAATTTTTGAAAATATGAACATTTGTTTCCCTTCACAGAATTTCAAATATAAGTCATTTTAGTTAGGGTTCATGCACTAGAACTTAAAGAAATCCTCAAATAATTTAGTATATACCCACTAAAGGAGCCATTGCTTTCTCAGCCTCATATCAGTATGGAACATATTCCTCAGTTTTTTCATTGTCATAATTGATGCGTGGTTAGCTTAATAACTTTAAAAGACACGTGTCCTTCAAACTGACCAGAAGATAACTTTAGTGATGAAATTCTTCCACCTTCTATAATGTTCTCAGGTTACTCCTTTTATCAAAACACTTCTTTCTATTATGACCAAAAAGGACCAAACCACAAAATGACTAATAAAAAAAAACAAAAAAACCTTTAATATATAAGAAATGCAGAGAAATGCTGGATGTTACAGAATTAAGAAGAAAATATTAACCCTTTGTAAAATTCCAGAGAACTAAAGTTTAACTTTTTTCACCAAATTGCTTGAAATGTATTTATAGAAATTTATCTCCCACAGATTGAAAAACATTTGTAAGACACATCCTCCGGTTGTAATGAATAGATTTTACTTACATTCTAATTTTAAAATATATAAAAAAAGAAAAATAAACTATTCTTTTAAACATTAACTTACTTTAAGAACTTTGAATCTTGTTTTGCTGTTTTGTACAGATTTTGGAGATAATGTTTCTCTTTGTAGACAAGGCTTGCCTCAAGCTTAGCCTCACTACTTTGCCTCAATTTCCCAAGGACTGGAATTACAGGTTACATCACAATGCTAAAGGTTATATTGATTAAGAAGTTTTTAAAATTTCTTTACTTGTAAAGAAATATATATATATATATATATATATATATATATATATTTAATTTTTTTGAGAATTTCATACATTGTATTTTAATCATAATCACCCATTCCTTCCTTCTCCTCCCAGATCCACCCCGTATTTCATACCCACCCGTATTTTTTTAACCCATGGAATCCTATTAATGCTACATATATACAATCAGATTGTAGCCATAAAATTGATGGTGTGAGTATTAGATACAAAGGAATATACACCCTTAAAGAAAGTTTGGCGATAAACTTTCTTGACAAATATGATGAGATAAGAATAAATGTGGTAGGCTTGAGGCTATTATGACTCTTGTATTCCTCCTGTGCTGTTGTCCTTAAGCAAGCACAAGATGAACACTTCTAGTCTGAACTGCAAGTTTAAGATGAAAAAAACTAGCTCAGGGAAGAAAGCTTCCTCTCCCTAATCTAATTCCTCGCCTCAGATTCTTAGTCAACTCCAGACAGGATAGCTAAATAAGAGGCCTGCAGGATGCTATTGTTAGTATATAACTATTGGTTTAGTAGATTGTTATGTCTTATTTTACTTTATTCTCTTACCTCTAAGAGCAAGATTATGGTAGCTAGAACTTTAGGAAGACTCCTACTCTGGATTTGCAGCTTGGAGATCATATAATCAACACAGCCACTTTATCTCATAGGGATTCAATTTGTATAATTAAATGAGGATTGGAGCAACTACTTCCACAAGACTTTCAGGTGGAAGTAGCCAAACATGGGCTACATGAAAGGCTTCACAGATTGTGGGGCATGTGGGCTGTGTACATCAGTGAGTCAAAAACCTCTGCTTTCCAGTTTTTTAGTCACTTGTTAATCCTTTGAACTCTTAATCCATTCCCTAAAAGGATCAATCTTTTGGACCCAAATTATTACATTATGGGTAGGAATTAGCTACTATAAACTATGAATCACTCTGTTTAGTCAAGTCTCTCAGGCCTGAATTAGTATCAAATTTCATAATTGCTAGAATAACTCAATAATTTTTATGTACACAGTCTCAGCAGCCAGACACCTTGGGGACTGTGTAGACATTACCAATGTACCTCATCACAATTAGACAAGCCTTCTGGGAAATTCCTCTCTCTCTTTCTCTCTTTCTCTCTCTGTCTCTCCCAAGAGCTATAATAATCTAGAAAGAGAAACATGAAAATGGAGCTTTTATTTTCTGCATTTATTTTGATTTTTCCCCTAGATACACAGAAGATGGAAATATTTATCCTTTTCTCTGGGGAGCTGTGGTTTAAAAACAAATAATACCACTCATGGTTTTCAAATTAAACTCTACATGTCATATACATCTAGACATAGGTGTTTGTGATTGTGGTTGAATGAAGATAAGAGTATATAAAGGGGGAAGAATGCTTCATTCCCCCAATGCCAAACTTATACTCTGGGATACAACTGCAAACTATTTTAAAAATGGTCCTGGTTGTTCACATTGTATAAACTGGATATGCCATTAACCCTTCTGTTCTTCAAATTTTTGCTTCTTGATTCAGACTCACTGCTACACACACATGCACACACACACACACACACACACACACACATACACACACACCACTACTTAATTAAGTCCTCCTTTTGACAATTGTGTATAGTGGTCAAAATCCAAATACTTGTAGAGTTATTATTTCGGGAAATGGGCTCAAGCTCTGCATTTGGATTGGTTGTGATTTTCAGTAAATTTCTCCATCTGTTGCAAATAGAAGTTTCTATGATGAGGAGTGAGGACTGCATTTAGCTGTGGGTATAAACATAAACAGTGTGTCTCCTAGAAATGTTAGAAGTTACACCCATAAAATCCCACCAACATGCCTATCTAAACATGTCCTGAACAAGGACAAGATGAATAGATATGCTAATGTAGAAATGGGAAGCTCACAAGCCTCTACCCTACACAAAGAACTTCAAGCAACTAAGAATCCTGAGGGTGGGAGAGATATGCTTTCTAGGGGAAGAGCATAACAATTAGTTTTCCAATACCAAAGAGTCAGCTCAGAAAATAAAACATGTAAGTAATTTGAATGAGCTGAAGAGGTTATATTTATATGTTCCTGAGTGTCTATGTATAACAATTGAAGAAAAATAATAAGACAATGAATTTGAAAGATAGGGCAGGGGTAAAAGAGAGGGCTTGGTGGCAGAAAAGGGAAGGGACTAATGATATAAGTATATTGTTATCTCAAATGATAAAAAAATATTATTTTAACAACATTATACTATTTTATTACTATTACATTACCATTATATATAATGCTATCTTAATAACACTTAATAAATTTTATCTCATCACAGTTGTTAAGACTTGTTGGAGTCACAGAGGACCTTGGCTTGATTCCCAGCTTCCAGAAGGTAATACACAATGGTCTGTAACTCCAGTCCCAGAAATACACATACAGGCAAAACACTCATATACACATAAAAAAAACAAAAAAGTAAATTAATTTGTACAAAAGACATAAATTACCTATTTTTTTACTTTTAAAGAAATATTAAAAGGGGATACAAAGACACCAATTCAGGCATACGTCTCCTTCACCAGAGTGCACAAGGGCAGCCAACCAGAAGAACAGGAAGAAATCCTGCTCACTCAACCATTCTGCTACACCAGACCAGCCCCCTAAGACTCAATCCACTGCCATCTTCCTATGCTCACCACCACTGCCCACCACAACTGCCCACTACCACTTCCCATCACCACTTCCCACCACCACTGCACATCACCACTGCCCACCACCACTGCACATCACCACTGCCCACAACCACTGCCAATCACCACCACTTCCCATCACCACTGCCCACCACCACTGCCCACCACCACTTCCCACCACCACTGCGCATCACTACTACTGTGCATCACCACTGCCCATCACCACCACTGCCCACCACCACTGCCCATCATCACTGCCCACCCAAGTTCCAGATACCAACCAAGACAGGCCTCTCCTGGACTAGAGCATGCCACAGCAGCCAGCCATAAGGACAGGTAGGAAGCCTGCTCACTCATTGTCCCTGTCCTCAACCAGAGCAGAGTTTCCCTGCTTGATCCCTGCAAGGGGTCACAAAAACCAGAAGATTAGAGAGGAAGAAATAAATCAAGGAATAAAACACTCATCCAATAAAGACAAACTCAGGAATTTGGCACCTAAACCTATAGCTACCCCAAGGCCAGATGCCAAGGCACCAGTGTAAAAATACAATTAATAACAACCAGGGGCATATGTCTTGAGAAGAGCCCAATTGTCCTTCCATGACAAGTTATTGGAGCTAACAGGTTTTATAGACCACATGGGTCTAACATATCTATAGAACGTTTAATCCACACACAAAAGAATATACCTTTTTCTCATAACCTCATGGAACCTAGGCCAAAATTGACCACATCCTCATGCACAAAGCAAATCTCAACAGATAGAAAAAAATTAAAATAATCCTCTACATCCTGTCACACCACCATGGATTAAAGCTGAATTCAGCAACAACAGCAACAACAGAAGGCCTACAAATTCATAGAGACTGAACAGCTTTCAACTCAAATGCTAGGTCAAGAAGAAATAAATAACGAAATTAAAAACTTTCTAGAATTCAATGAAAAGGAATAAATAACATACTCAAACTGTTGGGACACAATGAAAGTGGTGCTAACAGGAAAATTCATAGCACAAAGGACCTACAAAAAACATGGAGTGATTGAATACTAATAACTTAATATCACAACTGTAAGCTCTAGAACAAAAAGAAGTATACCCAAGAGGAATATACTGCAAAAAAAAATAATAATAATCAAAATGAGGGCTGAAATCAATAAAATGGAAACAAAGAGAAAAATACAAAGAATCAATGAAACAATGACTTGGTTTTCTGAGAAAATCAAGAAGATAGACAAACCCTTATCCAACTAATTAGAGACACACGGAGAGTATTGAAATTGACAAAAATCAGAAACAAAAAGGGGGCCATAATCACAGACACTAAGGAAATAAAAAATGTCATAAGGTCATACTTTAAAAAGCTCTACTCTACAAAATTCAAATTCTAAAAGAAATGAATAATATCTTGGTAGATACCACCTATCAAAGTTAACTCAAGTTCAGATAACTTCAATAAACCAATAACCCTCCAGGACATAGAAACAGTCATTAAAAGTCTCCCAACCAAAAATGCCCAGGGCCAGATTATTTTAACAGATATGATCTGAATTTTATCAGAAATTCAAATAAGAGTTAATGTCAATACTCCTCAAATTATCCCACACAATAAAAACAGAAGGGACATTGCCAAACTAATTTTTCAAGACTACAGTCACACTGATACCCAAACCTCACAAAAATTCAACAAAGAAAGAGAATTACAGACTAATTTCCCTTATGGATATAAATGCAAAAATACTTGATAAAATACATGCAAACCGAATTCAGAAGCACATTAAAAAGATCATCCACCACGATCAAGTAGAGTTCACCCCTGAGACAATTCCAAATGATATCCTGTTCTGCTCATAGATCCGTGCCGAGTCCAATCTACATCAGAGAGTACTCCTCCATCAGCTGATGGGAGCAGTTACAGAGACCCAGGGCCAAATATTAGGCAGAGCTAGTGAAACTACGCAGAAGATGGGGAGGAGAGCTTCCAGGGACCAAAGAATTCCCCAAGCAGTCAACTGAGCAACATGAGTATGGACTCACAGATACTGAATTGGCAGACACGGAATCTAAATATATCTTAGGGTTGTCTAGCTTGGTTTTCTTGTAGAACTGCTACATGTTGTAGTGCAGGTCTCTGACCCTTTTACCTACCCTGCTCTTGGGACGCTTTTCCCCCTGCTGGGGGTCCTTTCCCCAACCTTGATGGAGAGACTCATGCCCTGCCTTGTTCCATCTTTTGTGCTTTGTTTGAATGGCAACTGTGGGAGATGGGCTCTTTTCTGAAGGGAAGGGGATTGGATCTGGGGGAGAGAAGAGATGGAGAAGAGTAGAGTTAGGGGAGGTTGGGGCTCAGGATGTATTAGTCCAGAGAAGAAAGAAATAAAAAAAGGGGAGAAAACCTATCTTTTGTTGTGCAGCTATTACTTTTTAATTGAAATATTTCTTTCAAATGAGAGGAAGCCATCCAGGAAGTAAATAAAACATGCAAGGACCAAAAAGTAAATTAAACTCAAAAAGCTCTGGTAGTTTCCGAAAGCTACCGAAGGTATAAGGTCCCTCACAGAGGCCAGATAAACGCTGATAATTGCTAACTAGAGGAGGTTTTCCAACAGCTGCCTTCAAGCTGTCTGGGAGCTCCAGGAAGGCTGCTTTTTATGCCATATCCAGGCTAGGGTGGGATTTTTGGTGACGAATCTTCAGTTGAGCTATCCATACTCCTGCATAAGTGATCCCTCACCCACGATCCTGTAGGTAACCTCAGTCAACTTCCTGGTTTACCAAGCTAGACATGAGAACAATATTTTTCTTTGGCCTGCTCTCAGTGTACTATCTGTGGAGAACTGGTGTTTGCTTGTGTCCCACCCAAAGAGTCACATAATGATTAGAGACTGATTAGCTATTACTAAATAGCTGACTCATTTTAGGCAAGTCCCTTAACCTCTGTGCCTCACAGTGTCTTCATGTACAAAGTAGGATGACTGTAATAGATTTCACCTTGTAATATTATGAGAATTAAATGACTCAGTATATAAATGTGAACTGTTCTTGGCACATAGGACTACCAACGTGTTCGCAGTTGTTATTGAATATATCCTGCCTGGAAACTTTCCCAGTCCTTATAGGGATTGCTCTGTATTATTTCATCGTATACAATTTGTCTTATTTCCCATTAGGCTTTAATCAGCTTGGGAATAGCCACAGATACGAATGTTTTATATCAAAAGCCTAGCATAGTGCTGATCATGTAAGAAGCACTAACAGTATTCTGAACAGATGAAAAAATAAGTGGAATAATAGAATCTAAAGTGATTTTGCATCTCATCTCCTCCATCCTAACGCTCTTTTTACATCTTATTATATGGAAGAAAACCCAACTATAGCACCAAAACCTGCAGTTTCTAGAAGGCCGTTGCCTACAATATGAATCTTGATGAAGCTCTAGAGCCTTAATGAGACTTTGTCATATTGAAGTTACTGTGTGAGTTGTGGAACTCACTTATTATTTCTATGGTCTACAGCCATGCAGATTGTCTTCCACATGTTATCTATGCACATTTGAAGTGACAGATATTTCATTTTACCAAAGCCTGGTCCCTTTACACTTGTCTCAGATTTATTCTACCACATTTCATTATCTCGAGCTTCAAACTCAAGAATATCAGACATCCTCTCCATACGTGGCTCATTTTTATTTCAATAGTGTATATAGCAATACGACATACATTCTCCAAAGTATATTCTAGGGAGTGATAACTCCACAGATGTTAGAGCACATGACTGTTAAATTAAAAATTTATAATAAGTTTGGGAAATGTTGTGGTAAGCAATATTAAATTGATACTTTTTTGTAAGACTTTTTAGAGTTTTTAATATTCAAATGTGCTTTGTAAATCTCCAAAGGCTCTTGCAATATGTAGCCTGTGTCAAAATTATTATTTGACCAAAGAAATGATTTGTTTTTTCCTAGGGCATCTCACAGGTCTATTCTTCCTAGGAAAGCTCATTTAGACATCTTGAATAATTATTTGGTTTAAGTTTTTTTTATTAGGTATCCTAATATCATGTTTTTGAAAATATCATATCTCCGTATTTTAAATAAGCTGTTATTATTAATTAAAAATTGCATTTTATAGGTGTGTTCTTAGTACACACTACTAATTCTTTACCATGCTAACTTATAGTGGTATGAGATATTTGTGTTCACAGTATTCAGCATGCCAATATTGAATTGTCATCATTAAAGCTATCTAGGACATTCTACCAGATTTAATAGTCCTGGCTTTCTGCCTTCTTATTTGTGACAGCATCTCATATCTCAGATACATTTTCTTTCTCTCTTATTTCTTTCTTTTTTGATTAACCCTGACTGGTTAAAGTCAGGTGTTTTGTAGAATGTGCCTCAGTTAGGGTATCTCTAATAGTTTTTTGCATGAGACTTGGTATGTTTGATAAAGCTCAGAGGAATGAGCATTTTTTGGTTCACATCGAATCAAGTTGCATATGATCAACATATTGTACAACTTAAACCACGTTGAGTGAAGTATTGTGTATCAGGATACTACTGTAAGTTTGTCCCTCTCCACATTCCTACACATAAGCCATGACCTGCTACTCTCTGCTGCATCAAAAGCAGATAATTGCTTAAACTACTGCATAGGTTTTCCTAGCTTCTATAGACAGTATTTGTTTGCCTATTGATTTTTATTATTATGATCTCATAAATATTTATTTTCTATTTTAACATCCAATGCCAATTTACCTGCATTTTGTTCTTGACAAAAGAATCTTGATACATGGTCCAGGCAGGATTTTATACATTTTAAACTCACTCTGTTGTATAGGCCATGTTGTCCTTAACTTTGTAATCCTTCTGCCTCTAAGTGCTTCTAAGTGCTGAGATTTCAAGCATGTCCATCATGCCTAGATCTGTTTGACTTTGTATCAAATAATTCAGCTTTGATCACTGAATGCTTCTTTTAAGGTGAGTCCTGCTTCATATCTATGGATCCCAAACATTGTGTGTGTTTGTGCATGTTGAGGTGTATTTTTGACATTTTTATAATTCTTCCTCATATTTTACATTCCCTGTTTCTGTTCTACAATTGTCCATTTCATCAATGAATTCTGATTGTCTCTGTTAAATAATGTAATTTTAAACTAAGATCTGGATGTAAATGTGTGTTTTGTTACCAAAATGACTTTGCTTCTAGTTCCTCAGCTTATAGAAGGACAACTTCGTAGGCAGTTCACTTAATCTGTATCTTAATAGTAAGAAAATACAACTTGGTACTGTGTTTCCACAAAATCTATTGTATCTTTTATCCTTTGACATTATTACCCACCTGCCCTGGAATAACCTGACTTCAAGATTTGCCACCTTTAAACAAATTATTGATGCTCAGGGCATATGTAGTGGTATTAAGAACTGTTAACCAGATTCTTAGGCAGAATTTACTTTATCAAGTAAAACCCTGTGCTATATATAATTCATACTATCGTTAGTTTTATATTCACTTCCAAAGTTAGTCATTTCAGCATTTTTTCCTGTCTGTTCCATGAGAGAGATTGGTCCATTATTATTGTTACTTGCTATCAAGCCTGAATTATGCCATTAATGTATTTTTATCTCTTACTTAAAGCAGCTTCTTTCCTTCACATAAACATGATTAATATATTCTGTGTAACCACCATATAATTATAATTTTCTTTGTTCTATATTTCTCTCAGTCTCCAGTTGGTTATTGGCAAAGATTTAGCTTTGAATGAGTGACCATTGTGACTGCAAGAATTAACAAAATTGCCAGGCTCATGTTACCATGTGTCAATATTAATTTAGGACTTAATAATGAATTAAAAGATGAAGTAGTAATTTTAAGTATATAGCAGAGGCTCCTTTCTCTCTAGAACCTTAGTTAACCTTTCAGAATTCCTTCATACCCTGTTTTCATTTCCAATCTGCATGGTTCTCCTTAAGAATTACTCTCCTATAATCAGTCTTCTGGCCCCAACATTTCTGGCACCTTTTATTGTACAGGGAATATCTTATGAACAAAAGCACTGTGGTATTTAGTGCATATTCATTGCCAACAATTTGTGAGCCAGTTTACTTCAATTAACCTAAGTGGAATTTAGTCTAGTTTATGAGAAACATAGCTTTACCTTATTCATTTATAATGAGGATTCAGAGGCTTAGGAACATAAGGTAACTTACTCAAGCCTATATATTGGTGAGATACTCACACATAGAGAGAGTCCAAGTGTGTCCTTCCAGTTTACCTCTTTATAAAGCTTAAGCAGCAAAAAGTGAGACTCTTTGACCTTGCATTGTTCAAATGGGTCATTCTTGAGAAGGTTGTGAGTGTATGAACAATTTCACTGTCATAATCACAGTTTATAGTCCCAGTGCTGAGCATATAACTATGGGAACAGTGAAATCCTAGAAGGTACTAGTAAGCTGACATGACTGGAAAACTCATAACTAAGTAGAGTTCACTTTAAATTTCAATTAAAAGTTATTTGTTCTTATTTGACTTGGTTGTCTTGATTTTCTTCAAACCCAGCTTTTGGCTTCATCGGACACATTACATTTTTGATTTGTTTAGTTCAGTTTTATTTGTTTTTCACTCATGGAAATGAACTTCCTCAACCTTTCTTCTCACTGGACTCATTTCTTCACTCAAAATAACCACCCTGGAGATGTATCCTATGCTACCTCAAAAGTAAAATTTGTTACTCTCCATCGTTTAACTTGGTTCCAAAGAAGTCATCTCTATGTATTGTGAACGATATTCACTCTGCCTCACATTCATGTGTAAGCACCGATGTTACCTGCTGAGAATTGGGCATTTTAAAGAAGTAAATATGGAACTGAAGACATGGCCCAGTGGTTAAGAGCATTAGCTGCTCCTCTGAGGTCCTGAGCAACAACGTAGTGGCTCACAAACACCTGTAATGAGATCCAATTCCTATATGCAGATAGAAGAGTCATATACCTACCTAAAAGTTGTTTTTCAAAAAGCGATGACTACAATTGGTATCAGAAGAGTGATTCTCTGTCTCTTTTAATCTCTTTCTGTCTGTCTACCTTTCTGACACACTCACACACGCAAAAGCAAAGACCATAGAAGAGCACAAACAAAATATATTTTTAAAAATCTGAGTGAAGAAGGCTTACCTTGTCTAGTATGTGGGAGGTTTTAGATTATATTCCTTATTCTGCAAAAATAAAAAGAAAGATAAAATTACTTTATAAAACAAGACGTGGATGGCTGTAAGCTGTTCTTAAGAAATAATTCTATGTTTAGTTGTGTGAAATATCATTCCATGATTATTGATGTGTGGGCCCTATTTGTTCACTTAGGATATTGGTTAGATATGAATCCATGACGCATAATAATAGTTCGTAGAAAATCTGGCATATTGTTATGAACGTCCACTAATATCATCATTGATCTCTATTTTAATCTATTGCATCTCTACATTCAAAGTAAATGAACATGCACACACACTGCTTTCACTCCACTCTAGCAACACTTTAAATTATTTCTCTCAAAGACCTTCAAAAAGTTAGCTTTGCTGTATTCAACCAACCCTTAAGGCTTTAACTTCTCTTCTCATTTCTCTAAGTCTAGCTCTAACTAAAAATTATGACAAGTCAATACTACTTTCATATTTCTCATCCATCTAACATTTTACATCCATTTTTGATATGTGACATTGTCAAGTTACCTCTGTTTTGTCTTCTCAAGGCCATATACATATGGTGATAGCATGTTCTGTCTGATCACTACACATAGAAAATACCCCTTGACTCTGTGTTATTCATTCACACCAAATAAATGTTACTACCCTGAATTATTCTCATTTGAACAATCAGTAGTTGATTTCATCCCCTTTTAGCACCTATTGACTAAAAACTTTGGCAATATATATCATAATAGAGACTGCTGTTTTCTAGTCATTACAAATTCAGTGTATCCAGAATGTGCTTCATTACCTTCACTTCATGCCTTTTATTTAATAGTCTTATATTCCTGTATTCTTTCTATTCTACCATTGGTTTCATTAGAACCTAATGTCTGAAGCTTAGAGGTCTAGACTTTATTGCTATGATGAAATACTTGAGATGGGATAGCTATGAAACAATAGTTTATTTAACTCACATTGTTGGAGATTCAAATGTACTTGTTATCAGTTTCATTCTGCTGAGGAGCCACTTAACACTGAAATGTGTCTATACCATGGTAGTGGCCATGATGGGTAACACAAGAAAGAGATTCCTTCTTGACATAGAAAGCCAGAAAGGTGAGTAGAATGAGAATCAGAATTTTACACCAATTCTCTCATGAGAAATAACTAAGTCCATTCCAATAGTAAAGTTCACAATGACCAAAGGCCATCAAATTACAATCAACCTTTTAAAAGTCACACCAGATCCCATATGGCTATGTTGGGAACTAAGTTTTCATTCTATGAACCTGTAAGTAACATTCAAATCAAACTCAACCACAGAAATTCACAAATCTTGCTGCACTACCTAACCATTTAATATTCACTGTTAAATGTGGTTGCTTCACCTCAAGAAATCACATTTCCTTGCACTGCCTCTTCTCCTTCTGTGAAAAATGAAGCCATTTTTGACTTTCCATTCTCCTCTCAATTTTCAGAATAAATTGTAGCCTTTGGTTCCAGTTCAAAGTTAGGTTTATCTTTTGTCAAATTTAATCACCTGTCCTAGTACTGGACCCCTGGAACATTTTTGCCTCTATACATTCTACTCTTAAGCCTAGAATTTGAAAGCTTCAGCCCTATCCACTGTATAATCTAGAATGTTCAGGCCTTCAAGACTTATTTCTGACTGAGCCATGCTAATTAGCTCCTTCTGCACTCAGAGTTGGCTGAACTCAACCAACTCTTATGGTTCAATTCAACTCACTATTCTGGCTCAAACTTTTCTCCAAGATGACTGGTTTATACTTCCCTGAGGCAGCTGACTTTCTGTGTTTCTGTGAGCTCTCACTGCTCCATACTGCTTCAATCAGTCTCTCTGTTTCTTTGCATTATCCCCTTATTACTTCATTTTGACTGACTCAGTTTCTCTGTGTTCTGTCCTCTGACTGCCCTCTTCAGACTGCTCCCTTAAAGCCAGCTTCATATTGCCTCTGTAACTGACTGCTTCTCTGCCTTAGACTCCTCAGACTGCCCTCGATCTGCTTCAGACTATCTCCATGTCTCTTTAACTTTGTGTGTCTGATTTGAGAGTCTGCTTTTATATCATGAACGTTGTGTGTCTTCATTCTGCTAAATCTTCTTCTGATTTGTCACCTTCCTGCCCTTCAGAAGTCACTTCCTGTCTGACATTGACTCCTTCTGAGTGCTGCTTCCTGTTTCCCAAGTTAGGATTAAAGGTGTGTACTATCACTGCCTTCTAAACACTAGAATTAAAGGTGTATGCTACCACTGCTTTCTGGATTCTGAGATTAAAGGTCTGTACCAACATTCTTTCTATCCTAGAGCAGCCATGCTGATGATTTAAAGGATTAAATATTCATCTACATCAAATATGTAGGATTGTTTTGCTCTCCAAGGCAATTTACTAACCTAAATGCAAGTAGCAAATTGGGCTCTTAAGTGTCAGAAACATAAAGGAAAACTCCTCTCTCCATACATTGTCATAATTTCTCATGGAGATTCTATGTTTCTAAATAACCCAAGTAGATTGTAGAAGAAAACAAAAACAGAAATAAACTAACTTTTTGTGATGAATAAAATTAACTTAAAAGATGTTAAATTTTAGCATGAAAAAAGAAGTAAATGTTCCCTTTCTGTTTTTTGTTTCGTTTTGTTTTGTTTTCTGTCACAAAAACACACTTCAGCTGGCTTGACAGCACTTAGTAAACAATCAGAGTAGAGGGATGAAGGGGAAGAAGCAGCCTTGCTTAATAGATTCCATTCTTTTGCCTCTACATCTTAGACAGTACGTTAATCAGTTTCAGCTAACTATCTGTCTCATTCCTCTTTTAAATAATACCTGCACCAGAATGTGAGATGATGCATGTGTTTAATTCCTAGAAAAGATAGCTGCAAGTACAGAGTTCAGGGGAGAAAGGCTGCAATTATAAAGCTGGAAAACCAAGTGGGTGTGAAGACGTTAAATTGTAATCTTTTGTTTAAGATTCACTCCTTGGAAATCCTGTGACATCAATCTTCAGCCTCATACAGCTAGAGTAGGCCTCTTAGAAAATGTTTCTAGGCCACGATTTTACAAATAGAAAACTGAAGCCCAGAAAGACAAATGATAATCATAAGAGTCAAGGACTCATCTTCTGATATCATCCTGAAAAAAATCGCTATGTATTATCATCTGTGAATTCACAGCATTCTGATGGTTGTGGTGTATTATCTGCATATAATCTTTCCTTAAGAATTTGGCATTTGACCACTACTTTATTGAAAGTTCTTTCACTTATACATATCTGTATTTGCCCAAATCATTTGTACTTTTTTTTGATCTCTTGAACAGTATATAGAGTAGATATCAATGTAGTAGTTCCTTTTGTGAAAATTTCCTTGTATTCTTCTCTATAACCTACTGTCAAACTAGCTTTTCCTAATATACATGTCCACTGAATTCAGTACTGTGTTGGGATAATAGGGTGTCTTATGTGTTGAGGAAGGGGCCATGATGTATAAGATTTGCTAATTACTATGATTTAAATATTGTCACTCGGAACCTGATTACAACACCAATATTTCTATGTCAGTGAACAAGAAGTCAAGAGCAAATGTATGAGACACATTCTGAAAAAACTGGACAATCCAGATCCAGAGCACCTCTGCAAGCATATTCCAAGCTTATTTCCTATGTTCTCTACCATATCCTCTGCTGATTCACAAATCCATCTGTTTTTATGCATTGACTTCTTTAAGTGGCTAGCAGCTATTTCAATAAAAATCAGAATTGCTCTTTTGTTTCCACCTACTCCCTGCTCTATACCTTATATATATTTGCATATGACTCAAATCAGTATCCTCCCTGGCCTACTTGCCTCTTCTGATTTGTCATTTATGCATCACTTCCTTTCTGTTCCACTAAGGTCAAATTGCCTACCTTTGATTTACATTCATCTCTGTTCTCACATCTGAGCGATACTTAGGATGCAAGAAATCTACACATGGAGTTGCTATCACATTTGAACTTCTCTTTCCTTGGCTTATGTAAACCTTGAAATGATTTCATCTGCTATAATAAAACCTACAGAAGTTTCCTTCAAACTATTTGTTTTTTTTTTTTTTTTTGAACAACTGTTTCATTCATGTTACTTGCAAACCAGTTTTTCCATAAGTAAAATATTCCATTTTCCTGTGAAAGTTTACAAAATACTAAAAAGTTGAGATAGCATCAGAGTAAACCAGAAAATACTCATAATTTAACTTCAAAGATTATCTATATTTCACCAATATTGTCTCATCTAAAAATATTAATTTCTTTCTTTTCTTGGAGCATTTTAAAACCAATTTTGGACTTTTAGTTTCTTGTATAAATGTTACAATGTTAATCTTAGGCCACTGAAGCTTTGAGCCTTGCTTTTCATTTCACTAATAACATTAGAAAAGTACACTTCAGCTTTCGTCACTTTGGAACTAAAACTGTCATATGAAAAGTTAGAGGCATTTGGGCTTTCTTCAGGCCTATTAAATCAACGTTTCTTTCCTTTGGTAAAAAGGATGGAATCTAAGTCCTGCTTATAATCCAGGGCATAACCCAACAGTTCAAGCTACCTAAAAACAGATTCACTTGCTAAGGAGAGGGAGACAAATGATGATCCAGTTAATTGGATAAGGGCCTTTCCTTCCCAGAAGTCCCTCCTAACAGTGGCTTGTAGATACATCTATCTGTTTTGAAAGGAAGCAATATGGAGCCTTGTCCATGAAGCGTTCCTGAATTATTGAGCTAGGATTCAGAAGATAAACAAATATTTAAATATAAATTAATAACATAGCCTTTTCTTATCTTCTGTGCATTCTCTTTCCAGACACTACTGGTCAAAGGCTAAGCATGCTTTCCCTGGCACTCTGGGTTTTTTCACTCTTTCTCTGAGGCCCTTTTTCTGTTTTTCCCATGCAGCTGCCCATCTGCCCAGTAGTTGTTGGCAGAATACAACAGCCTAACTCCAAAAGGCATGGCTTTATCTCTTCTATCCTCTGCATTTTGGGCAGCTGCCAAGATTTAGAGCTGGCCTGCTCTGTTGTTTTGTTTTTGTTTTTGTTTTTTTTTTTTCTTAAACTCTAATAAAAATTTCCTTATGCTTTCTACTGAGTTGGTTTCTAAATTCCTTTATTAATGAAACTAAGAAACCTAAACCCTTGCAACAGGAACACCTAGCTATAATTCTCTAAATAAAGTTTGGGATTAGTAAGAAGAAACTGTTTTCATTACCTTTGGTCATTGTATATAAATGTGCACTCCAATTTCCTGGATTTCTTCATCTCTTTGACTTAAGATACAGTTAAGCTCAGTCTATTGAATTAGTCATGCTTTTTGAATTTCTTTTACTTTGCAATTGAGGCTGTTATATCTCATCTGATTACCTTCCTATCTTTCTGTATCTTGGTTCGCTCTACTGTGTTGTCATTGCTCCAAGGGAGATAGACTGAAGTGAGGATTTCATTATAAGAAAGAAAATCATGGATATGTATATAATTAATTCAAATTTTAAATTGAGGAGTTTAGTATAACTTCGCTGATTTAAATATTTTATCATGTATTTCTAAAATGAAACTCTGGATTCCGAGTGCAGTCTCCATCATAGTTTACAGTGTATTAGTTCTTAAATATATATAAAATAAAATAAATATCAAGTTTGCCTGGCAGAAAGATGACTCAGCAGTTAAGAGCTCTTACTTTTCTTCCAGAGATCATGAGTTTGGACTCCAACACTCAAATCAAATGGCACACAGCTATCTGTAACTATAGCTCCAGTTGTTCACAACTGGAAGGCCTCTTATGGCCTTCTTGGGCAATGTAAACACTTAGTACTTGTACAGATATGTAGACATATACAAATAACATTTTAAAGTTAGTTAAAAAATAGAAAATTCTGTACTATGAAATTACCAAAAATCATTTTCCTTTTTGTGTTACAATGTGAGATGCTGGATAAGAAGTATGATTCATCAGTTAAAATTTACATTTATTCCCTTTCAAATCATTTCTTTTTTATTTGTTTGTTTTTCACCTTTATTGAGGTAATATTGATAAATGGAAACTGCATATATTTGAAATTTATTATTTAATATTATGACATAACTATATAAGTGCATGTATATACACATACACATTATATGTATATATTAAATGTATATGATGGGAGAGAGATTCCTACTTATACTACAAAGCCATAATAAAAAAAAAAGCAAAGCAAAAAATAAAAAGAAACCCTTCTATATTGGCACAAAAGTAGTCATGAAGTTCAATGAAACAATAGAAATCACATAGCTATAATCACCTGATTTTTGACAATGCTACCAAAAACACACATTGGATAAAAGATAACTTCTTTCACAAATGCTGCTAGAAAAATCTAGGTATCTCAATTCACATATTAAAGAAGGACACTAGATCTATATCTCTTATTCTGTACTAAAATCAACTTATATCATGTCAAATATCTTAATATACAATCTGAAATACTGATGGTGGTGCATGCCTTTAATCCCAGCACCCGGGAAGTAGAGGCAGGTGGATCTTTATGAGTTTGAGCCCAGTCTAGTCTAAAGAGTGAGTTCCAGGACAGCCAGAGTTTCAACAAAGAAACTGTCTTGGAAAAAAGAGAGAGAGAGAGAGAGAGAGAGAGAGAGAGAGAGAGAGAGAGAGAGAGAGAGAGAGGAAAGAAAGAAAGAAGGAAAGAAAGAAAGAAAGAAAGAAAGAAAGAAAAAGAAACTCTGAGACTCTTCCCTGAAATAATAAGGAAATGGTTCATGATACAGGTGTAGGAAAGAACTTTGTTGTGGGAGTTGAGTCCAGCTCTAGTCCACACGGGGTTCCTCAGTCTCCACAAAGGTAGATAAACAATGAAGTTGTGACAAGTGAGCGCAGTAATTCACTCCTCTATGGAATCCAGAGCTATACGCGCCTTAATGAGACACATAGAATACACCTTATGTATTATTATGACACACAAGAGTATTTCTTTAATAATAAAAATAAATAAATTAGAAGTTAGAAAAGTTAAGAGAGAAAAATTAACAATGTGCACATTGGGGAATAATTACAAGACTCCCCCCCAGACAAAGAGCTGTCCTTGACTGAAATAGCAAAACTGCTAACTTCTTATCTAACAGAATGCAGGTGTTCAGGCATACATCAATGCAAGAGTGTTCATCCCCTCCTAGCTGCAGGCGTCTAATCCTCAAGGTTAATTTTAGTGGGTAGTCTTAACACAATAGTCTATTAATGAATAGCTGAATTTTAGGTCTGTTATACTTGCTACAATAAAGGGGGGCAGGCATACAGGGGTGAATTATCTATTTGCTTTTTTAAGCTTGCTGACATACTGTCTAGACTTCGGTTTTGTATTTGACTATGGCTTTGTCTCTATGGGAAGGTCAGTTCTACCAAGAATATAATTTTTTTATATATCTACAGAAATCATGAATAGTATTCACACATGCCAAAAACTTGAAGGCCAGGAAGACAGTTACAATTACTTAGAATTGAGATGGCAGTGTTCCTCTCCCAGCCAGCCCAGGAATTGATTTGAGTTTTACTAATAGGCCAAAATAGACAATATTATGGATGAGAGGCTTTTGTCACCATACAGTAAAGATGAGAAAGGGGAAAAGCAGTTGGTGGGCTTCAGACTCCTAGCTAAGGGAAAAACCAGGATTTTTGTCAAGATGGTTATGTCCACAGCCTGGGTATTATTGGCCCCCAACACTTTGTGATGATGATTCTAATAGCCCAGGACATAAACATAAATGTTATCAAACAAGATTGAATAAGTTAAAAAAATCTACATTTCAAAGGAAGTAATTGCTTCCATGAACAATAGCATATAGAATGACAGAAAGTTTGACAGCTTTACATCTGACAGTGGAATAATTTATTAAATATATTAAGAACTCAAAAGCTTTGTGCTTTTGGATCAGCATTTCCTTATTTTTTATCTATCTACACTTGGCCTATTTAGAGCAAAGTCCTCCATGGTTTCTTTTCAAACACACACACACACACACACACACACACACAAACACACGCAAACACACACACACAAACACACGCACATGCAGATGCACATACACAGAAACACACAAATACACACATATACACATGCATGAACTCACACATCACACTTTTCTACAACAATTTATCTTTATGGACATTTTGGTCAAATTAATAGGATGCCTTTTATAATTAGCACTTCAGCATGAAGTTTTGCATCTCTTCAACATACAAATTTCAAATGCTTTGAATGTGCACACTAGAGATATTTCTAGATCATTTGGAAATCATACATTGTTATTTATTGTTATCAATTGTTGATGTTTTTAGAAGAAATGCTATTCTATTTTCTCTAATGTCTTAACAAAATCATATCCCCACAGTCACTGTGCAAAGTCCTCCTCTTTCCATGTTCTCACTAATGTCTGTTCATAATAATCATTCAAACAAGAATCAACCCATGTGTCATGAATGTTTCATTGTGCATTTCCCTGGTGTGGTGTGGCCCTGTTGGAGGAAATTTGGCTTTATTACAGGAAGTAATTACATGGTGGGAGGGCTTTGAGGTTTCAGAAGCATAAAATAGACTCAGTTGCTCACACTATCTTCCTGCTGCCTGCCTACCCAGATGTAGACATTTCTGCATCCTTTTCAGTACCATGTCTGCCTGCATGCTGCCATGCTTCCTGCCATGCTGACAATGGACTAAACCTCTGAACTGTAAGCCAGCCATCCCCGATGAAATATTTTCCTTTATTAGAGTTGCCATGGTCTTCACCACAATAGAAACACTATAAGACAATCAATTTATCCTGCAATCTGTTTATCCTGATCATCTGTATACCCATGTATATTTCAGACATCATACCTGAATTAATAATCAGCATCTTCATATATCTTCGAATTTAACATATTTTAAAAATATTTCATTGCTTCTCTGAATAAATTGTATTTATTCTTTGTGCATGTTTTCATATTACCCTTTTATGAAAATACAGTATATTTTGGCAGACTATTTTTGAAGAATATGTGGGTTATTTTCAGTCTTTTCTAATTACATGAAAAATAAGATCAGTGAAGGCTACATGTGCCTCTCATTGCTTATTTGCACTGTTTACCTAACTTTTGAGAAGCTGCTGTGAATTGTTGTAATTATCCACTGAATCTTCTCTTCTTCCTTTTCAAATGCACTTTCCTCTCCAGTTAAAGCTGTTTTCCTGCTGTATTCTGTGAGATGTGTGAAAGTCCCACTTCAGAGTCTTTAATACAGACAGAAATTACTTTTTCTCACACATCCATCTAACCATATTCTCCTCATAACTCAGGTCACATATTGAACTCTAGCTTCCGTGTATTGTTCCATGACCAATTCATCTACCATGCATTCTTTCTGCTTTGAAATTGTGTAACAATATTACGTCTCTTGGAACATAATCAGTAACTGTCCTATAGTTTTATTGAGATGTGGCATATGTCAGTATCATATTATTACAATGAATAATTACATTACTATAAGGCAGAAACCATCACAATTTTTTCTGTTTCTTTCTCATAACTCAATATCACTGGATTGATTATAAGATAAGCATGCAATAAAAGTACTTACTAAATTGAATTAAACCAAATTGGATTGATTCTCCTGGATCATCAGCATTTTCTGTGGCATGATATAAAGCCTTCCTACTCAGAGGAAACATACTTTTTCTGAAGCAAAATACAGAGTGGGATTTGTAAAACATGGTTTCAACACATGTCTCATGTTACTAAGGAAAACAGTGTCATTTAAAACAGAAAAATGGCTTACAATACAAGCAAAAGAGTAACTGTCTAACTTAAAGTTACTGGCTGAATTAGTTACTTTTTTGTTGCTATGATATAAACATTCTATCCAAGGAAATTTAGAGAATACATTTACTTTCAATTTATTATTCCAGAGGGATAAGAGACTATCACCTTAGGAAGTCATGGCAGTAGGTAGGCATGACGTGGCAACTAGACCAGGAAGCTGAGAACTCACATCCTCAACTACAATCAGGGAGCAGAGAGAACAAACTCCAAGTGAAAGGAAGCTATTAAATCTCAAAGCCAGCCCCTAGTTATTATTTACTATTTTCTGCAAGGCTATGGTTCCTAAAGTGCACGAACAATTGGGTTTAAGTGTCATAATCAGGATTATGGAGGAACATTTCCCATTCCATCTCATACACTGATCCTGTTTCCACAGGTGCGATGATAGGGGACAATGGGTATCTTAAAATTGTTCGAAAACACTGACTTCATAAATGAAATTTCTTATTGAAAAAAAATCAAAGTCTAATAAACATGGAGAAGCATTAGGTGTTTTGACCTAGGACTCTGTCAGTGTATATGCTGTTTCAACTTGTTCTTTTTAGCAATGCTCCATTGGCTGACTCACCCAACCTCATTGAGTAAAGGGATAATAAGTTTTACATACATGATAAAAAGAATTGAATGTGAAAAGATATTAAGAAGCTTTCACTGACTCTACCCACACTAATTATAATTACAGAAATAATCAAAATCATGAATGATTGTCTTATTTGCTTGTTGTGTTGCTGAAATAAAACTTGACAAAAAAGCAGCTTAATGGATGAAAGAAAGAGTTTATTTCAGCTTGTAGTTCTAGAATGCAGGAAACTCTTGGCTAGAGTTCCTTGATGTTTATTCTGGTTAGAGTCAAGAAATAGAGAGTGATGTGTGGGTGTGCCCAGTTAGCATTTTCTCATTTTTATGTAGACCAGGACTCAACCACTGGGAATTGTGTCCCACTCTTTTAGGGTTGGTTTTTTCACCTGAACTTAATTTAATCAAGATGGCCCCTTATAAATGCCCAGAGACAACTTAATCTAAATACTCTTCCTGTCTATATGAGCCTGGAGGGTTGTCTCCTAGGTGATTCTAGATCCTATTGAGTTAACAATCAATATTAACTTTTTGTCAAGGGAATAAAAGACCTTATTACAAAGAGTTTGGGACACTTTTGAAATTTGAGCTCAGAGCCTGCATGCCTGGTACTTCTTATAGGTCTTCCTTTTTCACTTTCTATTTTCTAGTGACCACTGTCCATGATGCATTTGGGCATTGTTTTCCTCTACTAGATTAGGTAGGATCACACTTTCCACATACCAATTTGTATTTATCTGCTATAATTCTAATACCTTAATTTAGCATAAGTTCTTTGTTTTTGAGTTGCTAAATGTAGATTTTTTTAGTGCTATTGAAACTGGAGGTCTGAACTATGACTCATTGAATATGACCACACAAAGATCAGTCTCAATGTCACTTCACGTTGTCAACCCAGAAGTGAAAGGCACTTCTCTTCATAACTTATTCTTGAACTCAAATGGTCTTTCTAAATCAAATATTTTTTATTGTGTTTAAGAAAAAACAGCATAGAATTCCCAAGTCTGCAATGTCAGTTCCTGAAGTAACTAGAAAACCTGCCAAATATGACCTTCTTAAACAGCATATCTCTCTTTTTTCCAGAGGAAAACTGTAAAGATCAAGTCACAGCTGCACGTAGTACCTAATTAAACAAGTGTAAGAAAGCTGAGAAAGGTCAGATTGTCAAAAATCATTGCTATATCTTTTCTGAATTGTATTTAAAGACTGATTGCGGAAAAGAAAATAACTCAATAAAGTATGTAAGACTGGAATAGGAAATGAACTCAAGGGTCAGACTTCTGCCTGGCATATAACTGAAAAATTCAAGAAAGAAAAATACAGGAAACTAACCACGAAAAATGAAAGGAAGAATGCATGTGGTGAGTGAGATAAACATCTAATATCAATATGGAGAAGAGCTTCAATAGGCCAGGTCCAAAGAGGAAGAAAAAAATTTACAAATGACAGTTCATTGACTTGATATTTCTTCCTTTATAAACTAAGGGATAAATGAAATAAGTTATAAAAGATGATGCAAGATGACTTATACTTATATGGTCAAGATTAAACAATCAAGGGTAAATTAGTTATTTTACCTCATGAAAATACTGTGTCGGGTGGGGAAAATATTGGTAATTACTTGTATGTACTCAAAACTCCCTAATCTGCCTGTGCTTCTCTGAAGGGCCTTTGAATGTGAGGTGCTTCTGCTCCTCTTCTCCCTTCAATGTGAACAGAACTGAGAGACATGTCTTAAGAGCTAACCCAAAAGCAACCAAAGTTTAAATTCATTGCACCAAATTAAAAGCTTCTGCCTTGAGAAAGAGGGAAGATGAAATATTATTTTCTTCCTCGAGTACTTTATTTTTGAAACACTATAGATAAGAGCCCACTGGGAAATGCTTAGGGCTGCTCGTTAGCAACTGAGTAAAATTTTCAGTTCAGTAAACTTCAGTCTGCTTTTCAGCCTTTTTCTCTATCTCTGAGGATGTGATATAATCTGAAGGAGAGGTTCTATGCCCTCTGGGAATGAGCTGCCTGTAGTTTTTTTTATTATTATTTTAATTTATTTTATTATTTGTTTGTGTGAGCTGGAGTATACATTTGGGGTATTCTTTAAGAAGACAGGTGTATATAAAGAGAAAAATATACAAAAACATAAATTCCAAAAGCAAATAGATGAGTAAGAGTGAGTGTGTGTGAATATAATTAAACTATTTCTTCATTCAATCTATCACCCATCCTTAGGTCTCCCCTCCCCATGGCATCATTTAAATATTCATAAAGCAAACTATAATAGAGTTTATAACCTGCTAGAACAAAACAGTACATTTTTATTACTCTGACAGGTGAGAAATCTGCTGTCATCCTCAACCTTGAGGGTGGTTTGGATGCCATCTTGCCATGATCAACTGACAAAGTATTTGAAGTGTGCCATTGCAAGCTTAATTGCGATTTGTTGTAATTTCTGCTCAAATTCCTCCCTGACACAGTTGATTTATTTTGCAAATCAGTGCATCTAGAGGCTGTACTGTGTCGCATTATGGGCCTTTGATATAGAACCTTTGTTTTATAACAGGGAAAATAATTAGCTTTTGGACAAGCCTGAGTTGCAATGTCGGGTGCTATCTGTGGTGCTGAAAGAAATTATTAGCGCTGAGCTAATGAAGGCACTCAGCCGGGCTCTGCCACCTTACTAATTTGTCTCTTTGGGATTTTTGCAAAATTAAAAATGAGATAAGCACAAAATGGGATGAATTTCAAAAGAAAAACAGTAAATTTGTTGAAAGAATCTTTTGAGAACCCGTTAAAGCCGAATTTAAGCGAAATTGTCATTTACCAGTTTGCCACTTGAACACTGACTTCTGTAGGATTGGGATGAAACTGTTTAAGCATGTTTTAATTAACATCTGTATCTGATATTTCAAAGCTTTGTTTGAAATTATCAGCAAGTTGCAGTGTCAGCAAGCACTGTGCGTTAAATAAGGATCTAATTTCAGTCTACCAGCTTTGAGGCTGCAAAGTCAATTTGCATTAAAGGCAAATTTATATGATAACTAGAATTAAAGTAGAGATAGTTCATTTTGAAATCTAATGCTTTGCCCAGGACTTACCTAGGCTTTGATTTACAATCCTCAGAAAGTGGTAAAATATAGCCTGGTGGTCAAGCATCTGCTACTTCCTTTGTGTTGGAACCCTGGAACTTGTTTGCATTATAATCAGTAGCTTGCTTAACCTGATGGTAGTTAAGAAGGTACTTCAACTCAGTCCCAAACAAAATCAGCACCAGCTGGTTATGTTATACTTTTATTAGGTTATAAAATAGCACTCAGGTATACAATGGTAATCACAGAGCTGTGATGCTGAGAAAAAATAATCACGTTAAATTGACCTTCATGAATAACAAGTGAGGTTCCATTTCGCTTCATTTCTGTTCATTTTAAAACCAGCATTAGCTTTTCTGGCACATAATTTTTCATTGTTTGCTGAACACAGCTCTATTAGAATGATTCACTGTCTTTAATATTAGTGATTATGGTACATTTCAATTACACAGTGTGTTATATAGTTTGTTGTATTACTCTCCATATCCCTGCTATTTGACTCTGCTGGAAAAGAATAAATGAGGCAAGTTGGTTAGACGTTGGGTTCTGAGAATGGGGAAGAACCATTGTAAAGACTGATAAGGTAAGGTGGAGAAAGGTCCATATATAAGTAAGCTTCATAGCTTTACTAGGTAGAAAGGTGAGATTATGTCATATTTTTATGACACTTAATAGTATAATAATCTGTAGCATATACATATATATATATATATAATATATGTATATGTGTGTGTGTGTGTGTGTGTGTATAGAGAGATAATTTATATATAAATTTCCCTCAGTTTAGTGGTGACATAGCTTACATATAATAGCTTACATTCATTTTGAAGATTAAATTTTATTTTTTGAATTTTGTGTGTGTGGGTGTGTGTGTGTGCACGAGCACGCACATTTGTTTGGATTTTATATAGTGTCCCCAAATTTTCAATCTTAAATATCTATTCTGAAGGACTTGATAAAAATATATGTTCCTAAAACCATTCTAGAAAATAGTAAAATATTTCCATTATCACTTAATGTGCTTTTACTCTATAAGTCCCTGGTAATGTTGCACATAAATTCGAAATTCCACAACTTTATATAAATGGAATAATAGAGAAATATATTTTCATATTCCACACATTTGTAAATCAAACTCAGGTTGTTGTACTTACAGTAATTTGTCACCTGGTACAGATACCATCATGGAAATAATATATAATTTGATTATTCATTCATAAGTGATTGACATTATAAATTTCAAATTTATGCTAATTTTGATATTGTGAATATGAACATTTGGGTTCTTTGTATGGGTATACATATTTTCATCCGTTTTGATATATTGGATTTCAAATACTCATATGCTAAGAATGTAAGTAAATATATGAGAAATTAAGAATATATCATTCAAACACTCTTTTAGGCCTATCAATTTTACACATTTTTAGGTATTATGATACATTATAATCAACATTCAATATTACCAGAATCCTTAATATTAGCTATTCCTGGAGCTTGACTATGCTTTGTTGTAATTTCAAAATTAATTTTGATAATAATCATTGATGCTTGTTATGTGTGTCCTTTCAATAGTTGCATGAATGGTGTTGGAGAGATGGCTAAGAAGTTAAGAGAACACTTGCAAATTACTCTTAAAGAGTATTTCTTGTTAAAACTCATGTCAAGTAGCTCACAAGTGCCTATAGGTGCAGCTATAGGTGATCTAATGCCCTCTTCTGCCCTCTGCTAGCATCTACACACACACACACACACACACACACACACACACACACACACATAAATAAATAAAAATACAAAAAAACAAAAGATCTGTTTACATAGTTTCCCCATCTGTGTCATTGTTTATTTCTACTATTGAGTAAAAGTGGTCTTAATATTTTTCATTGCAAAATAGATCATCCCAACATCTTCCACAATTTCAAGGTTTCTGAAAATTCATGAAAACTAAAATCTTCACATGAATTATAATATTTAATAGGTTATCATTAACTATTTTTTCTCAAGCTATGTAAACTTTGTTCCAAAATTTTAACCATTTTCCTTTTAATTTCATCACATTTTGATGTGTATTTTCAGCACTGAATATAACCACAATTTAAGGTTATTCTCAAGTTTTAGGTTGCTGAGAGCTTTCCTTATTAATGAAAATTGACTTTTATTAAACCATTTCTTGCATCTCTTGAGAAATTTCTATATATTTTCTCTGCTTTATTAATATGTTTTATTTATAAATTGATTAATTTATAAATGCCAAGGAAACCTCAAATTCCTCAGTGAACCTTGTTTTATAACACTGCCTCATCTACCTTGTATGACACCAGGATAGGTTTGCTACCTAGTCAAAGACTTTGCCTCTCAAATTTAGAGTGGATTTTTAGTATACTTTTCTTGCAATGCCTTTATGTGCTTTTGCCAGTTATTTAGGTTCTCAAACACAGGGTTTCATGTAGCTCAGGATGTCCTTTCCATGTAGTTGAGAATGAGCTTGCGCCCATCATCCTCCGGCCTTCTGGTGAGATTAGACTTACTTGCCAACACACTCAGCATCATGGTGTGCTGGACACAGCCCCAGGCTTCCTGTATTTTTATGTAAGCGCTCTACCGCCTGAGAGCTACATAACCAGCTTGTCATCACCATGATGAAATCATAGATTATGAAAATAATGGTAATTTCTCATTTACTTAAATAATTATTTTTAACATCAGTATTATATCTTTAAATTTTTGAAAATATTCATCCATGTGTTCTTTCTCAAAAAGCCATGACATTCATGTTTTCTTTCTGACAAACATTTAAATCTAATATTAATTCTATTTGATACTTTCTATTCGTATCTTCTCTGCGGCGTCCACCTCGCCGATAAGGAGACGCCACACACGAGATTCTTCTGACAGCAATTTATTAACAGCTCTTTTAGCAGGCAGGTGGAGAAGGACCCCGAGCCCGAAAATCCCTTGGCTTATATAGAGCTCCGGAGGACGTGTGATTCTCTCATTGGCTCATAGACTGCACCTAATTAGCATCTGCTTTGCGCGTACGCAAAGCAGATTCACGCATGCGCATTGTCAGTGCCTGTTTCCGTAGAGAATCAGGAAGCAGGAAACCAGCGCCATTTTGTAATGGCGTTTGCGGCTCCCAACATCTCCCCCTGTCTTTTATAAAAATGCACAAACTGCAACCATGAAGTTACCGATCAAGCTTGCTGATCCAACAGCTTTAAGCGATCAAGGAAATTACATGGAAGGAGACCCTGTGCACCTTAATTCCCGTGCAATGGGAACATGAGCCCTGGGAGATGCACAGGACCATCTCAGAGAAACCTGGTGCAATGGGAACCTGAGCCCTCAGAATAGTCTCATGAGATAGTGTCTCAACGTTTTAGCATATTTAACCAAGCTTGAGGAGATGTTCCCTGTTCTACAGCAGGCAAGGCCTGAGTAATCATCTTTGATGTTGTCTTTTTAATTTACAGAGCAACCAGAGAGTTACCAACACTCCCACCAGAGTCATACAGCCGAAAAGCCCGACTCCCACCCATTCCTTGAAGTAGGAAAAAGCAGAGAAAACCCCCGGATGAGGGAAAGGTCAAGTCGAGTGGAGTTGATCTGTATAATAGCTGTCCGCAATCTCCTCATAGTTGTATCGAATTTTGCAGACCAATTGGATAGTAGCTGTTAAGACAATGCTTTAAAATTTTCATATTGAATGGATGTAACGCATCCTCAGCTTGTGTTTGTTGATTCAGGAACATCCATGTCAGGATCCACAGCTTTAGGTGTTGCATCCTCCTCCCCTTGTCTGATAATTCTGGTCAATCGTGTAGGCACCCAAATGGGATTTTCTTGATCCTGTGGAAAAACACAGACAGCTCCCCTGGATCTTACTAAAATTGGATCCGGGCCCTTCCATTGGTTAGAAATAACATCCTTCCATCTAACCACTTTCTTTGGACCGTAACCGACATGTCTGTCAGCTGCAGATTTTCCATCAGGGTCCAGATTTAAAAAATTTAAAGTAAATAAGGCTAGGGAAATAGATGTCTTGGGCCCTGTAGTGGGCCCTATTCCCCCTTTCTGTTTTTGTAAATAAGTTTTTAAAGTGCCATTGGCACGTTCTACAATGCCTTGGGCCTGAGGGTTGTATGGGAGTCCAGTCACATGAGAAACACCCATCTTTTGGCAAAATTGTTGAAAAGGCTTTGAGAGATAAGCAGGACCATTATCCGTTTTGATTTGAACAGGTTTATCCCAGGCCGCCCAAGCCTCCAGGCAGTGGGTGATGACATGTATCACCTTTTCCCCAGTTAAGGGAGTAGCATGGATTATTCCTGAGCAGGTGTCAACAGACACATGAATATTTTTAAGCTTACCAAAGGCTGAAAAATGCGTGACATCCATTTGCCAAACGTGCAGAGGCTGCAATCCCCGAGGGTTTACTCCATAAGATGGAGCCGTTCTAAACTCTGCACATTTAGTACATGCCAGAACAATGTCTCTCGCCATGGAGCGAGGAATTTTAAATTTTAATCGTAAAGTTCTAGCAGATACATGGAACATGTCATGAAACTCCTTAGCTTGCCTTCTTGGGTCTAGTGACAGAAATATAGCCCTTGTGGCTGAATCAGCTATAGAATTAGCTAGAGTCATGGGTCCAGGCAGCAAAGTATGAGCACGCATATGTTGAATATAGAATGGATAAGATCTTTGTCTAATAGCTGCCTGAATATTCTCAAAAATTGTAGCAACAGGACTTTTTGAGTTAATAAAATCAACTACTTCCAAGATTTGTACAGCTCTAACCACATAATGTGAATCTGATATAATGTTAATAGGTTCTGAGAACTTTTGTAACACTGTAGCTACTATAGCACATTCCACTAGCTGGGGTGAAGTCCTTCTGAATCTTCCCAAACTAATGGTTGTGCACTTATATTAGGAGTGGACTCATATCCTAACCCTTGTAAGGACTGTGAGGACCGGTTTACCGGCCACTCTTTAGGCCACCAAGTAGTTGATATTATAGTTGTATCTGCACCAGTATCTAAAAGGCCTTTGAAGGGCTTTCCCTGTACTCTCAGCTCTAAAACAGGTCTTTTGTCTAATTCTAAAGATATGAATGCATTGTGACCTCCCGATGATCCAAACCCTTGGCTACCTCGAATTTTATCTTTGCTTAGATACATGGAGTGAAGGCTGGGTAATACTAAGAGCTGTGCTATCCTATCCCCTGGGGAGATAGAACTTATCCCTTTAGGGGAGGAGCACATAATTTTTACTTGTCCTTCAAAATCTTGATCAATAACTCCCGGATGGATAATAAGCCCTTTTAAGGTAGTTGAAGATCTTCCTAGCACTAACCCTACAGTATTTTTTGGCAATGGTCCTAAGAAATCAGATGGAACAGGCTGACACCCCATGGTGGGAGTCAGTACTGCTCTGGTGGTGGCACGCAGGTCCAATCCTGCTGAGCCTGTTGTGGCTCTTCTGACAACTTCTTCTTTTGGGATCCCTGTTGGCTTGTAAGTGCCCCATACATTTGAGGGCCCTGGGGACGAGGGCCCCGCCTCCCGTTTTTTGTCTGTTGTTGATCAGGAAGAGGCCTGCCATTGTTATCTTTTACTGACCTACATTCATTAGCCCAATGTCTACCTTTATTACATCTCGGACACATTCCAGGTTGTTTTTGTCCTGTCTTTTGACCTTCGCCAGCTGATCTACATTGGCGCTGTATATGTCCTATTTTACCACACTTAAAACACTTCATTGTTGAGGTTCTTTGTGCTAACAAAAATGCTTGAGCTAATCCCATATTTGATAAAGGTCCTCCAATTTCTCTACATGCTTTCATCCAGGCGTTAAGGCCTTTTCCTTTCCATGGGGTTATAGCATTCCTGCACTCCTTAGTACATTGTTCAAAGACTAGCTGTTCAATGAGTGGCATGGCTGTCTCTGGATCTCCAAAAATCCTTCCTGCTGCTTCCATCATTCTAGCTACAAAGTCAGAGAATGGCTCATTTGTTCCTTGAATTACCTTAGTGAGATTTCCTGTCACTTGTCCTTTATTGGGTAAGCTCTTCCAAGCTTTTACAGCTGCAGTATTTATCTGAGCATAAACCTCTGCTGGATACATCGTTTGATTGGCTGTCCACTGTCCTTGTCCTGTAAGCATCTCAAAATTCCAGGGGGCATGACCTTGAACTGCATTCTGTCTAGCCTGACCAGCACAGATATCTTGATAAATAGACTTCCAATCTAAATACTGTCCCATAGTGAGACATGCCTTAACTGTATTGTACCAATCATCAGGAGTCATAGGACTTGTAGTCAGCCTCTCTACCAAGGCTTGAGTAAAAGAGGCATTGATGCCATAGGTTTGAACTGATTCTACAAGTGCCTTTAGTTGTTTTAAATCTAACTGTGAATGATGTCTGGTCTGATTATTGTCCTCCCATACGGGAAATGCAGCGCGAATCCGCTTCCTTTCTATCACTGGGATCAGCGAATTCGACACTGTCTTCATAGTATTTCCTGGGGGATCTGGATCACTTAAAATGACCCCTTTTTTCCTTTTTCTCCTTTTAAGTTTTACTATCTCCTCAAGCGGCGGTGCCGACGGGGCATAGCCCGGGGCGTAGGGCGGATCAGGCATATATCTCTCTGCCTCATATTTAGCCGCTTCCTCATCTAATTCAGCTTCCTCTTCTGGATCTAATTCTGTTTCGCTTTTCTCTGAGCTACTGGAGGTTGATTCTTCCGCTCCAGACTCCTCCTCGGATAAGCTCTCTGACGAAGGAGTTTCTATTTTTAAGTTTTTAAATTCTGTTAAAACTGGATACAGTTTTTTTATTTCCTTTTCTTCCCCTTTTTTATCTTTTTGTTTTTCTTTACTCTTTTGTTTTTCTTTTTCCTCCCTTTCTTTATTCTTTTGTTTTTCTTTTTCACCGGTATTTTTCTCTTTTGATTTTCTTCTTTGTGTACAGCTAGCTTCCCCATTTCCTGTTTCTGATAGACTGTCCTGATGGTCGCTAAGTATTCTCTGTCCTTCCCTGACCTTTTCCTGACATCTGTCATCATCTAAACAAGCTAAAATTTATTTTATAAATTGACATGGTACCTGGTCTTAATTTACCCTCATCCTTCTCTCTGTTTAAATCGTTTCCTAATTTTGTCCACGAGGGCTTTGTCAAAGCTCCGGTAGATACAAACCAAGGAGCTACTCTATCTACTTCTTTTATGAAGCTAAAGAGTATCCTCTCTGGAATTTTCAGGCCACATTCTCGCAGCAACGCCTGCGCTGCTGATAGAATCGGCTTAATCTGTTGGTTGCCCATGTCTCTTTTACCTACAAGAGCGGGCCACCCAATGCCTTTATCTGTAGGTGACCATGGGTCCCTTTTAAACGGAGGGCAGGTACACTCTTTACCCTGTACATGACAGTTCAAACAAAAACAACAAAATATCACAAAAATTGTCCACAGAGATATAGCGATGGCCAAAGCCAAATAGGAAGCAATCATACCTTACAGGAAATCGTCCGGACTCACACGCCGTCAGTTCGAATCTTTTCCGCTGAGCAAGCGGGGTCCCTCGCAGTCGCCCCAAAGATCCCGGTCCGTTCGGCAGCGGTTCCCGGGTTTCGGCACCACTTGCGGCGTCCACCTCGCCGATAAGGAGACGCCACACACGAGATTCTTCTGACAGCAATTTATTAACAGCTCTTTTAGCAGGCAGGTGGAGAAGGACCCCGAGCCCGAAAATCCCTTGGCTTATATAGAGCTCCGGAGGACGTGTGATTCTCTCATTGGCTCATAGACTGCACCTAATTAGCATCTGCTTTGCGCGTACGCAAAGCAGATTCACGCATGCGCATTGTCAGTGCCTGTTTCCGTAGAGAATCAGGAAGCAGGAAACCAGCACCATTTTGTAATGGCGTTTGCGGCTCCCAACACTTCTCTTTTTGTTTCCAGTGATTTTTATCCTTTTGCACCTCTAAGTAATTTATCCATTTCATATAAATTGACAAGTTTTTGGCTAAAATTATAGATAGCATGTTTTTATTTTGTATCTAAGGTGTTTTGGACCTAAGTTGACATTTTTCTTTCATGTTGTTTTCATGTGTTTTTGCATGTTTTTATTCTTAAATTATTTCAAGCCTATTCTTTTCCTTATGCTACTTGCATTTTTAAGAAGCAATTTATGTTTTATAGGTTTTTCTAATTTAAGAGATTTAACAGATTTTCATTAATCCTATTTTGTTTATTTTTTTCTCTAGTTTCTTATACTGGCTTGGAAGAATGCACTATTAAAATTCATATATGAAGTTTTTTAGATCTGATTTCATGGCTTGGTAGGTAAAAGTCCTTGTGATCTGAGTTCAGTCCTTCAGAACTCACACTGGATAGAGAGAAGTGATAAGACAGAGTTTCTGCTGACCTCCATATACTCGCTGTGGCATGTGCATCACCCCCACAGACATATGTTGGGATCCAGGTTACCCAGACTATGGAAGCTTCAGCTTGACAAGGTTCCTGGGCATCCGCTGTTGGGGACTGGAATTCCTTAACTGCTTTGCCCCTTTCTTATCTTTACTGTATGGTGACATATGTTTTCTCATCAATAATAAGATCTGCATAGCCTAATAGTAATATCAAAATTAATCCCTGAGCTGGACTACTGTGGGCTGGAATGAAACACAGCCATGCTATTCAGAAGTAAATTGTAATCACATCCGGACTTCCAAGTTCTGGAACGTGAGAGCAACCCAGGTTTATTGCAAGTGCATCATAAAGCTATTCCTGGAGTAAATGCTCATCTTCCCAGGAAGAGATAAGCCTTAATAGATAGAAGCCAGAGAGCTTAGTTAGAAAGTTAGTGCACCTGGAAAGACAGGCAGACAATTAGCCCTTCACTAACGAAGAATATAGCAAGCCTGCACCAACTTAAAAGTAAACATTCTCAGGACTTAAAGAGAGAAATAGCCTTCAACATAGCCAGGCCACCAGATAAGGCTAGAAATTTAGAGCTTTGACCCAGAAGAATAAATACATACCCAAGGAACTAAAAAACCATAAAATCCTTCCTTGGTGCCTTCATGGCACCATGAACTATCTGTGCAAGGCAAATGGCAATCAGCAGTGACATCCCTACCATCCACTAATTAATCATTGTATGATTTACTCTTTGGTGATAATTGAGTAACTTTGAAGCCTGCAGCTGTAAAGAAGAGAGACACCTTTAGCACTGGTTCCTGTTTGAGATATGCCTGACACCTGCAACCCTTTGATAAGCATCCCTGCAGTGCTACTTAAGGAATAGAAAAAGTCTTGGAAAAAGAACCATGAAATGACGAATCATGAGAGATGAGAACGAGGACAACAGACGTAGAGACAGAGACAGACAGCTCTGGAGAGACGAGGCAAAAATGAACTAACTGAGGAAGATAGATCGCAAGGCCTAGAGAGTTGGATTGCTAGCTTAGAGAAACTTTGTTTTATTCCCTTAATGTGCACATTGTTATTTTCTTTGATTTTATTCTTTGTTGTGGGAGATTTTAGTTATGGATAATGTTCCAGTAAGTTGTCCTTGAAGCAAGTAAAGGATTCACTGCCTACCAGTAAACAAAGGAGTGGTTATACGGCTCTCCACAAGAATGGGACTGTCCTTAGCCTTAAGGCAGATGAAGGTTAGGCTCCATTGATTTGTATATTGGAAGGCTGGGTAGAAACAGAGAGAGGATTTGGAATAAAAAAGAACTAGGGCAAGGGCAGAGAGGAGGAGACAGACAGACAGCAGAGAACAAGGAAGAAGCTAGGAGCAGGAGGAGAACCAAGAGGAGAGCATGGGGTGAGGAAGCCATTGGAGTGAGCTCTCTGCCTAGCTGCCCGGGCATAGAATTCCCTGAGATTTGACATGGTTTGTGATTAATAAAGAGCATTGGAAATTTCAACATCTGGACTCTCCCCGTTAAGGGCCATAACTTTATTTTAACAATTCTTTGCTTTTCTTTATCTTTCTTTATTTTACTAATAAAGAAGCGCTCTTGCGTGTCATAATTACCATAAGACGTATTCTATGTGTCTTATTAAAGAGCATTAAGCTTGTCAACTAAGGGTCCCATAGAAGAGTGAGGTACTGCACTCACTTGCCAGTTTACGTTGTTTATCCTCCTTCGTGAAAGCTGAGAAACCCATTGCGGGGACTAGAGCTGGACTCAGGCCCCCGCAGACATACACAAAAGGAGTATTAAGTCTTAACAATTAAAGTATTTGCATGCAAAGGATGGTAATTATGAAATGATGTGTTAAGGGCAGATAGAAGGAGATCCCTGAGAAATCATTTGTCTTGTGCTGCTATATACACAGGTCTGATAAGAACAGGTGACCTTCAACTTGAATATCCAGAAAACAATAGCAAAAATTTTAAAAAAAAGTCTACTTCTTCAAGAGCAGCCTTGTCAGGCAATTTATTACAGCGATGATAGCTGACTGGCTGGCTGACTAATGAACTTGCTTAAATGATTGATACTTCTTCACTACTGCAAATCTTTAAAGAAATGATTTATAGTCTAAACACTCTATATCTATAACTCACAAAATTTTACTTTATGTTTTTATTTCCTTTATGTTTAAAGGATGTTTAAACTCTTGTGTATTTGTAATACATTAAGAAAATTGTGACCTTAATTTCCAAGTAATTGTGGAATTTCAAGATATTCTTGTTATTGATTACATATATTGTAGAAAACAAGAACTTTAAGAATACATTGAATTATATTTACTTACTTCTTTGAAACTTTATAAGGAAATAAATGTGAATTCTGAAACTATCAAATAAAAGTCATTATCAAGTTGAGCAATGTTTCATAGAATTACTTAATTATTATTAATATTTATCAATTAAAAATTGTCACCACTTTCTCCAAAAAATATTAAAATTCTGGAAAACTGACTGGAGAGTTTTTCATTTATCCCTTTAATTATTCTTGTATTTTATATTTATATAAGATTCTTAGTTAGGTAAGTTGATGTGTTGTCTTGCAGAAAACCCAAGGATAAGTGTCCTATTCTAATATTAGTCTACCTTCTTCGGTTTCTTTAAATTTAGTGTATGCTTGAGATATCTTGTAACATAATTTTGCTTTTAAATCAACTGAAACCTTGCCAGGGACCAGCCCTAGCATGTCAGGGTTCTAAGCATGTTATATGTGGAGCTGGCAGAAGAGACCACTCTTACACACTTTTTTTTTTGTTTATTTGTTTGTTTGTTTGTTTTTAATGAAAATCTCAGCTCTCTCCTTTTATTTATTTTCATACAATTTATATACCCTTTGAACAGCACTCCTTTTTCAGATTACCATGAAAACACAGACATAAGATTAAACATCTCTCATATGTTCTGTTCCTATAATTACATTGTACAATAAATAATACATTTTCTTTTACAGATGAACAGAGTTTATGGAAACCAAGTACTTTTCTTGGAAGGCTGCAGTTTATGATAACCAAGTAGCAATCAATCTTTTCACCATTCTGTTCAATATGATCCTAATTATATTTTTATTAAGGTTAGTTAAAAGATCCCAAGAAAGACAATTTTTTATTTTTTCTTTATCATACAGAGAAGAATATCTGTCTGCTTCACTGTCTTTTTGCTCTCAAGATACACCAGCAAAATCAGAATAATTGTTAAGATAGTTCAAATTTAGCAATGAGCACTGAAACTCATTTGTTGCCTATTAATCATAGAACAGTCTCTCATAGGTGATACATAATAGGAACTGTGCTTTTCTTGGTTTTTGCTTTCTGATCTTAGCAAGTCCTCAGCTACCAAGAGTATATTTTCTTTTCCCTAGGTAACTTGCTCCATAGCGGCTGGCAAAGCACAGTTACCTAGTCTTTCTGACTAAGCATGGTTCCTAGTTTCTACCAGAGGTTCATTTCAATAAGAGTGGTATTGCTTGGGGAAAAATTATACTATATACGCATTGCTCAGTGAAGGTGGGACAACACACAATGAGGGGTTAAAGACCCCATAGACTTTCGTACCAAAAGAATGACAGAGAGAACATGGTAGCAACAACATGATAAGGATAAGGCCTAGCAGTGGCAAAGGGCATTTAGGACACAATTCCCCCGTGACTTTTCTAACTAGGGGGGGCTGCACTCCTGAAGTGCCAATGCTTACTGCATGGCTATTGCATTGCTACTAGCATAAGTTAGTTGTTTAATGTCTACATGTAGAACACATTTAGGTCAGTCTTGTAACTGGTAACAACTTTTTAATTTGTCATGGCTTTTTAATTAGTGTTTTAGTATAATTCATTTAATATAATTATTGACTTTAAGTCTGTTGCCATTTTCCCCGTCAATTTTTTTGACTTCTGTTGTTTTAAGAGGAGTTCTATTAATTTATTTATTCATTTATTGTTACTTGATCTATGGATTATTGGAAATAAATAAGTCAATATGCAGCTTAGCATAAGTCTTTAATTATTTTATTTGGATCCTCTAAGACTTACAATGTATGTTTCTCTTTTATCAGAACTTACTTTTTAAATAAGATATTATCAACTAATTAAATAGAAGCTTCATGCAGCATTCTTTTTTTTTTCTTTCTATGGTCTATATCTTTAATATACATATAAATATATGTATATATATTTTGCATTTATATCTTTATTTTGTATGTGTGTTAATGGCATTTACTTGTTTCATGACTATCTTATAAAGATATCACAAAGAAAATTATTTTACATTTGCTTATGGATGTTATTGAAATACTTTACTCCTTTGTTTCAATCTGTTTTTCTTTATGGAATACTCTTCATTGAACCTGGAGAATTTATTTTTCATTAATTATTATAGTTCTGTTGGGAAAATATATCATTCAATTTCCTGTGGGGGAGAAAAATATATATATATTTATAATATATGATGTATAATATATATTATATATAATATATAATAAATATGTATAGTTTTACACACACATACATATATATATATATATATATATGTGTATGTATAAAATAATACAAACAAAAAACAGAAAAACAGACACATTTAGGATGGAGATGAAAAACTAAGGTAAGGTATGTTTTAATGAAGTTTTGCCCTTTCAATTTCCAAAGTGTTTTTTTATCTATTTAGTGGGAAGGAATGTGGCACAAAATATGCCTGGAGGTTGGAGAACAACATCATGGGGTCAGTTTTGCCTGTAGTGTGGTTTCTGGGATTAAAACACAGGTAGCCAATCTTACAAGGCAAGAACCTTTACCTGCTGAGCCATCTTCTGATCCCCTTTCAGTATATAGAAGTCACTGACTTGCTAACCATGTTTTGTGTTCTTTTAAAAGTAGAATTCTGGTATTAGATTTAGCTTTCTCCTTGTACAATTTGTACTAATTCTCAGAAACAACCACAAAATAAAATATTTTAAAATGAAAAAGATTGCCTTTCTAATATTCATTTACACAATTAATTTGTAGTATCTATGTTAATGTTTTATGTGTGTGCAAGTAAGGGTATATGTGTGAGTTTCATGATTAAGGTACATATGACTCCTCTCATCTATATATCTCATCAGGTATGAAATACTCAAGTCCTCACTTTTAAAAAAATTTTATGCTATTCTCTGTCTTCTATGATTCTAATTTAAAATGTTTGAGAATTATTGACATTTATCTTATGTTTTATGTTTTATCTTATTGGTGTCTAGAATATCAATTGATAGCATAGTAAAAAATGATTTTATAATCTAAGCATTAAATTGTTTTCTGGGTATTATTCTCATATTTTGGAACATTTTCCCCTCTGAATTTATATTTAAATTTTCTCTCCAATGTTCATTAAATTTCAGTGATATTTTTATTTGGTTAATGATGTTCTAAGAAACATTGCCATAAATATTTCATTTTGAATTTCATATAGCCTCTATACCTCTTTCTGTCTTTCTTCCTCCCTTCCTTCTTTTCTTTTCTTTCTTTCTTTCCTTCCTTCCTTCCTTCCTTCCTTCCTTCCTTCCTTCCTTCCTTTCTTTCTTTCTTTCTTTCTTTCTTTCTTTCTTTCTTTCTTTCTTTCTTTCTTTCTCCCTTTTTTTATTAGGACATCATGTAGCCCAGTTGACCTTGGACTCCTGATCCTCTACTCAAATTCTCCTGTGTGATTACATGCATGAGACACTATCCCAAGCTTTCTTTTCTTTTTAAATGTTGCGAGATGGTTAGCACAAAATTCAGCTCAAGCAAACATGTACTCTACAATTAGGTGATCTCTCCAGCCCCATGATTTTACTAGAAGAATTATTGCTATAATATTGAATATAGGTTTAAGATAGAATTAAATAACTTTTACTTATAATAGTGGCCTGTTTGATATCTTAGTAGAAACTTTGGTAATTCAGCAATGGGTACACACTCTGATTCATCAGAATTCCTCTTTCCTAACGTTAAGTGATTTCTGAACCTTGATCATTTCTCACTTCTCCATAAGTTTATTGATGTGCATACATCATTTTGTCTTCTGCAATAATCATTTCCTATTGATGTTTCTCTATTCACTTTTCTGGTACATTCCATGCTTGTCCATTTTCTTTGTTACCATTTTCCCTCTTCTCATTTTCCTGCAAATTCTATCCAATTCACTCTTGCATGTTCTTCTCTTTCTTTTTAAAACATTGAGTCTGCAATGATTTGGTTTTGGTTTATTTCTTTGAATCAAACTCTGGAAATGTCCCTCCCTAACAAAGCTAGAACAATTTTTGGGAACCTGCTTGCTCAGGTTTGCAGTATTAGGAAATATCTCAAATTGCCATTTTCTACATCTCATAACACTCTGTAGTTGTTTTGGGTAAGACTAGCACTTTAGTATTATTTATTTTATCAACATCTAAAGTGACTTCATTAGTTTTTAATGTACTAGAACAATATGCTATTCCCCTTCTACGCTCTCAGAAGATGTACCTGCCTGTTATCCCATGATTCTATTCCTTGAAATTTCATTCTAGGAAGAGTGATTGTGTTGTTTTTCTTCCTGTCAAATTGACATAAGCTATAATCCTCTGGGAAGAAGGAACTGCAATTGAGAGAACATCTCCATCGAATAACCCTGTTGGTAAGACTGTGGGTGTGTTTTCTTGATTAAAGATTGAGGTATAAGGGCCCAGTCAACTTTGAGAAGTGTCACTTCTTTTTCAGGGATCATGGATTGCTAATAAAGGAAACTGGGCAAGTCACAGGGAGCAAGAGAGGAAGCAGTATTCTTGCGCTCCTTCCCTTACTTCCCTCAGTGATGAACTCTGACCTGTGATGTATAGATCACATGCTATTTGTCACAGCAATAGAAAGCAAACTTAGAGAATGATGAATACAGATTAGTTTTAATGTTGTGGACAGTGGGTGATTTTTTTTTATATAAACTAAATACAGCTCATTCAATAATGATTTAACTCCTGAGACTCAAAGTCAAAGGTATGTGTTTGAAGAAAAAAGTAGGACATAAAATATTTCTTGTGCTCAGTCATTCACATAAATAATTAACTTTAATTAAGTCAAATAAAGACATGCCACTGTATAGATAATTAAATTTAGAATTAAATCATATAAATCTGATATCATCTAAATTATCTTAAAGACAGGAAAACATGGAGCTAGACACCTGAGGTTCAGAAATCTCATAAGTAATAGAATTAGGTCTTTTTATCTTCCTTGTATATCATACTTCAGTGATGGTTCTATTTTTATTTAGTTTACGAAGTTTTCTTATGTAAAATTGCAACTACTTAGCTTGCTTTCTTATAAAGCAACAACAAATTAAAATCATGAGGTTTGGGATCAGTTTTTGTCTTTAAACTGAGCAATAACCAATGATTGAATGAATGCAAACCTGAATGATTTGAGCACAGAAACGTCTAAGATGTTAAATCAACTGTAATTGAGCATAGTCCTCAGAGCACATGGCAATTTCTTTCAAGATTCTGTTATGAAAAGAGCGTGTTGATTGTTAATATTCCCTCATAGAAGTAGGGGATAAGAAAGGTTATTAGACCCTCACGTGGGATTCTAGCCACTTTTCCCAGCCATTCATAAACAATTCTGCCCTAATTGTGCATGTCCTCAGGGTTCTGGGTGTGATAGAGTATATAAGCTTGGGGAGGTCAGTTGAAGTGGGGCTTCATTTACTTGGCTATAGTAATGTAATCACCCTTCTTGGAAGAGGAATTTTCAGCAAGAGTCTTTGGGATCATCCATGTTCCCACTCCTTGCCTATGCTCTGTAAGTAAGGCCTATGACCTCATTGGTTGCCCAAAGTGAACTTTGGTTTGCTGTTCAGACTTTATGGGAAGACGGTAGATGTTTATATCTATCCAGGAAAGGGTTTCTCACAGCATCAGTCTTATCCTAGCCATTTAGTATAGGAACCTTAATGTTGTATTTTACTAAAAGAATTGTCTCATCAGCTTTATATTCAGTTCAATTTAATTCTCTTTTATAAATATAGTAACCTTATTTCTTGGATAAATTCAGAAATTCAGATTCTACTAAGAATTCACAGCTAGTACTGCATTTTCTGGAATGATGAAACTGACTGCAGGAAGGAGGCTTCATTTTAGATCCAGCTAAAATCGTCTGCATCCTGTGTCATTTTATATGTAACGTCTTTAACAATATAAACTTACCATCAACATTTGAGAGGCAACCAAGGAGTGGTCCACTGGAGATTTCTAATGCTTTGGACTTGGATTTTTGTTTGGAACTTTATGGGTCTTCTGGGGCATATTGTCAGTCAAGTGGTATAACTTCAAGCTGCCAAGGGAAACAAACAAACAATAGTCCCATCCAGTTTTGATGCCTATGAACTGTAAGAAAGACAAAAGCATGGCAAACATCTATAAAGGTGCCACAGTGGCACTCCTATCTTCGTGGTAATCAGCAGCTATAAACTGGATTTAAGGAACCCTCAATAGTAAATAAATCATTCTTAGTGCTGGAAGACTCCTAACTGCATTCTAAAGCTTATTCTTATACTCGCAAATAAGCATCACTCTCACCCCTTATCAAAGAAACGCCTTTTTGCAGAGAATGGAGACCATGCAGAAGACCACAAGATGTCACAATGTAGAAAGCATGTGAAGTCAAGCTCCAACAGATGCCATGGATTGCACAGCTCTTAAACATGAGGTTCATGGGACATCACAAAAGAGAGCATAAAGATTGTAAGAGCCAGAGAAGGAAGAAATTGTGTCTCCTCAAAACAACAAGTAGGATATACCTGAACAGTATGGCTGCATAAATAGGGCCTTAACAAGGAAAGTATCAAAGGATATGGTAACATGGAAGCAGAAAGTCTCTTGAGATCTATCCTCTAGAAAAGGAACTACAGGAAACTAATGATTACTGAGAGAAATAAATTAGCCTCTTTAAGGAATAAGTGTCCAAATTCGTAATCTAATGCAAAGTCCCGAAATCATAAAAATATACGTCACACTGGAAATGTAAGATTGTATTCATATGTTTGTGCATATATATGTACATAAATATGTAATATATATATATATAGTCAAAGGCCTTCCTTACAGAACATAGTTAAGGAATGGGAGCATGGATGACCCTAACGTACCCATGATGAAAATTCCTCTTACAAGAAGGTAACTATATATGATATGTGTGTATGTGTGTGTGTGTGTATGTGTGTGTGTGTGTGTATGTGTGTGTTTATGTATATATATGTTATTTTGCCCCAACTTTGTGTCAAACTTCATCATTCTTTGTCTACGGCTAGTATGGGTCAGGAGATTGTCCATGATCAGAGCAGCCTACGGCCTCCAAAGACCATAATGATACCTGTGATCTATGATCCTTCCACACAAGCTGGAATTAATTTTATTTTCTTTCCTTTTCTTCTTTCTCTTCTCTTCCCTTCTTTTCTTTTCATTTCTCTTCTCTTCTTTTCCTTCCTTCCTTCCTTCCTTTTTTTTCTGAAAGCACAGGGTGGAAGGGTGGAACAGGGTGGAATGAGAAGAGAGCCATATGGAGATAGATTGTTTGAACCTCAAATTATTAGTAAAAGTATTACATATAAAAGAATTTCCTCTGATTTCAGATAAGCATACATACAAATGAGCATGCATCTGCATACATGTGTGTTTCCCAAACAAACATGCGTACATACAATTATTTCCGCACACATAAACCTGACTATTTTCTCTCTGACTCTGTGTTCCTATTATCTGTTACATATACACTCACATGCACATACATACATGTAACATCAAGTGTGTACACAATATAGGTTTTTCCATTTTTATAACATAGGTTTAGCATGCACTATCTTTTAAATTATATTTTAATTATATATATAATATATATAATATAGTTTGTGTGTGTGCACAAGCACACATGTTATATGTGTATACACAATCACTGATGTTGTGTGTGTGTGTGTGTTTGTTTATGTTCAGTATATTTTCCATTTATCTAGGGAGATTCCCCAACAAGGTGATGATGTAAATGCACAGTGGCCATTGCCTGGATTCAATTTACTTTAAATATCATCTTCAAAGGTGAGATAAAAGCTTCATGAAGTTTTTCAAGTAACAGATTCAGAAATATATACAACAGGGCATTTTAAAAACATACTGTGCAAGTGTTATATAGCTAGGCTACAGAAAGATGGAAGAGTCAGTTGTAGGCTCAGATGTTATCAGAGTTATCTGGGTTGGTGGATGGTACAGAATCTGTTTTCATATTTCATAAAAGATTTTACCTGGATCAAACAAGGATATCAAGCACAGAGTTTGGAAACAAATGACCGTTAAACAGGCTAAAGTTTGGCCAAGATAATCTGGCTCTAGAAATAATAATTTTAGCGTCTTCATAATCATAGAAGTTATCAGTCCTGTAGAATTATTAAAATAGTTATAGTTCTTTTTCTGGTAACTTTAAAACACAACAGACAGAAAAGAACAAACAGATTTTTAAAACACCGTGCTGACCTAGTACAGTGAAAACACCCTGGAATCTACAAGGATGATCCTAACAAGGACTCCTAGTAAGGGACGATGAGGAGCCTGAACTGGCCATCTTCTGTAACCAGGCAAGGCTTCCAGTGGTGGGACTAGGACACCGTCCTAGCCACAAAGCCGTGGACCTACACTCTGCCCTCAAGATGTGCTGAGGAAATGGTGATTCAGAGCTTGTAGGAGTGGTCAAGCAATGAGAGGTCTAACTTGGAGGCCCATACCTTAAGAGGAAGCCCATGCTCCACACTGCTAGGATGGCCAGAAATTAGAGCCTGAATAGCACGGAGTCCTAGGGTGGAACCAAACAGAACTGGCAAAAATAAAAATAAAAATCACTGAAATGATTCCTAATGATATTCTGCTATATTCATAGCAGGATGCTTAGCCTAAATGTCACCAGAGAAGCTACTGCAACAGCTGATAGAAGCAGAAAGAATAAACCCACAGCCAAACATTAGACAGAAAATGAGGCCAAATTCAGAATATCTGTTAGATCCTTCCCGGTGTAGCTCAGGGAACCACACAGAAGAGGCGGAGGAAGGATTATAGGAGCCAGGAAGATTATATGAGTTAGGTGATTGAGTACACCAGGAGAACATAGCCCACAGAATCAACTAAGCAGGGCTTATAGGGGCTCACAGAGATTGAAGCAGCATTCAGAGAGTCTGCATGGGTTTATGCCAGGTTCTCTGCAGGTACTTTATGGTTGTTAGCTTGGTGTTTTATGGGACTCCTAACAGTGGGAGTAGGGATGTTTCAGAATCGTTTGCCTATTCTTGGTCCCCTTTTTCTCCTATTGGCTTGCTTCATACAGCCTTGATATGAGGGTTTGTGCCTAGTGTTATTGTATTTTGTTATGCCATGTTTGGTTCATTTTCCTGGGTGGGGGCTGCTCTTTTCTGGAGGCAACAAGATGAGGAGTGGATCTGTAGGAGACGCGAGCAAGGGGCAGACAGAGGAGAAGTTGGGGGAGGGGAACTCCAGCTGGGTTGTATTGTATGAGAGAAGAATTTTTCTGGCTACGCCATCTTTCAGACCACAAAAACCATATCTATAGATCTAGATATCTAGATCTCTATATTCATCGTGCTTTTCTAAAACATCTGGGAAATAAGACTCAATGTAATAAAGTTATTAAATATTTACACATTTTTGTCAGGCAGGAAGCATCTATTTAGAAAGCAATCAAATGAAATAAGATGAAAAAAAGATGTATTGGTGGTCAAAGTAAAATAAGTTGTGTCTCTCTTCCTAAGTGGACAATGAGAAAAGATTTCCATTTTACATATCTGTAATTCTATCTAATCTAATGGACACTGGAAATACCACCCCTTGTGACTGCATTTGAAAGCAAAGTACTTAAACATTTAAATCTTTTGTGAGTTTGTGAAAATTTAAACTGAAACACTAAAGCCTTTTTGTTAAATAAATGGAGAACTTCACTACAAAGTGAAATATTAACAGAAATGCTTTTCTCTAATATTCTGAATCCAATAACAGCACATTGCCTGTTTGTCATTAGAAAAACCACTCACAAATTTTGCTTTCTTTGCTGGGTTTCTAAAATACAAGTGAAAGCTGGAGGTTCTTATGGTTGTTCATTGTTTTGTCTTACTAGAGTCTTGAATGTAAGAGATAGTGAAAGAACAAAGGAATCCAGCCCCTGTCCTACTGTGTAAAACCCATAGTAATCCAAAAGAAGCAAACACATGACCTTGTAAAAATGATGATTGTATCTAGGACAGAAAAAAAATGTTACTAGCTTCTTCTTCTGTAGATAAAATAGACAGTTCGACAAAAATGCATGAAATAATAATCTTCAGATATTAGCAAAATGAGGCTCAAAGGGAATTTATCCTATGCTTCATTTTCTGCCATGATTATTTACCCAAATCTGGAAAGGAAAAATTTAGGCACATTGGAATAATCTCATTCAGACTTGAAAGAAAAACGATGGTAGTGAATTTGAGATGCTGACATCCCTAGAAGTCTTAGGACAAAGAATCAACATAGAAATTACTCAGTCATTTGTATCAGACTCTTTAAGTTTATAGTTAAATATCAGGTTCTATGTGTGTCTTGCTAGAATCTAGGAAACATTCAAAACGAGTTTCTGGTGATGGAATATCTATTTATAGGTCAAACAGCTCCAGGTGTTCACAAGGTTTAAAGACAGACAAGTACTTACCATAGCAAAAGAAAACTGCTGCATTTGAGCAGTCTGTAAAGTATCCAGAAAAGGAGAATTTCGGACTAATGTTAAAGTCTGCCTGCCAAATCTACAACCACACATGAGAGATAAAGGGAGTCTAAAAGTAAATTGACTGCCTACTTACAAAATCCACATTTGCAAATTAAGGCAACAAAATCCATCAGAGTCAACAAAAGTACAGTGAGAAAATATTAAAGTGACTGGCTTGATAGACAAGCAGTCTAGTGCAGATGTTAAATTAATTGAGTGTACTTCACTCAAAACTCCAGACAAGAAGGGCTTCACTAAATAAAGGCCGTCTTCTAGATGATCAAGTTAAACACATGATTAAATTATGGTGCATACTTTTCCTACACTTAGTCTGAAGGCAGCTTCATACAACATATTAAATCACTTTGTTCATGATTAAATCTCATAGCTTAGATGTTTCAATCTATAATGTCATGGTTTAAAAGTTTCAGATTTTAGACCATTTCAGGTGTCCAATTTTCAATATGGAATGCTCAACCTAATGAAATCTTCAAAGACTTAAAGAACATACAAGGACATGAGAAGGAAAATGATACTACAATAAATACTTCCTGACACATTTCAGGAAAAATAAAAACTTGTCAGTCGAAGCAGTGTGCTTGCGATTGGCATTGCATATTTATACATTTGTAACTACAATACTTCATTTTCAAAATAATTTTACTCTTTTTTTGTAAAGTATCTAAATGTTCTTAACACTCTGAGAAAGTACAGCTTCTGGAAAAAAAATCTTGAACATTTTTTTTGAAATGCTAAGACATTGTCCATAAGACAAGCAGAAAAGAACTCATTCTATACCTCTTATTTGCTTAAAATTAGGTCTGAAAGGTTTATTGGAATTAAATCCTTTATATCTGTCACTTTTACTCACCCCCAACAAGGGATCAAGTTAGAAAACCCAGGGTGAATTGGATCCTGGTTGTGAGGAATAGTGGAGAACAATCTACCAGATAGTTAATTGTGAAATCTTCAGAAGTGTTGCTCAGAGACAAGGGAGGAAGTTGTTAGAATTGAAATAAGTTCATACTGGGCATAATAGTGCTTCACTGCAATCCCAGATTGGGAAACTAAAACAGGAGGATTATAGATTTGAGGTCAGCCTAGGCTTCATAGTAAAACTGTCTCAAAACAGTAAGATGAGATTACTTATACCGACACTTCCAAAAGTGAATAAAAATGAAGTGGTTATGCAGAAATGGTTCTTATGCACAATAACCTGACACTATGTGAATGTTCTAACCTTGGTTTCTGTTTGTATTCTGTTTATGGTATTGTTTTAGACTCCAGCAGATTATGGTATGAAACGAAGACTGAGGAATGTAACCAGCCTGTCTGTTAGGAATGAATATATTCTAAAAAAGACACTTATGCTGTTGCCTTGGCTATTAGATCCTTCAAATAATACATCCTCCAACATTATAATTTCCCCAAGAATTTGTGCTAGGAGAGGAAATGATTAAAGGCATCCTGGCATCAAGAGGATGAATTCTTCTCCTAGAGAAAAACGTGAAACTTTCCTGAAGATCTTGCAAGAAAGAAGCAGGGTTAAGACTCTGGCAGGCAGGGTACCATTCCTAGATGGTCAGTTTAGCTGTACACTGTTATTTCTTTCTATTCAAATCTTACTCTCATGGCAGAATCTTTGAAAATGAACTCAAACTTTGTGGGTCCCTGGAACTCTTTATCCCTTTTTGCTTTTTCTGTTTTTTACTATTAAATATCATCATCAAGAATAACAAAAAAGATAGCAAAGAAAGAAACAAAACAAGGAGAACCTACTTGGAACCAGACATAAAATTGATGTAACAGATAACTTAAAAGATATATTGAAATGTAAATAAATTATAATTTTTTATCTCTACGTGCACATTATTTTTAAGGAAATAAAAATGAAATCTAACAATGAACATTACATAGTTCAAAAGATCCAGCCAAAATTATTTTATTGGCATATGGGATACATCCTAAGAAAAGAATTAGCAATTTTGGAAGTAAATCAACTGCTTTAAATATATAGAATAGTGGAAAATTATTTTAAAAAATTAAGCCTGAGAAAATCGTGGAAGATTATGACAGAATCCAACATATGCTTAGCTGAATTCTCACAAAGAAAAATGATAAACAGATATAAGATAGAAAAAATTCCACCTGATTTAGAGACGTACTAATATACAGACAGGGTTAAGTAATTTCAAAATGCTCAGAAAATCAAACTCAAACAAATAATTTTGTATCAAACCAAATGCAAGATAAACACAAAAGTTACAATACAATAAAAAAGGTAAAGGTCAGTGAGATTGCTCAGCAAGTAAAGATGTGTCATGAAACCTGACACAACACAGGTTCTATCCCCAGGACCCACACGAAGGAAAGTACCAACTTCCACAAGTTTCTTGTGACTATAAAATGTTTACTGTGGCATGTGAATGCACACTCCCCAACAAATAAACAAATATACAAACAACAAAGATATAAATAAAAATTAAGTCAACAAAAATTCAACTGAAAATAAAACCTTGGTGGCTCTCATTTAAAAAAAAAAAAAAAAGGTACATTATTCAAAAGGAATACAGGTAAGGTTTACCTAAGATGGTAATAAACAAAGATCTAAGAACATAAAAAAAATCAGAAAATTCAGCGAATGAAAGAAACAGGTCAAACTATTACATTTGTGGGCCTTCTACAGGGAAAGCAAAATGAAGCAAACTCTCAGGCTAACAAAACTGACATGGCTGGCAGCAGATAGTTAAGTAACAAGACCTTGGTGTAAAGGGGGTGATGCAGACTAGAAAGTCACATTTTCAGAGAGAGGATGAAGTGGATTCATTGGGACCCATCTGTCATCCTGGGGATTCTAAAGGCCAAAGGATCCCTGACCTCAAGAGTTTATATTGAGCCTATCAGAGAGAGAGAGAGAGAAAGGAGAAATGGAAATAGTTAAGTATGAAAAAATATAACATAGGGAGAGATATTTAATAAATGAAGGAAAGAAAAATGCATGACTATCCAGGGCAATGCTTATAACATTTTTAATAAAGCTTTAAAATTTAATATATATGATAATGGTTCTAAGCATCAGGGTGGGTCATAGATGTATGCTGTTTCAAGACTATTTCTTCTGAAGTAATTCAATATTAACTCTAAATATACCAGGACAGCTTAAAGATGCATATTGTTATATGTAGAACAGATGCTGAAACATAATGTGAAGGGCAATAAAAAGTTTTAAAATATTAAAAATACTATCTGCAATAGCATTAAATGCCTCTAACTACCCAGAGATAAATGTAATTAAGAACTCTATCTACATTGAATTTTTTAAATACAACACTAAGAGAAATAGAATAATACCTAACAAAATAGAGCAACATATAATGCATACTACATAAAAGACTCCTTGTTTTAAATAGAGGTATTACTTCTAATTATCTATGATTTAAAGCAATTTAATCACAATTTCAGCAGAGTTATGTGTAGAAATGAGCAACTCAAACAAACAAAAACTAGAGCTCACAGGCTTACATGTGAAATCTAAACCCTTAGTAACGTGCTTAAAATGTAGAACACACTAAAAATTATAGATCAGAAATTTTCTTTTCTTTTTTCTTTCTTTTCTTTTGTTGCTGTTGTTATTATTGTCGTCATTGTAGTGAGGTTTGGACCTAGGAGTTTGCAAGTGCCAAACAAGTGCTATTTCACTAAGCTGTATCCCCATCCCTGTACTTCCTTTGTTTGATTTCAAAGGACTGTTAGATTCTATATTTGGTTTTTCCTGCTTGTTATCCCTGTCATATCAAAAGATATCTTCTATATTTGTGGGTGTTGCAGCAGAAGAACGTGCGGCAAGAAACAGGAGACTTCAGTGCAACATTCTATAACGAACTGAGTCCTGGCACTATACGCTTGATTAAATCTGAAAGTGAATACTCCCTCATTTGAGATTTGAAACTACTAGTTCCCTGCAAAGATTCTGCCTTGGTAACAGCTGATCTGAGCAATGAAAGGATCTCTGGTACTATTAACATCAATGGTAAACATTTAATATTGGCAAAAAGTATTTTAATAAATATTAAGTGTATTATATATTCACATTACTACAAGTTAAGTTTCAGTAGAATCCATTAAGAAGGAAAGCAATGGACTTGGAATAAGCAATTTCAGGCTGGACCCATAATATACTAGTCACAAAATAAAGTAAAAAATATAGACTTCATGGAAATTCAACAATTCAATATAAGGAAAATAGAGAAATCACAAACTGTAAGAATTAACTATGGTGATACATTCTTCAATTTGCCTAACAAAGTTAAAAGCAAATTGAAAGTCCACATGAAATCTGGGAATGTTTGCCAGTGTAAGAACTCTTGTTTAGTATGTGTAGGGCCCTTTGTTTGAGGCCAACAGTCAGAAAAAAAAAATCCAAGTTTCAGTAGGATGTTTAAGAGGTAGAGGGACTTTGCCCTCAGATTGTGCTTTGAGGAAAGTCGTTACAAGTACATTTAGAACATAACTCAGCAAGAGTGAATATCTTGGGATGAAGTAAATCTTGACTCGAGGTAGACCTTCAGTGTCATGGCTACTGTTTTGAAAGGGAACAGAGAGGAAAGATTTTAGAACAAAGACAGAAAAGAAGCTTTTGTGACTATGGAGCAGAAACTAGAGTGACAGAGCTGAGATAAGAAATGTCAAAATTTTCTGAAACTCACAAGTATCTTGGAAGTAGCCTTCCTTAGAACCTTCAGAGGCTGTATGTGTATGAGGGGAGCAAGGTCTAAGACCTCAGGCCTTTAGCATTGAGAGGATACATCTCCATTAGCTTAGCAAGTTGTAATTATGGATTTAGGAATATGAGGTGTGTGTGTGTGTGTGTGTGTGTGTGTGTTGTAAAACAACAACTAATGAAGAATCAGGCTACGAATTTGAAACAAAGCAAAAGGAGTCATATGGGAGGACTTAGAGGGAAGAAAGGGAAGGGAGAATTGATACATTTTAATCTCGAAAAATAAAAGAAATAGTTTGTTTTTGCTTTTTTGAGACTGTTGTAACTCTGGCTATCTTGGCATTCACTCTGTGGACCAGGCTGGCCACGAATTCACAGAAAACTGCCTGCCTCTGTCTCCCGGGTGCTGGTATTAAAGGTGTGTGCCACCACTGCCCAGCTAAAAGAAATATTTTTAAATGCATGTAAACTCGTAGGCATTTACCCAAAAGACAGGAAAATTTGCGTGCACAAACAGATCTGAATTTAAGAGTTCTTGATAGTTTATTTGTTAGAGTCCAAAGCTGAGAGTGTTCTAAATGTTCCTTGAAAGGAGGAGGACAAAGTAGATCACCCCATATTCACATGATTGACTAGTGCTTGGTATTTAAAGCACTTACGTTTGGGTACATGCAGGGATATGAATGAAATTAAGTGTACGATGAATGAGAGGATCTAGCAAAAACAAGATAATTTTCTGTATGATTTTATTTACATGATTCATATGAAACTTTAAAATATAAAATCAGACAAATGGTTGCCTTAGAAATGATGAGGAAGCATGGCAGAGTTAGAGGAATGTGTCCGAAATAAAATGTCCCATACTAGGGTAGAAATGCAAGTTAGACTACTGTAAATCTCATAATTTTTATGTTTCTCTTTGGGAAAATTATATTTTAAATAAAAATATTTCAGAAAAAGCAAAAGTACTTGGCATAAATAAGAATAAGTAATAAAAATATCACGCAGTAGCATATAACTGGAAATCAGACAAAAAATATTTTGGGCAAAATATGTGCATTTGTGCATTTTCAATACTGACTTTGTACTCAGTGTTTGACCAGAAATCCAAGCTAACATTTGGTGTCTGTGTGAACTTCTAGTACAGTATATTGTGTAGCTGTTTCCTTTGAATTGAAACCTTCTCTCATGGGAAAGAAGATAGGATCAAGAGACTCAAGAGACTAAAGATACTTAAAAGAACCAGAAAGCTCAGAAAACCACAAAATTAGCAAAAAACTCCCCCCCTCCCCAACCAAAGGTATAAAAAGAGTAAACAATTGCTGAAGAAAGGAGATAGTCTTTAGTAATACTGTCTCTAAGCTAGGTGGAAGACTCCAGTGGTCCAGCTTTTTTGAGTCATCCCCCATGCAGGTACTAGCATCTTGAAGATTCAGCGGCCTTTGAGTAGCCCTGGAAAACTCATTGGGCTCAATTTTTTGTCATTTTGTCATTAGTGGCCTATCTGCCATGAACAGACATTTGTTCATATTTCCCCAGAAAAATTCATACAGCATTTGTAAGCTCTCTGAAATTCATTTTCCTCATTTGTAAACTTGGCATATTTATATCGACATTGTACTTACATAGCAGGACATAACGTATTAAATAAAACAATGTAAAGTGCTCAGTGGATTGCAGACATTACCCAGCAAGTCTTTTCACTTCACTGATTCTCAGATTTCCCGTGAGCAATGGAATACTGCTAGCTGATACCAGAGCTAATTTTCAGCTATAGCGCCGCAATGAAGATATTGAATGCTTGCACTTGAGTAGAGGAAAAGAAGCGAAATGGACAATTCAGGCATGAAAATGAAAAGGTTGCTACCAAAAGACATTCACTGAATATTTACTAACACAAATAGAACAAAACTCCTGATTTTCTGTTGGAATGTACCTAGAGTATAAACAGAACATACAGTCCGTCTCCAAGGAATGCTTGCTGAACACATTCTGTGTTCCATATTTTATGCACCAGGGGCTACAGCTGTATATTAGACAGCTTTTCAAATAACATAGAGCTTCTGTACTAGTGGTGTGTTGTGAAGTACTTTCCTCTGAGATTAAAGCCTTCCATCTTGGAGGGAAGCTCATTAAGACACGGGATGTTAAAAGAGAGGTGAAACAACAGGATGATCTAAGGGGAGGTGAAGCATTCCATCCTGCCTGGAGGCTGGGTAAGCTCAGGTAGTAAACAACTCAAAGGTTCATAAACTGTAAGGCCTGCTGATAGCTGCACACAGGCCTGCTGAACTGGCTCAAAGAAGTAGGGACTAGTCAAGCCTCCTAAAAGAAACATGCTGAGCTACCTGAAAGAGGCTCAGATCCACAGCACAGCATGAAAGAGCCAAGTTTCAACATAGAGTTTCAACATGCAGGTTGTGCAGCGAGTGCCAGAGTACCCAGTTTTTGTGCTCTGTCACCCATACTTGGGGAGGGGGCGGCTGGTTAGTGACACATCTGTCTTTGAGTCACTTCAGTTTCTATAAGAACCCCCAGCAAAACTCATTGTTCCCCCAAGTTGGACTTTAGTGGTATCCATACTTTGGTCTGCAATCAGTTGTCTGCCTGGGGTGAATAGATGGGTGTTAACATCTCCCTGGGAGAGGCAATACAAATACAGCAGCAAAAACTAAAGGAGCAAGAAAACAAGCTCAAATTTCAGACATACAGAGATACTGATTGGAAAAAAAAAATAAAAAACTACAGATTTAGAAACATGGGGTCTTATGTAGATCAACAGTTCTAACAGTGACTTCTTCGAAAAAACTGGCCTTTAGACAGAACCCTTTATGAAAAGAGAGACAACCATATGAAGACATCTTCAAAGGTGTTTCCCTAGGTACTAAGGCAGTTTCAGTGAAGTATAGCATCTCAGAGGCTTTGTAAACTATAAATTAATCTTATTCTTACCTAGTAGTCTAGTACAGTTATTTTTATACTAGTTTTTCTTCATGTGTTGATTCAAGGATCTGGCTCATTTTTATCTTTGTGCCTCAGAATCCTCTAATTCGTCTACATTTAAAATAAGAAAATCAATAAAGAAATGCACCGATACTCCATTTTGGGGGAGGGAGAATTATAAATATCATTTTTGCTCAGGTATTATTGGCAATGACTCATCACTTGGATAACCCAGATTACACTGGGAGTGGACAATTCAGGGCTATTGGACAGCCGCTACACAGGAATGTCCTGCAATGAAAAGAGGGCAGGATATTTGTCTCCCCTTTCTCTCGCCTTTTTTAAATTTCTCTCCTCTTCCTCCTCGTCCTCATCACCATCTTCATCATGTCACAACATAATCGCTTCACTGAGCTATTCCTTCATCCCTTACACGATCCTCTTCTTGGTTTCACTTTACACTCAAATTTTTTCTCAATGGAACAACATACTTTTGATACAGTCAAGTATCTAGTTTAAAGAATATTCTGTCCTGCTGACTCATACTCCCCCTTGCCTAGTAAGGGGTTTTATCGACTAAAGACTCATAAACAACAACAGCAAAAAAGATGAGTACAGAACCCCTCCCAGCCACTACTGCCACATTGAGGTAGCATATATGACTGACAGAAGGACTGCAGTGAGACGAGGAACACCTTTTCAGTAACAACAAAAGCGGTCAGAGTAGTGCTGAAATATCTGGGTACTGTGAAGACTTTCTGTTTTCCCGAGGAAGAATGTCTTACCTAGAGCCTGGTTTCATCCACCTGTCTTCAGTTTGTATTACTCTAAGCCGACCTCGTCGAGTTACTTGAACTCTGTTATCCAAATGGCTATCATGAGAAGTGAGTTTTAGGGTGGTGTGAGATTTTTACATAAAGAACCCGTTTGTGACAGGATTACATTCGCCGTGTATTAAGGCCAGGATTGTAAGTTTTGTGAGTATAGAATCCCTTGAAAATGGTTGGGCTTTCTGATCCATTTGCTTCTAGAGAAGACAGAAGAACAGGCCTTTCAGTTGAATTGAAAGGAAAGAAATATGAATTTTGTAAATTTCATAACTGGGTATCCTAGTTGGAGCTCTCATAAAGGGAGGCACTGAAGCCACAGCAGAATATAAGTAATTCATTTGGAAGGTGATGATAAGAAAGACTAATAAACTAATAAGGAAGTTAGGTGGGTAAATGAAGATAGGCACGAGCCAGTGGGCGTTCTATTCAGTTACAAGCGGAAATAAAGGGATCTTAATCCTGTTAGGGGACTATAGCAATGTGCAGAGGATGCCTAGTTCAGCTTTCTGCCCTAAGGCAGGAACCAGTAATGGGAAATAATGGGTTAAGTAGTGGAATTCCATTCTCAGACACTATTATGTTTTCTGTTTTGGGGACACTTCTGCAACTAGCATCAGTTCCCATAAAAAGAAATCCAAATGTAAATAGTTGGAATGTGAGCTGTCAGAGGACCAAGTAGGACACTGATAATGCTAAATTGTCTTGTATAACTTTAGGAAAGATACTACATTTTTGGCTACCCCAGTTTCTTCAGAAGGATGATAGTTGAGTAGGAATACCATACAAGCTCTTAGTGAAGAGTGATAAATTAATGGTGGCAGTATATGCCAATAATTTCTGAAAGATTTGATCTGCTTCATTAAAAGTTTGAATGAGTAGAACTCTAAAGAACCTATTGTGCACTTGTGGGGAAAAGTGCCTATCTACTTGAGGAGCAGGGAGAAGGCCAGAATGAGATAAAGTTATGACCAAAGGAGACCCTGGTCCAAAGGGGTTCAGAAAAGCAGTCCAAAGATAAGTCTCTTAGATAATAGGACTTATTTCAAGTCTGTGCCTCAGCAGCCTAGTGTAGCTTTCTGCAGTTGAACGATCATATTCCCACAGAATAGAAGCACATCTAAGATCAGAGAGCATTTTCAGAAGCATCTTATGGAGTGAGTTTTTGCTTACAATCAACACTAACGAGATTCCCTGAGGGAATGGAGTTGACACTACAATGATAACAGGATTATGATTCCAGTAAGAGTTAATTTTGTTTCTGTAGTAAGTCAGGAATTTCTGAAATCCACATAAATCTTCCAAACCTGACAACTTATACTAAGAGATTGTTTCTTAATTATGATACATATGATATTAAGATAATAGTAATGGGTTCCATTTCCTTAGAAGGAAGTTTATTTCCAAAGAAACATTAGCTCTTGTAAATGTTTCAAATTAAAAAAAAAAAAAAGTCTGTATGGCTAAAGACAATGGAAAGTAACAGAACCACAATGCTGTTTGGCACATGCAGCTTTTGCCATTCAAAGAAACACTGAAGATGCATTATGAAGACTGGTGAATTTATGTATTCAGGAATACAGTGATAATTAATATACTATATAAAACATGCTCTCCAATAATCAAATTGTAAACCTTTTCTGCTGTTTTAAGACCACCAATATCTCCCAACTCATCTTAATTTTTAATAATAAAAAGCATCTTTTCATAGAAATCAGTTTTTCATATATATATATCCTTCTTCCTTTTTACTTGTTATGAAGTCTGTTCCTAATGAAACCATCTCTATGTACAACCTTCCTTGTTCTAGTAGAAGGAAAATCCAATTCTTTTATTTATTTATTTATTTATTTATTTATTTATGTCAGAGCAAAATGCAGTTTCTTGGTTTTGCAGGGTTTTTTTGGCATTTTTTTTTTTTTTTGAGACAAGATTTCTCTGTTGTCCTCTAACTCACTCTATAGATCAGGCTGTCCTCAAACTCATTGTGATTAGCCTACCTCTGTCTTCTGAGTCCTAGAATTAAAGGCACATGCTACCTCTGCCTGGCTCACACAAGGCTATGTTCATTGTGAACCTTCACATTTAATTGATTCAACCCTCAAGTATCCAGAATGATAGCAGTATGATTTAATGCATAATTTATAACCTAACCTATTACAGTCATGTCTCTCCTTTCTCATTTCCTCTTCTTCATCCACATCAGAAGGATGTTGAATGTACTTGCAGAGAAATAGCAATGTTGAGACATTTTTTGTTATTTTAAAGGACAGACATGGAAGGAACTCCAGGCATTTGGTGGGTAGAAAGCTGGAATGCTACTAAATTGCCAGACTGCACAGGCCACTTCCCACAATAAGGATTTTTTAAGTTCAAAGTATCAGTGGCTCCCATATTGAGAATCTGACTTGTGGCTTATTTCAAATCAATCAATGGATCATGTGTAAAGGCTAAGAATTTCTGTTTCTTCAATTCTTCTAGGACAAAAGTCTACTCCAAGCACCATCAGAGAGGCTTCAACTGGCAGCTGATGAGAGCAGATGCAGAGGCCGGCATCCAAACATTGGGACAAGCTCAGGATACCCTGAGGAAGATGGGGAGAAGGGATTGTGGGTATCAGAGGGGTTGAGGACAACAGGAGAATACACCCCACTCAGTTAAACAACCAGGATTTTTAGGGGCTCACAGAGACTGAAGTATCAGACACAAAACCTGCTTGGGTCTGTACTAGGTCCTCTATATGTATCTTGGTGTTATTGTATAACTCCTAAAAGTTGGAGTGGCAGGGGGAGTCTCTGAACCTTTTACCTGTCCTTAGGACTCTTTTTCTCCTACTGAGTGGCTTTGTACAGCCTTGATGTAGGAGTGTGTGCCCAGTCTTGTTCCATTTTGGTAACCCTGGGAAATTTGCTCTTTTCTGAGAGGAAGCAGGAGGGGGGCAGGAGTAGATTGGGGTGGAAAGGGGAATGGGAGGCCTGGGAGGAGTGGAAGGAGAGGAGACTGAAGATGAGATTTACTGTACAAGAGAAGGAAAGATTTTTTTTTTAAAAAATGAACTTCAAATGGAATCAAGGATTAATATGATTATAATACACTTTAACTTTTCAGATGATGATGATGGTGATGATGATGATATACACTTAAACCTCCTAAACAACAACAACAAGAGAAAAAACTGGAAAAATGCAAGGGCAGTGTTCATTCAATGAAAAATCTCAGATTCATCATCAGATCAGATTCCCTGTACCCATATCTCTACACACAGGAGCAATGAGTTCAGAATACCCAAATTTTCCACTGCTTCAAAAATGTGCTTATTTGTGAAGCACATTTGTGAAGAATAAAATACAGACATCTGTTCTGAAGACAGCACACTGTTCAGAGATAAGTGATAGAAAAATAAAAATGGAACTCCCTGTATATGTGCACATGCTGGTACATGGGCATGTGTGCCCATGAGCAAGTGTGACACATGTCTGTGTCCATGTGTATACAGGTATGCTCTACTACACGTATGCATGAAGAGGACTAAGGATATCAGGTATCTTCCTCTTTCATCCTCTGCTTTATTCCCATGATACATTGTCTCCCGGTGAAGCTGAAGCATCCTGATTATCTTCTGAGCTGTCCACTAGCCCAGAAAACACAGGTTCTATTTTATCTACCACTCTCAGAGCAAGGGTATCAGGCACTCGTAGTCATTCCCAGCTTTTTATATGGATGCTGGAGATCCAAACTCAGGTCCTCATGCCTATTCAACAAACACTTGTATCCACTGAGCTATCTTCCCAGCCCTGAAAAGTAAAATTCTAAATGAAATCTACAAGGTAGGGAAAAACAGGAGCCACAAGCAAAAGGCTTTATGAATTAAAAAGTAACAATTGGATTTCATGTATGAATTAAAAAGTAACAATTGGATTTCATGTATGAATTGAAAGTAAAAATTGGTTTCATGGTGGCCTCTATTCTTACTTGCACAGATGGCAAAGCTTAAGTTATGAATATAAATGTTTATTCCTTGTCCCTTGCCAGGTTACACTTGCTGCTTGCCATATTGGCCCCTTCCTCTGTCACCCTCCTATGCACTTAGCAAACCAACCAGTTTATATACAATTAACAGAGTGGGTCCAGACACAAGCAAGGCTTTGTTCTCATGGAAGAACACCATGTTCTTATCTTTCACTGTGATTTCCTTTTAGCCAGAATTATCTGCAAAAAAATCCTCACTAAACAAATAAATAAGCAAATAAATAAAATAAAATAAATAAGTAAATAGGAAGAGGTGGGGAGGGAAATATGCCCTGATTGAATCTATTTTCATCTCATGAAAAATATCTTAATTTTCACTTATATTCCATGCCTGTAGCTGAAGGCCATTAAAACTAATAAAAGTAAATCATTTGTGACACGTCTTAGAAAATAGTTTCAGCAATCCACTGCACTCTCAAATGCTCATTAGAAGTCGTGGTTTTTCTTTTTGGAAGGATGCTGGCTGAATGCATAAAACGTGTTCTCTCCAGCTTTTGACAAGTCAAACTGGCAATGGAGTGTTTGAAGCAAAGTCTTGACAGAAAAAAGATGTTGTGCCTCTTTATCAAACATGACCAGGAATGAAGCATCACAGCAGAGAGAACAAGGATGCAAGACAGTTGGAGGAGAGAGAATCAACAAATTTGTTTCTGGTTTTGACATTTCCCAGCATCAGAGAATCTGCATTTAGGATAGGCAAAATATTCTACACCAGTTTAAGTTATCAAACACAACACAAAAGTATTGCCGCATTCCTTTGAAATCATGTGAGGAATTTTTTATACGTTTATCTGTTTATCATAATATCTGTTCTCATAATAACAATAGTAGTGGTGATGACAGAGTTTACTGTGTCTAACTATTTTCATGTGTATAAAAAGTGAATGAATAGAAGAATCAGAAATGTTAGAGATTCATCAAATGCTGGCACATATTATTTGTAATAATGATATTATTGAACACATACTGTATATTTTATTTGAGACAAGGTCTCTCTAAGTAGCCAAGGCTAGTCTTGAATTCACAGTTCTCTAACCAGAGATTCTTAGGGGCTAAAACTACAGTCAAGTCTTGCCAATCTCAGCTTGTAGTAAACTTTCTATTTAAGGTGCCTACTTTCAATTGTATTCTTAAAGTTGAAGTTATCTACATGTTATAAAATTTTATACTAAAAGTTCAAGTAGTGATCAGTTATTGATTTTTCTTTAAAAAACAATATTGCATTTTAATTATGTATTTGCTGTTTATTGTGGAGGGGCTATGCCTATAATTCTTTAGAAATGTATAGAGGTCAGAGGACAACTTTCAGGAGTTCTAGCTCTCACTATGTAAGTCCTATGGTCCAAACTGAAGTTGTCTATCTTTGTAGCAAGAACCTTTACACATTGAGCCACTTCCAGTGCCTTTGTCATTGTCTTATACTAGTAACATTGCACTAGATATTTAAAATACACATAGAAATAGAAGATAATTTAGAGTCTAATATCAATCAGTTGAGCAGATTATGCTCAGCCTTCCAATCATAAAAAAAAAATTACCTGTGTGTTTAAATTTTAAATCTTGACCAGAAATACCTAATTTTTTCTTACCTAAACTGGAAACACAGACATAACAAAATCCTGGGAGCCTAGCTCTGCCTAGCTTAGCTGATAATCACAGTTCACTCCTTCCCTGTTGCAAGTTTCCAATCATGATACGGAGTAACACTAAAAGGCTGCCAGCTGAGTTAATGATAGTATCCTCTCCACAAAGAACACGAATATGTCCTTCACTTTAAATTTTGGTGGTTACTGTTCTTCTAGCTGATTCAGACACAATAGGACAAAAGATAATTTAGAGCTGATATCTTGTAATTTATATCATGAAAAATAAATAGGAAAACGGGAAGGGAAAGATTCCTATTCATACCTGAATGTGTAACAGAATACCTGTTATTGTCACCATTATAACTGGTTCCATGGTTTTTCCTGCCATCACTGTTTTCTATCACTTATTACACTTATTACATAGGAGATGGTATTCATCTCCTATGAAACCAGGGGGATGTCTTGGTTTCCAACTTAATGGCATCGCAGTTGTCATCCCACCTACCTTTAATTATACTGTGTTTTCTGGGGCCTAAATGCAGATATAAGCAGTTTCAGATTTACAAGCATGGATGTGTATATAAAGAAGTTGTGGGAGCCCTTTCTAAAGAACATCATTAGTCTTTTCTTGATCACTAGTTTCTTTAAGAAGTGGGAAGGTGGCTTATACTCTTATAGAAGGCTACACAGAATTCATAAATTCACAATATTTGGCCTTATTGATATATGTCCATCTATCCTATTACAAACTTGAAGGTCTTATTCCTCCTCAATTAATGTCTAAACTTTAGTACAAAGGGTTTTCCTGAGTTTGGTGACATTGTGTTTTGAAACCCAGTGAGAATAATGAGAATAATTCGGCTTTAATTTTTCTTCTTAGGGTAGAACCTGATAACAACAACACTAACCCCTTCTTCATATTTCAAAGTATTAGAATTATTCACATTTATTTGAATAAAATATTTGATCACATTAAACATTAATCACTCAGAGCTTTGCTTTGTAAAGACATTTGATTACAGGTATCTGGAGGTGATAAGATCAGAACTCAACACATAACCCAGAAACAGTCCAGAAATCCAACACACCCTTTAGATTTGATCTCTCTAGTGTTTTTCCCAGTCCCAAGAGTTATGGTGTGTAGCCATAGATCATCAGTTGTAGGTGCTGATTCAGGGCAAAATAGATTTATTCTTTTTTTCTAATAAAATCAACAGTCCTAGTCATGGAGTCATGGAGGATTTCCCTCCCTACAGTCTAGTTTTAGGTCTAGAACTGGAAGGATTCTACCTCATCCCATGTACAATCCAGAACATTTAAACTGCTAGTCCAGACCTTGAAGGCTTCAGCCTAGGAGAACATCACTCATAAGCTTTGGTGTTTGAATGCTTAGTCAGTTGTTGGTGATGTTTGGATAGGTTTAGGAAAAGTGTGTCTTTGCTGGAGGAATTTCTTCACTGAGAGAGGGCTTCGAGATTTCAAAGTCACATGATCACATGGTCTCTCCTCAGTTTACTCTCTGATTCCTGCTTTCTGTTCAATATATTAGTCCTTAGCTGGCTACTCTAGCCACTGTGCTTGCCTACTCCTATAACTCCCTTAAGTGATGGAGATTGACTTTTAACTCTCTAGAAAAATAAATCAAAATATCCCCTTCCTTTCTATAAGTTGCCTTGGCCATGATGTTTTATTACAGCTATACAAAAGTACCTATACAAGAGATGAGTGATAATACGTGAATCCTCCAGAAGTGTATTATATAAGAAGTATTATGCAATGAAAAAAGTAACACTGCAAGTATATGTTTGTTACAGGGATTTGACTTCATCTGATGTGCAGCTGGTTAAGAAGTTTCTCTGAGATTGTTGTGTCAGGAACATAAAACAGTTATAAAATAAGAAAAGCAAGGACAAGCTGAGGCCTGCCATGGTTTCTGCAGGAGAAACTGCTGTTAGTTATAAAAGATAAAAGTATGTTTAACTTATGTTAAACTTATGTGCCACTGTAGTAAAATCTAGAAAAAGGTAGAGCAATTGTAGTCATGGTTGCAGATTCATGACAAGAAAGATAAATCCATGGACCACATGTGTGATCTATAGAACTACCTTGACATACTGTAGCTAAAGAATAAAACCCAAGTTTACTTGTGCTTCAATTCTGCAGTCAAAATCTGTAGACATATCTCTAGACATACAGAAGACAATGTCTTCTGTAACATATCCTGATGGAAAATGCATAGGGAGGAGAATTCTGGGGAAATCAGTTTAGATTCGTGGATGTGAAGCATTATAAAACCATTCCAGTCTCATTTCTTGAAGGGAACTTCATTTTACTTAGAAAAGCTCCCCCATGTTCTAAACTATTTGCAATGTTTTGCTGGGAATAATCTATGGCCATGAATCATAGTGAAATCTACATTTCCATGTATTAAGAAGAGCAGTTGTATTGTTTTAAAATGTTTCTGAATAGATTAGCTGGAGAAATTTAATTTGTGTCTGAATTATAAGACTTAAATGAGATAGCTTATATTAGGCAATTGGCATGAGTATGTACTTATCAAACATTAATTACTTTCTACTGCGAAATGTATGCTCCTTTTCACTTTAAATTCATGAGCGTGTCAATCATTTTTATTTCTGTCTTCATTTTCTTATACACATTAGAAATCTCTGTTGACCTTACTGGATTTATTTGGTTATGAAAAACAAATCAAAATAATCTACTTAAAATGATATTATAAGAAACATAATACCTTTAAATGGAAAATCATTATAAATTTATATTTATTTCTAACTTGATTTGATATTCCTTTGAAAACAACCTTCAACTCATCAATAGACAGGAATATTCTTTTGTAATCTTTTGGGAAGGTGCTGAAAAGCTGCACAGAGGTAGTTTTTATACAAACCTCTTTCAGGAACATACAAAACATGGGAAGTAAGCCTACTATGAGAGGCAGTTTATACAAATGGTTCACTAAATATTTCCTTAATCTTCAATAAAGAAATGGAGGACATGAAAACAAGTAAGTGTGTCATTTATATGAAGTATTTTTGTTTTATTTTGTTTCCGGACAGTTTATTTTTCCAAAAGTGTTGATATTTGTGAATTCCCTATCTGATAATTACAATGAATTTCTTGTGTTTTCCTCAGTTATCCAGAGAGTAGTGTCTAAAGCTACAGAATCCTTGCCGGAAATACTGGTATGGGTAGTCTGTGTGGGCTGTGTGGTGTGGATGGGCTTTGGACAGACTTTTTCTGTATTGACTGTGCTGAGTGAGAGATGTGTATCTTCACAACCATGTGGAGGTCTAACTCATGCATATAAAGGTAAAGGATAGAGTATGAGAAATATACTTTCAAAGCAAAGCCAGAGTAGAGTGTTGATGATTTGTACTTTACCTAGTACCATGGTAGAAAATTAAAAATAAAAATAGTTATGAGTTCCTTTAAAAAAAACTTTGCAATTAATAAATCTTATTATCTAGGAAAAAGAAAAATGAGAGAAACAAATCATAGTCTGTATTCAGGTTATATGTACCTATTACACCCAATGCTTTTTAGTCTATTCTAAGGAGAATTGGGGAATAGTTATAAATCTTTATTCTGAAAAGCAAGGTGGAGTACTAGTTCTGCTGCTTATTATATCAAAATAGTGAATTTTCTCACAAATGACATTACTTCAGAATGTTTTATATGAATGAGTAAAATAATATATTTATAGGTTTTTATTTACCACTTATCATTTTATGAAATATTTTTAACTCTTTTAGGCTTTCAATTCTTTAGAAATGTTGAGGCAGTGCAGAGATGGCTCAGTGGTTATGAACACTTGCTGTAATTCCAGAGGTTTGGAGGTTAACTCCTAGCTTCCACATCAGGTAGCTGACAAACTGCCTGTAACTCCAGCCCTAGGGAATCGCCTGCCCTCTTCTGGCCTCTGTGGGTAATTGCACCCAGGTGCACATACCCATGTACGTGGATGACACACCTTCATTTCCAAGTCATTTTCCATACCATGAAATCTTGAAATTATATTAATGAAAGTTGTGTAGACTTTACAGTCCATTGGTAAGAGAAATGGGTTAACAAAATCAAAAAAGTATTTTTATGGATCCATTTAAAAAATCTATAAGATGGGCTTTAAATTATTTTCTTCATTTCGTTGAAGAAGCAATTAATGTTCAGATTTACTAACCAAAGTATAAGCTTATCAAAAGATAAGACTTTGAGTTTGAAGCCAATATTTCTCCTCTTGGTACAAAGACATCTGGAACAAACCAGTGAAAGTCCAATAATATTTAGGGAAAATTATCAAAGGGTTTTGAAATCCCATAATTTCAACAAATAGGCAGTAACAGAGAAAAAGTGGAAAAAAATTGAAGATATAATTCAGCCAGAATATTATTTCTTATACAAAAAAGAGAAAAAGAAATCTCATGTATTTAATTTATGGTTGGAGCATTGGCTTTATTTTCATATTGAATAGAAAATTGGTAAAACATCTGGAAATATATGCAAAGCCAGACAGTGAGAATACGAGAGGTTTCACATAAGAAATAAATCTAATCATGGCCTTATCCCTCTTTCAGAGAATTTCATGGTTCAGCAAATACCGCAACAAATATTAGGAGTTAGTAGAGTGTCTAATATGTCAATGATTGCCGAGGCACATGCTCTAAGTAGGCTGGCTATGTGCAGAATGAGTCATTGAAAGAAACAGATCACCTTTGTGATAGAATTAGAAAATTCTTGTCAGAAGGAATGACATTTTTTTGAGGTTTAAGTAACTATGCCCATTAGGGAATTTTACAAAGAAAACAAAATTAATGTAGTTGAGTTGAATGCAAGCCTAGGCACAATTTTGAAAAACATGCCATGTTACAAATTATATGTGATTATAAAAGTGAGATAGCTGTATTAAGAGCAAGCTTTGGCAAGGGGTGGAGTCAAACTTAGGAATGTGTTAAGAAACGAAGTTTTTTTTTTTTTAAATTCAAAGTAACTTGCTATTAGAATTTTTACTACTTTCATAAAAAAATGTAAGTTTTAGATTCTAATATTTAAAAATATGCATTGATTATCTTTGCCAGAATAACAAGGTCTGAAGAGGTCATATGGGCTAGACATCTAACTTCAGCTGATTTTGTAATGATACAGGTTCAGAAGACAAATCTTTATATGAGTCTCAGTGTAACCTGTAAAGGTATAGATAACCTGGTTGAGAACAGCTGTGGAGTCACACATACATGGATTCAGATGAAACCCTTAGCCCTTATTTGTTGAAGTGCGCTCTCATCAAGAGGTTGAGACTAGCTTATATCTCTCGAGATATACGTAATATATTACTAACATATAAGTAGTATATAAGTAGTATAATAGTAACTCACTTCCAGTGAGCAGATGTGATGGATATGAAACTGTGACTTTAGAGGCTGATCATAGCAGATGATGAGTGCCCCAACCAACTGTCCCAAAGCCTGTACCTGCAGAGTCTTGTGCCCCATGTGGGGCATGTGACTTCCCCAGAGCTCCCATGCTAGAGAGCTGCCCGAGGCTCATATATAGTTTGTTCCTTAGCTGATAGAACTTTTCCATCTCAGGGACCCAACAATGTAAGTATAAAATTCTTAAGGATGCTCATAACTTTTACTAATATCTGATTTAAATTATATGCAAAAGCTGAGCCAAAACAATAGACAAGCCAAATGGTGAAAACTGATGGTACATTTGCATGTGTTGAACTTGGAGTAATTGGCTACATAAAGGCATAGATAGCTGGTATAGGATGTGCGAACCTGTATAATTTTCCCAAGTTCTAAATTTACATCATAATAATCCTGAATCCACGGGATAGTTATAAGTGATATTTGAGATAATATTCTGTTAGTTTCTACTTAATAGTACTGAATAATTCTAGGGAGTAAATATGAGGACTTCCCTGAGTGTGGTGGTGTGTTCCTTTAGTGTGAGCATTTGGATGGCAGAAGAAGACCAGGAGTATCTCATTAGCCCTGATTACATAGAGAATTCAGTTCAGGCAAGCCTAGGCTACTTAAGATTCTTTTGGAAAAAAATAATTGCCTGTCTGCCTATTTATATATCTGCCTCTCTCTATCTCTCCTTCAAAACTGCTACATGATTACAATTACTATTAAAGTAAAGTAAAATTTTAATAGTAAAGATCATATGAAGGAACTTAGGAAAGAGATTGCATTAATACAAAAACAATCTGGCAAGTTCAAAACTACCTCATCCAGTGCTTCAAATTTGAATTCCTTTAATAAGTTTTCCAACATTTTTTTAATACTCATGAGTTATAACAATGAAGCTGGAGATAGGGCTCAGTACTTAAGAGCACTTGCTGCTCTTCCTGAGGATATTAGCTCAGTTCCCAGCACACGTGTAGCTTTTCTCACAATCATCTGTCACTACAGCTTCAGGAGTATCTGATATCCTTTTCTGGCTTCTGCAGGCACCTACACTCATGGACATACATGCAGATAAACCATATAAATAAATAAATAAATAAATAAATAAATAAATAAATAAATAAATATCTTAAAAAAGAGTTACAACAAAAGAACTGATTTGGTCTCTGGGGATAAACAGAGATGTAATCCTATAGTTGCGATATCATGTACAGGAATTCAGAAGTATCAAACCACTAAGCATCACGATTACATAATCTGACCTTAGTATTTTTCCTTAAACAGCAAACTGACTTATTGTGATAAGAGAAAACTTCTCAACCCACTTATAAAACCAGTCACTTGCCTTGAAAAGAAAGATATAAGATGAGCAATCTGCCCCAGGGACAGAACATGCCAGAGGCTGAAAAAGAAGTGTCATAATAGGAGAGTGGGGTTCTTCATTTACAAAGAAATAAACCTGCCTTCTGAAGCATGACCCAGTGCATATTGTGGACTTTTTCTAAGCACCAGCAGCAATATCTCTTCCTGTAGGACAGTGGGTGGAAGATATGGTCCTGGTAGAGAAAAGAAGGCAAAATATTTCACTCATGGAAAATAGACTGGAGTGAGTCTTTCTCAATTATTTGAAGAAGACTGTGCAGACTCAGTTGGTTGAAATCAGCTGTTTTCCTGCTCACAACTTAATTGTCACAAGAATCAATATGGCCCATCCAGTCCACAACTAGAAAAGGACAAATTCATCTGGGTTGACTTGCGAGGAAGTTGTTCCCAGTTTTGGCAATACCAGCTCTGTGTGGAAACAGATGGAACAGATTTTGTTTTCTTTTTTAAAATTGAGTGTGTGTGTGTGTGTGTGTGTGTGTGTGTGTGTGTTTGTAACATGCATGCCTGGGCACATGTGTGTACATGTTTGTTCTAATGCATGTGTAGAGATTAGAAAATGACTTTGTGGAGTCAATTTCCTCCTTTCACCTTTTTGAGAACGGGTCTCTTGTGTTCCTTACATGCTGTGTACTTCAAGGTACGTGGCCTGTGAACTTCCAGGTGACTCTCCTATCTCTTCCATCTCACTGTAGGAGTGCTGGGATGACAGATGTGAGACACTGCATCTGTCTTTTTGCAAACATTGGTTTTAGCAATATGTTCTCATTGCCAGGCTTGTGCAGACAGTGCTTTTAGCTGCAGAGTCACCTCACTGTCCTTGTCAGTTCTTCTTAGCCTCTCTCCAGGTCTAACCTCTTATAACTCTCCAAACTTTTAGGTGGCCTAGATATATAGGTATATAAAATAGTTGTCAAACATTCACTGATATAAATCATAAACAAATTTTATTAAAGGTAAAAATAAATTTGCATATTAATTAGATGGATATGCTTGTTTGTCAACTCAGTACAACCTAAAGATATAGTAATTTGATACATGCAAACGAATGATTATTGGAAAATATTAAATATATTTTTACCCATATTGCAGTCTTTGTATGTACAATAAAAAGGCTGCAGTTTATAACAAACAATAACCTCAAGTCTGAGCTAAAGTATTACAGGCAACACTCACTGGTAATTGGCACTGGGTTGCTTGATGACAAGTCCAGTGTGAAGAATGTGTACTATACATACAAATGCTAGCTATTGTATTTTGGTTTCTATTACTGTGGCAAAACACCATAACTGTAATCAACATGGGAGGAAAGTTTTGTTTCATCTTACAGTTGCACATCACAATCCATCACTGAAGGAAGTCAGGGAAATAATTCAAACAGGGCAGAAACTTGGAGGTAGGACATAATTGTAGAGGTTATAGAAGAGTGCTGCTTACTGGCTTCCTGCTCATGGCTTGTTCACCCTGCTTTCTTATGCACCAAGGATCACTGACCCAGCAGTGTCACCACTCAGAATGAGATGGGCCCTCTCACGTCAATCATCAATCAAGAAAATGCACCAGAAGCTTGCCCACAGGCCAATAGGGTAGGAATATTTTCTCAATTGAGGTTCTCTCTTCCAAAATGACTCTAGTGTGTGCCAAGTTGACATAAAATTAGCCAGCACTCAGGGCTGCACTGAAGTTTGACACAGGAGAAGCAAGGACTGCAAGTAACACTCTGATTCACCATGCGTCAGGCTCTAAATTAAGTCTTGGTTGTACATTCAGAAATATTTTCTTGAAGCCAACTATTTTTAGAACCCTCACATTCAGTAGTATGACAAAACATGGATTTGGAACTCATTTTTAAAAGGCTCTTTGACACAGAGTAAAAAGCACCATACGTTAAGCCTAGACTTATCTCCTAGCAATGTCATTCTTTGGTTTCAAGAAAGTTTTCCTGCACCTGGTCTTAGATGCAGAGTGAATGTAATTTCATGAGCAGCTATCTAGGACAAATTATCTAGAATTTAATAACAATTTATCTAGACGAATTTAATCTAGATAACAAATTGTCTAGAACTTAATAACTATTTCTCAGGCATTCTCCTGCATTAGAGCTCTATATCTTGATAAATATACTTAGAAAATTATCATTTATCCCTAAAGGGGTGAGTATCTGGAATCTTTGAGTCCTGCTTTTTCCCCACTGTACTGTGAATGGTGTTGCAAAATTTCAATAGCTTGCTCAGTACAAGTTTTATAAAATGACTCTATGAATTTCTCAAAGGAGCTAAAGTTCACCCCCATTCCACTCATGTATTTCCTTTTGGATTTTCTCAAATATAAATACTAAAGTCTCTAGCATTAGAAATCTCGAACTTCTTTACTTAACAGAATCTTAGCGTTACTTACTTCCTGCCCTTCAAATAACGCAATGCTTTCCATTTTGCTTTTGTTTGTATGTTTATTGATTTTCAACCCAAGAACTCCCTATGTGACATATGCTCGCAGGAGCTACAGACCATCAGGCTTACAACTCTTTTCTTCACCTTCTCTATTAAGTCCCATTCTTCTAAGAATAGAGAAAATAAGCAACTAAAACTACTTAATAACAATGTGGTGATTTAATTTAAATGATGACTATTTCCTTATGTTGGAATATCATTCTTTGTATAATTTTAGCATCATTTTAGATATTTTTTATGCAAACAGGGTTACATTGTAGCTTGATATAAATTCAGCTGTAGTTTAACTGTGTGGAAGCCAGTGGATCTATCAGTCACAGAACATTCAATCAATGCAGTATTCTCTGAATAAGCAGTCAGGCACAATTATGACCTGGAAAATAAGTGAGGAGATTGTTGTGGCTCACCTCATACACAATACCACTGATAATAAATTCCTCTTCATAATTCTAGTCATGTTTCACTATCCTTGGACAATTTATGGATGATGCTGGAAATGTTTAGGAATTTATGAATGAAATTGTCCAATGGTGAAGAATGTAAATGTCATAAACCGGGTGCATACTTATTGTACATCATGACTTTGAAAATAGGCATCCCTTATGTGTGAATTATAAAGGTCTAAATTTATAAAATAAGCATGAGCCTGTGCATTTGTATTTCTAAAATTAAATTACGTAATTTACCATGCTACTTCTTTAGTAGAGACATGGAGATAGGGAATAGTAGGAGATCACTTGTGAAAACTGACATTTCTGAGCTAGATAAGATATTGGAATCTGGTGAGTGCAACAAGTAATCTAACAAATGTAGAGGCTCAATTCCATGGAAGTTCCATTAATTTTCTTAATTCTAGCATCTCTTCCTCCACATCTCATTTCTTTAGTAATATCCAAGAAGTTTTCCTATGCATTTGTGATTGGAATTCCATGGAATCTTCAAAGAGGGGAGATAAGCGTATCTGGGAGGAGTGGAGGGAGGGGAGCTGGGGAATGGGGATGTATTGTATGAATTAGATGAGAGAAGAAAACTTAAAAAAAAAATCAAATTGCTCATTGTCATGGTTCCTATCTCCAGGTTCATGAGTTCAACAGTGAGTGAGCTGAGTAGAATCCAGGGAAAATCAGGACAGCTCACCTCTTCTTAACTTCTGTCTTTGCTGGGAATTAGGTCTGTCTTTTTGGTACTTAAGCACAATTACACTATCTGGATTACTCTAACTATGGTTTCCATTTCTAGGATAAAGTAGCTTAAATAAGTCCTTAAAATGTCTTCATTCCATTAAAATCCTTCCCTAGTCCATTTTATTATTGCTTTTCAGATAATATCTCTGAGTTTTAGGGACAGTGGATACTGATATTTACTGAATCTGCATTTTAAAGAAGGACTCAGATGATGTATCACTTATGCAAACACATGCCACTAATGCTGTCTGTAATACAGCAGGGATCCCAGGATAGCATATTTTCATTTCTGCCACTATGCATATTTCCCTTGGGAACAGCCAGGGAGCTATGCTGTGTATGAGAGACCTGGATTCTATTTCAGGTGCATAAAAATAAGAAGTATTCTCCTGGGAATTGTTGATATCATTACTGAGCTAGATTCAAGAAGGGAAATGGCATTTGATATCCATCCTTTAGTGACATTTGGGGATTTATTTTTTTAGGGACAAATAACCTAGCTATGAGAAGTGATTATATCTAGATTCAAACACCACTAAAAGAAAATTTATCCAGAAGATTACATACCAAAGCCCTTTCCTGGGCCATTCCTTTTCTAGAATAAATATTTTGACAAAGTGCAGAGGTTATGAATAACAGTGCCTCTTTCACCTACCACATATGCTCCTTTATACCTTTATACCTTCACCCATACACTAACCACATGCCTGATAGATTATCTTTCATAGTCATTTCACTCATACGGTGAATTTTTGAGATAAAGTAGAAAGTTAAAGTGGAACTGGTGCTGGATATAGTATCGTCCACTTTCTCTATTGGGTCAAAATGTTTTAGCTGCTCATTTTTCATTACAACGAGTTGAAATAAATTAAACTTCCCAGGGGCAAAACTTCTCTGAGATCAACTTGGAATATATTGATTAGCTCTTTGAGGGCTGATGGATTTGAGGTTTTTGCTTTATAAACACATTTACAAATAAGCCTTGAGAAACACTTGCTTAAACACTCGATAGACTGACCGTGTTTATTCAGAGCTTTAGGGAAGGACCTACCTGCAATCCTTAATTTTAATATAGCAGTGCTTTCATCTCAGACCAATGGTGACAAGTGAAGTGTTGCTCCCTTTAGTGACTTCTACGTCTAGCTCAAGACCAGCTCACTCAATGACTTGTCAAGTAATACATCAAAGTCTCAAACAACTCAGCTAATCGTGGAATACTAGAGTAGTCAAGCTTGAAGGGGCTTAGGACATCATCTTCTATAGCCCATAAGCCACTCCCTCCAATGATTTAATATATCCAATTTACAACATAAATATCTCTGGAGTCAAGTGGAGAGTTAGGAAGGATCTTAGCAAATATCTATTTTAGGTCTTGAAAATTCAAACAAATAGCTATCAAATACATAAATTAAGCAAGTGTCTTGGATGTGGCAGAAAGTGTGGAGACTATGGGACGGAGCCTAAGGTAGCAGCAGAGCCTAAATGAAGCATCAGAGCTTTCATTCCCCAGGGTAACTTCATGAAACATGTGAATCCAGTCCTGCCATATCGACTGATTATATTTTTCAGAATAGAACCCATAAATGCAGATGAGGTCATTTGCATCGATTTTTTTAACACAGCAAACAAACAAACAAAAAACAATGAAAGCCAAGCTTGTTTGAAAGAAACATGATTGCAAGAGAATTTTTCTTAAAGTCACAAGCTGTACTATTGACTAATTTACTCATGATCTCATATCATGAGAAAAATGATATTCATAAAACATTTAGAAATTATAACCTATTGATATACTATGGAGACTCAAGAAAATGAACAGAATGAATGGCTCAACACGACTATAATGTGAACTTCCTATATTACCTTACCAAAGAGAATATTTGGGAACTGTAACTTTGGGATACACTATTTATGCTGAGATTAACTTGTCAAACTTCAAGAAGAGGCTATAATACAATTTCACACTTAATGCTAAACCACTTATTGGCTTTTATGACATCATATGAAGAGTGATGAGCTCAGGGTCTACATTGGTCTGAAACTATTTCTAATATGTGATTTTCCAGGAAACTTGGTCTAATGATTGACAATTTTTTTCTAGGTCTTACAGGAAGCCATGGTATTTATAATTTTTTCCAAAGGCTAGAGGTTCTCAGATTTTTAAGGAAGATATTTCAAGTTAGTAGTATTTAGGAAAGCATGATAATTGTAATTGTGATATGTTTCACTGCAATTAACCAAACAAATCAAACAAATTATATACTTAAATACATGGGATGTTTTTCTAGTCTATCAGTCACTGAACAAAATATTTATGAAGGCAACATTGGGCTGACATCTCTATAGGATCAGTGTTGGGGGTCCTTGTAATGAATTTAATTCTTTCATTGTCCATAGTGGGCATTTCATAGCCTCAGGCATTACAGAAATATTCAAATGTTGAAGGATCGTACTCTGGTATTTTTCTTCCTCTTTGTATCAGGATAACCAATTATTTCAAAGACATTCAATACAGAAGTCTACTTCCATCTTCTTGCCTTTAACTAGCTTTGTCTAGTTGCAAAGGAAGGTTATGGAAGTGTGTGTGCCTCTACTGAAGGTTGAGACATGATATTTGAGAGTGGATGGGAGGTGAATCACACTGTAATATCTTCTACAGGAAAGAAGTCAAACAAATTAGAAATGTTTATGACCAGGTTTGAAATATAAACAGTTTGGAAGTTCTCTTGAATTTTAAACAGACTGCTCCATCCTACAAGAAATTTGGTGAAAAAGATTGGGTATACAGCTTCCCAAACTTCAGACTCTATTTCATTATGCTATTCAACTTCTTGCTAGATCATCTTTGGCTCAGCCCCCACCTGAACAACTTCCACCCTTCATTGAAAAGTATCTGTTCTAATGGCTTCAAGATGGTTATTGGATTCACAGGAGAGTTATGAAGCACAACAGGAACACTGAGGGAAAGGAGAAGGGATTCTTCTCAGATTCTATTAGAATAGAAAACATGCTGGGTATCAAAAGAAAATTTATGTAATATATTCCAGCATTGTTCGAGGCAGAGCATCATGTTTTATGCAACTGGAAGCAGTCGGGGCATACAGTGTGGGAACTCTGCTACATTCACTGAAGCAAACAATAAAACAGCCAACAGGCAACAGGCAGAAAATAAACCCTGATTTTCATATGAAGTGTTCACAGTCTCCATTCTATACCAAGATTTCTTAGTGGATCTCAGTAAGAGGGTCTTTCAAAGCCTACAGGAAATTCTTCCCATTGTTTACTTAGACAGATTCTGGGAAAGTAACTAGCCTCTTTAAGACTGAGTGCTATATGGTTTTAAGGAACAGTAAAGCCCTGAATAAATACACCAGGAGAAAGGCGGGAGATAAACACAGTGTTGTGACATTAATCTCCTTAAGACGAATTATAGAGTATTCACAAGAAATGAAATGAGAAAGAAGCCCCAACAGACAAGGATTTCCAACTGAAACTATATGGGATAGACCTGCAGAAAGTGAAAGCGGGCAGAGAAATGGACTTCTTAGAAGGATCAAGGAAGTTGTAGTAAAGTCTAAACACCTGTAGCTAACACAGGGCGCTCTAGTCTTGTAAACAGTTAGTTAAAACCAAAGTCTTCTACAGATCTTTTCCAGAAGGTAATGCAAAAGTTGCTGGACCAGCACAAGGTTTAAGAATTTTCGTCTTCACCTGTTTCTGTGCTGTTTTCCTGCATGTAAATATAGATTTTCCTGAGCTTCTCAAGTTAAATGTTCCTGTATTCCATACCTGATTCTAAGAGGATTATTTATTGAGAAAAACACAAACATATATTAAAATAAAGTTAAATATACATGTGAAATATATAACTCATGCCATATTAAATTTTTGCAAAGGCGGTGACAGCTAGTTCTTTGTGATGGTGTTGCACCAAATTTTGGATTGGTTAATATATGCATTATGTTCCTCAACTAGAAATCAAGAATGTTTTGGTCCTGTCTAAGTTTTACAAAGATATTTATTTATTCACCACTGAAATGCAATGGAAGCTAGTAAGAATATATAATGCGATATAAAAAATACCATATAATAATTTAAAATTAGAATATGCTAAGCCATACAAAAGTATAATCATATATACTACATTCATCCAATCCTATCTGCAACAGGAATGGGATAAGAAAATACGTGTATGTGTTTTTTGAGTGAAGCTTTCTGCATCACTCCACTTTATTGAGTTCAATTCATAGTTCATTTAGTCCTCAAAACAACATTGTAAAATGGATAATGTCATTCACATACAGTAGATGACAATGACGAGGCATGAAAATTGTCTTGCTCAAGTTGTTTAGATTGTATGTTCTGGAATTGGATTTGAAAGTATTGCTAGCTATAGACATTAGGTTATGATTGTTGATATTTGCATCACCATATACCAAAAGACAAATCCAATATCTTTAAAGTATTAAATTTTATTTTGAACAAAAAATATACCTTATGTAAGTCTTAATTGCTTCTGACCTATCTGTCAATGGGTAAAAATGGGCAAAAACAAAGGGAACTTAAAATTGTAAAGTGACTTTGAAGTCATGTTAATTGTAGTGGATTAAGAAACTTTTAATTTTGTAAAACATTTTAATTATGCGTATATATGTGTATTCAAATATGGCTTTGTGTATGAAAGTGCAGTAGCCACAGAAGCTAGAATGTGGTGTCCAAAGCCTTCAAGCTAGAAGTAAAAGTATCTGGTAGACACCCTGTGCGGGTGCTGGGAACCAAACTTGGGACTTCTAAAGAACAGTTCACATTCTTTAATGCTGAGCCATCTCTGTAGTCACACTAGTAGCTACTTGAAAGTTACACCTGGTGTATACACTGTATTAAAGTTCTCTGGCACAGCTCATGGTTCGCTCACTAGATGGGTAGCTACTTATCTCTGGTGTGCATGAGAAAACTGAGAAACAGAGAGTAAATAACCAAGACAGAGTCATATGCTTTCATCAGTGGTTAGCTAGTAATTCTCTACCTGGTTTAAAAAAATGTTAAGTCTAACCACAAACTATAGGCTAGGCATTGTACTGAGTATTTTACATGCTTCAGTAGGTATACCACTGTGAAATCCTACCTGATATAAAAATAAGAACTCTATTTGATAGATAAGAATCTTCATACAACAGTAGGAAACCAAAAACACTAACTTTACAGAAAGGCTAACAGAAAAATGCAGATTTCATGCTAAACTTTGTAACTATGTTCTCTAATTTCTAATGGGGGAATATTTCTGAAATTTTCAGTCAGATATTAAGAAAGAAAACGTTTTTGGGTTACTTGGTTATTATTCTAAAAACACATTTTTTTGTCTTTATGCTATGATCCTTCACGTTTTTACAAAGCAAAGGTTCTAATGTTACTTATATGACACAAAAAGAAAAATAATGACCAAGAGCTTATAGTGAAAGGTTATACTCTGTTTGGGTTGCATGCAGTTTTCTTTCTTGGTTTCTTAGAAACAGCATACACTTCCATTTGGGGCTTGTTCTGAGCAGGTCTACTCTTGCCATTACTATAGCTCAGTCAGAATGTTAAAGAAACATTTTTACTAGCTAAAACAAAGAGTTATATATTAAATGAGAATACAGAAAGGCTCCCAGGTAGGCCTAAGGGCTGTACCAGATTTTTCTAAATCAGAGAACTCTAAGTCAGAGAACTCTTCATCAGGAGTAGGCAGAAGCTAGGGAGTCACTAAAAACCAGATATTTTCCTTGCTATCTGGCTCATTGATTTTGTATAATGCTAAATACAAAATCTCACTGATGAAGGGCTCCTTCTATCAAGATAATATCAAGTTCTCACCGAATCATTTCACAGTGAATATTAAGAAGGGACACTATTGAATTAGCCAAATGTCCAGTGATCGTCTCAAAGGTATTCAAGTTTGTTTCATAGACTGCCATTAAGGAAGTTCTTAGGAGGAAACTGCTAAGCTGAAACTCATGAAGTGGAAACTACTACATGCTGGAAACCTTCCAAAATTGTAAAGGTAGGCTATTTAATTAGCAAGAGTATAAGTTTTGCTTGCCTGTGTTTTGTAAATTTCAATTGGTTTAACTGTCAGGCCATTACAGGGGGAAGGAAACCATTCTCCAAAGGGTGGATTACACTTTTAGAATCTAGCAGTGAAGATGTGTGAAAAGGTGGTGTCTGGCACCTGGGCAGAGGAAACGTTCTCCTGTTGTGCTAATGATCAGAAAAAGGAAGGAACATCTGCTAGAGAGAAGCATCTACACAGATGTATCAGACTTTCCTGGGGTGAGGAAACAGATATTTCTCTATTAGAACAACACAACCCACTACCATCTGTTGTAAAAATAAAGAGAGAGAGAGAAGAAAGGAAAAGGAAAAGGCTAGTTTCCTTCTTGATAGGCTCAGTATACTAAATCATTTTTATTTTCTCTATTTTTTTCTTTCAAATACTACTGTAGTTTTACAGTTGTTTACATCCTTCTTACCTTTTATTCATGCTGGAAGTAATCTTAGAAATTTCCACATCTCACACTTATTAGTTTATCAGCGTCATTACCTATCAATCCCAGGATAGCCCAGTGATTTTTTTTGACCTGAGATGAAGGAGATCTTGCTACTGATTAAAGGCAATAACCTGGGGAGTGGGGAAGGACATTGAATTCCTTCAAGAGCAAGAAAAAAGAAAGAAAGAGTTTCATGTTGGAGAGGAGCCCAAGAAAACTGATATGATCTGAGCTCTGTAGAATGCGTAGCAGCATCCTCAGTTCTATAGTTCGGGCTACACCTGATCAAGCATGTCGGCTCACTAGCATCTATGTACTCTCTCAACCCCAAAGCAAGGTTGATGTCAACCCAGATGTTCAGTGTCACGGTTTCCAATACGTGAGAATCAGTGATGCATAATTAATTCTGACTTTAAACAGCAGCACAAGTCACACTTCTATCCTGATCCACAAACACATGGTTGGCATATGCAGAAGAGGCAGAGAAAGGCTGGCCAGGTGAGTTTCCTATGAGTTGCGAGGTGGCTGGCTTAATTTTGCATCTCTGACTTTGAAATAGTATTTTCTCAAAGAGCAACCATAAAAATGGGAATGTTTCATGCAAGGGTTGTGGTTAAAAACTCAGATATGAATTCTGGACTCACTTTTTTTTCTTATGTCATTATTGTGTGCAATACAGGTATTATTGCTTTTATTATTGTCATGACCATTCACATTGTTATTTTAGTGTTGTTTTGAGAAAGTGCCAAAATAACAAAATATAACACATATAGTTTGAGGAAAGAATGTAATACTTATGAAAAGAGAATCTTGATTGGTAAATACATTGATTGATCCAATAGTGACAACTGAACACAGGATCTTAAACCTGGTTACCTCTGAGCTATAGCTACAGCCTGACATAGGAATATTCTTTTTAGAAACTCAGTCTTCTGGTATACAATGATTGTCATACTTATATTTGTGGAATGTGGTCAAAATCTTCAAATTCTGAGTCTCATTATTTGAAACTGATGACTCCTGTCTCATGTTCAGTGATTTGACATGATAACTTATGTAAATATTTCTATGAAAGTCAAAATGATATGGTCATAGTTTGAAGAAATTCTAGAAAAATAGAATCTGTTTACATACAGTCATCGTGTTTGAGATCTGGTTGCTAATCAGTAAAATTTCAGAATTTCACAAATATATACTTCATAATTCTCTCTCAGTGCTCCCTTTATTCATTCTTAAGAAACTGACAGTAAATAGGAAAGAGAACAGCTCATGTTCTGTAAAACTGTTTTGATTTGTTTCCCCATTGGTCCAGCTAATTGTTTTAGGTTGAGCCACCCTCTTTCATATATTTTGAAGCTATGTTCAACATGGAGACTAAACTTCCCTGTGGCCCCATACAAATTTGGATTTGACATTCTCAAGTTGGGCTCCAGGAAGTTCTAAAATGTCAGAAACTTTTCAACCTGGAGCTTCTCCAGTGTATTGGAAACTGCAGGACACAGAATAAAGAACATTTTTCTTTTCTCTTTGTGGAATGGGGCAGATATCATTTATTACTACTTTAAATACATTACTTGTTTATATTGTATTAACATCCCCTGGACTTAATTCTTCATTTTGGTTTGACAGTGTCATATATGTATATAATGAATTTTAGAAAGCTTTATTTTCCATTCCCCAGTCTCACACCTTCCTTCTGCTGAAGCTTCTCTTCCTAACATTCCACCTCCTCCTTTTGTGTCTTCTTTATGTGTATGTCCAAGTTACCATTATTTTGTTCTATTTCTACCAACTGCACAGGCCTTGCAATTTATAAACAGTATTTAAGAGAAATTATGGATAGGGTAAGATAGGTCAAAGTAAATTTCTAATATTTCACTAATAGATAGTGGAATAAAATCGGAAATTGGTAGCAAGTAGAAAGGCAAAGTTTTCAAATATGTGGAAACTAAACAATGTACTCTAGAAGAAAAATTCTGTGTTGAAAGAATAGAAGAAGGAAATGCAAACTTCATAGATTCAAATGAAAATGCAAGCATGACTTATCAGAACCACAGAAATACAACAAAAGCATCTATATGAGGAAAAATTTATAGTTTCGAATACTTTTGTTGAATAATCAGAGAATCATAATAAAGAAGCAAAAATGAACCCAAAAGTGGTCCATGGTAAAATTATAATAACCAAGACAGAAATTAATGAAATAGACACCAAAAGAACAATGCATAATGTTGATGAAACAAGGAAGTGGTTCTTCCCCCTAAAAAATCAATATACTCACAACCAAACTTTAAAAAAAGAAAAAAGACCAAGTTGACAGCTAGAGACCAATTCACACACTTACTTTTTAAAATTCTGGACAACTTAGAATAAATAAATTATTAGCTTTATGTGAGCTATTAAAATTAAATCAATAAGATAAAGAACAAGTCATGAGTTTGAAGAAGGAGTAATGACTTGACCAACAAAAATCCCAGAACTGGATAGCCTTACTCCTGAGTTCCCCAAACATCCAAGGAATAAACACAACACTGCTTCTTACATTGTACCTTACAAGAAATAGAAAGGCAAAAATCTATATATAGATTCAATTCAATGCTTTTCAAAATTTCAGGCATTTCCTTCATAAAACTAAAAATATATATAATCTTAAAATTCATAAGAAATCACAAGAGACTCTGAATTGACAAAGCAGTAATAAACTGCAAAAGCAATGTTAGATGTATTATAATATCTGATGTCAAATGATACTGGTAAATATGCCATTATGTCAAACAATACTTGTAAATATACAAATGTTTGGCATTGGTACTAATGATATAGTTTAGAGATACAGATATATCTATGAGGCTACAGCCAACCAATATTTAACAGAAATATAAAGACATACATTTCTGTTCAATAAGTAATATTGAAAAACCACAAAATCTACATGTAGAATGATGAAATTAGATCATTGTTCTTCACCTGGCACAAAAATCAATTATAAATGAATCAAGAACCTTAATAGGAGACCCCAAACTATGAAAGTGTGAGACAAAAAGCATAAAGAGACACTTCAAGGTATTGGAATGGACAAGACGTCTGAAAATATGTCCTGTAGCTAAGGGAGTAATATCAGACTCACAAATCAGATTGTATGAAATTAAAAGGTTTCTATACTGCATGAATTCTACAATCAATATGTAAATAAGTACAAATACCAAGGTATATACCATGAAGGAATGCCTGCCAATTATATAACTGCCAGAAGATTAATATGGAGAATATACAAAGAATTCCAAAAATTAAATTTAAAAAAACCAAATTATCAAAACAATTAATGAGACAGTTAATTGAACAGAATGTACATAAATAAATATAAGTGGTCATTATAAATCTGAAAATATGTTCAACAAACTTATTCATCAGGGAGATGCAAATTCAACCTGCCTTCCAATTTCATCCTATCTCATTCAGAATGGACATCATAAAGAAAAGGAATAAAAACTGGTAAGTATTGGTGAAGGCATGAGAAAAGAAACACTTATACATTTCTGGTAGAAAATAAACAGCTTCAGCCAAAAAAAAAAAAAAAAAAGTAAATGTGGAGTTTCCTCAAAACAATTAGATGACCCATTCCCTGATGAGTACTTGACAGGAATTTAACTTGGTAAGCTACAGGAAAAGACACACTCTCGTGTTTATTGTTATACCATTTATACATAAGATATCTAACAGTAGGAGAATGGAAAGAATACATGTCACATGTATGCAGTACATGACATAATTTTATTCCACAAAAACAAAGAATGTAATTGTCATTTTCTGGGGAACGAATGGAACTAGCGGTCATCAATGTCAACCAAAATAACCCAGGCTCAGAAAGACAAATATCTCTGGCTTTTCATAGCACGAAGAGCCTAAATTGCCAAGATAAAGAAGACCATTAATATGTGATGAGGATCAATAAAATGGGAAGATGGAAAAGTAAATATGAGCAAGAAAAGATAATATATACAGTGTGTGTCAGAACACATCCTTAGAGTTGGCTGCATTCAACTTTACCTGCTGAGCCATCTCCCAGGCCCTTAAAATTTTGTTTAGAAAGTAAAAGTGACAGAAATATTTAGATACAGATGATAAATAGGGTTTTCACTTTGGGAGTGTAATTAATTCATAATTCACATAAAAGTTCAGAGTCCTGGCCATACTTATGTACTTCTTAGATTATTAACACAGCTTAACTCATCGATTAGAACTTGTTGTAGTCATTCTCTCTAGTTTTCTTCTTAAATTAGTTTTCTTTTTAGGTGTGATGATCAATGGCTTTAATTCTAAAAGTTGGGAGTTGGAGAAAGGTAGATCCTTATGATTTCCAGGCCATCTTGGTCTACATAGCAAATTCAAGTCAGGGGAAGGGATATATAGCAAAACTCTCTCTCTCTCTGTCTCTCTCTCTCCCTTTCTCTGAGTCTGTCTGTCTCTCTCAACACACACAAAATTTGTGTTTTATTTTATAATACAAGCATAAAAAATTGCAAACTTACTTAAGTACAGTGTTCACTATAACTGTTTATATATATATATATATTTCAATACCTGCTATAACAGGAAATGGATGAATCTTGGACCTTTGTTACTGAATAATTGTAATAATTCTTTATACATGCAAAAGGCTGTAGACGGAACTTAGACTTGTGCATCCTGTAAAGTTTTGTAAGAAAGGTTTATTAGTTACGGGGCAGAGTGAGGGATGTTGAATTAGGTAGAACTGCACCCTGTAAGCAGAGAGAAATGGGGAAGAGAGAAAGAGAGAGAGAGAATAAGAGAGAGAGAGACAGGACAGCTGGGTGAGAGATAAAGGAGAGAAGAGGAAGGAGGGAGAGAGAGAAGGAGACAGCATGGTGGGAGAGAGGCATGGGACAGAGAGTGGAGTACAGAGAGAAAGAGACAAATAGAAGGAAAAGGCAAAGAGAGAGACATAGGAAGAGGGAAAGAGAGCAGAGAGACAGAGGAAATGGGCCAGAAAGACAGAGGAGGAGAGAAAGACAAAGGAGGGAGAGCCCAAAGTCCACCAGGTTTATTTGGGACTGATGTTTGCAGTCCTGCTGATGATGCAGGACACTGCTCAGGAGGCAGTCAGTACCTGGAGACAGAGGTTGGGAGTGTCAGGAGAGTGGGGTCTGGGCAAGCTCCAGGGAGGGAGCTCTGGTCAGTTCACAACAATAATAGTGACGTGTCTTGATATACTGAAAAACAGCATTCAATCTGTGTGTGACAAAACAAGTCCACAAGATGCAACTGGTATGTGGATTCTTGACTGCCTTGTTTAAGTTCTAGTTTACATATCTAAATTGTTACATATGTGGAATTTGGAGTGATTTTCCTGCCTTCTTCACTGTCTTTCCACCAATTCTCTTAAATGCATTCTCTTAGTTTTAACTATAAAGGGAGCTGTGATTCTTAATTATCGATCCACACTACACAGTCCCTATGCCTTCAGCATCTCTGACTTCTAAGTCAGGATTTTTCAGCATAATAGCAGCATCTTAGAGTGGGTCATTTTCTGTTTTTGGAGTTGACCTGAATTCTGTAGGATGGGTAGCAGCATCCTCATTCTTGCTTCACTTTGTGTAAACATTTTCCAAGCATGTCTGCTCCCCAGCATCTACGAACTCTGAACCTAAAGCATGGGTGGTGTCAACCCAGATGCCCTGTATCATAGTTGTCTCGATGTAAGAATTAGTGATGCATAGATAATTTCAGCTTTAAATAGCAGCATAAATCTTGCTGCTAATCTCCAAACACATGCTTTATAGATGCAGATGGGGCAGAGAAATACTGGCCAGGTAAATTTCCTCTGAGCTGCAAAGCTTAATTCTCTGCCTCTGTCTTTGAGATGGTGTTTTAATTGGGAAGAAGTGAATGTTTGAAGTCATGGAGTAGGATCCAGAGATTGGGGATGTTTTTAGTACTATACACAATGTTCTGTTTGTCTAAAATGCCAGTATAGCAAGTTAAAAATAATCTAAATACCAGGATTATCCTTTCTCCTACCCCCATCTTGACACTCTGTTTGATGCATCTCTTAAAAGGCTCAACAATATCTTCAGGCTAGCAAGCAGTAGGAAATGGGAAAATAACCAAGAGACAGAGTCTTTTATTTTACTTTATCTTTATTTATTTATTTATTTATTTATTTATTTATTTATTTATTTATTTATTTATTTTTGACCCCAGCTGCCTCTATGTGAATGTGAATACCTACCCAGAACAAAAGGCATAGCATTAAGAGAAAAAAAGAAATTTCCATTTTGAGAAATTATGACAATATAAAAGAGCCTGAATGACCATAGAAACAGTCTAGTTGCATCAGAGTAAATGGTTGTTTTTTCCAAAGGAATCCTTGAGTATATTTTGTTTCTTTGAAATTGGGTAGAGATGGGTCATGTGTGTCATATAACTGAGGAATACGGGATTTTCCATCACTGCCATTCTGATAGATGACATCTGGGATGTATGTGTATCTCTCTGTGTGTGTGTGTGTGTGGTTGTGCACATGCAGTGTTATAGCATATTTATTTTATATGAATATATATCTCCATCCACATCTGCTTATTCTTAACTTTCTTATGTTTTCCAGGATAGAATGGCAAACATTGGGAGAATGCAGAATATGTTTGAGAGAGAAGATATTTTGTTTAAGACATATACTTATAGAAGGGAAGTGGTGAAAGTGGCTAGGAACATCTGAAAATATCCCTCCTCATGAACGGTGCTTTCAGTTCAGGCCTTGACTGCTATACACTGTGAATCTGGAGTCTATTTTGATGCCCTAAGTGTATCAACTCTCTTTGATTACTTGAAAGGACTGCTAGCTTAGGTTAACACTATCCCATTTCCTCATTCAGAATTATTTCTCTAATGGGGCAAGAAAGGTCTTTTAAAACTGTAACTTGACCAAATCCCTGAGACTCTTCATAGACTATCTCTTGTCTAAAGGATACAGTTCATGATTCTTCATCTATCTCACAGTAGGGTCTCTGCTAATCTCTTCAGATTTAGCAGCTCCTCTGATCCTCTTACTTTCTCAACTCCATCAGGACCAGAAACACCAGACTCCCTTCCTTTTCTTAAACTTGTCATTTTCTTTCACCTTTACACTGTGTTCTTTTCTCCTGGACTAAAATGATCAGTTCATGTCTCACTCATCTTTTTTGTTCCTTTTTATTCATTTTTATGGTCACACTGAGATGCCTCACACTCCAGTCCTAGTCTGTTTCAAACAACTTGCAGCCCATGCATCAAACACCATGTTAAATGAAGGTTTCTAGTGCTTTCATAGTATCCATGTGGGAGGCCCTGGTGCCTATAGGATATACTGGTGCCTGTGGACTATCTAGATACCTGCAGGAGGTCCTGATACCTGCAAGATGTTCAGGGGCCTCCAGGATTTATGAGAACCTGCATGTCCTAGTACTTGCAGGTTATCATGGTGCCAACTCAGTGTCCCAGTGCCAGTTGCTTAGGTTGAACTTCATCATATTTGGTCTTGGGTTGATAGGGGCCTGGTGAATGTGCATCATCAGAGCAGACTTCTGCCTCCAGGATCCGTGGTGACACTCATGATCTGTTCTCCTGCCATACTAGCTGGACTTAATTGTCTTTCATTGGTTTTTGTTTTTGTTTTTGTTTTTGAGGGCACAGAGGTGGATAGGGCAAACAGTAAGGAATGGGAGGAGGTTGTTATCGAGATACATTGTATGAAACTCAAATTACTAATAAAAGTATTATAAAAATAAACAATAAATCCCACTTCACAAGATGGAAAAAGTAAAGATTAAAGCTGTGAGAGGCATTGCATTTATACAATCCAGGAGGATATTTCTGCGAAATGACAGGGCATTTGACCTGTACCCAAAATATGGACAGTCCTGGTAATGTAACAAATGGAAACAAAAGTAATTCAGAAACAAGTGGGAGTGCAAGCAAAGACCTTCACCCAGAAGAGACTCACTGTCAGAAGCAAAAAGTAGAGAAATGGCTGGAAATAAAATTGGACCATTTGTAAGAAAGCGGAAGATTGTATGTATCTTTGGCTAACATGTCTGCCTTTCTTACAACATATAAATAAAATAATTTTAAATGAATCCAGTTGTTTAACTTTTCCTCTGCTTGTCCTTTTTCCTTGTTATTAAAACTCTGTTCTTATCAGAATTTCTTCATCAAATTTTTCCTCAGTTCTAGGGAAAACCTAAGCAATCCAAACACATAGCCTATGGAAGAAATATTGCTGAACCAAGTTTTCAGAGAGTATGAAACCTGACTTGGTGTTTGGCATCTGTCTAGGTTTTGGAATAAATTTCTCCACCATGACTATTTTCAGGTAACTGATAAGATATCTACTATTTGAAAGATTACCTGTAAACTGCGCTGGAAACTCATTATTACATTTCTGATCCTTTTAGAAGTACTTGTATACAAATGAAAATATTAGTTATGGTTTAAACTTCAAATGTTCATTCCCAACAGACTCAAGTTTTGAATACTTTTACCCAGTTGCTTCAGACTTCTGGGAGGATCTGGAAGTTTTAGAAAATCTGATCTAGATGGAAGAAATAAGTAACTTGAGGCAGGTGTTTAAAGATTATAGTTATGGATTCTTTCTCTTTCCCAGTTCAACACCATCTGCACAGATGTGCTGAAATCTCCTGTTGCCATGACTGAGCCTTTTTGCTATTCCTTCTTTAAGAAATGAACCTAACCCCACTAAACACTGAACTAAAAAACAAACAGACACAACAACAATAAAACATTTCTTTCTCATAAATAGCTTCTGTTTGATATGTTGGCCCTAGAAAAAAGAAAAGAAGAAGGAAAACTGGTGACATCTTTCAACTCATGGTTCAAAGGATGTCAGACATGATAAAACGGTGATGAAGCTTGTTCATAATACAAAACAGTTTTTAGGAAGTACATGGATGTTAAAAGGAAACAGTGCTTCCTGATAGATGAAAGCTTGTGTAATTACTTGGTATATGCAAGCATATATAATCAGTGATTTTGAAATGTGTAGTAAAGAAGATATGGTAAAGCAAGTGTTTTATAAAGTATCACATAACCTTTAATGACAGAGTTACTCTAGAACTCATTTCTTTGTTTTTTTTATTTATATTACTTTTACTAATTATTAATTACTTACCAAAATACTACAGTTGTGTCCATTGCACTTCGTTGAATATCATAACATAAAGCACACTAGGCAACAGACATAACAAATGAAGGACCATTGTGAACCTGTAATGATCGTGGCTGTTGCTCTTAACTAACAACCAGACTGGGTTTAGAATCATCAAGAAAATATACTGTAGGTTGGTCTGTGAGGGCAGTTCTAGAAGGCACTGAAAAGGAAATTCCCACCCTGAATGTCAGGAGAACCACCTACATGGGCTATGAACTTCTTAACTGAATAATGAGGCAAAAGAGAAAGTCAATTCAATGCCAGCATTAATCCCATATTGCTTTGTGACTATGGAAACAATGTGACCAGCCACTTCAAAGTCTTTCACCGTGCCTTCCAGGCTCGGTGATGAGGTGATGAGCAATATGTCTTCAAATGGTAAGCCAGCATAGACTGTCTATTTTTTTCTTCAGGTTTTTGTCCTGTATTTTGTCACATCAGTGAGAAAAATAGCTAAAACAATAATTATTTGGTGTTTTTTTACTAATTAGAGCTAAAATTCAAATGAAATATAGGAACATTTAAATGTTGGAGGAATTCATTATATTAATCAAAGTAGCTCAGAATGCTTCTTTTAATTGAACCATAACAGAATTAATTTCTATATGCAGCATTTACTTTTTTATTATTGGGTAATATACATAGAAAAAAATGCACACTTAATTAAAAGGCTCAATTGGTTTTCAGCCTGTATACATTGGCCATGTAACTACTGCTCAGAACAGGATACAGATCACTCCTGGCATTCCCCAGGCCTTCTTTATATGTGCCTCTTTTCATTACTCTGACTAGAAAGTGATTGTTTTACTGAACAGTAATTCTATGGATGGATTATCAGCTTTCGAATGGTTCACATATCTCATGACGTGTCATATCTTTCCTTCTACCTGGGAAATTTTCACTGGTTGTGACTTTACCTTGCAGAATGTAGCCATCATCTCCCAGTGGTGGAGATTATGTGAAAAATATTACAAATTATATAATTCTTCTTTGGGTTGGTGTTTACTCTATTTTATCTGGCTATGTAAATAATATTATTGCCCTAAAATTTCTTTCAATACTTCTTTCTTTGAGTTCATCCATATTTCCTTTTGACTTTTGGGAAAAGAACCTTTAAGCTCCATTGTAAGTGCATGCTAAGGTTTAGTATGTAACTGCCAAGGACTTTTCAAATATGATCCTATTACCTTAAAATGCCTGTGTTTCATCTGTCTGTCCCTTTCCCCTAACTACCAACTCCATACAAAGCACTCATATTTTTATTGTCTTTACAGTTTAGGGTTTTCTTTTCTTTTCTTTTCTTTTTTTTAGTCAGACTGTATAGCCTTTTATGAATAACTTGAGATTTTTTTTTTTAAATCATGCATTTACACTTTCTTCAAGTCTCTCTGTGGCTTAAGGACACACTCCTTTGCCTGTAAATAATAGTACAGTATTTCAGCCAAATCATCATTGGAGTGTTTCTCTGGATATACGAATCCCCACATTCCTGCTCTAGATCAAGAGATTCCATCAGTGTCTTTCTAAGTGTCTCTGCAGATTTCAGTGCTTGAATTTCCCAAGACTTCAAATTTTCCCCAGGTGCAATGTCATCTCATGACTTTACCTATCTGTGCTGAGTCTAGGTAGCCTGTGCTGTTTCCTTTGCTTTTGTATTTAGAGCTTCTTCTTCCCTATCTGATTTTATTTATTGTTTACCTTAACCTCTGTATTTACCTCTCCATTTCTTATCATTTTATCAGCGCTTACAGCATTTACTTTGAGAGGCAATTCCAGCAGATATGGCTTTGGGCTTTCTTTCTGTGTGAGAACTTGGCTCTTCTGTTTTAGGTACTTTGGCTGACCTAATATTCAATTTCTGTCCTGTTAAGCTTGCTAAAACCTTTGATCTTTAGCATTGGATTTATTTGATATCTTCATATTTTAATATGACACCTAAGCTGACATAAAAACATGATTTTTAGAATGTTGGTTCATAGCTTTCTGGGTACTTTTGCTTTTTTATTTTTGATTATTCACATTCTGCCTTCTTCACTGAGACTTGCTCTTTATCTAGTTTTTATTTGTTTTTTTCTCATTACTCTTTGTATACAGCCCATCATAAATCATTCATTTTTTAATTAAAAATTATCATCTAGCAATCAACTTAGTAAGGCAACAGTTGCTTTCCTCATTTTAAGTACTTATGTTAGAGTTTAAAGACATGGGACAATGTCTTTAAGATCACAGTATAAGCCTGTGTCAGGGCTAGAACAGAAAATGGTAGCAAGTTTGGGTTCACTTTGGTGTTCTCTATTCTGTGCTAGGAACATTTCAGTTCATCTAGTCAGCTAATTGTTGACCTGTGAAAAATAAATGTGTGAATGTGAATTAATACATTCACACAATGAAACTAAAATGAAATAAGAATAAACTGCATTCAGTGTCATCAACAGCCCATTTTGTAGAGTTCAAGTAGTATCATTTTCTTCTTTGTAACATTTTCATTTATAGGACCTCAATTTTCCCCTCATATGCCCTTCAAACACACATGTACACATATGTAATATTTGTAATATGTATACATATTTTATGTAAAGTTATTTTTATGTCATGCTTAAAAATCCAAAGAATTTAGGAAAAAAAAAAAAAAAAAAAAAAAAACAAAGAAACCTTATCTCTGAGTTACACAATCAAATGGGTAAGTTGACTTACTTATGTTTTCTCAATAACATACACCCCTGAGATTATAGTAAATGCTGTTCTGTTCCTCAGTATAGCTTTCTGATATCTATTGCTGATGTTAGAAATCCTAGAAACATCTTTGGGTTCTCTATCTCATACCACACCCAGGGCGTCTCTGAATCCCCTACCTGCAGCTTACATTTCTTCCCATCTACCCTCCACCTTTCCACTACCGCATTCGACTCTAATCCTTGCCATCTCTGCTTCCAGTACTTTTGTTACTTATCTTTCTGCTTCCATGTCTGCCCACTTTATTCTCTTACTAACCATCTCTTAAAACACAAAGTCCTCATACTGTTCAGCGGGGGGTGCATTTGTTAATGCAGAACAAATAATTTCCATCTCACAATTCAACAACCACATACTTATTGCATTCATTGTCAATACCTACATCCCAACACTGGAAATCAGTATAACAAGTACTTCCTTTCACAATACCCAGAAAAGACCTGGGTGAAAAAAGAAAAGAGATAAACTAAGTTTGGGTATATGCATATTTAAATGTATATTCTCTTCTAAAATACAACTTTCTAAAATGAAGAGACACGTTTCTCCCCCATTTGGTGCTACTCTGAGCTGAAGTGTTTCAGGCAACACCTGTTGGCATGAGTTGAATGTACATGGTGCATAATAGGTGTTCAGAATCAAGGCTGCAAGGCAGTTGAGAAATACGCCATGTATAAGTATCGCCCTAAACATCACAGATCTATTCCATTATGAATTTAATTACTGTTTAGCTCTTGGTTGTCATACATTCAGAACCCTTTTATTGTTGACAAGTTTTTATGATCATCACATTCAGTTTCATGACCCTGTATGGGGCCATGAGTCCTAGTTTCAGAAGCGTGACTCTAAATCAGGGTTTTTAACTCCAACATTTGTGATACTGTTCCTGTTTTATACTACTTTCTACAGCTCGCATACTGCTGAATTTATGCTGCAAGTACTATTGGATAAATATGAATTAATTTGTCCTCTTATATTATTTGATTGGAAAGGAAGTAACCATGTTAAAATAGATATAAAATTTATGCAACATTGGGAATATTTGTCTCAAAAGCTGGCAGCACGCACAAATAAATGTTACTATTGGTATACAGTTTGCAAGACACAGTGATATTTTAAACATGATTGAAAGAATTAGTCAGAATGCTGTTTTCTGAGTGTTTCATTAACATTTCAAAGACAGTGCTATTAATAATAAAGAAATGAATAATGAGATTTCTTACATTACTTGGAAATTTATAAATCTATTTCAAAACAATTAAATTGGTCATGATGGAGTAGATGTAACTCAACTTTTTCTTCATTATGAACATTTAAAATCCTGTGATAAATATTAAAATAGCTAGAATAAGAAGAAACAATGTATTTTAATTAGATATTTTTAAAAGTAGGAAAAGTAAGCCTGGTGGTGGTGGTGGTGGTGGTACACACCTTTAATCCCAGCACTTGGAAGACAGAGGCAGCCAGATCTTTTGAGTTTGAGGCTGGCCTTGTCTACAAAGTGAGTTGCAGGGCAGCCAGAGTTACAACAGAAAAATCTGCCCCCCCCAGAAAAAATTCAAAAAAAGTAAAACAACAACAACAAAAAGTAGGATAAATAAACATAAAAGTATCTTCCTAGCTATATAACAGGTACATGCACATCACAATCTAAATGCACAATCACCAGAGTGACTATACTCACAAAGACTGGCAATGTATGTGTTGATGAGAGGAAAGGGCCTGTAACTGTCATGCATTTGCAGAGGATATGTGAATAACTATATGCGTTTTTCCAGTATTTTCTGATTTTGATCAATCTGTTATCTACCTATTTCGCTTCTAGTAAAAGTGTCTCTGAGTAAAATCATGTAGAAGCATGGTCACAGAAGCCATGTTCATGACATTGTTAACTTAGTAATAAACAGAACCTATCAGTAAGGGATCTTTTACTTTTAATCAACTATGTTATATTGTCAAACACAAAATTATGACCTAAAAAACTTTATGATTTTTCATAGCACTATGTGGAATCAAAGAATCCATGTATCAAAATCAAACACTGTATATTTCCTTTTACAGAAGGGTCAAGATTTTGCAAATAGAAGAAGGTATGTTTGAGCAGAGTCAGAATAGAATGATTTCCAATGATGCTGTGGGACGTTTCTTGGGAAGACTTGAACAAATGTCAATTTACTTCTAATAAGTAAACAATGACAGACAAAAACACTATACCAACCAATGCTACCTTGGTGAGCAAATGAGTTTATTGGTGTTACCTACATAAGCATGGGTGAGTGGTTATTTACATGAGTATGGACAATTCAGCCAGAGCTGCATCACTGGAAACACCTTCCCAGCAGGGGCAATGACTCATAAAAGTTTGCTTTCTAATGTCCTCTGTGAAATATGCAGACTGTTTTACAAAGACAATCCCTCCCCAGTAATTGATTCCTGATTTGCAATTTTGGGGCGGGCCTTGAGAATCTTTTAACCTTCTGAGCTTCTGAAGCCTGTTAAGTTTCATGGGCTTCTTGAGAGTTGTACATTTCATAAGCTTTCTGAAATTCACCAACTTCTCTCCTCCTTCCAGTACAGAATGTTTCAAATCAGAGGAACTAGATATGGAACTAATAGCAAGTGGAGATGGAATTGCTACCAAAAGCATATTGAGGAAGACATTCATTTAATAGTTTGACTTAAAAGTGACTATTGTGACTCTACTAGGATGGAAAAATGGTGAGGAAAAAATGACAAAGGATAAAAGTACACCTTTCTGGCAAATATTTTTAGGGTTGCTATGGAGAAAATGAAGCACATTAGCAAACAAAAGCAGTGTCCTATAGACATAGATGTGATCACTGATTCATTAGTTATTTTCATGAGCTTACAGCAGAAGACAATTTATTCTTTGCTAATTCAATCCCCAGTCCTCACAGGTTTCAGCCTCTGTAGAATCTAATCGTAAGCCTAGACCTAGAAGGTTTCAATCTCCATAAAATCTAATCTTTATGATGCAAGCCCAGACCTAGAAGGCTTCATCCTCTGTACAATCTAATCTGCAAAGCTAAGCCTAGAATGTTTCAGCAACTGAGACTTATTGCTAAATGAGTTCACTCTGACTAGCTGTCTTCTGAACTACCTCTCTTCACTCTGAGCTTTCTGTTTATTCTGGACTGACTCTGCTCTTCTTGCTTTCTCATTCTGTTTGTGAGCTGATTACACTGAAACTGCCTGACTGAACTTCTCTCTGAGCTCTTCCTCTTGTCTGCCTCCCATCTGCTTCCACCTTGCTTCTCTCTGTGAACTCTGCCTCCACACTCTGTTTCTACTCTGTGCTTCTCTCTGAGTTCTACTTCTTGTCTCTGCTTCTCATCTCTACTGAACTGCTAAACTGTTCCATCCCGTCTACTGACTTCTCCTTTTATATCCAGTGAGTTGGGATTAGAGGTGAGTGCTACCTCTGCCTTCTTTGGGATTAAAGGCATTCTGCCTTAAACACAGAAATTCCTTTCACCTCGAATTAGTACAAAGGACAGGATCAGTTGGACTAACATTCTTTCTGCATTCCATTCGGATCACACAGGCCTCTAAATGTGACCCCTTCCTATCCTTTCAGTGTGGTCCTTTGACAGAACAACTATTGCTGCTGGATTAAAGGCTTAAATGTTCTACAATGCCTTTAAAGAGTGACTGAGAGCCCAGAGAGAAACATATTAGAGCTCAACCCCAGCTCTGGCATCTGCCAACTCTCAGAAGATTTTCACTAGATCCAAGGCTCAATTTCCTGATGTGCTCAACAGTGTTATTGTGGGAATTAAAGGATCAAATAGATTTGGAACACACAATGCTGTGTCTGGTATGTGATAACAATTGGTTAAATGTTCTTTTTCTTGAAATATACACCTTGTACTCCTACTTCTTCACCTTCTCGTCTCATTCTTCTTCTTTTCTTTTTTTTTTTTTTTGTTCTTCCAGTTTTTTTTATATTTTTTCCCTATCCTCTGTTATTACTCAGAAAATGTGTTTCCTATTTTCTCTTACTCTCAGTGGAAATATCATTGGTAGTTACTGCTGTTGTCTTGAGTGCATCAGGACATTTCTCAGCCAAGATGGGCATGAACTGGGGTGCTGGAGACAAAGCAGTCACCAAAGGTCAGCATAAAAATGGTGGCTCTAGAGTTCATACTCTCTTACTAATAATTATTAAAGGAAAATGAAGTAATGGCAAACGATTAAGAAAAATTGCATAAAAGCATTTAATTATGGAAAAATGATGGAGACACTGAAGATAGCAAACCATACTATAGATAAGAGTAAAACTCTCAGGGGTTGGGAGCGAGAACCTGAAGGAGTGTCTTGGGAATGCTGGTCCCTGACTTTAATGGGGTTATAGCTAAAAGCTGAGTTAGTGTTATTAGTTAATTATAGGACTTTACCCTTTGAATATGCTGTCAGAGTACAACTAGAGAAATGATTTTGTTCTGTTTATTGTTCACCCTGTTGATTGAAGACCACCTGTGTTCATCTCTGACTCTGGCTTTGTTAGTTGTTAACCTTGACTGTCTGCAATCCATTAGTCAGTCACTATTGTTGCTACTACCAACTGTGCAGGTGTCCTAAATGCTGTTAACTGCACTGGCAAGAAGTAGCTGCAGTATTCATGATTTACTCAGCTTAATTAAGCTGAAAGATTATCTGGAGTCTTTTTCTGAAATGTGTACAAACTTGGTAGAAGCCATCCTTACTTACAACATGGTCTTTTTCAGTTGTTTAAGAAGTATGAATGCTTAAAAAAAATAATGCCTAACATATGTTATCCAAAGTTTAGTAGAGGGGAGTCCAGTCCCCACGGAAGTTAACTAGCCAGTCTATTAACACTGGAGTTGCTTATTAGAGTTTCTGTTTGTCTCTCTCTTACCAAGTCACACTTTTCATTATTCATTTGTCAATTAAAGAACATTTAGGTTATTTCCATTTCCAAGCTAGTGTGAATAGAGCAGCAATAAAAATGTCTCAGCAAGTATCCGTGGAGTACATGTGGAGTTTTGCTCATATGCCAAAGAGTAGTATGGCTGGATCATATGATAGATCTACTTTTAACTTTTAGAGATTTCATACTGATTTCTGTCGTGGCCATATCAGTTTACAATCCCTAAAAGAGGCAATAAAGGTTCAACTTTTCCCACATCCTTACCACCATTGGCTGTCTGTTGTTCCTTTGACCTTAGCCATTCCGAATAAGGTAAAATGAAATCTCAAGTAGTTTTAATTTGCATTTCCATAATTGTTGATCTTGAACACTTTTAAAGATATTTTTTTAGATATTGTCATTTCTTCTCTCTGTTCTAATCTGAAGTGCTAAGCAGGAGAAACTTCTATTTGATATTTTGGTCTGGGAAGCCCAAGAAAATGTCAAAACAAAAATTTCTCTTGCTTTTGTATACCTCCTAACTTGGAGGTAAGATGATATTGCTGAAGACACCTGCAGTTCAGACACAGAACTTAGAGTAATTGAGCTGGGACTTACTTGGAAGCATCTGTTGGACCGAAAGGTCCAAACTGGGATGCCGCAGCCCCGCAGAGACGTGTAGCCAGGATATCCATGCAAAAGCAAGAGGCTTTATTGAACCAGCGCGCTGGGGTCACCCTCACACAAGTGAAAATGGCGACCCCAAAGAACAAACTTCCATCAGTTTTATACAGCACAGAGGCAGTATCCCAGATGCAGGTTGAGTCGGTACATTCCGATAGGTTCTGAAGTTGCCCTTTATCCTGATTGGCCTCTTCAGATTGCCTAACAATTTTTGACACACAGTAACCATATAGTGGTGAGCTAGTTCCTGGAACAGGGGGTCTGCAAAGTCCCAACTAACTGATATTTGTCACTTCCTTGTTCCTGGTTCCTGGTGTTGACTGCCAGGAACAGGAAACTTAGGCCTAGTAAAAGCTGACTCACATTCCCTCACATTCCTTCGCATTCCTTCACACATCTGCCTCAAAGAAGAACTCACAACTGTTGCTACTTAAGCCGTCAAGGGGGAAAAGTAATCAGTAGTCCTACTCGACTCTAATGCCTACCAACTATGGCAATGACAAGCATTGTAAGATATCCTCAAGGGTGCAATAATGGCATTTTTATCCTAGGGGTAATGAACACTCCTCTATTTGTACTTAAGGCTCACTCAGTAGGAAGGAATTTACACCTTGTATTGTAAACCTTTCCAAATCCCCATGGTTAGTGAGGCAATATACCTAAAGAGAAACCAACTCCTGCCACTTTTTCTAAACCAGCATCATTATTAACTGATTCTAGATCTTACTAATATAGTCACCAAAACAGGACATGTAAAATAATACAAGATGACATGCCAACATGGTGGAGGAATCCCATGAGGTTCCATACACAGAAAAACAATTACAAACAATTAATGAGTATTTAGAGAGGACAATTATTTCTCTCCAAGAATGTGGCCCTGATAACTTATCCCATTCTAAACGGCCAACCCTAAACACATAGACATATATAACCAATATTAAACAAACTGAATACACACACACACACACACACATAATTTGTATGTGTAATGAATAATGTATATAATTAATTAATACATATAAAATTAAAGAGTTATAAATTTGCGATGGATTAGGAGCATTGGAAGAATTAAAGGGAGAAAAAGGATGGGTGGAAATGATATAAAAGAAGTGGGAGGAATTCTCAAGGAAGGCTATCCACCCAAAGTGGTGATGTGATTAATTTTGAATAAACAAATGGTACCTGGAAACAAGAGATAAATGGAAATAAAGGGATTTACAATTTATCTTCCTAGAAAAATATCAAGTTCCCAACCTGCAATTCATGGCTGCCTTAGCTGTCACCTATGATACGTTCCTTATTTACCAAAATCATATTTATTTGGTACTGCTTTATTTACAACAATGACTTCTTGTGGATTTTCAGTATTTAAGGATGAAAAGCTGTTATAAATGGCAGTAGATCTTAAATTGTTCTCATGGAGAGAATCAAAGCAACCTTTTCAATCTCTATTTTATACCTAAAAGGATGTGTCACAGAACAATCAACAGATATGCTGGCTTGTAATAGAAGTGTGACCTGTTGGCATAGCAAGAATTTAAGGAGTCAAAAGAATTTGTGTAATTATCGTGTTCTTGGCATTGCTGCACTTAAGAATCACAAGGATCTTGGTGGAAGTGATGTGGTCAGGACTCTTATTTATGTGTCCTTCATTTGCCTTCCTTGTTATGAATACTTTTAAAAAAAAGCTTATAAAGAGGTGTCTTGCCTCAGGTCATGCAATGATTTGGTATCTATCTATCTATCTATCTATCTACCTACCTACCTACTTACCTACCTATCTATTTACCTATAATATATATATATATATATATATATCATCTATTTATCTATTTTTCATCTGTCTATCATCTTTCTATAATCTATCTCTCTATTATATATCAATATCTATCTCTCATCTATCTCTCTGTCTGTCTGTCTGACAAACTCTCTTATTAATTATAGAGACAAGTAATAATAAAAAACAGGTTATATTTATTTTGCTGTTTTATGTTTAATTAATAGAACTTCTCAGCTATGAAGTTTCGATGATCTATGGCAGAAACTCACTAAAGGATCATCAGACATGCACAATGTTTTACAATAAAACTCTAACTGGGGCCGAAAAGATGGCTCAGCAGTTAAGAGCACTGGCTATTCTTCCAAAGGACCTGGGTTCAATTCCTGGCACCCATGTGGCAGTTCACAACTATCTGTAACTCCAGTTTCAGGGGATCTGGCACCCTCACACAGACATATATATTGGCAAAACACCAATGCACATAAAATACATAAATCATTAAAAAGAAATAAAGAAAGAAAGAAAGAGAGAGACAGAGAGACAGAAAGAAAGAAGGAAAGAAAAAAAGAAAGAAAGAAAGAAAGAAAGAAAGAAAGAAAGAAAGAAAGAAAGAAAGAAAGAAAGAAAGATAGAAGCTCTAGCCATGGAAGCAGTAGGAGGGATCAGTAAAGGCTGTGCCATTCTCTGTTTAACTGTATGATTATTCAAGTGCCCCCAAGCCCATGGAACCATATCAGATCAATGTTAGCAGTCATAAAGAGTCTCTAGGAAAGTTTATCTCAAGAATAGATGAGATAATGCTTGCTAAGTTGCTTTGGAGTGTAAAGAACATGTAAATGCTAAGTATAATTACTGAATTTTATGCTACAGGCTGTAGCTGAAATGTTTATACATGTTGTCAAACAACTACCTCTCATGTAGTTTCTACTCTCATGTGAGAAAATATGAGAATGCTATTGCAGTCTAAACATGTACAATATTCAGATATCACTTGTTACCATGATAGGCACTGATTAAAAATAATTGCTAATGAATTTTTACTTAACTCGCACAATGTATTATGAGTAGTTGACCTGAAGAAGTATAAATTTGAGATTAGCAAGATCACGTGATTTTTCCCCCAGGTACATGGTAGATCCATACATCAAATTCAGTTCTGCATAAAGCCCTTACTATATTATATTGCTCATAGTAGCATGCTTCCATGTCACCATTCCCCTAAAGTATGTTTGCTTTACAACTCAGAGGCAATTTTTCCAATCTTTAGACTCACAAAACTTTGTCTTGGGCAATTATATGATTCAGGTAATTGTTTGAACAGTTTGCATTGTCAAGGCACCTTCTGAAAGCAGATAATAGTTATGCCGCCTATTCATTTGTCAGAAGAGTCTGTGTAGCACTCTGGCAGCAAAATCTGAAAATTGTCAGTGGATTATCATAACAGGTTTTCTTTCATTATTATTTATAATATTATGTATCATTGTGGCTTTTGATGGGCTCCCTGCTCCCTGTATTTTCTCAGAGGGTCAGGAGGCAGAGATGTAAGAATTGTTACATTTGAGGCTAGGCAAAGCAATATTGTAATGTTTTGTTAAGGAGAAAGAAGAGTAGGAGGGAATGCAAAGAGAAAAAACACTATTTTTTTTGGTATGCACGGGGAATTTTTTCATTTAAACTTTTATTAGCTCTTTGATAGTTTCCTATAATGTGTTCTGATCATCGTCATCCTGTTTACATTTTCCAGATCCTAAAGTGTATTTTCTTAAGTTTTGTTCAGGCATGAGTACAGCAGTGGTGGCGAATCGTGTGTGATATATGACACTTCATGGTTCTTTGCTTCTTTTACAAAAAATGTTTTATTTTTCTGTGTATGTGGTTATTTTTCTCACATGAATGTATATGCACCATATTTGACCTTGTATATGGTTGTGAGCCACAGTGTTTCAACTGAGAAGTATCAGGAATGATGTTGCTCATATTTCATTGATGCTGCCACTCAGTAATGAGACTGGAAAATTTAGGGGAACAACAGAAATTTCTCTGCCATGTGTTTGACCTGAGGAATTCATAGCAGAGAAGTATTTTCCAGAGCATAGCATTACATAGATGGTGTGATTTCCCTGTTTAATTTACATTTAATTTATATCACAAAAACCTTGGACTATGGTCTGAAACATAGTCAATGCTGGATACAAATTTTCTAGCTGAAGAAATTATCATAGGGAAGCACAATAGTAGTCACTTGGTTTGTATCCATGTATTTCATACCTGATTTGATCATGGAGACTTGAGGAAATCATTTTACACGTCTTCAACTTCTCTGTCTTTCGTCTATGTGGCAAAACACTTTATGCTGGAAGGGAAATAAATACATATCTACGGATTAATTATGCAATGCATTTGTGAGTTTCTTTACTGACTGTGATCTTCTCAGCTGTTCACAGAGTGTGTGACAGGAGATGATAATTTCAAAGACAGCGTGCAATCCTATTCCCACTGCTCATGTGCATGTGCTTCACAGATGTTGAGAATCTAACTTCCTACACAAAGAGGTATGGATTCCCTTCCCTTTCTCAGTTGAGTTCTTTCTTTCCCCATCCTTTCCTTTCCTTTCCTTTCCTTTCCTTTCCTTTCCTTTCCTTTCCTTTCCTTTCCTTTCCTTTCCTTTCCTTTCCTTTCCTTTCCTTTCCTTCCCTTCCCTTCCCTTCCCTTCCTTTCTTCCTACTTCATCCTACCTTTGTCTCTCTCTCTCTCTTTCTTCCTTTTTTCTCTTTCCCCACAACCTTTTCTTATCCTTCTTTTCTCTCACCATCCTTACCTCTAATATCTTCCTTTCCTTTTACTTCAAAATCCCTTCCCTTTTCTTCAAATCACTTTCACCCTTTTAAAAAATATTCTCTTCTTCTTTTAGTCTCTCTTTACCGTCCCTTCTCCACCTCTTATTCTTGCCCCTCTCCTCTGCTTCTTTCTCACTCTTTCCTACAAGGATATAAAGTCCATTTATTAATGCTCTCAATCTTAGAGCAATCAATAGTAATTATATCTTAATCTCTTCTAAAATATAAAGGATTAGCAGGAAGCCAATGTAATATTTATGAAAAAAAGAACTCTGTAGCCATGGTGATGTTGTTGTTAGGTAGTACAGGAAGCCCTGGATGAGAGAAGTCTTGGGTGAATTGGTATTTCTAATATTGGTATGATCATGTGGAGGACTCAAATGCCTCATCCTTCATGGAAGTGGCAAAGTCTTACTAGGGTGAGATGTTAAAGACAGATATAAGAACTCTCCTTTAAGAGTCAAAACATGATCCTTTATGAACAATTGAGCAAAATGCACAGTCTAGCAACTATAGGTTCCTACACCCAGATGTTTATAGTCTGATACTGCTCAGTAATAGAGTCTTCTTAGTGAGACTAGTTCACTCCCCCTCCTCTTCTATATCAAATAAACACTCTGTGGTTCCAGTTTGCTATTGGTTGTAGATAACCTCCATCAGAGGTAGTACATCTTACCTGATCCTAGTGTTCCTGTATATATATCTATATGTATGTCTTTTCTTCATTCTCTTACTGTCCCCAGTCAGGGTTGCAGAAACCAATCAGTATGGTATGTTGCCTAGTGTATAAAATAGGATCATTGGGTAATAAAGCTTAAGGCCTGGTATATTTGGGGTAAAAGCTCTTCATCTCCTTTTTAGTGACTATTAACTATCATTGCCAGTATGAAATTGCCAAGAAAAGGCAAATCATGGATCTCACAATCTGAGATTTGAGTAATGCTGTATTTTAGGTTTTTTTTTTTCAAACAGTACCAGTTTATTTTAAGCTATATTTTATGGGGTTAGAAGATGGCTCAGAAGGTTAATGTGTTTGCTAGATGAGCCTGATGATCTGAGATTATTCCTTGGAACTCATGTAATAGTCTGTGTGCCATAACATACATAATCCTAGCACACCTATAGTAAGGTAGGAATCTTAGCCTACTATTGAGCCTGGATTATTTGACTCAACAACAAAACCGAAAGAGACTCTTCCAAAAAATAAGAAGAAGGAGAAAACCAACTCCATTGGAACCTCTACCTTTACATGTGTACCGTAGTGTTGGACCCCGAAGGCCCAAACTGGGACGCCGCACCTCACAGAAACACGCAGTCTGGAGATCGATGCAAACAGCAAGAGGATTTAATGAACCAGCGTGCTGGGGTCACCCTCACACAAGTGAAAATGGCGACCCCAAAGAACAAACTTCCATCAATTTTATACAGCACAGAGGCAGTATCCCAGATGCAGGTTGAGTCGGTACATTCCGATAGGTTCTGAAGTTGCCCTTTACCCTGATTGGCCTCTTCAGATTGCCTAACAGTTTTTGACACACAGTAACCATATAGTGGTGAGCTAGCTCCTGGAACAGGGGGTCTGCAAAATCCCAACTAACTGATATTTGTTACTTCCTTGTTCCTGGTTCCTGGTGTTGACTGCCAGGAACAGGAAACTTAGGCCTAGTAAAAGCTGACTCACATTCTCTCACATTCTTTGTCATTCCTTCACACAGCCATTTGAATCTATTCCTTGGACTCAAGAACAGGGTGGGGGGGGCACACGGGGGGGACACACAGTAGCATTTTTGTACTTTTATATTCTTTCTCTCCTCTCTCTCCTTTTCCTTTTCCCTCCTTTTCTCTCTCTCTCTCTCTCTCTCTCTCTCTCTCTCTCTCTCTCTCTCTCTCTCTCTCTCTCCACACACATAAAATAAATTAACTTAATTAAAACTTTATACAATGTATGTGGAGTTGAAACTGATCAATAGAACTTAATCAAACAAGTTACATTTTGGAAAAGCATTAGGAAAAGTGTTTAATCATTCTTTGTCTCATCCTAAATATTGTATTAAATAATGTCAAGATAATGCCTAATACTTAAAGGGCTTTTTTAAAGAGTAGGTAAGAGCATATAAGTGTATCTCTCTATACTGGTTTTCAGTCTAGTACCTTGTCTATATGGTACTTACAGTAAACGGTAACACAGATATAAAAAGAACATGGTTCTGGAAATTTTTGATGGTGCTTTGTGTGCCAAAACTTCTTATTTTGCCACAGCTAAGGAAACCATCTTTAACTTGATTCTCTCAGTCTCTGCTACTTTTACAATAAGAATGCAGTTACATCTTCACCTTTGAAATCAAATCCAGCTATCAGCTACAGGAAACCTGAAAGAATGTTGTTCTCAGATATGTGTAAGAGAATCTTTCCATTAAACATAATACTTATGCAAATTAAGAATTAATTCTTATCTTGAGCTGAGGCAGACCTCAAGGTCATTTGGCACTTAGGCTTGCTTCCATATTTTTAATTTCTATCTTTTTTACCATGGGTTTATAACTTAAAAATTATTGATTGTACTCTATCATATTTGTGTTCCAGGATGGAAGAAGACAAAAATAAATAAAAATAAAACAGATGGAGTTCTTGAAGATAACATTAAAAGCCCTTTTTTATACTGGTCATATGCATTTATTTGGCCCATTTACCTATGTGGGACAGAAAATGTAGTTTTGTTTTACTTCTTTGCTGTTCTTTCATTTCCTGAATTTATTTGCTTTTAATAAGAAAGAAATGAAGGGAAGAGTTTGACCGTAGTGGATATTTCCCATTCAGTGAGTCAGTGATTGTTTACTACTGGCCATTGCCCATGGAACACACACTGCACTGGGCTGTAGAAATGCACTGAGAGAATAAATTGCCCTGTCGAAAGCTAAAGACAGTTTACAGGGCAGTTGTGGTAGGGATATCTAGCTCAGGATATATATAGTATAGAGCTAGGAAGAAAATACCAGAAGGGAAATATTAATAGAGTCAGAAGCTAAGCGATTGCTGGGAACATCGTGACCTTCAAAGACAATACAGAGTCAAAAGAGCCAAAAAGATTATTATACCAAATTTCACAAATATTCCCTAAATCCTTTCCTCTAAATTCTGATGTGTTTTTCCAAAGGATGAATTAAAATCATGCACTGAATAATTTTATTGCTAAATATATTGTTTTACCCACTAAGTGTAGTTTTATAGTAGACTGGGTTATTGTTCTGAATTCGTTGGTCCTTTTGTCTAGGACTATTACACAACAAAACCCCATTCCAAGTAATTATCTCATACCCTGTAACAGAGTTTAGAGTGCTTTTTTTATTCACGTGAAAGGCTTGATCATGTGATTTGATTTGGCCTATGGCATGCCAGCAGACAATGCTGCAGAGCATTTAAGAGTGTTTATATGGTTTGCCTTCTCCTCTTATGTTCCTGCCATCTGCTGTAGGAACATACCCTGGGTAGCTGCGGGTCACAGAATGAGGAAACATGTTGAGCAGATGCGAGCATACATATAACCAAGAGCCAAACTCCATTAATCAGAGTAGCATTACTGCCAACCCAGAGAGTTGAGAAATAGACTCATAAGGCACTGAAATAGGAAATTATTTATTATATATGATTATTACTTCAAACTACAAGGCACTGTTTTCCTAATTTATATCTTATTTACTGCCTTTGCAATTGCTCACGTCATACGTATTTTGGAAATAAGTAATTGTGATAATTGCAAGCTATATGGCTCAGCAGAAGCATCGAGCTAAAAGATAACGGAGTCATGTAGCCTCTAAGGCAAATCTTTCTAGTTTCCAAACTTCCATTTTTATAAATCTCGAGCCACTCTTTCTCATGGAGTTATGACAATAGCCACATAAACTGATGTATTATAAATACTTATGTCTGGAAGGAGCGATACCTGATTTTCCATCTATGATTTTCAGTAGATGCACTTTTATGGCTGCCCTTTGACATAAGAACACAACATAGGTATAAGCAGAGTTGACAATGATGTTTTAAAAATATTAGTTTAGGGCCTGGTATGATGGCTCAACAGGTTAAGACAATAGTTACTACACCAATGATCTGAATTTAAACCCTGGGAGAGACTTGATGGGATGAAAGAGAGAACCAACTTCTATAGATGGTCTGTTTTGCATACCTGAGCCAAGGCTTGCCTCTGTTTTTTGTCTCTCTATCTCTCTCTGTCTCTCTCTGTCTCTTCCTCTCTGTCTCTGTCTTTCTCCTTCCCCTCTTTCTCTCTCTCTTTCTCTCTCACACACACATATTCACACACACACACAGACACACACATACTTACCTTCCACACACAAATAAAATAAACAAAAATAAAAAGACACATTTGTTTCCAAATGGAGAAATAGGCAAAATCAGATAAATTGAAACCATAAAATCCACTAAAGACAACAATTTTCTCTTTCCAAGATCACAGATGCTGAGACCCAAAGATGCCAGAGACTGTCAATAGCCATTTACACCAATCAGAAGTCAAAGAATGACTTGAAAAGAAGCTATGTAAAAGAAACCTCAGCCAAGAAACCCCCTCAGAAAGACAAGATAGAAAAACCCAACTGGTGGTAGCAGCAATTGGAACTTTGAATCTACCTGATCATGTAGGTTGTGCTGTATCTGAAAGCTGTTGTATAAATTTCCAATGTTTTACAAATTTCATTTAAGATACATCATATGAATACTGACAAAAGTTCATTTAAATATAATATTGAGTTAAAATTTAAAATTTCTTGGTTTTGACAAAAATCAAGAAAGCATAGAAGGGCAATGTTAGCTCATTTGAAGCACAACTGAAATATGGTGATACCTGAACCAAGATAGTGAGATAAGGAAAAGACTTTGGGCAGATATAGTGGTACATGTTTAGACTTCCAATCTTTTGTTACTGTAGGAGGACCAAACATTCATACCCAGCCTGGAATCACAGTGGGCCTCTGTCATAGGGGAACAAAGAAAGAAACTTGAATTATTGAAATCTTGAAAAACATAAAGATCTCTCTCTCTCTCTCTCTCTCTCTCTCTCTCTCTCTCTCTCTCTCTCTCTCTCTGTGTGTGTATGTGTGTGTGTGAAGTGTACTATGTCATAGTATCACATTCCTTATTCTTTTAATTTCACATATCATAGAGTTGTTTATAATAGAATAGCTTGAAAATTTGATTCCCTTCTGTCTTAGTTATTTTTCTATTGCTGTGATAAGAGACCAGGGCCAAGGCAATTTACACAAGAAAGTGTTTAAATGAGCTTACAGTTTCAGAGGGCTAGAGTCAATGGCCATCATGGCAAGGAGCATGGCAGACAGTGGACAGGAATGGTGTTGGTACAGTAGCTGAGACCTTATACCTGAATACAAAAGTAGGAGGCAAAGGAGAAAGAAAGAAAGAAAGAAAGAAAGAAAGAAAGAAAGAAAGAAAGAAAGAAAGAAAGAAAGAAAGAAAGAAAGAAAGAAAGAAAGAAAGAGAGAGAAAGAGAAAGAAAGAAAGAAAGAAAGAAAGAAAGAAAGGGAAAGAAAGAAAGAAGGGAAAGAAAAGAAGGAAGGAAAAGAAAAGAGAAGAGAAGAGAAGATAGGAAAAGAAAAGAAAGGAAAAGAAAGAAAAGAAAAAAGAAAAAAAACAGATAGAAATCCAACTGGGAATGATAAGTGCTTTTGAATCCTCAAAGCCCACGCTCCAGGACAAAGCTCTAACAAGGCCACACAGTCTAAAACTTCCCAATCAGTTATACCAAAGTGGGACCAAGTATTTAAATATGTGAGCCTGTGGGGACCATGATCCTTCAAACCATGATGCCTTCTATTTTTGTTGTGGAGCAATCCATTTCCACTTAGTTCCTCCCTCGCCAAGCCTGCTATCTTGTATGAAATTCTTCATTTACGTAAATGTTTTGAAAAGTGAAGAATGTGGTAGAGAAAGCAGGATTTATCAAAGAACAGAGATCAAGGACTAGCTCAGATTATTGGCTGGGGTTTCTGTAACGAACAGGAATCCAGTTTAGGATTATTTCTCTGTAACAGGAGAGAACAAATGTGTTGGAGTGACAGCACAAACCAGCAAGGTTAGAGAGGCATGATAATTCCAGGTACATCATAAGTCACACTTTCAAGTCACCAAGACCACTAGATATATAAATAAGTGTGGTGTGCTTTAAGAAGCTTGATTTAATAACCAAAACCCAAACTAGAAAATTAGGCATCAGCAATGATTCAAATTGGGTTTGTTTGGCACTATAACATACTTTCTTGATAGCTGCTGGAAATACATCTATCGGATCATGTTACTTATGATATGGAGTTCAAATTAGTTGTTTGAAATTTTCCCTGTGTTATCCTAGTGGAAACCTCTTACTTATAATTTTCAAGTTCTCTGTAATGTTCTCTGGCCTATGTCTCCTCTTTGATTTTTCTAGGTGTCTTTGGAATGCTATTTATATGATTACTACCTTAGCAACTTTTCCTATTGCTATGATAAAATAATCTAACAAAAGCATCTACAGGGTGAATGTGTTTCCTGTAATTCACAGTTCAAGGGTAGATCCCATAATGGCAGGGAAGTCAAAGTGGCAGGAACTTGAAAGAATTGGCACATGCCATTCACAATCGGAAAGTAGAGTGTGGTAAACACATACTACAGCTTAGCTTCCTCCCTCACTTGCAGTCCAAGATCCCAGCCAAGGAATGGTATCCCCAACAAGGAGCAGGTCTTCCCACCTCCACCAGAATTATCAAGATAACCAAGATGCCCAAAGTTTTATCTCTCAGGGATTTTTTAGAGTCTGTCAATTTGACAATTAAGACTAACACCACAGTCAACATTGCAGACATGTGACTATGATGTTAGCGAAGATAATGGTGATAGAACACATTCCCAGCACATATTTAATAGGTAACTGCTATTTGCAAGATCTGTTATACTTTGATAATTAGAATAGGGAGAACAGAGAAGACAGAAACACCTTCTTTCATGAACCTCACATTATACTGGGAAAAGACTAAAAAGGGAATTAAGTATAACAGCGTAGAAGAGAAAAAATGTTTGTTCTTATGATGTTAATAAAATACTTCTCTATCAACTTACAGAAAAATGAAGATATGACCGTATTTTGCTTACTGCTCCTTAAGATTCTAGATAAAGAATGATTCACCATTGTAATATCCAGTGCTTCTAGACTAGTACATCCAAAATCCAGAGTTCGATTCCCTAGAGCTAACTTCTGCACAGTGCTTAGGAATCAGCAAAGGGAAAGATTCTGATCAGTACCTGGCTGACTCATGTATTGAAATACTAGAGGCAATCCTGATGGGCTATCTAAATAACAACAAAATAACATTCACTTTTTTTTACTTATTAAAGTCCTTTATTCTACATGGACAAATTTATTGGATAAGCACATTTTCTTCCATTCAGAGTTCATGTTTTTATTGGCGTGCATTCACTTTACTTTTTTTCTTTTTTAAAAAATTATTTCCTTCTCTTATACAACTTATACAATATATCCCAACCCTCCCTCCTCCCCTCACTCCATATCCCCCAGCTCCCCCAGCTCCCCTCTCCCTCAGATCTACTCCCTCATCACGACCCACAAATATCTCCCCATCCTACTTCTCCTTAGAAAAGAATTGTCCCTTAGGGTTACTGCTCAAACAGGACATGACACAACAGAATGCAACAAAACTAAGCACCAATCCCTACATTAAGGGTAGGCCAGGCAACCTGGCAGTAGCAAAAGGGTCCTAAGAGCAGGTAAAAGGGTCACGGACTCCCCCATTTCAGCTTGTAGATGTTTTTCAAGAACACAAATCCAGACAGCCATAAGGTGTATTTAGAGGATATTGCAAGTTCTGCGTCTATCCCTTCAGGCTCTGTGAGGCCCTAAGAGTGCTACTCAGTTGACAGTGTGGGGCTTGTTCTTCAAGTGTCATCTGCCCCTCTGGTCTCTGCCATCCCTCTTCTTCCTCTTCTGCAGGGTTCCCTGATCTCTGCACAATGTTTGGCCCTGGGCCTTTCACTAGGCTTCTATCAGCTGCTGGAGGGGTTGTGAGGACTGGTCTAGGTACCAATCTATGAGCAGACCATGACACCATTAGAAATCTTCTCTGGGTTATCCAGTCTCTAGTTTGTAGCCTGCCCTGATATTTCAGGCAGGGGTTCCCTGCTTTGATATGGGGTTCTGCCTTTCCATTGTCAAAGAGTTTCTTGCAGGGAGGATAGGGTATAGGTCAGAGGCTTTTTGCCTGGCCACAGGAGACGGCCTCTTCAGGATTCCTATCCCTGATTTTGAGAGATCCTTGCTAGAGTCTCCCTCATAGATTCTACTGAGTTTCCATACACTAGGTATCCTGAGTGCCTACTAATTGTTCCCCAGTTCTGGTCCTCTCTCCGTATATTTTCCCCCTCAATCTCTCTCCCCCTGCTGGTCCTCTCCGTTCCCATTCCTGTCCTCTGCAGCTCACCTGCACCCTCTGTTCTATTTCCAACTTACCAGGGCGATCCCTGTGATCAGACCCTGCCCCCTCCTTGTTACTTGGTTTCTCTATGTCTGTGGATACTACTTCCTTTCTCCTTTGCTTAACAGTTAATATTCACAAAGCAATGTCAATACAAGCAATACTTGCCTTTCTGGGACTGGGTTACCTCACTCAGGATGAGTTTTTCTAGTTCTATTAATCAAGAAAGTAACTACATGAACTCATGTTCAAACAGAACTATTGGATGTAAGTCTTAATACAATGCACAGCACTCTCACATGAGAAAAGAGAAAAGAAAAGTTGCTGCCAACTTTTGAGCCTCCCAAGTTATATACAGTTTATAACCTGCGATGCTTTGGGGGGATGAAATTAAACTATAATAATTTAAAGTACATCATTCACCTAAAAAAATTATCAGTCTAGCATTGATGATGCACACTGAGGAAACTGTGTTTGATGTGATGTGAGTAGGTCAAGATAGGCTAATTATATGTAAATGATTCCAAAACCTAAGCACCTTAATACAGTAAACTTACTCATGTTTCATATTGCATGTGCAAAATGAGTCATAAAGGAGTTTGTCACAGTTACAAAGATATTCTATCTCAAAAGATTGTAGTAAAATATCAGCATTGCAAAAGAAACACAATATGTGACTTCGATCATGCAGCTTCCATCTGGGAGTGTTGAGTATCAACTTGCTGACCTTCTGTAGGCCAGTGCAAATGGTATCGCCCTGTCTTAATGATTGACACCTACACAGCAGGTATAGCAGTCCAATGTTTCAAATATCTCTAATATTGCCACGCTATATCTGAATTTTTACATGTTGAGACTAGACTGATTTAGAAGAAAAAAAAAAAACTTTGGAAATCCTCTTTAATTGTAGGGATTCACATTTCTTTCAAAGTTCAGTTCTTTTCACAGGTTGTTATTTTTGATGAACATAATTAACATTTTAATATTTGAGGTATTGTTGAACTTTACAGCACATTAAGCATATACAAAGTGCTGTAATGTATAATCACATCCAGCTTTCTCACAAAAATATGAATTTTTTTAAATATAAAATTAGGCAGAGAAATTATTATATGTTCTGGTGGTTCAATCAAAATGTATAGAGAAAGAAAATAAAATGATTGGTACAAATTCGTCTTTCAAAGAGTATTTTAATTCTCCAACCAAGCATTTCTCTCTAGAAAAGTAATTGTAAAATTTGGGTTCTCTTAAGAGTTCAAGGTATCCCATGAAACTTATGAAGCTATATCAATGTATGTGTGTGTGTGTGTGTTGTTGTTGTTGTTCTTGTTCTTGTTTTCGTGGCTGATTTATAATCACTGATCTTCCACTTATTGTTTATAATTCACAGGTTGATGGATATCTGAAATCAGGATGTGACTGACTTACCTTCTATAGTCTGAGTCTGGCTCTGCTTTATTAAGTTTGAAGCAGCGTTCAACATGAAACATAAGATTTTTTTAAAACTTTTCACTCAGATGTTTGATATTGAGTATCCCTGCTGACTCATGCTTATGTCTCCTTTGGTGTGGACTTTTAAAAATTGAAGATCCCTCCACCAGAAGCAATAAACAAGAAATGTCCTGTTTTTAGTGCCAAGTCCATCATTTCCAGTGTGACTAACATCTCAGTGGGTGACAACACTTCCCTGTGGCCTGGAGAAGTTCCTACATGTACTAAAGCCTTCACACAACTGGTATCAGAACACAACCTTGTTTCTATTAAGTAATCATTTTAAAATTTACATCTTCATTTATAGTCTCAATACCATGTGGACTCTATTTGCAAATTGATGATCTATATATATCTAAAATAGAGCATCATGGTGTTCAGGTCATTTTTATTCCTAGGCATTTACTGAATACGTGATTTTGTTTGTTTGTTTTCAACACAGCAATACAAGAAATTACATGCACGAGGCATGACCTGTGCCACTCTCCAACAGAAGTAAAAAAAAAAAAAAATGACCACATAAAAGTAAATACTACACAGATAATTCAATGTGACCTACTACAAACCCTACTTTTGCCATTACCTCTGAGATCTATTCTTGAATTTTAAGCTAATTTTAAATTAATTAGAGAATTTATATGGAGTTATAATACAATGTATGCGAACTAGAATTTCACATTGAGGAAACCACACAGAAGAGTCTACGGGGTATTCAGGGGATGGATCATGAGGACATCGAAACAGTTTAGGAAGGCTGTAAGGAAAGCAGAGCTAGAATGAGGTACTGTGATCTTAGCACTTCATCCACTGCCCTTCATCCTGAGATCAAAGGAAAGCCAACGAACCATGGAGAAAAAAGGAGACAACTGATGTCAATGCCCATCTTCCAGCTTTCTCCAATAGTTATATTGCACAGGACTCTAGTATAGCACAAATATCAGGGAATCAATACCAGTTGTATGGTCTTATTAAAATAATTCCAGACAGAGGTCAGGTGTCTTCTCCCTCCTCCTTCCTCATTGCCATATGATGTTAGCACCTGTATGGGAAATTTCAACACATTGAAGAAGCAGAACTCTCTCTTGACTGGAAAGATAATCCCTGCTCTGGCATCATTATAGCCAGCATTTTCCACAAGTCCCAACAATCATTTGATTCTTCTTCATCATCACAATTTTCTTAGGATAAGAGTATTTATCAATAAAGTATTAGTATAATATTTTATCATTCAGGTAGGATTTTGTTTCTTTTCACTTAGTCTAAAGCCCTAAAGATTCCTGTAGTTCAATGGTCTGAGCAGTGTTCCATTTTGAGGACAGAATAAAAAACAATTAGCCCACTGAAAGAAATGCATTTGAATTGTTTCCAGTTTTAAAGTTTTACCAATGTTGATGATGTGGAAGTTCATTTCTAGTTTATAATTTGATTATATTTTCATCAGAAGATGAGTGGACTGGCTTAGCCTTTCAAGGAATTAAATACTCAACAATGACCAAAATTTTATCCATTAGTTTTTTGTCTGTGAACATATTTTAATCATTCCACAATATATATATAATATATAATATATATTATATATATGTTTATATATATAAATATATATTTTAAATATATAGTATATATAAATATATATATTTTAATAAAATATATTTATTCTATATTTATATTTATTTATTTTATTTATTTATTATATTTATATTTAAAATAAAATAAAATGTATATTATAAAAATATATACTATATATATTATATGTATTATATGTATAAAACTGTTCATTGTACCATATAAACATGTAATTGCAAAACATATATATATACTTAAAATATTTTAAATTCTTTAATTAAATACAATAAAAGTAAATTATTTTAGAAATTCAATTAAATTTGCAATTACAAATAAATTATTTATAACGACATTAAAGGAGAATATCCTCATATCTTTTACATACCCATATCCTGAATGTCTTCATACCATCCGAGATTGTCTTGCTTCTGACATTCAAATTAACATCTCTGCAATCCTCAATTATTTGTATGCGCAAAATGATCTCAACTCCTAAGAGGAGCATAAGCAATGGATGTGAAAGAGGGTAGAACAAGGCAGCTGTACCTTTAACTGGCTTTACCTCACTACAAAATATTTTTCTCAGAGTGTAAGTCCAGCAAGGCATTATGTAGTAGCAGTTTCCTCCAAGATTTAACATGATATCCTACAGGAAATCTCTTTAAGCAGTGTGGGACTGTCGCAGAGCAAAGGTGATATTGAAGGCATGCATAGAAGACCAGAACTCTCAGTCTGAGAACAGCAGGTGTTGGGCCCCTCCCTCCACAGCTCTGACAGTCCACAAGCTACCCTGCCTGCTCATAGCAAGGCATCTCCTGGCAGATTTATTTATCTGGAGCTATAGCACTTCTCCCTATATAACCACATAAGATCTCTCCCTCTGGTTCCAGAAAAATACCTATGTCCAGGCTGCTACCCCCAATGTGCAAATGAGACTGTTAGTACCTGTGCTGCCCTAACCAATGAGCTTCCAATGATGTTTCTGGATAGCAGGGACCCTTCTTCTCCCTATATATGTAATCCTGTTTCCCACAACAAAGTTGGGTTAAGCACTCTGCTGCGCTCTGGGAAGTTCTGTATGTTTCTTATTGGCTCTCAGATTCTCTGATCTGCGACTTCATGGTTCCACTGTAGACATGTGGCTTCCAGCCCAGGAGCTCCACGAAGGGGCAGCAGAGCTACATCAATGCAGATGGGAAGCCATAGCGGGATTTTTTTCATTACTACAAAGCAGGGAGATAAACAGCTCAAAACAGCTTCAGGAATTCTCTGAAACTGACCAGATTCACTAGACAAACAGCTCCTACCAGAGTAAGCAATAAAGCTGTGAGGAGTCACTTTCAAAGTTGCTAAGAAGACTCTGAGAAGTTTCCTAGAAGAAGGAGAAACCAGCCAGGCTTCGTGGAAGAGGTTTAGACCAATTGAGTGCCTTGGCAAGGACACTCGCCAGCATTTGAGTCTCTCAAGGCTGTGTGGTGTGGTGTTTCTGCACTGTCCCATATTGCATGCAGGGTGGGCTTTGGTAATGCTGAATCATTCAAGCCATTTCTGTTCCTGTAAGGAGCCCCTCACCCATATTCCTGTAAGTAACAACAAAACACTCAACGGTTCACCAATTTGAACTTTGGTGATATCTGTAAGTTGGTCTCTCATGTGCTTTCACACGTGTAGTGTCTCCCCAAGAAACATTTTGTTAAACAACATAAGAGGATTCATAATAACTCAAAAACTGGTCAGTGGCATGAAATGTTTGTAGATTTTGTCGTTGTTGTTGTTCTCCATAGGGGTGACATAAAGAAAGAATGAGAGCTGAGAATATAGCTCAGTGGTAGAATATTTGCTCAGCAGAATCAGCAGAAACAAGACTGATTTCAATCAAACAAAAAAAAAAAAGATTCAATGTCACATAATTTAAACTTGACTTGAGTCAGATGCATTTATACTAGTGTGTTGGAGCATGCGCATACATATTTGTGTGTGCAGGTGGAGGCCAGAAGGCTAATACCAGGTAGATTTCACTCCTTGCTGAAATACATCTTTCTTTCTTTTTTTTTTTTTTCCGACAGGTTTTTCACATGCCTCAGACTCTCCAAGTAGGCAAGGCTAAATGGGCAGTAAACCCCAGAGATTCATCTGTTTTCACCTCCAAACTGTTCTATCTTCCTGATCCCTCTTTTAAAAATTTATAGTATTATTATTGTTCTTGTTCTTGTTCTTGTTCTTGTTCTTCTTCTTATTATTATTTTAGCTTTTCAAGACAGGGTTTCTCTGTTGTAACTTTGGATGTTCTGTAACTCATTTCGTAGACCTGTTGTAACTCTAGCTGTCCTGTAACTCATTTTGTAGACCAGGCTGTCTTTGAACTCACAGAAATCCATCTGCTGGGATTAAAGGCACGTGCCACCATTGCCCTGAAAATAATAGTATTATTTTTGAGATTGTAATATAATTACATCATTTCTTCCTTTCTTTCTACATTCCAACCTCTCCTTCCCTTTCCTCTCTTTCAAATTAATGGCTTTTCTTTAATTGTTCATACCTGCTCAATCCCTTTCATGATACAAGAAGTTTTATGTGAAATTGTAAATCCTAGAAAAGTCAGAGAACCTATACCCAAGAATATTCATCAATATGGCTGCCTAAATATGGCATAAAGAAGGGCCACATCAATAGGCATGTAACATGAAAGGGAGAAAAATCCCAAGACCTCAACCCTAGATGAATAACTACATCCATTTGTTTTTACAGTAAGCCTTTCAATAATGGGCAATGTAGAGGGAGAGTAATGAGATCCCAATAAAGAGGGATTTGGGGCAACATCATTTGAATGCAATTGAATTGAATTATAGATCCCTTTGATTAGTGGTGGCAGTTTTGATGTAGTGGATTGGTGATTCTAAGATGAATAGTTGGAGGAGGAGATACTGCTCCTCATACCAGTTAAAAAACACAAGGACACATTTGTATGTAGATAGAATAAGGAAGTGAATTTTAGCTCTATGAAATAAGAAGAAAGAGGATATACAGGTGTAGATAAACTATGGGTAATTGGAGATTTGAATCTAGTGCTCTATGCTGAGACCAGTTCTAGTATTGTAGATTATTAATTCATCCTCAGGAAAGATCTTGACAGAGAGCATGTTAGGGGGTGGAGTCACACATTATATGTTTTCCATCTGAATATTGCCCAGTTATTATATGAATTTTTTATTTGACTTTATATATCATTATTGCTCAAATATGTTAATCTCTAACTTGTCTTCTATAGAACTTTGTAACTCCCAGTTTCATATAATTTCTTAAGAAATTTCTTACGCAGACCTTTGCCATAAAGTGTGTGACTTCTATAGAAACTGTTTCTATCTGATACAGTATTGTAGGCTGGCTTTGTTCTTGGTTTCATTAACCTTACATTTCATAACAAACAAAATTTATCAAACAACAAATAAACACCAATGTCAGTAACACATTTTATAGAATACTATAAAAAATCCACTTATTAAGTATTAAGTGATCATTAAAGTGCCAATACTTTTGCATGTTCTCAGAAATAAATGGGACTGTTTTCCAATTAAACAAAACAAAACAAAACTCAAACTACTGAACAAATTTTTTAACGTTCCCCAATAACAGCAGTTTAGAGTTCATTCTTACAGATTGATGCTTAATGGATATTTAAAGTTTTAAAATTTATTTCATTGAGATATGTGAATTGAATAAGTAATAAGATTTAACATGGAATTTCCATATGTGAATATAATACATCTTAATTATACCCACTTGCTATCATTATACCCATTTTTCTCCCACTTTTCTGTGGCCTTATACATTTATCTGTCCTTAGTAATACCTCTCTTATTTTCATAACATCTATTTTCTAATTTCACATGAAAGAGAAATGCGACTCTGTTCTCTGACTCTGTTTTTGTTTGTTTGTTTGGATAATTGTTGTTTTTTCTCACCTTTAATTTTATCCATTTCATATGGTATTATTCTCAGATATCATTTTCAATTATAATTTAATTTCTAAGCACTATTGGTTTCCATCTTGACTTTGGGTCCCATTGTTTGTTAAACTTAAGAGTTCTTGCAGCTTTTTAGAACATTTTGTCTACTTAATTTTTTTTAATTAGCATACAAATTAAAGAGTTATTCCAGCCCTATCTATTTCTTCCAACACATCAATATCTCTCTTCTTTATTGCTGAATAATATATATTTCATTTTATCAATGTGCCATGTTTTCTTCATCCATTCATCTTTTGATGAACATGTAGGAAGATTCCATGGCATGGCTATTATGTGTGAAGTGCCAGAATATACAAGGATATGAAAATATCTTTGTGTTGTGTTGACAAAGATTCCACTGGGTATATACCCATAAGTGGTAAACCTGGATCATATGATGGCTCTATATTCAATTTATTAAGAAACTCCCATACTGATATTTGTAATAGCTACAAAAGTGTATGCTTCCATGTCCGCTACATATATAAAGGCTCCTAGTCATCTATATCCTCATCCAATGTTGTTTTGTTATTTTTTTTTGATAACAGTCATCATGAATTAAGGGTGATGTAATCTCAATATACTTTTGTTTTGCATTCCTTAAACATTTTTTCTCATTACTATTGAACATTTGTACTTCTTTAGAAAGTTGTTTGTGCAGTCCCTTTATTTACTTATTTAGTAATCTACTTGTTCATTTAGTGTTCAATTTCCCTAGTGTTTATATGTTTGAGATATTAATTTTCTGTCAGATGAATAGCTGTCAAAGATTTTCTCCCACTCCTCAGGCTGTCTCTTTACTTGGTTGATGATTTCTTTTGCTGTGCAGATGCATTTAGTCTGTTAAAAATCTCATTTGTCAATTCTTACTATCATTATAACTGGAACTACTAAGGTCCTGGTGTGGAATTCATTGCCTTGTATTGTGTTTTGAAATACTTACCTGTGCTTTGCACTAACATTTTTACATTCTACCTCAAGATCTTTGATTCTTTTTCATTTTCTTAAATAGAGGAACAGAGAGTGTGCATGTTGATATTCAGTTGTTTTTTTTTTTTCCCAAAACCTTCTGTTAAATGGGCTGTGTTGACCAAACATGTTTTTTATCATATTTGTCCAGACTCAGTGACTGTACTACACGGCCCCTCTGTCACCTTTATCCACACATGCCTTCAGACAACGCCTTCTAGAAGCCCACCTATTGCTCTCTAATGTATGGTGTTGCATTGTTGTTCATGTTCGTATCTGCCATATTTTTCCATATCAACGTTAGGATATTTTTCTAGTTCTATGAAGGATGACATTGTATCTTTTATGAGATCAATCTCTATGCTTATATTTTAGAGCTTTATCATCTCTCTGGTTAAGCTTACTCTTAGTTTTTGTTTTGTTTCTTGATGTTAATCTGAAAAGGATTGTTGTTCTAGTATCTTTCATATGGATTTGTTATTAATTTGATAGAAAATATTTTTTATTAATGCTACTATATGAAAAAAATGTGCTTCTGAAATTTAATTGACTTGATTTTGTATGGGTCTTTTGTATTTAACCACAGCAGATGGGGAGGAAGATTCACTTTTCTCTGGGAGTTATGGACCTGAGCTGGTTACCCATTCTCCAATAGGATGATGCCATATCCAGTAATTGTGAGGGACTGCTAGCTGGATTAAAGGAGTTATTAATAAAAGCAGAGTAAAAGAGTACATCAAATTGGGAAGGATCTGTATGGGAACAGACTAGTTGGAAGGGGTAAATGAGTAAGTATAATCAAGTTAATTATAAAAGCTAAAGGCCCTGGAAGTCTCCTGTAAAATTGTGTCTCCTAGAAATGACAAGGACACTTCATTCATGATACCTTAACAATATATCAGCCTAAACAAGACCTGAAGACGTCCATTGCCAGTAGACATGCTAACACAGAAGTGGAGAAACTCAAAGGGCTCACCCCTAGGCAAAGAACTGCAGGTAACTAAGCAATGCTGAGGCGGGAAATAGTCCTCCACAGGGATGAGCCTCCCATTTGGATATCCAATATCAAGTGCTCGGCCCTGAATTCACATACATGCAAGTAACACTAAATAGAACAAGTGTGCTGTACACGGGTAGGATTGGAGAGAGGAAAGGGAAAGGTATTTAAAGGAAATTTAGTTTAAAAACTAAAATATGCACAGATTTTTAAAAATTCCACTTTTTTTTAAATTGGATCTAAAGCTCATGGGTTTGAGACTTTTGGATCTTTTAAATATTGCTTCATTTTATTTGCAAGTAGAGATAATTTGACTTCTTCCTTTTCTCTTTTTTTATCTCCTTAATGTCTTTCTCTTGTGTTATTGCTCTGGCTTAGAATTCAGGCACTTTGAATGAACACAAAGAGCGAGCATTTTTTTCTTCTTCCTGATCTTAGATAAAATGCTTTCAGGTTTTCCACAATCACTAGTTTTGGCTGTGTGCTTGTTGCATATCACTTTAATTATGTTGATGTCTGAGAATTCTATTCCTAGTTTCCTTGGAGCTTTTGTCATAGTGAAAGGATGGTGAATTGTGTAAGATATTTTCTCTTTATCCATTGAGATGGTCCTGTGACTCTTGTCCTTGTTTTTAATGTGCTGCATGTTGTTTACCAATTTGTGTATGTTGAATTACCCTTCATCTCTGAAATGCAACTGATTTAATAGTTGTACATGATCATTTTTATATGCTGTTCATTTTAGCTTTAAAATATCCTCTGGAGGATGCCTGGACTATGTTCATCAAAAATATCACTCTAATATTTTTGTGTTTTTTCTTTTTGGTTATGCTCTTACCTGGTTTGTTTTGGGTGTAATGTTATGAGGGTGATACTGTTTTCAAGTATAGAACATGGTAGTGTTTCTTCCTGCTCTGTCTTAGAGAATGGATTAAACAAAACTGGTGTTGTTGTCTTCAGACATGGATATGGCAAACTGTTAGTTGTGAATCTAACCACATTGGAACCATTATTGGAAGACATTCGTGAATACTTTAATCTTTCCATTATATATTGATATGTTCAGCTATTTTCTATCTGTTTCTATCAACTTTGTTAGTTTATATTTATCTGTTTTTCTATATTTTTAAAATATTTGAGGTAAAGTGTTTTCAAATTGATTCCAAAGGATTCTTTATCCTAAAGTGGGATCTTTTGCAAATGCCCCCCATTTTTTAAAACTCTAGGTCTGTTAATTTGGGTGTTATCTCACTCTCATTTGCTTAGCTTGGTTAAGAGTTAGTTAAATCTTTTCAAAGATCCTCTTTTGTTTCATGGACCATCTGCAGTGTTCTTTTAGGTTCTACTTAATGAATTTATGCTTGAATCTTTATTATTTTTCCCCTACTGGTTTTGAATTTGGCTTGTTATATTTCTGTAACCTTGAAATTGCATACTTTTTAATTCATTTGACATCTCTCTGAATTTTTAATGTACACACTCATAGCCACAGAGTTCTGTCTGGAACTGCTTTAGCTTCAGCTCACATATTTTTATGTATTGTCTTTTCATTTTCATTTGAAGCTAGGATTTTCTCCCTGATTTCATCAATAGCTGACAATTATTCAAAAGTGTATTGTTCAGTGTCTGTGTGTTTGTCTAATTTCTATGGTTTTCCCTCTATTGATCTCTAGTTTCACTCATTATGATCTAATAAGATTTAAGAAAATTTTTCAATATTCACACGTATTAAGACTTGCTTTTTGAGCTGAAAAATTGTCTATCATGGAGAAAGTTTCATGAGTTTATGAAAACAATATTCTGCAGTCGTCTGATGAAATCTTTCATAGGATGTCAGTTATATCTGTTTGACTTATAGTATAAAGATTTTTCTTTTTCTTTTTTTTTTTGAAGTCTTGCATATGAGACCCAGTACCTTAAACAAGATTGACACATGGTGTTTCACTGAGCTACACCCAACTCAGTTTTTCTAATATTCTTATGTAGACAATCTATATCTCAGTAAAATTGCAATATTTCATTTAACCACAGTTTTTGTCCTAGGTTCTCCATTAATATTCAGTAATGACTCTGTTTTGTTCTGTATATAGACTCATTTTATCTTCTTGATGTATTGTTTTCCTATCAATATGTTGTGACTTTTCTTTTTTCATTCTGGAATGTTACCTTAAAAGACTTTAAGATTTGAATTCTTACCAGATTTGAATATACCAACTCTATCCTGCTTCCAGAATCCCTTTTCTTTAAGTACAAGTTTCCATTTGTCTTGCTTACTTTGCACTGCTGTGAGGAGACACCATTTCTAAGGAAACTTATTGAAGAAAGATTTTTGAGGTTAATAGTTTCAAAGGGTGAGGCTGTGACTATTATGGTGAGGAGCACGGTATCAGGCAGGCAGGCATGGCACTGGAGCATTAGCTAAAAGGTTATTTTCTTGTCCACAGGTATGGGAGAGAGAGGGAGCTAACTGGAAATGTCATGGTCTTTTGAAACCTCAAAGTCCAGCTGGGCAGTATTGGTGTACACCTTTAATCCCAGCATTTGGTAGGCAGAACAAGGTGATCTCTTTTTTGTTTGAGGCCAGCCTGCTCTACTGGTCTGCAGAGTGACTTCCAGGGAAGCCAGAGTTACAACAGAGAAACCCTCCCTCAAAAAGTCAAAATCAAAAAAGAAACAAAAAGACACCTCAAAATCCATCCCCAGTGACACACATCCTTGCACAAAGCCACACCTCCTAATGCTTCCCAAACATTTCCACCAACAAGGAATCAAGTATTCAAACATATAAGCATATGGGAACCATTCTCATACAAAACACTACACCATTCCTATATTTCAGTCATTGATGTATATTCCTTTCAGTCTATGCTTTAATAGAAATTAAGGCCATTGATGTTAATTATTATAATCAAAATGTATGCGTTAATTTTTGTCATGTAAAATTTTTTTTCTAATGTTTGGTATTTTCCTGATTTTCATTTACTTGCCTACTTTCCTAGGGATCTATTCCTTCCTATGTGCCTGTGATTGTACTTGTTTTCTTCTTCTTTGTACAAATTTCTTCATGTACAAATGCATGATGGCCATCATTTCTCCTTTTTTTCTGAATAAAATCTTTGATGTATACAGTAATATAGGGTGACAATTCCTTTGTTTGCTTGTTTCTTGACTGATCCCAAAAGTTTAATACCTGCTCTTCTGGCTTAATAGGTAATAGTCCTAGGTAATAGTCAACTGTTGTTTAATGCTTTTCCTTTGTTAGTTAAGTTATATTTCTCTTTCACAGTTATCAAGAATCTTTGGTAAGTGCTTTTGGCTTTGTAACTATAACACAGCATGGAGAAAACATATTCTGGCAGTATCTAATGCTTCCTGCATATCCATAGCTTTACAAGATTTGGAGAATTACCTGATGATATTTTATCACTGTTCTTTCTGTCTGTGCCTGGACATCTTCTTTCACCCAAAAACCATGTATGTATTTTTAACTGTGTCTTAGTTTTGTGTTTCCTGTTCATGCTTCTTTCTTTGTCATTCATTGTCTCTGTCTTCTAAAAAACATTAACTTTGTCTCAAAGACCTTAACATTTTTTTTTTTTTTGTTTTTGCTTCCTGAAAATTTTTTTTCTGCTGAATTTTATTTCTTTATAGCTTTTGGCTTAGTGGACTTTCCAATTTCATTCCTGATTTAAAAAAATAAAAATCTGTACTTTTATTGGATTACTCATTGCTTCACCAAAAGGCCCAACCAAGCATGGTTGGTAACTAATGAAAGTTGTAATCCAAGAGCTTTCTGCATGGTTTACAAACAGCTCAACTGATTTGAGAGCATAGTCTTCCCACAGCTGTATATTTCTTTCAGCTGCCAATTGCTTCCATAATTTTGGAAGTAATAAACAACTTTGAATTCTTGTGAATCTTGTTAGTTTCAGAAACTTCAGGATATTTGTAAGTAATTTTCATTTTGAGTCTCATGAGCCTTCTCTTCCATTCAGGAAAGAAATGTTTCAATTTGGAGGCAATTACTACACAACAGCCTCTAACTTTGCTTGTAAAAGCTTCTATCTTGACTCCTTTCCCAATAAGTTTTAAGATTCAATGTCATTTTCAATAGCTAAGAGTAGAATAATTTATATCTAAAAAGGACTCAGAATTAGCTACATTTGTGACCATATCACAATAGTTATGTAATTTGCCTAAGAACAAATTTTCAGAATAAGAGACATTTTGATGAGAAATGGTAGAAAATTAGAAGTATTCAAACATGTTAGTCTTCTTTACCAAAAATACAGTTACAATTTCATTTCTTGATCTATTCATTCTGAAATTATTTAAAGATATCTATTATATTCTAAAATACCAAATAGACACATAATTTTTATGTTTAAAGTAATTCAGCCATTTTACACTTGGAATAGCAATTAAAATGTTTTGTAGAGCCATTTCTAAGCTGTAGCATGTCTTTCAAATCCATCTTGTCTAGGTTTCATGTTACCATGCCAACTTCTCGTCTATGTCTGAGATTCTCTCCTTTGCATCATTGCTTTATATGCCAGTTAATCTGCCATGAAGCAATAATGGATTATTTAAAGGGATTGCTTGTATTCCTTCATTAGTATATGTCATTCTGTAATATAGAATCTGCTATACTTTATTCAATTTCTAGTTGTTACTGTGGTTACCCTTTTGGCTATGTACTTTTTTAGTATAGATACCATGTACACCATTTGTTTTTACCATAATTTTTCGTGAAAGGAACAATATTGCATGGTAAGTATTCATAGACATCTCTAGGAGATATAAGGTTAGTAAGAATAAAACCAACATGACTTCTTTCTAGATATAGTAAGAAATATGTATTTATTTATTCAAGTCTTAGAATATGTCTGTGGATATTTGCTTTCTTTTGAATGGCTTAGGTGCCTTCTTAGCAGATGGATTTTGTGAGCATTAGATAACTAGGAGATGTATGGCTGGACACTGCAAACACTACAACCAAAATTAACTCTAGGTACAAGGGAGCTGGGTTAAAGGCCTGTGGTAGAACCATAATAGCGACAGAATTCAGATTTATGATGCAGTGTTTACAATGAAGGGGCATGGTCTATTTTTATTTGATCTGCACCACCAGAAAGAAAATTGGAATTATAATTAAAGCCAGGGAAATGATAACTTAAGCATTGATTTTCCAATAAAGATGCCAACCCTCAGAACAGTGTCTGGTCTCTATGTCCTATATTCTGGTGTGTAACTTTAGATGAATAAGATCTAATTCTTCAATATCTTGACTTACACCGGAGTGTGTAAATTTCAAACTCTGATGACTCATCTTTATTGCTGAGATATTGTTCAGGATTTGTATTAAAGGAAGGGTGCCTTAGAAAATCAAGAAGAGTTATCCTATTGGGACCAGCAGTTTACTATTGGAGATTCTTTATAGATCCACCTCTGATAAACATTCTATCTCATCACTATTTTAGATTTTTTCAATCTTCTATGAAGATTAAACACAAAAGAAAGACCATTTATCTATACAGGTAAAATTTACAATGCCTATAATCCTTTCATAAATAGATATATCAACTACCGCATTAATATAAAAGTGCAATCTGAAGGCAGAAGGCCATTATATTTACTTGCTGTCATATATAAAGCTGTAGTTGCAAGTCATGCATGATTTTAATATGGCTTGATAATATGCTATCAGTTGGTGGGAGTTATAGATTGAACTCATATAGATTTTTGGCTTCAGCTACCAAGTAATCAATCATGTCAAGATATGAAAATCACTTCATTCCTTTCCATTGAGAAGAAGATGTGGCTTAAAATGCCAGACCTTGGATATATGAATGAGATTCTTGTAATCAATCATGCAAAATATACCATCTGACTTAGTAAATTTCTTAAAGTAGCTTTGGGGGAAAGTAAACATTTTATTGTATAATATGATGAAGCGTGCATCATATGTGTATAAATAATAAAGGTACACACAGACCTTTATTTTATCATTTGATACTTTTGCCTAGTAATCTTGGCAAGTGAATGAATTTGGAGGACTTTTGAAGCACATGTCTTGGGAAGAGAGTATTGTCTATTGTATCTGCATCATCAACTATGAACTAGAGGCTTATTTCAGACCCAGGCCAGATGATAATTTTCATCAACATCTATCTAGAAATAGCCTAATTCCATTACTATTTAGCTACTGATCATAAACTTGAGTTTCAGTATCTCTATAACCAAACTGGTTCTGTTCATAAGGCTGTAGTGTTATGATGGAGAACAGATGTGAGAAGACTTTACTCATGGAAACACAATGGTGCCACCTGGAAATATAAGTGTATGGTTAAGGCAGGTTGAAATGTTGAAAGACACTGGTTTCACGTCTCACAAAATTATAATCAACTTTGTCATGTCTATCTAGATAACAATCATACTCAGAGCAACATTTACCTGAGGGAATGGTGCTCAATCTATCTCAAGATAATGCTAATTTGGTCTATGAATATGAGTACATCCCTAATCCTTTATGAGCTACATATTTCTTTTCCATAGTGAGATAATTGTGGATTAGAATATCATAGAATTATAGCTCATTTCTAAAACTATGTGGGTTTTGATATCTGTTATGGTACTTTAAATTAGAATAATCCCCATAAGCACATAGATTTGAGTACTTGGTTCCCAGTTGGTGGAACTGTTTTGGAAGGATTAATAAGTGCGGCTTTGTTGGAAGAAGTGTGTCACTGGAGATGGACTTTGTGGTTTCAAAGTAATCACCATTCCCAGTTAGGTATCATTCTCTTACTTGATGATACAGATGTAATCTCCCATATTGCTCTAGTGTCGTGCGTGTCTGTCTGCAGCTATGCTCACCCACAAGATGTAATGGACTGTAACTCTTTGGAACTGTGAGCCCTCAATTAAATGCCTTCTTTTATGAATTGATATGAATTGTTCAAAGCATTTTGGTGGCTACAGAAAAGTACGTAAGACAGTTCCTAACCACACAGCATATGTGCAATGTATTCTCTTACAACTCTAATATCATAAGTCACAACTTGGGCAACACTTTTTCACCTACCCATGATTTGGCAAAGTTTAATCTATTTTTTTCCTTTGAGGTTATAATGTTAATATTGTTAGGAAGTTGTATGTGGAAAATCCTTTTTTAATGAGAAATACCTGAAAAATTATTTCTTCAAAAACACACTTCATTGTTTTTCTGTACTCCTTTCTCAGTCCTACTTTTTATAGATTAAGTTTAAAGATAATTGAGTTGAGTAGAAATGGTTGAGTAGAAATCACTGGGAAATATTTCTAATGGTTCACTGACTGTGCAAATGATTATTTTCTAAACTTTTCTGTGTTCCTTAACTCTGTTAATAACGTGATTTGGAGAGCTTAAAAATGGTAAATTATTTGAGATTCAAATATATAGCAAATTGATATCTCAACAGAATAGTAAGGACTTTCATAATTCAGAAAAATCCTTTTGGATTTTTTTTTGGTATAAATATTCATGGATAAAAAAACCAGCTAATAAATGGCAATTTCATTTCAAAGGAGTAAAAAGTAGAGTGTGGTGCAGAAACTCAGGTAGTCTGTGTGGAGAATGTGTCTGACACTTTCTACTGACATCTAGAGTCTTATATGTCTGCCTGCCTGTGTGAGAGCTTACCTTCTCATTCTCAGCTAATCAGCGTTGAAGCTCTGATTTCTCCTCTTTCACCCTCTGTGTGCTTAAGAATATGTGTATTTTGCATATCCTCTCTTTCATTTTGACTGGTTGCCAAAGCTACTCCTACTTTATGAAGCACAGAGAATGTTGTAATAAGATTTTGTTACTTCATCATTTCTCCAGATGGTGGGGAGCTGGGTTCTTCTTTTCCTTCTTTTTCATTAATGATTCACCAGGCACAGGCACTTAACTCTATTTCATGTTTAATTTTTTTTCTTTCACTTTTCTGTTTCTTAGGAATTTCTCACTTTACTTGACACCCTTGGTTATACAATCAAGATTTGCTTGTTCCCCCTCCCTTTTTCCCTGCTGTTATGCATCTTAAATATTCTTGACTTTTCCAATGGTTTGAAAAGCAGCCTCTATTCTCACAGAATGAGTTTTAGGGCTTTTGAAAATAAAATGAGAAGATGCTTTAAGAATCTACTAGCCCTAATACTTCTAAGTGTGTAACAATTACAAATGAAGACCTTAATTTTAACTCTTTCTTCATTATGCCAAATGGTGGATGAAACTCTAGTGATCCAGTGTGTCACACATCACTGAAGAAAACAGAAATTGATTGGCTTGCTTCTATATCTATGCTGGGTTGAAATTAGGATGAACTGATTTGATACCTGTTAAGTAACCAAAATGTATTTCACTTTGCTCTTTTTCTGCCATAACAATTTTCTTCTTTATCATGTCCCCCTACCCCTCACTTTTGAGATAACTTATGGAAATGGACCATCTTACCTTTAAACTTAGTCTATTCTTTGTTCTTGGGATTTCAACCAGTTTCATGGTGCTAAGCAGCCTCTGTACTGGGCAGCCTGCCGGATTTCTACCAGCTGTGACTTCTCCTTTGAATATCAGGCTCATAGATCCATGTGGGCATTTAGCATCAAAAATTAAATATCTAAATGTCATTTCAAGATATTGTGAGGATATGTATACCAGATTATCCACCAAATGTGCACAATTTTTAATGCAATAATATACTTCAATAACATTAATCAAAAAATGACAACTTTCTGTCAATAAGTTGGTTCAGACAATAAAGATGTTTTCCAAAAGAACTTGTTTGCAACCTAAGTTAAGTCTCCAGAACACAAAGATAAGGTGGAAGGATAGATAGAATTGGACAGTTTTGACAGCCACACATACGCTGTGGTATGTATGCCCCCTGCAAGAATATTAATTTACTTTCAAAAATGAAACAACTGAGAAACTGAAAATTGAATACAGACACTTTCTCTACAATATTCTTTATCTTTATAGGTTACAAATCCAGTTTTCATTTGTTAGCTATATATTCTTAAATCCTCTTGCTTTATATCTTACTTTGAATTCATAGTAAATTCTGAAAAACAACTTCCCAAAACATACATAGCCTAAACTTCTGTTGCCACTTTTGAAAAACACAGTGTCCTAGTCAGTGTTAATCAGCTTTCTTTGTTTCTACAATAGTTTCCAAAATGTTCTCAACTTTTATCTTCATTCTCCTATGCCTATTTTCAACCAAGCAGGTGTGAGACACATGTTACTCCTTTGCACCAGGTTCTAACATACATGTAGCTCATTTGAAATAACATCCATTATTTCACTGATTTATAATTCCTTACACAATGCCCCAACACCTCCTTTTCATAACATATCTCCTAAGGCTCCTTCCCCTTGCTCATCTGTGGCCACATTGTGTTCTTTAGTTATTATATGTCAGACATATCTTTTCTGAGATCCCTGACATTGCTTTCCTGTCTGCTTGGAAAGTAGTTTTTTTGGCCCCCCTCGCCCATAGGATAGCAGCCTGCCTTTCCTTCATACCTCTTACTACATTTAGGCAATGTTCTCAATGAGGCCTTTCGTGACCAGTGAATTTGAAAATGGATTAAGCATAATTTTTGGTTACCCCTTAGCCTGCAAAAATAATGGCCAAGAGTTGTTATCTTATTTGGTCTGTATACTTAATAACTTGGAAAATAAACAGAAAGTAGCTGTTTCTCAAATATTGTTGAATTAATAAGAGAATAAAATAAGAAAAACAATGTTTCTCTCTCTTCCTCCTTCCACCTCTGCTGTTCCTTCTGCAGTGCCCATAATTATTCCATTAACTGAGAAACTTATTTCATGTCCGAAAATATACAACTGTCCATAATCTGGAGCTTTTCACCTTCTCAGTTCTATAGTGATCAACTCTACTCTTAAGTGGGAAAAATATTAGCTACAGGTGAAAGAAATCACAAAGTACAAGAACTAAAACTAATGAATATTCATTTCTTTTCTCACTTAAAAGAGTGTTTGAAAGCAATGTTTAGCAGCAGTGACTCAGGAAGTCAGAAACACAAAGTCCCAGAAAATGTCACATTACAAACTCTGTTGGCACCTTCGTCTTGGTTACAAGGTAGAGTCAGTAGCTATAATCAATATTTAAGTTCATATATAGGTCAAAAGCAGATGTCTATGCAGCAAAGACCATTTAATTATATGTATCATTCTTTAAGTATGAAAGACAGTTTTTAGAATGCCACTTTCTCTCTGGTGAATGTACCTTTATATCTCATTGGATAGAAGTATACACAAAAATCTCAGAATAACAGAGAAAGATAACTTGATTCAAGTAGAATGTAGTTGCCAGATCTGTCTTCTTTTTTATTCCTTCTCACCTCCTTCCTCTCAAGTCATACTTACATGTTATTCCAATTTATATATCTTTCCTAAGTGATCTTTTATTACAAGTCTAGACTAATAACCCCTCTTCAGAGGGCTGCATAGGTTCTGTTAGAAGAGTGATTTAATACTATCGTATAAGGGAGACTCCTTGTACTTTCTCTCTCCTTCTCCATGACTCAATAAAATTGAGCACAAGAAAGTATAGAGTTCTCTAGAAAAAGACTATACTTTGGTTATTTCTTTTGGAATTTTAAGCATCTATCACCTACCTACAGAATGAATAAAAGTATATTCATGAATGGACGGATCAAAATGGAATGGATTAAACTTGGAAGGGCTTTCTTGTAATGAATTGAAAACTCTTAATTTTTTTCTATACTTATCTCAATCCCTTTATTATGCATCTATACCCAAGGCCAAATTTTAAAATTTATTATCTTCCACCCTTCTTCCTCCTTTTAATGCCTTGACTCTTGCTACTTGAGTAATTTATATATTTTATTTGTTTGTGCCTTTGATCATTGTTTGACACAAAACAATATAGTTTTGTTTTCCTAGTATTGCTGGTCATCAAGATGTAGGTATGTAGAGTAAAGCGGATGTTGCTTGTTCTAAGGTTATACACACTTTGAGCCTTCCCTGAATATATGTAGGAGAGTACTTAAGTGAAGAGTAGGGAGGATGAACATCGCAGTCTCTGCTTATGCTCAAAGCTATGGCAACACCTAGTTTGGAACAAACACAGAACAGTTATTCCTCAAATAGTGTTAATACTAGTTTGGCAGAAAAACCTGCTCCTGGAGGGTTAAGTTTAGAGGATGCAGAACATCTACCTGAGTTTAACATCCATCTGAGTTCAACTTTCACTTTGTTTCACTATCCATACTATCCATATCAGTTAACTTTGAAAGCCTTAGCTTTTTTAACTGTGATATGGGAACTAACCTCAGTACCTCTCAGTGATCGTTGAGAACTTCCAATTATATTTCCCCTTATCAAGTGATTAGTCCCGTGTCTGGCACACAGATTGTTTTCAATAAGCCCTAAAATTTATTATTGTCATTAGTATAAACAAGGCACCATTAGATTATGAAATATGAAGTAATTGACTGTGCAAAATCATGTGTTAAAGTAATTATGGTAAATTAAATCGATATCTTCTCTTCCTAATGGTTGGGAACCATGTGCTTCGTTTCTCCTACTTTGATAGACCCAGCTATCAAAAGCTGTCCCACCACAAGGGGGAGAAATCAATAAAATCTTTCATAGGTCCCACATTCTTTGGTCCCTCCGGTGTTATCACAAAACCTGCCCCATGTCTTAGCTTTTTATTTCAAATCTTCCTTTGCAGTAACTGGAACATAGCTGTGATTTTAAAAAATATTTAAGTCTGAGGGCTGTTCAAGATAGAAGGTGTCATCAATATCAACAAGCACAATCGCTGAATGGTACACATGAGGAAATGAACCCCTCCATGATATAGAGAGCTGTTTGGTACAGTACGAGAATTGAATACAGGATCCTGGAATACACTGTGCTTTGTATATCTGCTGCATGTGAGGGCAATATTATATATAGCATCTAAATATGTCTGATAGAATGTTAGACTTATTAGATTTGAAGATTGCACTCATCTAGTTTGCAGTAGACTATTACCTTCTATTGGAAATTGAAAAAAATATTGAAAAAAAATTCCAAAGCATTCCTTTGGTAAGTGGAGATAGTATATACTAATATCACATGACTATGTTGGTATATATAGTGTAAGTTTTAAATAAATGTACTTATATTCTCTGCATACATGAGGAAACTAAAGTGTTTTCTAAGAACAATTTCCTGATGCTTGCTTAGCTTGGAACCAATATATATCATTTCAGACTGGTTTATGGAGAACATAGTGCTACGCTTGGTGCTTCATTTACTGAACAGTAAACTCCAGTGTCCTGAAGGAGAAAGAAGGAATCTAGAAAGATAAATAAATTGTTCTATTCTATAATACAGTAGTATGTTAACTTGGATATGTCAAAAGAAGTCTGATAACTCAGAAAAGAGAGTTAACTCCATGTTCTTTTAATTGTATGACTTAGAAAAGTAGCTAGCATCATCAGTCCCCAGGGTTTCTGAATCTATAGATATAGGATAAAGTTTGAAGATCATATTTTTAACAAGCCCTGTAGGCAATTCTGAGAATAGTAAGAACTGGTTGCCATTAATTTAGAATATATCATAACTAACTGTAAGCAGAATTTGGAGCATGCTTATATAATCCTCATCTTACAGTCCTAAGTCCTGAAGACCGGAGCTGTGGAGGTCTTCTGAGGTCAGGTCTGGGAGGAGTTAGAAGGGAAAGAAGACTAAATGATTGGGGTCTGTAGCAGGCATACTCCTTGGTCTTATATTTCAGACTGAATTGATTCCAATGTGCAGTTTCTTGGGTGATCTGCGCACCATGTGGTTATCTCTAGATTATTTACCACTAAGTTTATCAAGACCAATTACAGTTTTAGCAATAAGCATAATTTTTTAAGACTTGGCTTCCTTATAGAGGATTAGACGATAAGTGGTTTAAAATGACGCAACCATTATTTATGCCAGAGAGGAAGGTGAAGAAGAGTCAAGGAAAGGAAGAAGTCTACATGTCAGATGCTGGCACAAATTTCCAGAAATTGGCAATAGTTCAAGGAAGGATCAGATACAGTTAATAGCCCAGGCTCCAAAGTGAGATGATGGAAATTCCCGAGTGTTGATGAGAAGTATAAAGACCAGAGCTAGAGACGTGGCTTAATGAGTTGCATGTGCTCTATGAAAGCATTGGGACCTACCTGAATACAGAGCCCTGTTTCGCTATAAGAAGCTAAATGTGATATGTGTACTTGTATTCTTAGCACTGGAAGGCAGCACAATGAAGAGGCTCACTGGCCAGTGAATCTAACCAATTGTAAGCTACAGGTTCCGTGCGATACCTTGTCTAAAAAAAAAAAAATAGAATAGAGAAGTCATAATGTTAAAACCAGGCTTCCACACTCACCCACAAGCAAACACACAGACACACACATACGCACACACACACAAAACATAATGAATTCGTTATTTATTTTATCTTCCTTTCACTTCGATTTTTTTCTTCCCTTTCCCACATCTTTTTCATCATCACCTGCCAAATAAATATTTTCTTATTTAGTATTTTAAATGATGCCTACTTACATTCAGAAAATGTGCAACATTCTGAAAGCGTGGATGGTGAGTTTTCACAAAGATTGTCATTTCCACTTGAGGTAAGTAAGACAGTGTTATCAGCATACAGCAAGCTGACAGGAGCCCGCAGCCTGTATCTATTCTGTTGAACTATTTGTCCTCTATCCCAATTCATTTTAATACCATCAAATAATTGATCTGTGTGTTTGTTTTGCAAAACCAAAACATTGGTACCCATAATACCTTATTTATTGCATTACATATATTGTTTGTGGACTTTTAAAAGCTTGTTTCATGGATTGATAATTATTTTTCATTCGTAAATACCCTATTATGTATGTTTCAAAACTTATTAATTCTACTCTTTGGTGAGTGTTTGGTCTATTTTTTTTAATTTGAGGCTATTATTTTTTGTGCTATTGCTAATTCTAATAAAAATGATGGTAGTGCTAAGTGCTATTACTAATAGGATGCTGATAACATTCTTGTACCTTTCTGTCAGTATGCACATCTGCATTGTGTTTGGGTGTATAACCAACAACAGAATTGTACTGTTACAGAGCCTTGTGTTTATTTAGGAAAGATTCTAGAAGACAACACTGAAGTGTCTCAGGTAATCTAAAGTGTACTAGTCATGCTGGAGAGTAATAGGTGTTTTTCATTGAGGATAATGTACGTATATGTATACATACAATATCATGGCTTTATTTTGCATCATTTTGATAAATGATCTCAAGTGTGGTTTTATTTGCATGTATTTGTGCACGTGCTCCATCAATTCTTTGTTTTTAAATCATTCTGCCCATTTTTCTCTTGCCCTTTCTGGTTCTTGATATTATTCTACAGTAGTTCTGACTCATTCTGAAATCGAGTGACGCATGCACTATTCTGAATGTCTCCTTGAACCCTGGGAATCATCTTTTTCTACACTGCATGTGTCTTTCATTGTCTCAGTCTCAATTTCAGAATAGATAAACTTGTCTACTTTTCTTTACATTGGAGCATTTGGTGTTCCTGTTAAAGAGTTTCACTGAATGAGGGCAAAAATACATTCTATAGTGTCTTTTAAATATTTTATTTGCCATCTATCATAAGTTTTGTGTTGGGTAATATAAAGGTCATTGTTTTCCACATCATTGTCCAGTTTGCTCATCTAACACAATTTATGGAAATGACTATATTCTCATTCAAATTTCTGTTTCAGTTATTTTTAAGCTTAAATTACAAAACATATTCCAACAGTATCTACTGAGTATTTATTCTGTTCAACTCCTGTAATGACTCCATGGAATGGGAATAAAGTATCCACTGATTGCTCTGCCCTATGTTCTTTACTGGAACTATTTTAGACACAATATCTCTCTCTTCTAGCCCTTATTCTCAATAGGATAATAAATAATAAATAATTTAATGGTTAGATATGATTAATAATTTTAGCTTATTATTAATATGAAGTAAAAATGAAGAAAGTATGGAAAATGAATGATGTGTTACAAAATCGAAGGTGGAGCGTGTGGTAACAGTCTGCCTTAGGAGGTAGGAAGTTTGCCAATAGACCTTAGGAACATTCCGGTTCCCCCAGGACATGCTTCTTCTCTACACTTCCACAGGGACATCAGTGGTCTTGACGGACTGTCTGAATGTTGGAGGGTTTGGCTAGCAGGAGAGCGGTAGTGACACTGAAAATGACCTGGAAAACTTCAGAAGACAACCATAAGAGTCCCTGACTTACTATTTTCTCATGGTTGGGGGCTTCTTTTTCTTTTGAGTGTGCAATGAAATAACCATTGGAGAGTTTTGAGAGGGAAAATGTAGCAATTTGCTTTATGAGTTTATGTAGGGAATACACTTGGTGTCAGGAGAAACATAAAACTGAAAACAGGTGCGGATTCATCTACAGTAGCGCCCAATACTAGTATAATAACAGGAAGCCTTGAACTCATCAATAGATTCATTACCTACTTCATTCTTGTCTCTGTGAAATTTAAGTTATGTTCAGTCTTTGTCAGTTAACCCAGCTGGCCTTCCCATATCATGACATTGACTTATTTTCTAACTAGCATCTGTGTTTGAAAGCTAATTGCCTCTTTAATTTGCTGACTCTTCAAGGAAAAGACCAACTTCCCCCTATATTCCCTCATGGTGAGAAGCAGAGAGAGCTGTAATTTGGCATCTGAAAACTGTGAAATTCTATGTGTTCAGGTAGTGTTCAGGGAAGGCATGGACCTGAGGGTTTCATATACTGTATTTCCCAGAATGCTATTTAGAATTGTTGGAGAACATGGGTTGGGAAGGAAGGAAGAGACCAGTTTGGGGATTGCTCTGTTTTCCTTGCCATTTGCTCTCTGTGACCTTTGGTCATGGCCTTCTGGTCTTTGGTTTCAAATTAATCGAATGAGCTTCCCAAAGGTGCCACTCAGGGTTAATTTGAGGATGGAAAGAGCTATTCCACATGCAAATTGTAGAACTCATTTGAATGAAAAGAAATTAATACATTCAAGGTTCTTTGATCCAATAGCAGCCTCCTGCCCACTAATCTCTGTCATTACTCTTGAGGCTGTCACTTTGTGCTCAGCCATGGTGGGGAGCTTAGGGTTTACCTAAATCCCTGGGGAATCGCAATTAAACCTTATTAAAAGCTTACTTTTAAGCAAGATGCTTAAGCAGTTGCTGATGACAGGAGACTTTTCTCCTGAACCACTAGATGGCGATAGAATTCCTTTCCGCTATACCTCCTGCCTAGAACCAGTACTCCAGCTCCCACCCACACTGCTTCTGCATTTAAGCAGGTTCTACTGGGGTTGGAATGAATTAGTTTCCTGGGGGAAATCGCGGGTCCCACAGGATTGTGTGCTGCAGAAAATACCTCATGGCCTTGGTGATTGTTGAATTTACTCTTTCCTCGGTCTTGCTTTGTTTTACCACCACATGGTTTATCCATTTCCTAACCTATTAGAAGACAAGAAAAATAAAATAATATACAGGCAGAAGCTTATGGGAGTTTTCACGACATTGGAAACCTTCTTCTTAATGCCAAAATTACACATTTCTGTTTGTAAACATGATACATGATGCGTGCCAAGCTCTTCCTGGTGAAGACATTATCAACCTGCCTTTTCCCACCCCTTAGCACCAGGGGAGACTTTGTCCATACTGGCCCATCTTCCTTTCCAGGTGGCCAGAGAAACACTCCCCAGGATTCTTTCCCCATGGGATCTGTAGTCAGTTGGTAGGCCAGGGTACTCTCCTCCTCAGAGTTGAATTCATTTTCCAAACAGCTCATTCAAGCCAGCTCTTCCTTCCTCTAAAAACCACAGGATGGTTTTAGTTTGTCTTGTATTTTTTTGTTTGTTTGTTTGTTTGTTTGTTTGTTTTTTCTGATTCAAAAACCACAAGATCAAAACACTACCCAGATGGCAGGGACAAAAAAGCTTCGCATTTCTCTAGTCCAGTAGTTTGTCAATTCTAGCATTGCAATCTCCTGGAAGATTTTAAAACACAGATAGCTGGATGTTACCCAGGATGTGTAAAGCAGGAAGTCTAGAGGCAGCCTGAGAATTTGCATTTTAACAGGTTCACCGCTGAAGCCAAGGCTGGGCTTCCTTCTCCCAAGAATCAAAGGGACTGTCCCATCCTGTTGTTTCCACAGGTGCAGAAGTTGAGGTCCACTGAAGTGCAATGATTGCTCAAGGTCACAAAGCAAATTGAAATTAGCGGGGACTGGGAATCCAGAAGTCTTTTAAGCACAGCTCTGTAAGTCCTCATTCAAAGCAGTGCTGGTTAGAAAATTTCTTTTCTTCCCTTTATGGAGAAAGGATTTGCTGAGCAAATTTACAGATGAAATCAGATGGTAGGTGACTTGTTTAATCGGTAATCACTTAAAATAGAGTTCTATTATTTTTTAGTTTAAATTAAAGCATGAACTATGAGGAAACTGGTTGTAAGTGCAGGGGCTGACCTTTCCACGCAGCCACCATGGTGAAGCTTTTTGTAGGCGCCCTTGCACCTGGGCAAGATTCCAGGGAAACTTGCTCTCTTGATTTCCTTCCCAACAATTAGTGCCAGTGTTTTCTCTCTCCCACCTCAATTCCATGCTAAAATGCTTTCTTACAATAACTTGAACATTTTAGAGTTTTCTAAAACTCTCAAATGGAAATGGACAACTTTGAGATTTACTTTAAAAGAACTTTTTTTTTTAATAAATTGTTTCAGAATTATGGTGCCCTGAGCAACTGTGGTAAGTAGCTTGATTACAGAGATATATGTGTCTATGCTATAATTATAATAATATTGATTATAAGTATGAATTTATTTTTGACTGAAACCTTCTGTTTGGCCTAACAGGTACAAGCTTTCAAGTGGTTTGGGTAATAATTTGAGGCTTCATTATTGCATTTTATTGAAAAGTACCTGCAACTTAATCAAGTGCAGCAAAAGGATAATGAGAATATTTGAGATTAAAGCCAAATTTACTCATATAATATTTGAATTATAAGCCACAAACTATATCCATCCAAATCCTCATCCCTTCTACTTAAAACAGTGATTGGTCTCAGAGAAGGATGTCTGGAGAGGTAATATGAAATCCAGTAGGTCTTCAATATGAATGGCATTTCACAAAAGGAGATGATTAGAAGACAGACAGAAAAGGAAAGCCATAGAAAAAAGGAAGAACATGTGAAACACAGTCATGGAAAATAAGGCAGAGCATCCTTGGAAGAAACCTCATCTGTTGATGCTTATAGTTTTAGACTTGTAGCTTTCAGAAATGTGAGAAAATACATTTCCATATTCTAAGCCACCCAAGCTATGGCTATCTATAAAATGTTTTGATATACCCTTCTTAATTTTATGGCCATTTGTATATATAACAAGTCAGGTACTCTCCTTTCTTGTCTACAGACTTTAAACTTCTATTTCTATTTTAATGATTGTAATAGAAATAGAATTACATCACTTTCTAGTCTCCATTTCCTTCCGACAGCCATCTTAGCTCTCTTCCTTGAACTTTCTTCATGTCCTGCAACTCTCAAATTTGTGTGTGTGTGTGTGTATATGTGTGTGTGTGTGTGTGTGTGTGTGTGTGTGTGTGTGTGTATGTATATGGAAGAGGTAAAATTTAATGTGGTCCCACTCCTAAACAAAGAACCACAGGCAACCAATGACTAGTGGGAAAAGGAGAATTAGCTCCTACAAGGAATGAGCACCCATATTGGCTGTCTAATTCAGAACGGTGAGCTCTGAAATCATACACACAGAAATAGCAAAAGCAAACTTAGGTACTATTTTCAATTTTCAAATTTGTTCACTATTTTATCAACTTGTATTACACTGTGATTGTTTTCATCCCCAACTGAATATTCCTTTTAAACCAAATTTTAATGTCTCTATAATATTATATAACATAGATTTAGCATAATTTTTCGAATAAGGCTTTGGCTTGCTTCCAGTTTCCACTATTAAGGGATATATTGTAAAGAACCTCTTAGCACAAAGATTCGTACAAAGAGGTTGCAAGCCAATAGCCCCAACTAAATTGTAAGGAACCTGCTCCCTATTGCCAAAGTGCTCTCAAGAACTACTGTGCAGTTGACACTCCTACTATATGTTTCATATATGCTAGAGTATACCACAATAAAGCAATATCAAACTCTTTGTTGCAAACAACCATTTCTGATCTCCTGATCTCTGTGTCTTTTGTCTCCGGTGCTTTTGTCAGTCCTCTCCTAAGACATAGAATGAGATTGTCATATGCTGTTCTTGACATGAATATAAAAAGACATTGGCACAAGTCGGTGATACCTTTTAATACTGCTGATAAGCTAAGGCACTTGGCATTGTAGTCTCACCCAGCAGGTCAAAGCTCATCAAGAGCAGCCTACAATAGCTGCATAGGAATGAAACCTATCCTACAGGAAGACACAGCTTTTTCTGTACAGATGGAACTGGTAGATAGTGATAGCAAATATGCAGAACAAATAGCATAGTCTACACCATTTTATTACTTCTACTTTCCCCACAGCTTTACTAATGCTGCATATGATGATGTTTGAATATTCTGAAAACCAGGGTGGGGGGTATTAATTTTACTTAAATTATAGTGTAAAATGATTGTTTTTAAGCATAAGGACCCAAGTTCTCCAGAACTGAGAAATAAAGGCCTGTATAGTGACATATACATGTCACCAGAATCTAGGAGGCAGAAAAAGGAAGGACCCTGAGGCTTGCAGGCCAGCTAGCCTAGCCTATTTGGTGAATGAAGGCCATTGAGGGCCCCTGTCTCAAAGAAAGATTGAAGGTACCTGGGATAGCATTGCAGTTTATCCTCTAGCTTTTACATGCTCATGTACATACATGCATAAGTATACCTACATCAGTGCATGCGTATGATACATACACACACACACACACATACACATACACGAAAAGGAAGAAATTTCCCATCAAGTTTACTATTTTTTTCATGTCATCTTCATTTCATTTTTGATAACTTACATACTAAAATTTACATTTAGTTGGATATATCACTTTTACTCAATTATCTTATTGCTCGTTGCTTAGAAAAACTTTGTCTTCCAAACATCAGATGCAAATGTAGCATTCTTCCTTTACCCTTTTAATCCAATGGAGCCTATTTCTCAGAATATGAGATAAGTGTATAGCATGCCCTCCCAGTAGTGAGCCAGCAAATGATACCTTTCTGTACCTGCAGCATCTTCTTAATTGGAAATGGGATCACAGACCAGAAAGCATACTGAACAGGTTAGCTAGGCAATGTAACTTCTTTGGGACTACATTATCACATGACCTTCAGCAATTCGAATGACTGTTCTGATTCCTTCATACTTTGTAAAATTAAAACAGTGGATTGCAAAAGCGATTTTCACCCTAAATCTCCTTGACTCCTCTCTAGAGCCTGCAGTCTTATGAAACATCCACCACTCCCATACCTGTGACTGACTAAGGTAGGCAAGACTAATTATCCAGGAAACTTTTTTCTTGAGTCTTTTTCAGTCTAAAGTGGGCAGCAAATCTGTGTATCTTCACAGCAGTTCAAGAAGTTGCTGAATAAGCATATCTGATCCAAGGAACTTAGCTGTAATTGTCTAAAAAGTCAAACCTACTATGGATTCTAACTTTAATACCTATATTTAGTTAATTGACCTAAGAAATTGTCTGCTTATCATGCACTTAAAGATATATTTTGATTCTACTAATATCCAGCATTTTAATTCAACTGCCTTTGATGCCTCGCTGACTCCTTGTGAGTATGTGTGTGTATGTGTGTGTGTGTGTATGTGTGTGTGTGTGTGATATTGTACATGCTTGTGTGTGAGCACAGATGCACAAGAGCCATGGTGTTTCTAGATTGTAGCCTTCATAAGAAACATAAGAATGTACTTGAATATCCAGTTCAAGAAACAAACATTAAGTTTGGAGTTCTGAAAATCCCCTATGATATTGGGTGCTACTGGCACTGTGGACATGATTTAATCCACTATTTATATCAGAACACAAAATCTCAGCTATAAATGTTTAGGTAGAATTTCAGTTTGTGCTATTTGTTTTGTTTTATGTGTATTTTTTTTTTCTGTATTTGTACTCTTTATTTTAGTGAAGAGAAATTCCTTAGTAGCCTCATTTCTTTTTCTGAAAGCAGAAGTGAACGCTATTTGATTTTGGAAACAAAAACAGATACAAATATATTGGTGCTGAATATATTTCAATTATTCATTTATATTTATTAGTAGTTATGAAAGTAGACATGGCAATGCTTGAGATGCTAAGGGAAAAGTGGTGGAATAAAGGTGTTTGTGTATGGATATGTACATGTGCAAATATTTTCAGAGACCAAAAGTATCAGATCTCCCTGGAGCCAGAGCTACAGAAGTAAGCTATCCAACTGGATATGGAGAAACAAACTTGAGTCATCTGGAGTAGCAGTTCATGTTCTTAACTACTGAGATATCTCTCTATGTGGGGCTGTCCTAGAACTGAGAATGATTCGAAGTTGGCCTTGAACCCCGGATTTTCTCATCCTGAGAGTGGTAGGTGTTCGGATGCTCCTCACTTTTTAGCCCTGGCCAGAACCCAGCTAAATATTAAATATCGCTTGTTTCACAGAAGATCATTAGCAAAAAATGTGGCATGGTCCATGGTTGTCTGCAATGTAGCTGGAAGCATAGGGATGATCCCATTTACTGATAAGGTGCCTTCCTCTTTTTCACTGAGGAACCACACCTTACGCAAAAGGTGCGCTTACAGGACCTGAATGGTTAGACTTATACACCACATGCAAATGAGGCTACTCTATTGTCCTTGTCTTAACCAATGAATCACAACCTGCCTACGAAAGACCCTCCCCTGGCTGTACCCTGTAACTGTAACAACCCTCACTTTAATAAATGAAAGATATGCTCCTCTGACAACCTCTCCTGAGTGTCTGATTCACTCTTAGTCTGCTCTAAGTCCTCTGATCTGAGACCTGCCAGGGTGCATTGACCTAAGCCCTGTGCTTTCAGGGGCTGAGCTGGCTGCTGATAGCTCAGCCATGCACTGGGAAGGGAAGAGACAGAAAAAGAAAACAACATCTCTACCTTGTACTTTAAATTTTATTTATCACATTTATACTAATAAAATCTATCTTAAATCAGTCTACTCCCTGACACCAGATATACAGAATCATGATGCGTCTTTTCCTGATGCTGTGCTAAAATTACCTGACAAAAGCAACCCTAAGGAGAAAAGGTTTTTTTTTGTTTTTGTTTTTGTTTTTTGTTTGTTTGTTTGTTTTTAACTCATAGTACTGGGTATAGTACATCATGTTGTGGAAATAGAGGGAACAGAAGCCTGAAACTAAAACAGCTGCTCAACTTGCCTGTGGTCTTAGTTACGGTAACTATTGCTGTGAAGAAACATCATGACCAAAGTTAACTATGGGAGGAAAGGTTTATTTCACTCATAGTTCATCATCAAACGAAGTGAAGGCAGAAACTCACGCAGAGCAGAAACTCAAGCAGGGCAGAAACCCAAGCAGGGCTGATACAGAGACCAGAGAGAAGTGCTGCTTACTGACTTGCTCACCATGGCTTGCTCATCCTGCTTTCTTATAAAAGCCAGAACCATCAGCCCCAAGATAGCACTACTCACAATGGGCTGGGCCCATCCCCATCAATCACCAATTAAAGAAAATCCCCTACAGGCTTGCCTAAAGCCCCATCTTCTGGGAGGTATTTCCTTAATTAAGGTTCTCTCCTCTCAAATGATTCTAGCTTGTGTCAAGTTGACATAAACAATCTAGCACACATCCTTAGTCAAGAAGCAGAGAACAATGAATGCATGCTGCATTCTCTATTTATATACTCTAGGGTGCCAGCAAGAAAACAAATGGTAGCATGCAAAGTGGGTGGGTCTTCCCACCTTAAAAAATATAATCAAGACAATACCCCACAGGTGTGTCCAATCCCAGGTGATCTAGATTCAGTCAAATTGACAACACTAACTATGACAGAAATTAAAAGAAATCACAGTAATATTAGTAATTTTACATATTTGTGGTGTTTCCTTTTGTCAGATTTGTTTAACTTTCTTTAGAAACTATAATATGGAGTTAGAGCTGTATGTTGCACAGATATGGCTAGATATGAACTACATTTTCTGGAATGGACTACAGTACTCACTCAGCGTACTCCAAATTTTTTTGAGTGTATGGCACCCCGAACTAGGCTTTTACATGGAACTGTTAAACAGCAGTGTCAAAACAAAGCTAGGCAATGATAATGCAGGTTCTTAATGATGGTGTGTTTTGTCTTCCTGATTTTAGATTTTTAAATCTAGTACTTACCAATATATTAAACCCATTTGTCCCACAAAGCATATCATATTTCCTTCCTCCACAAGATACTTAGTCATGAACTTTCTCTTTCAGTTAACCAAGAATGGTGATGAAACATCCTTTTTAGCTTTCAGTTGTAAGTAGAAAACTATATCAATGTCTCTGAGTTGAAGCATTAAAATCAAGATTATAAAGGTAATAAAAAGTGTAAATTAAAGATACTTACCTCAACTATGGTTTGGAAGTCTTAGCCTTATAGGAAGCCCATAAAATAGACTGGTTTGTGGGTGGGTTGGGCACTATATTGAAAACAACAATAATGACCAAAGAGTTGGATATGGCAAAAGGCCAATGAAGAGGAAATTTGTGGTAATTGATGAGTTGTAGCTGTTTCCTCTACAACTTCCTTTCCTTGGGTTGAACAAGATCATTGTTAGATCACCCACCAGAGGCCCTTGAGAGATTGGACCCCCTACTAAGCTTATTTGTTGTAAGGAAGATGGAGAATTAAAAGGCTCAAAACTTTCTGAAGGTTCTCATAGATCTTCCCCCACGCCGAGAACATAAAAGCAGTAATGAATTGACTGTAGGAATATGTTGGAAATATTTTGGAAGAATAGCTGCCTGAAATTAAATCATGTACACATATGATTTATTTATTTTTATTTCATATCTATGTTTTGTCTACATGTATGTTAGTATACCATGAGCTAATAGTAGCCCCAGGGCCAGAAGAGAGCTTCAAATCTTCTGAAACTGGAGTTACAGACTTTCTTGAGCTACCATGTGTGTCTGGGAACTGAACTCATGTTCTCTGCAAGAACAGCAGGTGCTCTAATCTACCGAGTCTTCTCTCCAGACCTCGGATTTATATTTTTATTTTAAATTTTTCTCCTGACATTATAACCACACACCCATCTGGCTACTCAATATGTATATGTAGATATGAAACTGACCTTTCAAAATGAGAAGTGAAAAACCAAAGTGATCTCTTTTTCCTAAACCTAATATGCCCGATTTTTTTTTTCTCATGTAAGTTGTATCAGTCCTATTTTTCATGTGTTGCTCTCATTTACTATCTCTCTGTATCTCTGTGTCTTGGTCTGTCTCTGTCTGTCTCTGTCTCTTCTCATACACATATCAAATGAATAGATTGCAAATCTCTTTGGTGTAGATCATAATACACCCAAAATCCATGTACCGTGCCTGTCATCATCACCCTCATCTTACCTGGATTATGGCACTAGTCTGTTTTATTGCCTTTATTTCCTTCCCCCAGTACAGATCTAACTTCACACAAGAATGATTCTCTTAAATTATAAGTCAGGCTGTATCACTTCAGTGTTCAAACTGCATGGTACTACATTTTACTCACTGTGAAAGCTGGAGACTTTCCAAGCATGTTCAAGGCACTATTTAATCTATCTGCCACCATCGCCGTGTTTTGGGTATAACATTTATATCTCTTCCAATATTTTCATGCTGACTCCACTTTTATCTAAGCTATCTAGTCTTCCTGCTGTTGAGTGACAGATCAAGCCTAGTTATTGGTTATGAATCTTTCCCGAGAATGCTATCTTTGCTTAGAACTCAGCACTGCTATTAGGCACTGCTTTGTCTCAGCTCTTCAAGAATAACAAAGCAAAAAAAAAAAAAAAATGTTACCACCTCAAGTATATCCTTTATTTCTTTTATTTGAAGCTATATGTTTGAGCCAGTGAGCTGGCCCAGGAAGTAAAGATGCCTTCAGACAAGGCTTATGATTCAAGTTCAATAGCCAAGACCCACATAGGAGAAGAAAACAGACTCATGAGACTTGTCCTTTGAACTTTATGTGAATGACATGGCATACACACATACACACACACACACACACACACACACAGAGAGAGAGAGAGAGAGAGAGAGAGAGATAGAGAGAGGGAGAGGGAGGGGAATGTAAAAGAATTAAAAATAAATAGATAAACCACAAACTTTATGATCACACACATGAATACTTGTCTTTATCCTTTAATCTGCTTCATTTTTTTTTCTTTTTTTAATCTTTTGTGGTGGTGTGTGTATGCTCATATCATAAATATGATATCATTTATGCATATCTATTTTTCATTATGCTTTAATTGCTAATATTATAACATATTCTTCCTGAAGATAGGAATCTCTGTCTTTTTTGTCTCTAGAAGATCATATGGCACAGAAAAGACAGTAAGTGATGAATGAATTCATAGTTCTGTGAGGAGACATTAGAAATATTGATTATTAAATTTTTCTTGAGAACAAAAGAAGGACAGCTAACTATTTCTAGGTGAAACTCACCAGCAAAAGTGGGATAAGTGTGTGAACCATGTATGTATACATTTTGAGGTCTTATTTGGTAAATTTTAGTGAAGAAGACTAATGGCAAACCTCTTAAATTCATATCTCTCCCATGTAAAATTTTCTGGTAAAATGGATGTCCTTATTACTTTTAAATTGTATGACAAAACATCATGACTAAGGCAACTTATGTTAAATCAGGTTTAATGAGACTCATTGTTTCAAATGTTTGGAGTTCATGAGGGTGGGAACAAAGGCATGATGGCAGGAACAGCTGAGAGTTCATATCTTGATGAATAAGATGGAAAGCACCCTGGGAATGTCTAGATTCCACCTGAAATTCCAAAACCCACTCTTTGGAATTTCATACCTGCTTATCTTTCCAAATGGTTCTACCAATTGGGAATCAAATATTCAGACATATGAGACTATGAAGGCCATTCTTATTCAAACTAGGATAGCTGGAAATGTGCAAGATTTTTGTAACATGCATCAGTTGTACATAATTTGTACATACATTGAAACCTAAATAATTCTACTAGAATTGGCATTTATATTAACATAAAGAAAATTTCAAAGATTATTTCCTAAATACACATGCCAAAATTTTGCTGATCCTCCAACACTGAAATCATATAAATATTTCTCTAAGAATTGTCTTTTCCTCTCAGTTATATGAGTTAGCACTTATTTACTAACAACTCAACACTCCTGTTTAAATTATAAGCTGAAGGCATAGACCTTCATATTTAAGTGTTTGCTCTGACAAGTCATAGTCTCCTGCATAAAACTGAATATAAGAAGTTATTTTAAACTATACCCTAAAACTCATTTATATTAAGGTTAAACCTCTTCTAGTCAGAGGTATAGTATAATGAATTTCCTAATAATATATTGAACGATCTCACTCTGATTCATTGATAAATCCAATTTTGGTTCAGCACCCTAAGGTATTTACAAATTAAATCTATGAATTTACTTTTATGGGTACTTTCAACCAAGAACAAGAGAGTAAAACCAATTTTTTTCACAGCCTGTAATTTTTTAGAAAAGCACTTTTGCTTTTTACCTATGTTGTTTCACATAAAATCAAAAAATGGCATTATTGTGCACGTATAAATGCCCCCTTTTGTTTTGCAAATGAGAAAACTGAGTCTCACAAATGTTAATTGATATCTTGAAGGTCACACATGCTGTAAGTGACAAAGCTAAACTTCTAACCCAGATTTGTATTATTGCATTTAGTCATGATTCATGTGGCAAAATAAATGAACAAATGAGAAGGGATTGCAGATTCAGAATGTTAGTGAACAATGGGATGCAATAAACAGGTAATGATGAATGTCACATTGGGGCATAGTTTGTGGAACTAATTCCATGCTGCCACAAACAATTGGTTCTGAAAAGTGTTCACACTAAAACTTACAAGACAAGGAGTTATTCTTGACTCTGTCTTCGGTAAAGCATGGTGTCATCAGAGGTATTTAAAGAAGGTTGCAATACTAAGGTGTAATGACGGTTATATAATTAAGTTTGACATCTTCACAGGAGATCATATCAGGTACTCCAACTAGATGAACTTAAGGGGGAAAAAAGAAAGCATGTTAGAAAGTACTTAAAGTGAAAAATAGAAAATTAAAACCTATAGAATTCAAAGGAAATTTGCTTAAAAATAACTTATGAGAATTACCCAAGTATGGTAAACTAAAGCACCATAGAAAAGGAGCTAAGAGAGTGATAGAAGAACGAGATGAAATAGACGTAAGGGTAGAAGTGAATTTGGGTCAGAATGTCCACTTGAAACATTATAAGATAAGATCATATGACTCTATTTGTGAATTTATCTGTTTAGCAGACTATGGGATCAATAAAGGAAAATGGTAAGGAAAACATAACAATTTTATTTTAAAATTATGTCCATCTTATCAAACATAATATAACATCCTTTGTGTCCTATAAGCACATACGATTGGAAACACTAACAGACACAAAAACAGTGCTCTCCAGTTTTTAGGAAAACACTTTTGCTTCCTTAGCACACATTTCTCCATATTATTTGTATAATTTGTGGCTGTATCACCCAGCAGCACATAGAGAAAAAAGAAATGAAATTACATCAGCTATTCTCAGTTGGACCTATACAATACTTTCATGATGAGACACATGGCGTTTAATTTGCCTTTAAACAAGAAAGATTTCCTTGTCAAGCATGAGTGTCAAGACATGGAAACTCAACATGAAAGCACAGGCATTACTAAGCTGAAAATTTCCTTAGGGGGACTGGCGTTTTTAGCTTATTTAATCATGATATCCATTTATAAAATGTTTGATTCACCACATATTTCAGTTTCTAGTGTTTTACTGACGAATACAGTGTTAGATAATGTAAAAGTAATCTATCTAACCTGATTAATAAATGTAAATCAAAGAAGCAATGATTCAAAAAAGTTAGGGTTATTGTTAAGATCTAAAACAGGATTTTTAAATCCTTTCATGTGTGAAGCTTACAAATTATAGGTTACAGAAGAATGAATACATAGAGGCAGAAAAAACATATACTACAATGAGTAAATACTAAAGATGATATTTATTTAAGGAGAAAAGGTCAGATTCTAGTATAGAACATATATATATATCACAAAGAAGTTTGTGGTTTCAGCATGACTTCCAAGGCTAGAAGGAATCAATAGAAACAACAAGTTTCTGAAGGAGAATTTCCTAAATGTTGCCTAGATATATTGAACTCTGCATATAAATAAGTTTTTTATTCTCATAAATCTGTTAAATATTTTTGAAGTCCTGTAATGAAATCTTAGAATGTTACTCATTATTTATTTATGTATTCATCATATAAAGAAAATGTTATCAATAGGTCTCTAAATTGGAAGAAGTAGAAATAAAATAACAGTGAAAAACTGAAGTTGTGTAAAATGACCACCAGTCTAAGAAGTTTGTGATCCAGGTCTTGATTAAAAGTCTTTGATTAATTTATTTGATATTAACTCATTTAAATATATGTACTCCAGTTCTTTATTTGCAAAATGGAAATTATGAGTGTTGGTGTCAAGCTTGGTTTAAAGGTAAAATAGATGAGCTACTTAAAAACATGATAAACAAACATCATACATGTGATCTACCCTAAAACTTATCATTAGAAATACGTATTTATCAGTGATGACAGCTTTCTTCTGTCTTGAAGTTGCCAAACATTTGGCAAGACGCTGTCAAAAACTTGATTACTTAAAAGACTTTAGTATGGAAATTTCAGGACGCAACAACGTAACAGATAAGAGTTTCAATTTCCTACAAATGTGACTTTAAAACTACCAAAATATTTCTTATTTTTCAATGACTACACAGAATTAGTTACTATGCTTATTCTTTTAAATCAGCCTCTTTATATAAGGATGTGTTAACAACAGAATGGAAGTCAGGGAATGTGTTACCTTAGGGAAGAGATTTTTGCTTTTATTTCCACAAGAGATGAAAAGCTGTGTGTTCCATCAAAATTGATAAAGATTCGATTTGAGTAGGAGAAGCTTCCTAGATACTAACTGCTAATATGAAAAGCACAACTCAGGGAAGGATGAGATGCAAACAGACAGTTCAACAAACTGGCTGAAGAAAGAGAGAGGAATGTTCATCAGACTGGAAAACCTTGATGCAGAAATGGACTTTTGCTGAAGGAATATTGATGAGAACTTGACAGATAATCCGAACTGATGGTTGCTATAATTATGGACGACCATCACATAGATGACTGAAGTGGATTTTCAAGTGGACATTCAGACTGCTAAGTTTACAGGATTGCTAATTGTTTCTATTGTTATAGTCAATCTGTGTTATTGCTATATTCATTGCACAATTTATATCTTAAACAGAAAGGGGGGATATGTAGAGGAACAGGCCTGTGTGAAAGTTAGGAAGGGTCTATATTCCAGGGGTCTGTATGAAGGTATCACATTCAGAGGCTTGCTTGGTCTGGATGTAATGTAAAATGTAATGTTAACAATTCTGGTACACACCTTTAATCCTAATATTCAAACGGCAGTGGTGGTCTATGCCTTTAATCTCTAAGATAGAAACAGAGTGTGGAAGCAGAAGGGAAGTGGAGCTCAGAAAAAGTCAGTGTCATACAAGAAGTGATGTCTGATTTAAGTCACATTGAAAGGCAGGCAAAGTGAATAATCAGAGGAAGAGATAGCAGAATGAGTTAGATTGAGAACATGCCCAACTCCATAATATAATAGCAGACTCTCTGCTCAGAGCAGAGTAAGTTATAGCAGGCAGTATGTGGCAAGCAATCTGAAGCAGGCAGATGGGTGACAAGACACAGAATGAATGAAGTCTTTTGACTCAGGAGCACAGAGGCTGACTGAGGAAGTATGAAGCAATGAGAGCTCAGGAAGACGCAGAGACACTGAGGCAGCTCAGAAGAAGCAATTAATAAAAGTGAGTCAGTTTGAGGCATCACAGAGCAGTTCCATCTGAGGTAATCAGAGAATTAGTCAGAGCAAGCCTAAGTCAGAGAAAATTGTAGGAGGTAGAAACAGTAAGCAGACTCAGAAGATCAATTTGAATCAGCAGCTTTGAGAAGAGTTTGACCCAGAATAGCAAGTGAGTTGAACAAGAAGAGTTCAGAAGGAGCTAGTCAGAGTGACTTAGTAAGCAGTAAACCAGGGAGGTTAATTAGATTGTACAGAGTTTCAAATGTTTTAGACTGTATGGAGGCTGAAGTTGAAGACTTCCAGTTCTAGGTCTGGGCTAATGACTGGATTGTACAGAATCTGACACTCTCCAGTGCTTATGGACTGGAACTGGTGATTTAAATAGACAAAAGAATGAAAAGCCTTTGACCCTGAATCAATGTCTACATCTGGTTAATCATTTACAGTGTTTAAAAACAAAACAAAACAAGTGCACCATCTCCAAACTGAAAGCTTTAAATATAAGACTCAGAAGATTATGCATTTTTCTTTTCCATAAATGTACTCTATTTTCTTGGGCACAGCTCAAATACAATAAAGCAAGCCAAGATCATACAAAGAAAGTATGAGTTGAGTTGTTGTTATCTGTTTTCAGTGAGAAAAGCAGTAGTACCCTATGAGAATAGCATGGTTTATGTGATCTATTTAAGAGAATCATCACTTCTCCTACAGACACATGCAATTTTTACATATTCATTATTAATAAATAGGTATTAGAAATAGATGACACATTGGTATTATGTACACTGGAAGGTAGAGGTCAAGTTTTCAATAATTCTAATTATTCTGCAAGCAGTTAGTTCTGACAAACCTAACTCTTATATAAACTTGACATCACATAAGAAGATGAGATTGGGTATAGATGAGAACATAAGTGGTGGTTAAAGTAATAAATTTAATGGCTCTTTACCTGTTGGTGTCTGTTTAATTCGTTGAAAGGTTTTCATGAAAGAGATGCATAAATATGGCAGGAAATTGACTAAAGACTTTCAAGATCAGAGTGCCCTGACAGTTGGCAAAGTATATTTTATAAAAAGAGAAAATGATATTTATCTTCTACACAAGTAATTCTCACATATTATGTATTGAGGTTAATGACATTGAAGAAGAGAAACAGAAACAATTTTAGAAAAGGAATTTGACAATTTCTAGATGCTGAATGCTTTTTTCAGGTTTAAAATGTGTTTAATACAGCTAATCTGCAATGACATCATACATTCATGAAACACAAAGGAAAATGTAGATGCTTATTCCATTGAATTCATTACGTTCTTGTTGCTTTAATGAAATGCCTGATAGGTGGGACCTAAATGTAGAATCTATTTTTTATGTTTTTATTATTTGATAATTTCATAATACATAAACTACATTTTGATCAAATCCACCTCATACTCCCTCGCTCCCCTCCATATCCCCACTTTGCCATTCCAACCACATGTGCACTCTTTTCAGAACACTGATTTCACTTAATTGTGCTTGTATGTACACTATTATAGGATGATCTACTGGAGACTGGGAAAGCCCTCTGTGTTCAGTCACCAAGGGAAACTCACTTTCCCAACCCCAGAGGTCACTATTACCAATAGCTTTTCAGCTAGGTGAGAGGATTCTTAGAGAACACCCCCCATTCTCAATCGTGTTGGAATTTTGGATGGCTTGACCTGGTACAAATCTTGTTCATTCAGTCCTAGCTGTTGTGAGCTCATATTTGCAAAGGTCCCAAATGTTTCTTCTCTGTAAATGTTCACTATCTGTGGCTCTTACAATATTTCTGCATACTCTCCTTTGCTGAGTCTTGGGGGAAAAGAGTATGATATACGAGTCTCATATATGATAGATCATATTGTGGACTCTTTTTTTCTATTAAGTGACCAGTTATAAGTCTCTGTATTAATATCTATCCATTGCAGATAAAACTCTGATGAGGGTTGAGAGATGCACTAATTTATGAGTATGAAGATAGGAACTATGGGACACTTTAATACTATGTACATTTAGCTGAACGATACAATAGGTTCTCCATAAGAGTCTATGACCTAATATTTCAAGGGTTTTGACTTAGTTAATGGTATGAGATGTGGTTTTCACTTTGTAGAGCCGGCTTTAAATCCAATAAGAAAGAGATTGCTTAAACCCATAACATTTGCATCACTTTCACACCCGTGGACATTTTTTGCCAAATCAATTGTCGTTGTAGTTTATTGGATGTTCTCCTATAGTGATACACATAATGCCTTCCAGTACTATGAAACTAACCAGTAGGATGAGCTCTCAGCTCAGTACCATTATGATTTCTACAAGCCTTGTCACAAAAACCCATGATGTCTTCTACGATAGTGTCTTACTCTCAAGTTCAAGAGGATAACAAAGAGCAATGCCAGTATCTAGAACATTTGTGGGGCTTATGAGACCCATACCTAGCACCAGGCTTTTTATTTCATATTCTATGCCTATGGAATTTAAGAGAGGTATTATCCCACTGTTTCAGGGAAATACTACTTAAACATTTTTAATATAAGTATGTGTGCTGGATAGTTTTATGTCATCTTGACACAAGCTAGAGTCATCTTAGAGGAGGACACCTCAGTTAAGCGAATGCCTCTATAAGATTGATTAAGCTGTGTGGGCAAGCCTGTGGGACACTTATTTAATCAGTGTTTGATGGGGGAAGCTGCAGTCCATTGTGAGTGATGCCATTCTTGGACTGCTAATACTGGGTTATGTAAGAAAGCAATCTGAGGAAGTTATAAGGAGCAAGCCAGTAAGCTGCACCCTTCCATGGCCTCTGTATCAGCTCCTGCTTCCAGGCTCCTGCTCCATTTGAGTTAATGTTGTGACTGGCTCCAATGATGAACCACAATGTGGAAGTAAAAGCCAAATTAATCTTTCCCCCCACTTCTTGCTATTGGTCATTTTGTCCTGTTGCAACAATGGAAACCCTAATTAACATAGTATGTGTATTTATTTCAGGATGCTCCTATAGTAGTAGGTTTCATAGGGCTTTTTAAAAGGGCTTTTATGCTAGTTATATCTTTCCATACTTCACTCCATCCTGATCTCTAGTCTCTGACCCCATGTAAGCCTTCTTGTTCTATTGTTTCCAGTTCACCCTTCATATCACCTGCATTGTTTCCTTTAAATTCATATTCAGCAACATAGTAGGAGAAATATTAACACATAAAATTCAGTAGCCTACTGATATACCAAACACAAACATATAAAGAAAGAACTCAGGGAAACTATCTCATTTAAAAGGACCTCAAAAATCTTCCTAAAATGAATCTAGCATTTTTGACTATTAAGGGTTTTGTTGAGAATAATGATATGAATGATGGGCACATTGTTAAACTACAAGCTTGTCCTTATGGAAAGGTCATAAAAGCCTTGTTCAAAAAGAAATGGATGAAAACGATGGCCACGTTTTGATAAAAATGGGAAATATGGAAACACCAAGATATTTATGTATAAAAATTGCAGGGTTGCATTTGACAAAGGAAACAGATATGACAATAATAGATACATGTTTGTGCTGTAAATCAGATGAAATGCTCTTGTCTTTAACTAAATGATGACACTGCATACTTACAAAATGCATTGTTGATAGTGTTGTTTTTTTCTTATTTTATAGATGAAGATATAAATTCAAAGTAAGCAGAAAAGACAGTAAGCAAGAATGTGCTGTGTTAAAGAATGGGTCAATGCTCCTCTTAGTATCCTGACAGACTCTTAAAAACCCTAAAATATATGTAAGTTTATACATCTCTTAAGCATAAAGAATTGTTACATGTATGTGTATAAATGCATGCATACATATATAAATATTGCCCACTGAGTCCATTTGGTGTTGCTCTTATATATATGATTTCAGAGTTTATCACTTGATATTTTTTAACCAATTAGGGGAATCAGCCTTGGAGAACACTATTTTTATCCTCTCTCCCAGAAATCTTCAGTGCCTGGGACAGAAAGGAAATAGTGGATGACATAATTGTATTTTAATTTAAAAATGAATTATTTTAAAAATATGGAATTGCCACACTATGCCTGATCAGTTACATTGTGATCAATAGGCAAAATTCCCAGAAGAATCTATTTCCTTTGTTACAATAACAGAATTTATAGTGCTTGCCAGCTTCTCAAAGATAACTTTGTTTAAAATCATGCTACTTTGGTTTTGACTTTTTACCTTACTTGACTGTTTAATTATTCACTATTCTTTTCTCCATTCCTTCCTTTCCTCTTAAGTACATAGGATTAAACTTTGGTTCTTGCTCTATTTTTGAATTACATTCTGTACCCTAGTTAGTATTTACCTAGATGCTCCCTCTTTGAAAACAAAACATACCCAAATGCTTCTTGCTTCTGCTGTACATCCAGAAATTTATATCTTGATTTGATCAAACATTTATAGCATTTGTATATATGCAGGAGTCCATAGTCACATAAAAACTTTAAACATGAATTATCTGCATCTTTCTTTACTACTCCTAAAAACCAGACTGGCAACTGGTTATTAAATTCCAATAGGACTAACTCGTTGCCAGAAATTATTCAATTGAAAGCATCATATAAGGAAATATACATACGACTTTTCTTAAAAATGTCCAAACTAGCCTGGTGGTGGTGGCACACACCTTTAAACCCAGCACTCAAGAGGCAGAGGCAGGTGGATCTCTCTGAGTTCAAAGCCAGCTTGGTCTACAGAGTAAGTTCCAGGACAGCTGAGATACAGCATGACAGATGAAATGGCTCAGCAGGTATAAGAGCCTTTTGCTAAACCAAAGAATCTAAATTTTATTTCAGTACCTACATGGTAGAAGGAGTGAGCCAACTGCTCCAAGTTGTCCTCTGACCTGCCTACATTTGCTTTCTGAGGCATACTTGTATGTGCAAAGGCATCCACACAGACACACAGACTTTAAAAAATATCCACACGTTTTGACCATGCCTAAAGATCCATGCTAAGGAAATACTCTAAATACAGATAAAGGATATGAAATAAATCCCACAAAAGTGGATTATTGATTATTTATAATTTATTATTTAGAAATATTAGATCTCTATCAAAATATTTAAGATTTAATGGTATAAAATTATACATATGAAATCACTACTCAGATAATAAATTAGGATAAAATTTACATAGATGACATTACTTCAATTACTGGAAATTTGTCTAGAATTGGATAAATATTGACAAAATATGACCACTAGTAAAGATTACAATTTACAGGATAGTATAGGAGTTTTTCCTCACTTCTTAATTTTTTTGTAAATGTTTAAGTATGATATCAACTTAGAATTAATGAAACACATTTTTAATATTCATGACACAGAAGTGCAAAATATTTCGTTAAAAAAATCTCCTGGAGAAACGAAACTGAAATTCTTAAAGACTCTGGTTTTTAGACTGGCAATCAATGAAAGCCACTATCTGTGTTGTAATCTTCCAGAAGAAAAATAAAAACCACCTGTGGAACTGCATGTTTTATTTACTCATTCTCTTACAGAGGTATAGCCTTTTAGAGTATCTTTGATCCATTCTATTGAAGCACAAATCATCCTTGGTACATGAATGGACAGTGCACACTACCAAAAGAGAAGCACCTAACCAGCCACAAACCATTTTTGCCTACTAGGCTGTACTACCTGAAAGATGGCTAGGACAATGGTAGCACAAAGCTTGTGGGAGTAACCAACCAATAACTGATTTTTCTTAAGGCTTATGACAGCAGATGAAATCCATAACCAACCTGTTTGTATGACTAAGAATTGGAGCCTAGATAGCCCAGGAACCTAGGGAAAAAACAACCCTGGTCTAAAAAGTTGAAAAAATATTTAGTGATATAATGACCCCTATTGGTATTTTGCTGTGCTCATAGATCAGTGTCTTTTCAGCCATCACTAGAGAAGCTTCCTTCTGCAGCAAATGGGAACAAATATAGGGATCCACAGCAAGGCTTTATGTAGAGAGTGAGAGACCTTGGAACACTCGACCTTAAATGTGATGTCTCCATCTGATCCCTCTCCTTCAGAGTTCAGTGTACCTCGTGGGAGAGGAGATGGGAAATGTGCAAAAGCCAGAGAGGTAGATGACACCAAGAAAACAAGGTCCTCTCAATTAACATGAGAAATGCTCATGAACTCACGGGGGCTGCAGTACCATGCACAGAGTGTGCAGAGGTCTGTACTGGGTCCTCTGTGTATATATTATAACTTCTAGTTTAATGGTTTTATGCAATTCCTGAGTGTTCAAGAGAGGGTCCCTGATTCTTGTACTCTATCTTGGATTCTTTCCTTCCATTTGTTTCAACCAACACTGATCTGATAGTTTTTGTTATATTTTATATTTTCTGTTATATTTTTTAAAATGAATGAATGAATGAATGAATAATAACCTAGCTCTAGAGTAAAGGTTAACAACTGAACTGTTTTTCATACCTGTGGGGAAAGGGAAAATCAGTTTTCTCCAATGGAGTGACATTGGGTATATCAACTACTCCAGGGCAGGCTTTATGTTTAGGTGTAGTTGACACTCTAGATTTTGTGTGTGTGTGTGTGTGTGTGTGTGTGTGTGTGTGTGCGCGCGCGTGCGCTTTTATTTGGTTACAATATGGTGCTTTCTTCTTTTTTTTTCTTTTTCCTTTTGGGTGGCGTTATATTTGTTCTATTGGTTTTGAAGCGTTTTGTTGTATTGGTTTTTTTTTTTTTGTTTTTTTGTTTTTGGTTTTTTTTTCCTAGAGAAAGACCTTAGAGTTGGGTGCACAGGGAGGAGGAAAGGCTGTATATGGACTTTGGAGAGGGAAAATTATAATCAAATATATTTAAATTTAGAATTTTTTAAATGCTAAAAATATAATTTTAAAAAAATTGATGCCAGGAAATAACATCTATTACCGTTTGAACAAAATATCTACTGGGTTATCTCTTGAAGAACAATTTCTTTATTCCTGAAAAATTTCCAGGAAATCTTGGAATGACACAAAAGTATGTTGAGAGTAAAACTAAGAATGCCTTAAGGGGATGAACTAGAATACTGTTGAGATCTCATCTCACATCCTGTTTTGTCTATGTTAGCAATTCAGGGTTAATAATTTAGTTAACATCCTAATGAACTTATAGTAAAGGGTTGGAAAGTCACTTAGCTGTTAAGTTTTCCACTTTATAAAAGTGAATGGAATGTTCTTGTCAGAAGGATACTAAACAGATTAATTAGCTGATGTCTGCACAGTGATAAAGATTGTACAACACAAGGTCCACCTAATAATAAAGACGAAGGAAAAGGCCAATTGGAATTTACCAGCACTTTGTAATGGTAAAATGGGGGCAAAGGGTGAAATGGCCAAAAAGAATAAGAATACATAAATAAATAAAAAGAGTGCACAGTGTGCATATGCAAAGGCTTTAGACTCACACATATACAGGCACACAACAACAACTTAATTAACCTGTAGAGACCTCTGACACCCAGTGGTCTCAAAGCAAGTAGGTTAGACTGGATATTTAAAGGGGATTATAGGTCCTAATGAGAAAACAGTATTGTAGCTGTTGAGCATGTCTTAGTTTAGGATTTTTCAAATGACTTTCCTGATTTTGCATTCTTTAAAATAAACTTTTAAGTTTTACAGAAAAATTGTAAAGTTAGTGCCTGCCGTTTCCTCACTATTAGCATTTTACATTAGTATGTGCATATGTTATAATTAATGAAGCATCATTTGTATTTTGTTAACTAACATTCATATTTTTTTCAGATGTCTGTGTTTATAGTTAATGTCTTGATTATATCCATGACTTTTTTCTAGATACTTTATTATTTAGTCATCATAATTCTATAGATTCCTGTTGTCTACCAAACTTTAGTAAAGAAGTAACTTTCTTCTTTTTGATGACTATTATGAACTGAATTATGTTTCTACACAATTCATATATAGAAGGTCTAGGGTCCCTAAGACCTTGTAGGTGAAAATTTAGTGACAGGCTTAATGCCCTTAGGAGATACAGCATCTAATCTTATTCTCTCTCTCTTCCCCTCTCTATCTTTCCCATCCTTCTCCCTCCTTCCTGTACAGAGAAGAGAAGGATAGGGCAAGAAGCTGATCATCTGTAAGTCTGAGAGCACCCTCATTAGACATAAAGCATGTCAGCACTAGGGTCCTCTACTTCTAGCTTCCAGTCCATGAGAAAATAACTGTCAGACATACAGTTTTTGATCCTTTGATATTATACCCAAGCTGATGTGATAATATCCTTGACAGGTTAATGAGTATTTATTAGGTGTTTTGTAGAGGACTCCAAATAGGCCTTCTTTGTGTTTTTCCTTGTGATTTGGTTGAGTTATGTTTTTATGTGGAGAAGATGAGGATTAACGTGCAGCTTTCAGCACAACATACCAATGTATGCAGCAATAACATGGCATAAGATTTTAAAATTGTATTTTTACTTTGATGTATGTATATGTATGAGTGTGGGTGATTGTCTGCATCAGTATATGCCATATGAGTGTAGGTACCAACTGAGGCCAGAAGAGGCCATTTAGACACAAGTGGCAGCTCATGTTGCCAGGGATATAGAACAGGGGAAACTCTCCTCCATTGCTGGTTGGAATGCAACCTTTTACAGCCACTACAGAAATCAATATGTCAGTTTCTCAGAAAACTAGAAATCAATTCACCCCCAGACCCAACTATATCACTCTTGGGCCTATACTCAAAGGACTCTTCATTCTTCCACAAGGGCACTTGCTCAACTATGTTTATTGCAGCTTAATTCATAATAGCCAGATACTGGAAGCAACCTACCTCAACCATAGAATGGTTAAAGAAAAGTTAGATTTACACAATGGGGTATAACTCTGCTATTAAAAAAGTGGACATCCAAAAATTTATAGGAAAATGAATGAAACTAGGAAAAAAAAATCATCCTGTGTGAGGTAACCCAGACCCCAAAAGACATATCCTATGTATTCACTCATAGGTGGATATTAGCTGTTAAATAAATGATAGTCAAGCTACAATCACAGACTAAGAGAGGTTATGTAAAGAGGAGAGAGCTCTAGGGGTGGCAAATGGATATCCCTGTGAAGGAGAAATAAAATAGATTATTTTTTGGGGGGGATGGGCTGGGGACAGGTAGGATCAGTGAAGGAAGGAGCAATGGAATGAAAGAGCAAGGGGAGAGATAGCAGGAATTAGATGGTATTTGTGCAGCAGTGCAGAAACTCATTGCAGTGGAAACTTTTTGGAACCTGTGAATTTGACTCTAATGAAGACTCCTAGTAATGAAACATATGCAGCCTGAATTGGCCATCTTTTGTAGCCACGCAAGGCTTCCAATGTTGGAAATGAATCGCTCTTGGTTGAGCTGTTTTTCCAGGAGATTCTTTGGAGATTTGCAAACAACCCAGGCTGATTGTAGGACAGAGAGTCACTCTAGAAAACTGACAGGAGGCTCCAGTGCCTAGGACAACATCCACACAGCTCATTCAGTGTAGAGAGGTAGAGCTGTTGCCTGCATGGAGCTTTCATCCCTACTTTCTAGTCTCTTAGATGTGGAAAGGTACTCCTCAGGGAACTAAAAGAGAAACCTGGCCATCAACTCATCCACAAAACCATCAAAAGGAGAATGACCTGCCTGTAAAATGTGCTGGGACAATAGTGGCATTGAACTTGTGGAAGTGGCCAACCAATGTCTGGTTAAACTTGAGGATCAAGCCACATGAGGGAGTCCATGCTTCACAAAGTCTGAATGGCCAGAAACAGGAGACTGGGTGACCAAAAGCCCTAGCCAGGATGGACCCAAACATGGCAGGCAAACAGAACAAAACATATCACAAAAACAAACAAAAAAATCCAATTAAATGATTCCTGCTATTCCTGCTATGACATGAAATGAAGTCATAGATCCATAGCCAGACATTACATGGAAAAAGAGTCTAAGTTAGAGGTCTCCATAGGGTCCTTCTCTTTGGAGGTAGTGGAACCACATGAAAGAGGGGGAAGAAAGATGGTATGAGTCAGAGGGAGTGGAGATAACCGGGAAAACATGGCCCAGTGAATCAACTATACAGGGCCCAAATGGAGTCACAGAGACTGAGGTAGCACTAATGGAGCCTGCATGAGTCTGCACCAGGTCTTATGTGCATATTTTGTGCCTGTTGGCTTGGTGCTTTTGCGGGGATCCTAATAGTGGGAGCAGTTGTGTCTCTGCTTTTTTCTGCTCTTAATACTCCTTTTATCCTATTGGGTTGTCTTTTCCACCCTCAATATTGTATGAGGGGTTTTGCTTTGTCTTATCTTGTTTTATTGTGCTTTATTGTTGTCTCTTGGAAGCCTGTTCTTTTCTGGAGAGAAATGGAGGGGGAGTGGATAGGTGGGAGAAGGGAGATGGCAGGGAGCTAGGAGGGCTGAAGGGAGGAGAATCTGTGACTAGGATGTATTGTGTGAGAGAAGAATTTATTTTCAAATTTAAAAAAATTACAGCTTAAACTACTGGGACTTTTGTTTAACTGGCCCTGTGTATCTTGTTTTGTGCATTAGCACTTATTGTTTACTTCCTGTTTTGGCATCTTTAATACATATTTATATTATGCTAGTAGGATATCTAAATGTTCATCTCATACATATCCTTCTTCAATTTTAGAACCAGATGTTTCTCCAATAAGTCAGATATTTTATTTTCTATTTTGTAATTGGTGAATTGTAGAAATCCAAACCTTGATGCTATGTGGAATATTGTTTTGTTTTAGTTCAAAATTAGTAGTAGATATTCCTATACATTTATTATAGCGCTATTTGCAATACCCAAGTTATACAACAACTCCAGGTGTCCATGGGTTGAAGAGATAATATATGACAGCTTTATGAAGCCCAAAAATGATATTTTTCCATTTGTTGGAAAATGAATGTTTTTGAGATCTTCATATTAAATGATGTAAACCAGAGAGCACAAAAGCAAAATATTGCATGTTTTCTTTAACTCATGGAACCTAAATTTTGTATAAGCATGTAAAACATCACACACACACACACACACACACACACACACACACACCCCCGACACACACAAGCACACACACACATACACACACACATCATGGAAACAGAAATGATACTAGAAAATAAAGGAGACTAGCATAAGGGACAAAATGAATGAGGGCATGAAGAGGTGATATTATGGGTTCTGAGCATGGTCAATGGATAGACTTACAAATGTTTGTCTTTACAAACAGCACTAAATACAATGAATATACAACAATTACAATTTATTTAAGAAATTTTATGGCAATTTTATGCATGGAGAATAAGAAATTATTCTGGACTTAAGAAAGATGGTGTAACACTGTAAGTGATATATTCCAGTAAGTGATAAGAAAGTATGCCAGGCATACTTTCTTCATAACTGTATTATAAGTCAAGAAAAAATGGTTCAAGTAGTCGCTTCTACACAAGGCTTAATGGACAGTGATGGAAGGAATGGGGATAGCAACTGATGAGACTGTTCAGTAGACAATGAGCTTGCTGTGAAAGTATGAAGACTTGAATTTAGATTCTCCAACACCTGTGGAAAATAATTGCAGCAGCACACTTCAGCACTGGCAAGGAAAACTTTGGAGCTCAGTGAACAGCCAGTCTAATCAAATCAGCAATTTCTGTCTTTATTGAGAAACTATCTCAAATAAGTAATTAATGTGGAGAATAATCAATCCAGACATCCATTACTTACTTGTAAATTATATATATATATATATATATATATATATATATATATACACACACACACACACATGTATATATCACACAAATACACTTCACAAAAATGAGAGCCAATATTTTATATAATCACATGTGTATTTGTAGATGCACGTGCATGAGTATCTTTTTATTTTTATTATATAGGATTTTCTTTTCAATTGATTAAAAAATGCAAAGTCAAACAGAAGAGAATTTCTTAAATGAGATATATATGTATATCACTCCATCCACGACTCGGGACATCACTGAAGAGGCATAGAAAGAATGGTGAGAGCCATAAGGTTGTGAGCTCTGAAGCAAAATGAAGTTGTGATTGCATTCATGAACTCACTGCAGCTATGGTTTTCTTCACAAGTTCTGTACATGGCTGGATGCATCCACACTTTCATCATGGTATTGGTTGGACCCTATGGAGCCCCTTACTCCCTGAGAAGCTTGGTAGTTTAGTTCATGGTTACTAGGACAGGATAACTTCTTCAACGGTATAGTCATTTTAACTTTTCCACGTTCCAGTAAACAATTTCTCATCCATACTAATTCAAGGAAACCTAATAGACCCTATGGTCTACTCACACAAAGAAGACATGAATGTATGAAGGATATTTCTGGAAAGAAAAAGGGCTGTAATGGATGAGGAGGCAGATGGCAGAATGTAATGGGGGATAAAAACAATTAAAAATTAAAATTCATTACACAAGTGTATAAAACTGACAAAGATTTTAAAAAATGAAATGTACAATGAAGTGAAGAATATTGTGTTCTTTATTTCCCCAGGAATGTGATTTTGATTTTTTTTTGTGTTCCTAAATTGTTGTTTATTTACCAAATACAGACATCTCCATAAATACCTTATGCTAGGATTCATGACATGTAAGTGCTTTCACATTATTTCCTTTTCTGAAAGGGTCTTAACATCATTAGCTATGATTATTTGATTTTCTACAGTACAAACACTTAATTGATTCTAAAATATAACAGCAAACTAAACTCAGTAAACATGGGGCCAAAGATATCATGCAAAATAAAAATGAAAAATTATAACAGTAGCAGTAGATGTTATAGATATTGAGTGCTTAATGATCAAGATTTTCAGTTTCATCAGTGAAACTGAAATCTCCAACTCAAAAGAAAATTGAAACATTGATTTTCAAACAGGATTTATCTGTAACTCACTTCTATGCAAAATCATGAAAAAGCAGGTCATCTTCACTTGACAGGATTGTTTTGTTTGGTTGGACTTGGATTTTACAAAGAAAATTTCTTTTAGAAACACTGGCAGGACCCTCTCTGTTGTCTTTATCACTGTGGTATTATACAACCTCTATGATTCTGCTTACGTGAGTTATGAACCAGAACTAAATATGTCTGCTTACTGTGGTTCTTAGTCCTTGCATTGACCCCTGTCTTTACTTCAATCCTTTCATCACATATTTCTCCTTGTTGTCTTATCCATAAGCCACACTGGCCTTCCTGTCCCTCCAAGAGAGCTGTTCTGGACAAATGCTCTTCTTTCTGCATGTAACACTTGGCATTATTATTCAATGCTTTCTTTGTGTTTAAAGTCTTACTATGAATGCTCCTAAACACATTTAAATAGTATTGTGATTTTTTAAAAAATTATAACCCATCATTATCTAAAGCAGTGTTTGGATCTAAAATGCTCTTTAAAAGATATATACTAGTCATTTAATGCAGTGAATTTACTAATACCAATGAAGTCTTAACAACATAAACTGATCTTGGATACACACACACACACACACACACACACACACACACACACACACGAGACAGAGAGAGAGAAACAAAAAGACAGGGAGACAGAGACAGAGACAGATACAGAGGAGAGACAGAGAAACAGAGTAACAGAAACACATACACACAAAAGTTTATATGTGAGTATTGAAGAGTAACATTATCCAAAAACCTCTATTGCTTGGCAGTGTTATTGCTATATCCTTCATTTTTGGATCTGCCACTGAATTTTGCATATATCTTAGAGACATATTCTAGAAATGCCATTGAATAACTGCCCTTTGTATGGCAACTATTGACATGACTGAAATTAACAAGAGATAATGTACTGAAATGGTCATCTGCCAGGTCATTTTGAGCAAAATAAAATCATAAAATATTATTCCACTTTCTTTACCTCAAACATGGCTTGGGTTACTACCCTACACATCTCTTTAATCTATAGAACAGTAGTGCTTAACCAGTGCATCACGACCCTTTTGGGGGTCAAATGGCCCTTTCACAGGGGTCTCCTAAGACCATATGCATATCAGTTATTACACTAAGATTAATAACAGTAACAAAATTATATTTATAATGCTGCAACAAGAATAATTCTATAGTTGGGAGTCAAAACAACATGAGGAACTCTATTAAAGAGTCTCAGTGTTAGGAACCACTTCTATAGAAGAAAGCTATGTACATGATTGCATAAGATCATAATAATGACTCTTTGATAAATACCACACCCAATGTCGCTGTCTCACTTCTACACAGAAAGTAACACACTTACTGGCTATCACCAGTCAAGTCAATTTCTTAGGTTTCAATAGAAAATTCTGAAAAATGATTTGTCTTGTTTTCCATAGGAAGGTCTAGTCTATGCTAAGGCTTACCTCAGATTTCTCTTTATTTTCCTCCTGATTTAAATGCTTACAGATATAGGTTGAGGATGTCATGAGTGGTTTATTCTACTCAGTTTTGTCTGTAATTTGGGATTGAGTGAAAATATATTAACTCTTTATCAATAATGTCCTTGCACAAAGCCATATTGTGTTTTCATTGGGCAAACCTTCAAGGATGGTGTCCTAAGACAATTTCAAAGTTGAAATAAAAAGTTATGAGCAGTTCCACAAAGGAGTCTGATCATCTTTCCACCTGGCTTGTGCATTTTTTAAAATATGGAAGCAGACTTACTGGGAGATATAAAATAATGCTTCAGTGACAATTTTGGGTCTTGGTTTCATTCCCAATATGGCTATTTGGTCTCTAAACAAACTGTTATCTTTCCTGGTGCAATAATGTTGAGTTCTATGCCCAGTTCACAAGGGCATTGTGTAGCTTATTAAATATAGTTAATGTGTTCTGGAAATGACTTTGGAATGAACAAGGTGGATGAAGAACAAGATTAAACTCCATTGTATGGTTGTTCTGAGCCTGATCAAATGCAGACCACAAAGCACTTAAAATGTACACGGGAAAATTTACAATATATATACATGTTAATAAATTTCTCCTTGCTTTTATGATTTCTGTTAGGACATGGTATATTTCACTTGTGTTGTCAAATGTGTTTGAGACTTGTATTGGGTTGGGCAAAATATACATAGGAAAGAAAAGTATTTTCCCCATCAGAGGAAATTCCATTACATTGGACAACTGAGGCCACGGCTGTAGATTGTGGGAAAATGAAGTGCAGAATAAAGTGAACAAAGTTACAGAAAGTCAATATTTCAGCAATTTACCACATTCTCTAAAAGTCATCATAATTATACCTGAGCCTATTAAATATTATACATACTATATGACTTCCTATAGCTAATAAAATCCTAAAACTACTAAAATAATGTCAAACAAAATGCATTCATTTACTTACTTGTTCATTCACCCACTTCTTTATTAAATATTTATACATAAAATAGATATGCCTATAGTATAAAATGGTTATGTTCCAGGCACTGTACCAGTAATAGTAATGATAGCAATGAATGCAAAACATTCAATGAGGAAGATCCTCTCCTCATTGAAACTCCATTACAGCATTGGCTTCCCAGGTGGTTAGAGTTGGTCCTAAAGAAGTGTCAACTGATGAGAGCTGAGTCTGGGGAAAACAATACAAGGGATAGACAGTCATGGTATGTGGAGAAGGGCACCTTTAAGAGAGAACCATTGTAGTAGAGGCTGACCAAGGACAACTCTGAGCCATGAAGATTCCCAGAACAAAAATGTTGTGGAAGTGAAAGAAACATAGAGAAACCTGGTGTGTGTTGGGGGGTTGAGGGGAGTTGTTAGCAGGAACGGACTGGCAAGAAAATAAGAACTAAGAAGGTTCTTAATGCCATAGCAAGGACTGCTTGGAATTATTAGGAAGTAAGTAGCTACCATGTTTTTTGTTATCTTCTTTCTTCTTTGTGTTCACGTTGTGTATTTGTTAGTTTGTGTGTGCATGTGTGCACGATGGGTGTGTACATAGCCAACACCTTGGCCAGTACCATCTGCATCTGAATGTCCATGTTTGGATGTCTTTCCTTGATTAGTTGCCACACTTATTTATCAAGACTGAGTATCTCAGTGAGTCTTGTGCTCATGGGTTATTTATTCTAAGATAGTTTGTTGCTGATCCTCAGAGTTGCACCTGTTTTAGATTTCCTCCTCTGCCTAGGTTGCAGGAGCACACAGCTATAACCAGCATTTTACATAGGTGCTGGAGATCCAAACTCAGGTCCTTATACTTTCATGACAAGCACTGTATGGATGGAACCATCTCCACAACTCTGCTTTGTTTCTCCTGTAAATGGCTAGAGTCTGACACAAAGAGATTCTAAAAAGAGGTGATTTTTAATAGAAAAGTCTATATGTTTTTTCATTTAGTGATCCTGTCATCATTATTTATCATCCTTCTCTTTCACAAATGAGAGTTAAAGGAGATCAGGAGAGAAAGGATTTTCTGACAGACAGTCAGGCATTTGGAGCCTCTGTTCAGTGACATTTTTGGTCTTGATAATTGAAGCCCATATTTTCAGAGGAAATGTTTGATATCTGTGATTTATCCTGAACTGTACCCACTGCTCATTTCTGGCCATGAATATATCTCTTGACTCCAATTTTGCCTCCAAAGGCTCAGATGTCACCAGCTAACCCTGCTGAATTCTCATCTTTCCAGCCATGCCCTCACTTGTGCATCAAATGGCCAGGGTAAACAAATGAGAAATTATCACTTGGAACACACATCTGACTATCTCAGCAGCAATAGCTTTGAAATCAGAACACAGGAAAGGGCGGCTGCTTGCTTTGCTGCTTTCATTCCTAGCTCTGATTGTTGTGGAATGATGTGGCCTTTCCACCTGGCACTGGATAATAATGACAGGTGGTGCCAGGTGGCATGGACTGTGGGGAAGAAAACCAAACATCTGTGACCCACCCAGTCCAGCTCAGTTTACTCTCTGCATGTCTCCTAGGTGTCCTACTGTGGAAAGAATAAAAATAGAAGAAAGAAGGATTCCAGGGATATGGTTTAGGATTCAGCCTCACAACTTAGATGTCAGAGATCTTAAGCAAAATATTTTTTCTCTCTTCAGTACTACACCATCAGTGGTGAAATGCTTAGTTCTTGGCTATTGAGATTTGGTGAAAGTGAATGCAGAATTAACTTGGGTTGAGCAGATAGAATTGTTTGATGGTAATTGATCTGAATGAAAAACAGCAGATTTAATGCCAGTCTTACTAGATTTCTCCGTTATTTTAAAAGTAAATACATTTTTAAATAACAAAGAATTAGGTACACTGCATGAACACTATCCAGATAGACAATTCCAAATCTGAGGTCAAATTATTGGTGTTAAATCAATGGTCATTTTTTGGACTAATATAGGAAGTTGGGTGTAGACATTTTTAACAAAGACACTGGGTCTAAATTTTGAGAAAGAATTTTAAAAACTGTTAACAGTAGGAGACAAATGCTCTGTAGGAAATAAATAGGAGAAAATGAGGGGGTTCACATTGTGAAGGAGAAACAATTTCTTTAGATTGTGAAGGACATAAGTTGAGCCTTTGACAAATGAAGCATGTTAGAAACAGTGCCCTGGTCTTCTAAAGATAGGCAAAGCATGAAGGGAAGAGAAAGAGTACTTATAAAGCTGTGGGAGTCTTGGCCAATTCTAGTCAAAAATAAACTTTATGGAAAATCACAAAATCATTGTATCTTCACACACATGTGCTTTACAAATGCTCAGCAGAAGCGGAGAAGAAATTTGATTTCATGTGTATTGTTAAGGCTGGTTTTTAGAGACAAACGTTGTTCACTGTGCATAATCACATGTCATAGCCCTTCAAAGCAAACAAACAAAAATGAAACATAATTATATTTGAAGAATAAATACTTTGAAGGAAGATTTTTTTTTTGTAATTATTGCATTCCTCTGAGCCTCTAATATCCCTTAAATTTTGTTTGTCACTTAGCAACTTATTCATTAGTTATAACTGGAAATCATAATAATGGCAAGAAAAGGGACACTATATTATAAATAAGTATTGGGTATCCAACAATGTCCTAATTATTGTATTTTTTTATTTATTATTTTATTTAGTAAATGTTTATTTTCTATTTCATGGAGACATATTAGAAATTACAGATTTGTTATCCTGTAGAATATTGATACTAATAATTGGATGTGTCTGATTAATGGTGCCAAAGGTTGTGCTAATGAAAATAATCAATGGTGAAATAAACAATCAAGTTTAGCTCTTCCAGCAAAGTCCAAAGTGAGCCTGGATATGTTGTTTCTTCTTTAATTTCTCATATCTTCAAAGACATGGAAACATTTTAGGTTCTTATTGATGAAAATAAGATTCATGCATGGAGCACAACTGATGGCTCCAGTGAATTTTCTAGAAATGAATAGTCCTTTCTAAATATGAACATTTAACAACATCTTGAGGGAGTTTTATTCCCATATTTAATGTGAAGAGTTCTGATCTAAGACCTTGAGGCCTTCTAATATTGAGCCTCAGCCAGAATTTGCCTATAGCTCTTCATTTTCCCTAGACAACGTGCTATCACTCAACATGTAAAAGATCAGGGCTTAAAAGGTGGGAGTATATAGGAGAAATTAAGGGAGTGTAAACCATAGTCAAAATATGTTGCATTAGAAAAATCTATTTTCAGTTAATAAAAAGGGGAAAAAAGAAGTGGCTCTGATCTGGTCTACTTGTTATGATGTAGGCTGCCTTGGGTGGTGCCTTGTCATTTCTCTGAAAGCTTAAGGAACCTGAGTCAAAAGTCAATTTCTTATGTTCATACAGATAAACAAGGTCTAGCCTGCCTCTCTGACTCGTGGATTATAATGTAAAATTTAAAGTCAGCTGTTCTCACGTTTCAGAAAGATGCAAGCCTTTTGAGTCACAGGCCTCACCACAAGTTATAGAGGACATCCTGCCCTCCCTCTTAACCCTGAACTCAATTACTTGTGGCACCAACGAATTTGCTTTAATGTCCCTGCTCTCTCACTATCACTCAAGGATGTTCTGATTAGCTGTATCCTGCAAGATGACAAATGGGATGCATGAGCCATTTCTATTTTTGTGATGCTGCTGCTCTGTGATAAGATTCCAGAAGAAGAGAGAGTGTCTATTGAAGACTGAGTAACCTTACCCCAATCCTTTGGTAAATAAAAGGGAAATTTATAATTGTCAGTGATTTGAGGACATCTATTCTGGATCTGGACCTCTCATACTATTCCAATACTCTTTTAAACTTTTCTCCTTAGCCAAAAAGCTGAGATAAATATATTATTTCCTTGTCGTTACTCATCATTCTATGAGTGTACCAGTCTTTCTTACTATGTCTAAGCACCCAAGGTAGAGGAGGTCCAGGCTGGTTTCTCTCACAAGGAAGTTTCACAGTCTCTCCAATCTTCCTAGATTCTACAATGTGTGATAAAGATGGAAGCACCAGAACCAGAGAAGAACAGCAATCAGAGGGAAGGAAAGGGATGTGGGAGAGAGGTGGAGATGAAGATTGAGGTAGGGTTGAGATAAAGAAGAGTTCAAGAAGATATTGCAGACAGCTAATAATGATATATATTTGCTAGAAAAAAGGCTTGGAAAGGTGAAAGGACAGTAAAAAATAAAAGGAAGTAAAGTAATTGGGAGAAGGCTTTAAAGTCAGTAAAAGAATCAGAACAGAGTGAGATTGAAATGCCTGGATGTGGGAAAGGAAGAGTAGGAAGTGAAAAGGTCAGGGAAGAAAAAGTGAAAGAGAAAGGGAGGAGGGAGAGAGAGAGAGAGAGAGAATTAATTTACTGAGACGCTCAAAGATTACAATAATCATATAATTTGTGCGTTATCCCTTATAGGAAACTTTAAGAGTGAAAAGGACAAAATTAACAAGGACAAAGCAAGAGTCAAGTCAGAATTGCACAGGGGAAATGGACAGATGTGCTTACTGATTAAAGGAGCCAATAAATTCGTAATAAATTTAATGTATACTTCCCTCTTCCCACTTGCTCGCACTTGCGGCTTTGTATGGATGTGCTATAAGATGAAGGACCTGTAAGGCTGGGGAGCTGCACAGTGTAAAATGTATGTGGGAGCAAAGGAGAAGGGTGAGCTTGAGGCTGAGAGTTGTTTTCCAGGAAATAAAGTCTATAAGTCTCCTGAAGTTATTTGACAGAAAACCATTTTGTGGTCTCTACTATAGCCAGTTATTTCCCAAAACTTTTCATTATGTCTTAGAACAACATTGTGAGTTAAGCATTATTATAAGAATTGTGCCCTTGATGGAAAACAAAATATATGAATGGCTGAAAATGCACTTTTAGAATAAGCTAAGACAGGTCTAATTCTACAATGAACCCTTATTCTGTCACCAAAATACTTCTTTCACAGATGCCCATTTTTAATTCTAATACCACTCTTGGTTTCTTCTGTGCATTGTTTCTGTTCTTGAGGTCTGGTTCCCTTTCCCCTCCCATATTGCTCTGTATTTTACAGAGGATGAGCCATTCTTGCTTAACGCCCTCGAATGCCAGCATAGACAACTGAACTAGTTATTTATTTTTCTAAACCCAAGGTTTTGTCCGACCAACCTCCACTTTAGCCACAATTGACTCATCGTTTCCCATTAATCATCCTTACCAAACTGTAATACATTTGGTTTGCAAGCTAAATGCCTGTTTTCTATGCTATGTATATCTGGTCTTCTCCACTTGCAAGTAGGGTTTATCTCTATTAGTGTTTTAAGCATTTCTTTACATATGAGTCTAACACTACAGTACCACATATTAGATTATTAGTTTTTTATTAAATGATTGAAGAAAAGAATGAAAAGAGAATCTAAAGACAGCCTTGATAGCAGACAGAGAGTAAAAGTGAAATAAGTCAACTCTTTTTTATCAAATGGAACAATGTGGACATGGTCTAATGAGATAAAAAGAAGTCAATTTCTGAACCAATTGTTTTTATTATTAATTCTTTTATCTTTATTTTTCCCTTGCTTTTTCTCCTCCAAACCCTGCCTTTTATAAAGATACATTAGCATAAGTATGTGAGAAAGAAGCAATGTTAGGGAATGAAAAAACTTTTGCCAATATAAACCATTTGCCTCTTCTTCCCTGGAGCCCAGCTTGTTAACACCTGGTGCATTGCAACAATCATGAGTGATTGACTTTAGCTGTTATAGATTAGATGTATTAATTCACTCAACCACTTATCATTGTGAGTCCCTCTTCTGAAGTCTGGATGATAGGATACAGGCAGACACATTTCTTTATATAAAACAATGAAGGATGTACAAATTTGTCTTAGATGAGTTATAAACAGAAAACTGATCAATAGATATCCTCTTCATTTCTGAAATTCTTAAGGTAATTCATTGAGGTATATCTGTGAATAGTTTTAAAAGAGCAATAGAGTAAGACAGAGTCTCAGTTTGTAGATAAACCTGACAATCTTTCAATGGAAATTCATCAACCTTAAGGCAAATTAGATTGTGACCTATATGAATGGGAAAGCCAAATTTCCAAATGTTAGTCTGCCTGTCTGTTAATATCTATCTATATGAGACACACACACACACACACACACACACACACACACACACACACACACACACATATATATATATATATATATATATATATATATATATATAGAGAGAGAGAGAGAGAGAGAGAGAAAGTGAGAGGGAAGCAGAGAGATGTATATCAGCTATGCATCTATTTTTTCTTGTGTTTTGTCATCTCTAAAGTTTACTGACTCCATTATGCTATTTCCCAAGGAATTAGAAATGCCAGTCTATTGATTATTGTCTAAAATAACAATAGGTTCTGGATTAGTCCTTGCTTTTGAATTTATCAGTGTGATTCTAAAATTTTCACATATATTCTGCCTATATTATTTTTAAATTGCAAACAATGAATTCTTATTCTTAAAAATATTCAGAATACCTCCAAAGCCATAGAATATCTCACAAATATTTAAGTATTAGACAAGAAACCTTCTTTACAGCTATTAATCAAGGGTAAATAAGCATTTCCCTAAACAATTTAGGCTATTGCTGTTGTCCTTGGTTGCTCCCCCCACCCGCCCGAATTTAAAGATAAGTCCCTATTGCTGAAGACATCATGCACTTTGGACATAGAATTCACAGGAAACAATCTGGGTATGGCATGGAATTCTCCTCCATGTTGACTAGCTTTCATAATATAAGAAGGGACTATCAAAGCTTCTAAGGAAGAAAAGCCATCAATAGTTTCACCTAGCTATGATCTATGAAACACAACAATGACCAGCAGGCAAGATATCCCCTAAAGGTGCAGTAGTGACATTCGTATCTTGACAGTAACCAACAAATATCTAGTTAGACTTAAGAGTTGCTCAATAAGAGGGAATTTGTCCCTGGTGATATAATCATTGCCAAATGCTTGGAGCTAGTGAGGTTATAGATCACAGAAAACAACATACAACTGCCATTTTCCCAAAGTAGTATAATTCCTAACTGTATTCTAAATACTTCTCTGTATATGCACAGATCAATGTAACCTTCACCCCTCATCAAATAAGCTTCCTTTTACAATACAGCAAACAGAGACCACTATAGAAAGCAACAACTGATCAAATTGCAGATAACATCTTACCATGGGATATTCTTCCCAACTGATACATCTTGAATAGTACCCCTATGTCTAAGGCTCAGGGAAAATCACAAAAGAGGGGAAATAAATGGAAGAGTCAGAGGACTAGGATGCATGCTTTAAGGTTTAAGATTGTGTTTTTGTATATATACATTGTATTTACATAATTTCTTAACTCCTTCTTATCCCTCCAAACCTATCCATGTGTATTTCTGCTCGCCCTCTCAAATTTCTATCATTCTTTCCTCTGGGGGAATATATATATATAATAAAATAATTTTAAGCTACAGAGAATAACATTTACTTGTTTTTTTTTTTTTTTTTTTTTTGAGACAGGGTTTCTCTGTTGTAACTCTGGCTGTCCTGGAAATCACTCTGTAGACCAGTCTGGCCTCGAACTCACAGAGAGACACTTGTCTCTGCCTCCAGAGTGCTGGGATTAAATACATGTGCCACCACTGTCCAGATAACTGTTGAGAAAAAAATTAAGAAAGTAAGCAATACAGAAATAAATATGCCAAAATTATGACCTAGTACTAGTCTGAGTTCTAAGGATTTCCTGAGATTTATAATTATTCTACTCAACTCAGTATTCACCAGTATTTCAACCCAGTATCCACTATATGTGGTTATTAAACAATATTAAGGTATAGTATACGAACACACTAAATCTTAAATTCTCTTTAATTATAATTTATTCACATTGGAAAGGAAATGCTCAAATAAACCAATAAGTAGCATAGTGGACAATGAGACAGGAGACACTTAGAACACTAATAAATTGTGATACAGAATTCTACTTCAGTAGATTAAATCAGTACCTCAGGATGTTACAAAGAAAAAAATTCAGTTACTTCTCATCCTAAAGCATCTTGGCAATGGATAATAGCCTAGAATCAACAGGCCCAGTTTATATCTTAGCTGCTAATTATGATTCCAGTTATGGTTTATGGTCTATACGAAATGTTTGCCTGATCTTTGATCATATATATATATATATATATATATATATATATATACACACACACATATATATACATATATATATAATATGCATCCATTCATATATATGGAATTATATATAAATATATATACATATGAAATTATGAAATTCATGTAAAACTGGGTAATAAAACATTTTTGAAAATAATAATATAATAATTATTTTTTCTCAGGAGATTTTGGTCTACTAAGTATTTCTGATGACCTGAATGAAGCAAAGCTGACTTTCTGGGTAATTCTTATGTCTGCATCAATCATTATCTGAGAGGAAAATGCTTGAGACCATAGGCTGACATGACTCTGTTATCCACATTCCAGCCTCCTATATTTTAAGGATGAAAGTTTTCATAAAGAAGAGAAAGTATTAATAAAAAAGCAATAAATATGGAATTATATACATGGGAACATGATTTCAACATTGCAACAAATCCTATGGACCAGAAAAAGGAACATGACCAGACAGATTTCATTGACACTCAGTTTATATAAAGATTTAACTTATCTATCTATTTATCTATCATATCTATCTATCTATCTATCTATCTATCTATCTAATCTATCTATCATGCGTGTATGTGTGTGTGTGTGTGTGTGTGTGTGTGTGTGTGTGTTATCAGCACTAGGGAATGACTTGCTTATTATTATTGGACTCTGAACTCTAAGCCCTATGATTGCCAACAAGAGTTTTCACCATTGAATGACCTTTCCATCTCCTAATAACATTCTTTTAATAGCACCTTAATATTAGGAGGGACCTCAAAGTTAAATAAAAAAGAGTAAAAACTATTACTTTACTGGATTCAGTTTAAAATAATGTTAAATAGTACTTAATTCCTATTTATGTGAGAAATAATATCTAGATCAGGTAGTTATTTTGGATGCAAATTTTAAACTCTTGTGTCATAAACTTGTTACACTTATTTCAGACAAAGTGTGCTATGTTTCCTTGGAGGTTTTGAGCTGATATTAGATCATCTGACTTATGTGAGTTAGATTTCTTAAAGGGGAAATGTGGGCTGTGTCTGTGTGAGCAAGCATGGCACAGCAGTGTAAAAATACACAGTGAGCATACAAAACTTGGAAGAGTGAAGCACACCAGCCTTGGCTTTATTGGAACTGCAAAAGAATCTAAATATTAAACTGTTTCTGATTCTCTTTTCTCATTCAATTAGCCCTAATGACAAATGTTTGGTTACGAAACATGTCTTTGGGGGATCAGTGCTTTCTCTCATCCTTCCTGTGCCAATCACAGTCATCACTAATTGTCAGGAACAGGCTTTCTGTTGCAGCTTCACAGCACTGGGGCAGTCCTAACTAGCCAAACAGTGACAGCCTAATTGTCATGTGGGACCAGATATCTTGATTGCTAGTTGTTCATTGTGTTTTTGCTTTAAAACTAAAAAAGCCAATTCATTTTGAAGGCCTCTCACACACGACCCCGCATTCCATCCATCATCAAAGCAAATATTGCATATGAGATTGGATTTGAAAAGTTGTATCACCTTACTCCTGAATGATTGGGTTAAAAGGGTTCTCTTCATAGTTTTACCACTTCTAGCCTGTTCTCTCCCTATTCTTATACATTGGGGAACTGGAACAGCTTAGTCAACTTGAAGTACATTGTGACTATTGACCTATTAGATCCTGAGTCATGAGCCAGTCTCCACTTGCAACCTGTGGGCAGGGTATATTTTCTCATAGTCCATAAGCACAGTTACATGAGGATTTTGTTCTACAAACTGCTTGAACCATCTCTGCCTACCTAACTCTCTTCATTTCCTGTCCCCCCCTTCAAGCAGCCATGCCAGCCTTCTCTCAGATCCTGAATGTTGATTCTAAATTCCCCAGTTTCAAGTCTCTCAAGCATTCTGCTGCCTCTACTTACCACTTCCACTTTTCTTCATTTCTTTGCTTTAATTGCTGTTTTATTTAGTTTTATAGTATACTTATTTTTTGGAAAATCAACTGCATGTAATATATGCAAAGCATTTTCCTCCCATTCAATAACTCAGTGTCTTAATTCCTGTCAATCAAATTCATGACCTCTTTTATAAGTGTTATTTTTACACATACACACACACAAACACACACACACACACACACACACACACACACTCCCGAGTCCATTTAGTGTTGCCCATATGTATATGAATTTAGATCTTGTCTTAGTCAATGTTCTGTTGCTGTGAGGAGACACCATGACCTCACCACCTCTTATAAAAAGAAAACATTTAATTGGTGCTGGCTTATAGTTCAGAAGCTTAGTCCGTTATTCTCATGGCAGGGGCCTGATAGCACGCACACAGACAGACATGGTGCTAGAGGAGCTGAGAATTCTACATCCAGATCCACAGGCAGCAGGAATGGAAAGAGTCACTGGGCCTGAGTGGGGCTTCTGTAACCTCAATGGATAACCTCAGTGACACACTTCTTCCAACAGTGCCACACCTACTCCAATAGTGTCACACTTCCTAATCCCTGTTAAGTACCACCACTCCTTAATGACCAATCTTTCACATAAATGAGTTTATGGGGAACATTCTTGTTCAGACCATCACAGAGCTGAAAACTTGAAATTTGATAACCTATCAGGAGGCTTGTTCTTAGTCCTTGTAGAAGACCAATTCTCCTTCTTTCAGCAGCCTGTAGCTTTCATCTAAGGGTGAGTCAGAATTACTCTTACTTATATTTCAGACAGGATTCAATGTCATCTCCTTGAAAAAAATGTTATGTGAACCTATAGCCTAAAATAAGCTTCTCTACAGCATGCTTTTACATTCTCTACTATAGAAAGAATACAATGAGAAAAACAAAACAAAACAAAACAAAACATTTAGATGTTAGCATGTCCCTCCCAGAATTTTTTATAAGCAAATGGCTACTCCTCCATATTAATTGTTTTGTTGACCTCTATCTGAACAAAGAAATGTTTTTGAAGTGAAGCTACCATCTAAGCATGTACCAAAAATGTTCACTCAATGCAGAATTGACATGATTTTGTTTTTCTTCAATTATACATCTCATGTGTTTATTTGGTTGAGTTTATGTGTACCTCTTGATATCAGTTTCAGATTCAATGAAATAATGAATTGTAAGGAGGGAAGTAAAGAGGGAAGAGAGGAGAGATGGGAAGGAAAAGTAGGGAGGAAACAAGAAAGGAAGAGAAAGGAGCAAAGAGGGCAGACTTACAAGGGAAATAAAGAATCTGGGAGAGAAGAAATGTGAAAAGGGAGGAATGGAGGAATCATATAAGGAAACCACAGACAGGTTTTGTGCTTGAATACAGAGGGATTTTTCTAGACAGAATATTAAGCTTGTGATTCCCTTAGTGGTGTTTTTGTATATATGACTGTAAAGCTTCTGCTTGCAAGACAGAACAGGCTGGGATTTGCTAGGATGAAAAGAGTTGATGATCTTGAAAACACTTTAATGTTGATTTTAAAATGGAGCTATCTTCAATCTTCATAATAATAAAATATCAGATTAGTGAGGTGGAAATTTCAGTACCCAGAAGGCTATGGAAAGATGGTCGTGAGTTCAAGCCCAGGCTAGTCTACAATAGTCACTTCAAAAACTTTCTGAGTTGCATAATGAGACCCTACCTCAAAAAAAATGAACAAAACTAAAACCAAAACAGTCCAATGACAATAATAATAATCATATATATATATATATATATATATATATATATATGATATATATATATATCATATATCCAGTTCAAGTATACATTTGTTCATAGATACCTAATCTTAGTGGCAAAACTTGAGTCAGCTGGTCACGTAGCATCCATTTTCAAGGATCAGATAATAATGACTGCATTCTGTTAAAGTTCTCTTTTTTATATGATCAAGGAACCAAACCTATCCACTTTTGCAGGGTGTCTTCCTGCCAAAATTAATCTAATCAAGATGATTCCACAGAGGTATGGCTGGAGGCCAACCAAATATAGATAATCTGTAACAAGTACACCCAAAGACTTGTCTTCTTAGTAATTCAGATACATCACCATCAACCATTAACAGGCAAATATATGAAGCTCCTATATGAAAAGCACCATGCCAAATACTTCACACATTGTCTTGAATGTTCATCACTATTTTATTATTAAAAAAATAATATTACTTCTTTGTACTGGTGAACTGGCACTTACAACTAAACTGTGTAAGATAGCACAGGTAGTAAATAGTAAAGAAGTGTAAAGTCTGTATAGGTTGAGTTAAGAACTTAACCTTGTAGCTATGAAATAATTTAGAACAAACTGAAATTATTTTATTAGCTTTAGAAACCAACATTACTTGTAGCACAAGAGAGTATTATTAAATTATTTGTCTGGGAAAACATTTATCTATGGCCATCTTATAATAGAAACATATGCAATCATATAACATAAATTATTGATATATAAAACATGAGGCAGCTTATTCCATGCCAAAAGTATTAGTTTTGATAAGGTAGGTGATGATTATTACTTAGAAGTTTGTTTTTTAATACTGGATACTTATTCTTTTCTTTTTCACACCATGTATATTCACTTATAATTACACACACACACAAACACACACACACACACACACACACACACACACATTCATATAGGAAGGATGCAGTGATTTATCCAGTTTAATAATATTTATTTATTCTAACAATAATATCTTATGGTAGAGGTGAAAGAGAGAGAAGTTAGACTACTTTGAACCATGGGCTTTGTTCTTTATGACATGACACATGACAATCAATCCTCTCATGGATACTTTCAGGAAAAATTTTATTCTTTTCATTCATTCACCTGCTCATTCATTGAAAAAAATTTTTCTACTCTGCCTACCTTAAATGCTTCTTGCATATCTAATATGTTCTGATTATATTGCTATGTATAAGCGTGAGAGTTGGTTATTAATATATTTAGATGAAAATGTGTAATGGATTGGGAAAATTTATGGTGTTTATAAGAAAATAAAATGTACTTAATTTAATATTTATGGAAATGTGGAGTTGGAAAATAACTAAATGAAGGGTGGAAATCTATCTAATATTCTTCTCTCTGTAGTTGTGTTTTTATTTATGCTTTCAATGTTTAATCCCCTAAACATAATTTTCCTTTGGAATTTATTTCACTTTTGATTCCCTGAACCCACCACTTCACTTGTCATATAGTAAATATTCTGCAAAAACTAGTTAAATTAAATTAATTGCTTTAGTAAAAGTAAATAAGATAGATGTAAAACATTTTTAAAAATCACACCATGCTATGCCAGAGGCTCTCAGGTGAACAGAGCTGTGAGTCATCAGCCAGCCTCCAGGAATGGTAACCATCTAATGCTGTATGTGAGTTCTGAAACCCATTAAAGTCACTTTGCTTTTGGAGCCTTATTCTTCCTAGCAGTTATCAGCAACAGGTCTTAGTCTTTGCCCAGTTACTTTTCAGAATCAAATGAGACAATTGACACTGTGGATTTCAAGAGTCTTTTGCTCTTCTATGAATATTACACATCATTACTGCTACTAATACAAAGAAATTCACATGTCAAACCTTTAGCAGGATCCCTGTAGCACTATGTTGGTATTTGCTTATACTTTATTCATAAAGGTCATAGCTCATTTAGGATATTGAACTCTTTGGAAGAAAAGTCTGTGTTGTCTACATTTTGAACCCATGGGGCTCAGACAAATGCCAGGTGTATCATAAAAATAACTTTATTTTAATATTTATTAATATAAATTGATAACGTTTTATTTAATTTACAGTAGTGAATTGAGTAGCTACACAGATGTATGTTTTCATGTTTTCTTAATCATTGTAACAAAAATAGAGAAATCGTCATAAGGAAGCATCATCAACAACAACAAAAGGAAATCTGTAATACCACCATTTAAGAGAAAGAATGTTATAAAAATTACAGGGTGTATGTTCTATTTTGCTTTCTGTTGCTATGATAAATAACAGGACAAAAAGCAGCTTATAGAGGGAAGTGTTTATTTCAGTCCATCACTGAGTGAAGTCAGGACATGTTCAAAGATTTACATCAAACAACAGTACTCAGACTTGGGTGAAATTGATTCATTGGTCTCTTCTCAGTATTCTATCTGGAGTGAAGAGTCCATTGCTAATTTTAACCAAGGAACAATCACACAGTGGTGATTAAGGAAATATATTTGAATTTAGTAGAACAAAGCCTATTTTTCCACATTCTGATCTCTCGTGTCTTCTTTCACTTTTGCTAATGAAGATAACTTCCAAAGTTTCATTAAATGATTACATAATATTTCAACTGCATTTGTTTACATGGAGGTTCAGCTCCTGTGAGCTGCCTGTGTCTGCTTCTCTGTATAGGAAGGTTTTCATCTGGAGCTTTCCTTGGAACTCTCTTTGAAAAACTACCATATCTCAATGCCTGTCTCAAGGGTTTTCAGGTTAGATTTAGTTTCACTCTGTACCTTCTAAAAGACCATCATAAATACTAGCCTTTGATAAAAAATATCAGCTTATCAGTCAAATCTGTCTCTAGCTGGACTCTCAGGCTGCCATCATACTACCGAGCTGAAGCGACAAGATACCTATAAAGGTTATAGTATTTTCAGGTAACTCAATGCACCACTTGGGAAAGAAGTTGAAGGCAGAGGGAACATAAAAAATGCTAGTACTAACACATTTCAATCTTCCAGGATAGTGCATTTCTGTTAAGTAGGGACAATGTCCGTTCTGTGATTCCTGGCAGATATGATTCCATAGACACTAACAAATACTGATTTATGTCCCAAGAAAATATTGCCCAAAAGATGTTTGCTGCTTAAGAGGATACATTTCTCTTTTAAATTCCAGGATGAATTCAAGTTCTAATTTCAGTGCACAAAATCTGGAGTTGGTGGTTTTGGGTGTGAGTCTTGAATTTGAAAATTATTGACAGTGGGACATTGTGAGATTTCATTAGGTACTCTCAAAGTCATAGTTTCTCTAACTAGAGATGAGTTGAATCAGAGCATCCATCCTAGTTTTATAGGGATCCATTGCCTAGAATAAGGGTAGACTCATGTTTATGATGTGATTAAACTTTAGAGAACATTTATAATATACTAGTTTCCTAAATTGTTCAGTGGCAGGTTATTTTTATTTATTTTTTTTCCATAATTTTCTCCCATAAATTAGGACATATTAGTGGTGCAACAACCTTCTCTCCTTGAACTAGTAAACGATGACTAAAAGGATATTTTCTTGGGATTATGGAGTTTGACCCTGTACTTGCCATAGAGAAATGTCTATGAATATTCCATATACAGTGAAGCCAACACAGAAAAATATATAATTAAGAACTAGACATGAAATTATTAAGGCCTCTGATTACAAGAAAAAAAATTACACAGTAGTTTCATAAACTAACACGTTCCTTTTCATTCTTTTGTTTGATTTGGTTTTGTGCTTGTCTCTTTGTTTTCTTCAGCTGAGACACTGAGAAAGATAATTTATTACACTTGGCCACGAATGGGAACAAAACAAGTCCAGAATGCCGCGGGTCCAAGGCAGAAGGCCAATGGGCCCTGCTTTGGTTATAAGGAAGGTAGTTCTCACAGGTGGTCTCAGTGAAAATGTTGTGAAGTTCCAGATTCATCGAGACTTATTATCACCATTAGCATTCAGTCCAGCCTCTTGTATCAGTGTTCTGGCCTCCAGCACCCATTAGTTATGCTTCTTCAGCCTTCGTGGGTGCACAAGCTGTTTTACATGGATTCCTGCCTCATCTTTCTCATCTTGGGCTCCAACCAGCAAATTTGCTTCTTTCTCCAGTTTGATCTCATGGCACAGTTGGTTCAAGGAAGATGGTGCTAAGGATGAGAGTTCCTTTTTCTCTTTTTAAAGACAAGCATATAATGAATTTTCTATTACTTGAAAGTAAATGAAACCCTACTTATTGTCATTTTTTACTCTAAAGAAAACCAATGTAAAAGAACATCATTAATTCCCCAGTGCTTATCACCAGGAAAGAGGACATCCAAGCACTTCAGTTTGTGATTTTCAACTCCAAGAATGTGGGGTTAAACTGGGTTTTGTTACTCATTCCTCATTTTGTTACTCATTCACTAAAGGACCTTGGGCAGTGCTCACATTTTCTGACATGAGTTTGTCTAGAAAGTAGCTTTATGGCCCTTCTTTATATGCCTGTGCTTCAGAATCCAGAATTATTAAATACATGTTAGTGTTGTCAGTTGGATCTATAATCCTTTCATAAGCCTCATATATTGAAGACTTGTTTCACATCTGCAGTACTTTGAGATGTGGTTAAACTTCCAGAAGTTGTGACCTGGTAGAAAGAAGTCAGTCCAATGGAGCCTAACCTTTGTAGGTGATGTTGAAATTCTTGTTCCTTTCCTGTCTTTCCCTCATCATCTGCTATGAACTGGTATACTTTGTTTATCCGCATGCTCCTATCTTTGATATGCTGCTTTGCCACAGGAAAAAACAAATACGGATTAAAACACTGAAGTCAAGAACAAAGTGAAACCTTCTTGCTGCTGATTCTATCAGGTATTTTGTCACAGTGGAGGAAATCTGTGAGCCCTCTAATAACCTAAGAGGCTGAATATCTCTTATTCAAATGTGTATGTAGCACCAAGAGTGTTTCCAATTCAGTTGCTTTTGCATTTTCGAATATTTTCATATACATAATGAGATACTCTAAGGATCAGGTCCAAGCCCAACAAAAAATCCACTTGTGTTTCAAATGCATCTTATATAAGAGCCCTAAAGGTAATTTTTATGTTTTGGGAAAATATTCATTTTCATTCTATCCTATTGCACTATGTCAGGTGTAGAACTTCCCTCCTGAGTTTGATGTCCATCAGAAGAGGTTTCCATTTTGAAGTTTCAGATTTGAGTTATTTTTGAATAGGGGTACTCAGTTGTTTAATGACAACAGTTATTGCTGGCGATCCAAACATTCTGCTTTCTACATTTATACTTTTCCCATCATGATTTAACTAGGATGGAAAATATAAAAGCAGAAAACTAAGGATCATTGAATTCCAATAAAGGAAAGAATAAACAGACTAGCCCTTGAGTGACAGGGCTCACATTGCTCCTTCCAGGATAGTGAGTCTGGAAAACACAAATTGTTGAAGGCTGCAAGAATGTAATTAAGCAAGCAAGAGACTTCCTGGGCATCTATGGCTTCACTTGTTTGCTGGCAGCCATTGGAAATAGGGTCATAAATTTCACTGTGCTTCAGCACCACTGGCCTCACTGTGTCCCCTGAGAGCTCATCTTCTCCCCACTTATGTGAATTCCTCTGAGGGCAGAGTGGCAGCATGGAGGAGCACAGGCACCACGCTAAATCACTAGCTTCCTGTTTCAGTCCAGCTGTTTGCCTGTTTCAGAGGCAGCTTGGAGTACTGCATCATTGTCTCTGAGTGGCTTGGGGACGATGGATGACACGGCATCACACAGCTATTAGAATCCATGTTTGTTTCTCCTCAGTGGCAGTTGGGTTTTCCTGTTCATCTCTCATGGTTAAAGAAAATAAAACCCACTCTGACAGCCATACTATATAAAATAAGTGAGCCTCGCCAAAGAGGGTTGGCTTAGTGAAGACCTGAGTCATATTAGTAAAAGTGGAGCCTGGTTATGTATGCCTCTAAACTTACTGCTAGGGTAGGCTTAGACTAGAGAAAGAATGATATCCCTTGTGCTTGCTGGCTAGCCAGCTTCATAACGCACATAAACATTCAATTCTATTCAATTAAAAAAGAAAGGCTCTAGTTTCAGTGAGTGATCTTGAGAGATCCTTTCTCAAGAAGATAACACACAAAAATGAGTAGGATGCTCAGTGTCCCCCTCTGGCCACTGCGTAGGTGCATATGCACACCTACACATATGTAAACATCACACACACACACACACACACACACACACACACAAAGTGAGTCTTTAAAATGATCACCACCCTATATTTCTAGTTCTCAAACTGATAGAAAAGGATGATTATTCTAATTAGTGGTTACGACCATAAGGTCCGAAGTCAGGTACTATGTTTAAATTGCCTCTCTGCTGCTTTTTAATTCTGGTGATCATAGACAAATATCTTATTGTCTGTGTGAGTCTGAATTGCCCTCCAGAATTGAAATCAGGATGTATAGAATTTTTCTACTTTGGTAATTTTGCACAGTAGGACAAGTCAAAACCCAGCAGCTCGAAAGAAAAACACGACTTATGCTCATAATCACACATTGGCTGAAGGGGGGCTCAGACAAGGGGCTTTTCTTCTAAGAGGATAGAGCAGCTCAGCCCACACTCATTTGCTGCATTACCTGCATCATAGCGTTTCCAGTAGCAGGCTAACCACAGCTCAGTCTTTCTATGAGACTGTAAAGGCAAATGAGATCCTGTGACATCATGCTGGGTCTATGGTCCCAAGTTTGATATGAGTACATTATCACAACTCTCTTACAAGACTGGCCAAAGCAAAATACAAAGTGTGAGGGCTGAAGACAGGGGTAGAGGAGGAATTTCAGCCCAGGAATAAGGCTAGGGAAAGAATAATTCTGAGACAAGGTGAGTAGTAGGGCCGATATAATCAATTGAATTCCTTGCATACTTCTCTAATTCGTGGGCTACCAACCACATGTAGTCAAAAACAGGTTTTAGTGCAGTCCAAAACAAATTGTAAACTTACCTAAAAATTCATGAGATTTTTTTGCCTGATGTTTTGTAGCTCGATTCCATCCTCGCAAATGTTAAATCTTTAGGTGACAATATCAGGATATAATATTGAGTTTGGATGTGCCCTCGGAAGGAACCTATGAAAAATACAGGTGAAATTGTCTACCTGAAGAATAGATGGTAAATTACTGTCTTATCTGATTTACTAGTCAATAATCTCCATATTGTAAAGATTTTTATGCTGATCATTTAAATTCTTGCCATCGTATCCTTTGTTTGAATCCCCAGGAAAGACAATATGGTATTATCCAGAATGCCTTATTCTTTTGTCTCTCAAAATATTAGTCAGTGAAAAGACAAGTAATGAGCAATAAACAGAAAATCAGAGTTTGTTCCCCACATTTTGTTCTCTGACAAGGGTGGACAATACGCTGTCTGTATCTCATCATAGGTCTGTTCCAACTGGCCTGCCCCCAATACTGTTGTATTTTTTTCAACTGCAGCAACTTTACCTCTCATTATATATCCTGATTTAGAGATGACAGTGGCTTCCTTATCTTTGAATCCTTAAATTGCCTCTGATTCTTCTTTCTGGCATTTTAGATTTATTTCCCCTCATCTGTTTGATCAGTTAAATTCCTTCAATTTGTAGGATGCAGCATTGTTTTTGTTTTCCTGACCAGTCTCTGACTATATTGTGTCTCTATTGCTGTATAACAAATTACCACCAACTTAGAGAGTTTCAACAGTACCATTTGTTATAACTCAATCTCTGATGCTGAAAAATACAAGACAGCATCACTCCGTGTTCTACCACAGATCCCACAAGACAAATCAAAGTGCTTGCTGGACTTTGTCACAGGTCTGAGATCACCATTTCTCACCCAGTGCCTCATCTGACCATATAGAATACTTCTGTGCCTGTACACATGGTTTCCCTTTCCATATTCAAAGCAACAACTGCCAATCCCTCCATAAACTTCTGACTCAAGTCACTCTGAATCTACTTCTAACAATTGACTAAAGCTCTCTGCCCTTTAATGTTGTTTGGTTTACACACAAGACCACACTGATAATACAATACCATCTTGCTACTTTATTCAAATTCACATAATGACAAAACAAATTTATAAAGGAACTTATACATTAGCATAATCATTAAAATAATATAACGTTCTCAGTGGTTTCAGGGAATATGATAGTGCTAGGAATTCTGGCTGGCTACTACAGAAATTCAGTACCTCCCAGTATCTAATGAAATAAGGAACTTAATTCTCCATTTCCATAATAATGCTAACAGTATACTGTATTTGCTTCTAGTATTTGTTAGGCTCTAAATAGATGTTATAAATTTTGAGGCGGTAAACACATATTTCTAAAGCATTGTCCTTAAAAACTAATAAAATCCATTATATTTCATATATATATATATATATATATATATATAATCAGTGTGTATCATACATAGATCTTATCAGAAGACTTGAGTCATGCAACTTAATATGACACTTGAAATTCACTTAAAGTAGTTAAATAATTAATTTAAAATAAGACCTCAAAAGAAGATGTCAGTCAGTAAATTAGAAAAGTGCTTTCAACAAAATATAAAAGGATGAATCTGAATTCCTGAATTTTGATTTTGAAAAGCAACTTTATATATAAGGAAATAAGACCTATAAGTAGGATATAGAAAAATTGCTTGTCAAGTTAAATAGATGTCAGCAGTGTAATAAACTTACACTCAAGACTAAAACAATTGCAAACTAAATTTAAAAAGTGTAATGTTATACTCCACATAAAAGATAAATTTGCTTTAAACTTTTTGTTAAAAACACACCAGACTTAAAATACTATAATTTAATGGGGGTTTAGCAAAATATATATATCAGTAGGAGAAAAATCATGATACGAATGGTCTGTAAATAATAGCATATGAGAAGTTTGGATCTGAGTTGATTAGACTCAGTAGAAAAAAAAACGAATAATGGAAATATTACCTGAAGAAGAATTGTGTTGGTTAACTCAGTATAGCTGCTATCATAAAGCTGAGAGGAGCCAATATGTATATATAAACCAGTAATGGTCACGTGTTGATTTGGGGATTAGAAAATTTCTGATGAGACAGTGATGATGGTTGAACATCACTATCGATGTACTCAGTGCCACCGATTGAACTAAAAGCCTTGAAATTTATTTAAATGTAGCCAGTGCCTTTTTGTTTTTCTTTGTTTTCTATCAAACTAGTTGGGCACCAGATGTAGCTGTAAATTCAGGGCAAAACCAGTTTATTCTTTGGCTAAATCAACCCCTGGTCCTAGTCCTGGAGCCCTGGAGCATTTCAGCCTCCATACAATTTAACTTTAAGCCCAGAATTGGAAGGCTTCCGTCTCCATTAAATCTAGAACTTTAAGACTCCAAGACTCACTGCTGACTGAGACACTCTGACTAGCTCCTTCTGAACGCAGCTATACTGAATTCAACTAAATCCTCTGATTCAATTCAATCTCTGTTCTGGCTCAAACTCTTCTCCAAGCTGACTGTTTCAAACTGACCTTCTGAGCCAACTGACTCAAACTTCAGAATCTGGCAGACTCTGAATGACTCCTGCAACTTCTCTGCATGAACTAACTCACTCTTTCTGTCTCATACTGACTTCTGCCAAACTGACTTTTTGTCCCTCCTCAGACTCCTCAGTTCTTTTCTTGCATCTCTCTCTGCCTCAGACTGCATCAGTCAGATCGCCTCTCTGCTTTTCTATCATGAGAATTGGGTATGTCCTCATTCTGTCTTACTCTGCTAACTCTTTCTCTGATTCATCACTTTGCCTGCCTTCCATTCTACTAATCTCAGATGCCGCTTCCTGACTGACACCAACTCCTTCTGAGCTCTGCTTCCTGTTTCTGCTTCTACTTGATTCTGTTTCTTATTGGTTGTTTGTTTAGATTAAAGGCTTAAGGCTTATGCTACCACTGCCTTCTGATACTGGCATTAAAGGTGCGTACTAAGATTCTTTCTACCCTAAAATAGCCATGACTATGGATTAAAAGATTAAGAATTGCTCTGCAATTAAATATTTATGTTATAAATTTTACACGAATAAGGAATTACATGTAGATTAGTTAAATGTTGTATTTCATGAATCATATACTTTCTCCTCCCCAAATAAATCTAACGCCCTTGAAGGGACTGCTGATACTTGATTCTTCTGCAAAAACCTTTCGAAAGATATAAAAAACACAAATTTGACAGTTTATGCTGGAGATTCCTATTATGAAAATCTAGCCTGACAGTGAATAATTCACAGTTAGCCAGCATTTACTGATCACTTAATTGTTTCCTTGCACTTGGTTACACTAAACTGGAATGCTGAAAAATATTTGCAAAGCGTTAACGTCAAAGTTTAAGTTCTTTGTTCATATAGGCATCTACCCCTGGCACTGAAGATACAGTTACAGACTCAGGAGTGAATGAATCTTTGATGATTTATTATTTCCATCAGTCGCAGGTTTATTGTGTATTGTTACTCCAATCAGAAACTGAAATACTCTTCTTTTTTTTCAAATGCAAATAATACTATGATCAAATTAATTAGAGATTTCAGAGAAAACACAGGTTCATTTGCGAACTTATCCACTGATAATGTTTATGAGTAATGGGGTGCTAAGCCGTCAGGATACCCCGGTGGTTTAAAGCACAGGTTACTTACTGTGTGGGTTCCAATACTGATTCTACTATTTGCCATATGTCTAAATGAAACATAAGTGTAAATGAAACATAAGTGTAAATGAAAAATTTTCACCTCCTGTGCAAGCTCCTGTTCCTTGAAATAGACTCAGATTCTGAAATGTGCATGAAAGGCCTACATTGAACTTCTGGAGACTTCTAAGGGTAAGCATTGTATTTTACATTCTAAAGGCCAAGGGGCTCCTCAAATCAATATGAAGATTTTCTTAGCCAAGAATGTGGACTTGGATAAGCCAGTCATTTTTGTCTAGACACTTTCTAGAGAGATGCTCAGATAAGAACATCAGCAAAGACATCCACTAGATTTTGTGGTAACGGGGTTATGAACTTGAAGAAGGAGTGTTATGAGAATCATTAAGTATCTACAAATCAAAACTTTCAAATAAAAAGACATAATTTAAAAATTACACAGAAAGCAGTGAATCAACTGTTAATTCTTGATATGATCAATGTATTGTAAGAAGAATACAGAGTTAGGATTTGATTTCAGATGTCCTGTCATGAAAGAGTTGTGTGGCCTTTTACCTCTTAGCTTCACACTCCTAGAATGCAAACTTACAGCTCTGGATTAGTAGCTTTCTAACTCTATATTCCTCCGTAGTCCTATAAAATGGCATTAGAAGGGCCAAAGAAACCAGCTGAAATGACAGATTTTAGGCTTTTTCCATAAACATTTTTCTTCAACTCAAGTAGCAACACCTTCTCCATTTCTGTGATTCCATACTTGCATTAGCATTGAAAGAAGTTCAAGCTAAGAAAAGTTTGAGGAGGCGATATGGTCTTAACTTTTCCTCTTCTCCCCTTTCCTTTCCATTTTGTTTGGAAGATCATCATGAGCATATGGATGGAAGAGGAGGGACTATCTGGGGATGAAACAGATGGCCAGAGTTAAGCAAAATCTTCTATGATGGTTGCAGTGAGCTGTGGGATTAAGTATCCTCATCAGTAAACCCACCACATGCTGCAGTTTGCCGGCTGCAGTCAAATCTCAGTGTTGTCTCCTTACATCTGTCTCTCATTAAAGCCCCCAATCTCAACCCCAAAACTGTTCACACATTACAGCCACCAGTAATACCCGGACCATTCATGTGCTGCAAAGTGATGACAGCATGATTCACCACGGACTTGACCACAGCCAGCCTAGATTGCTCTGTGCACACAGCAATGAAACAATTAGCAAACTGCTACTTCTAATTCTTTCAACAACATCGTTGGAATCTTTTCCATTTTCCATAACTATATTTGAGGCCATACTTTTTACTTCATTACCTTTCATCTGGCCTAATTCAGTGGGCCCTTGAACAGGTCCCTCTACCTACAGCCTTACAAAATCACAAAATACTAGCAATTAAATGTTGGTCTTATAGAAAAGACTGGATCATGTCACTGGTCTTTCTCCTTTTTTAACTATGCTGGGCTTTTAATTTAATTCATCTGCATAGTACATAGGACGTAGATTTTCTACCTATTGATCTCAGATTAACCCTATCAATTTTTACCCCAAATAAACTGACTGGTATTCCTTCTTATTGTTTCTGTTTATCCAATTACTAGGGGCATCCACCTTCCAAGTATTAATTACGTATAGTTTTAAAGTCCCACCATTGGGAAGGGGTTGTAAACATAATATCCCACTTATAACCAAGAAAATATTTGCAATTAGTACTACTAGGAAGGGAACATTGGGTGTTTGCTTTTTCAATTTGAGTATAATTATGTATATCAGTCACAGTACAGGGCAGGCCCCATCCTAGTAGTTAGCCAACAGAAATTGGACTAATTTTTTTTGAGTGTGTAGGGTTTTTTTTGTTTTGTTTTGTTTTGCTATTTTTGTCTTGTGTTTTTTTTTTTTTGTTTTCGTTGTATTGTTTATTTGTTTATTTTTATTTTCTCGAGAAGGAAGATCATGTAGCTTAGTAAGAAGGGAACTGGAAAGATCTTTGAAGTGACAAGGAGGGGAACTGTGATCTAAAGAATCTGTATGAAAAAAATAATAAAAAGAAAACTGTTGAGTTTACATTGTAACTGTTTCTGTTGGTCCTAAGCAACTTCTCTTTCCTGTCTCGGGAGATGCTTCATATTCCAGTTCCTTCTTTCCACCTTAGTCATCTTTGCATATAATACTTTCATATATGTTTTAAGTTATATGTTCTTTAGAGTGCAGGCTATCAAGAAATTACATTAAAATTATTTTAACATGACTTGAAGACAACTACTTTCTATTTTAGAGATATATATTTACTAACTGTCTTTCATTTCTTTCTGTGACATTTCTAACCAAACCAACTATAATTGGAAAGTTACTGAAAGACCATTTTCTCCAAATTCACGTCTTCTCAACGAAGATTTGTCATCAAGTTCCTCCTCTTTCTTCTTTTTCATAGTTGTCCTCTGTCTCTGTCCTCTTTGTCTTCGTCTTCTTATCCTTTGTATGAGTGTTTGTGTGTGGGTATGTGCATGTGTGTATGCACATATGCATATTTGTAAGTACTTGTGGGTTGCAGTGCGTGAGCAAAAGTGTGTATGTGTATCAAAGGCCTGAGGTTGATCAGGAATTTTCCTCTGTTAATCTCTATTTTATTCTTCTTTATGACATATGATATCTAATCCAATTCATATAGCTCACTGATATGGCCAGACTAGCTAATCACTGATATACCATGTTTCTTTCTTCTCAGTCTGTAATTATAGGTGAGACATCATACTCACCTAGAGTTTAAGTTCTGTGTGTCAAATCTTTAGTTCTCTTGCTTAGATGGAAATCCTTTAACCACTGACTCATCTCCTTAGCCTGAAGGAATGTTCCCATTTGGCATGATGTAGCTGATTATAAATCACATTATCTTCTCCATTCTGTCCTAAAGTCACCTCTAGTAACTCTGATATAATTGCCAGCCTTTTGAAATTGTTTGATAATCCACTCTCCTTCAATTCTGTACCCCATCTCCCCTTGTTTAAATTCTCAAAAACATGCAACACTGATCGTGTCCTCTTTGGGCAAATACTTCTTCCTCTTGGATTCTTATTCAACACACTCTTGATTTCCATTCCCCCTTTATTGTTCTTCAATGTATTATTTCTCCCTTTCTTAATCTATCTTCTATTTTAGGGTTTGGAATCATTTCTGGAAATCTCTGATATTCTATCTGAATTCCTTAAAAGGACATGTCTAGCAATCCAATTTCATTGCTTTGAGGTTTATCTGATTGTTGGTAACCATTATGATATAATCTGATTTGCTTGACTACCATACTCATCTAAAACATGTTTCTAAATGTAGCTTCTAGACATGGAATACTATAAATCAATACAAATAAATCAATAAATACATACAAAAATACGATAAATAAATAAATGTTGAATCATTGTTCTACTTCATGATTGGCATAGTCTGTGTTTTCAGTGGCAGTTTGATACATGTTTCTTAGATCCTAAAGTCTGAAAGTTATGGTTCATTATTTTCTCCTTGGAATTCAATTATTCTGCCTATAAATTCTGTCAAATAAGAATCCAAAATATTACTGAAAATTCTTCTCTAGGGCCCATCATCTATCTAGTCACATGTTCTTGGTTCCCCAATAATGGGACTAGTCTCCTTATTACTGTTCTAATCAAAATATCATGATTACCTCAGTACCTGAAGGTGGTTACCTCATAATTATTGTCATTATTTGTGGTTTGGGATTGTGGAATTTCAGATGTAAATGTTTCTTAAGTAGTCAATACTTAATACCGCTGTCATTCATTAGTTCTGGCAAGATTCTTTTCAGCGTCCCTCTTTTGTTAGTGGAGGAAGAAAGTTAATATCTGAGAAAGTAAACAGTTCAGCCCCTACAAATCTATACGTGGGAAGAGTATAATCACTGCTTCCTCTATGTTACATGCTCTAGTAGGTCTTTGATAAAGTAAGGTGGCTCCTGGAAAGATTTCATGTGGACTTTCAAACAAATGATTTGAAAATTATAGGGTTTTTTTTTTTTTGTTTGTTGTTTCACTTTTTCTGTTAGCTATCTGTACATACAAATCACTTTAACGCTTTAAAGGAAAATCTACTCATTTTCCTTTGACTGGGTAACTTAGATTGGACCCTGTTGGTGGTTGTTCTGCTTCAAGTTATGCTCGCTTATGCATCTTTGCTTATTCACGGTGAGATATGTAGCTATGCCTCTAAGGGTTGATGGGATATCAATTGAGATGTAAGTAGTACCTGGTATCTGTGACTTTCAAATTCTAGCAGACTGGGGCAGATTTATACATATGTAAGGAATTTGTTATAAGAACAGTAAGTGTAGACATGGAAAATTTTTAAATCTGGAGCTTCTCTTTGACACACTGTCTCTTCCTCCACATCTGTTTCTCAATAGCAGTGACAAAGACAACTTAAGTACGGGGGAATAGAATTTGATCAAAAGTATGGTTTATTTTACATTTTTACACAATTGTATTGTCTGAATAATGTGTCATAAACAGACATTAATGAACATAATACTATCTGGAGATGTTAATTTTCACCATCCTTTACACAGTACTCCACTTACTCTACCTCTCTTGATAGTCCTTCCACATGACTTTTAAAATCAATCATGAAATGCCTTCATTCATCTAAATCTGACCTCAAGGGCTAGTGTTTACATGTTTAAAACACAGCTAATATAATCGTCATTTATAAAAGTAATGCAAAACCTATATATTTTCTTACCTAGTATTGTTTATCTTCTATTCCTTCAAGAATTGTTTATAATGTTAATTGATTAGTTCATTCAATTATGTCACCAAAGTATTGTAGGAGGAAACTAGAGCTGCCACTGGGCAGAACAAGGCCTGAGACCTGCTGGACATGCCCAGAGATGAGAAGAGCCAGAGCAGCAGCCTCGAGTCTGGAGGCCAATGGTACACTGGGCTGGGTGGAAGATTTAAAAGGGCTTCCCCTTCCTGCAATAAACTGAGTCTGCCTTTTTGCCACTTGCCTGACTCCCAAAGACTGTATGTCTTGCTTCTGCGCCAACTCTACCCCCCTTCTCCGAAGTTTCCGTGGATGGGCACAAGCAGCGAAGCATGATTTATTTCTTAAAACAAATTGGCAATTTTGATTTTGTCTTTAATTTTTGAAGAGTGTGAAAGTATAAAATTTCAAGTACATCAACTAGGTCAGGAAGATAAATATATGGTTCAGAAAAGTAATACTTTTCAGTTGGGAATTGAATAACATGTTTCTTTGTATGGTGTTAACTCCGTTTCCCATATTGCAAGTGTTTTGGCATGTTTGAGATTTGGAAGCAGTAGTAGCATGTGTTACAAGAAGCCTTCCCCATTGTTTCAGAGTCTTGGGGTGCATCCAAGGCTCTCTATGTGTCAATATAGCTCCAAAACACCTGGAGAAAACAGTACCCAGATTAGTCAACCTGATGGTTTGGCATTCTATAGATCAAGTATCTAAACAGACTGAAATTACTGGCATTTAAGATGTAATGTAGAGAAACCAACTGAGCTAGAAGGTGGTTGGTTGACAGGTTGGAGCTGGCTGGCTGGCTGCCTGAGACAGATGGGGCCCCACTGGTGTACGGCCTTCTTTCAGAAGGCAATAGTGCATGCAGTGGCTGCATACAGAGGATTCTATTTTCACTAATACAGTCAGTGTCAGCTGGCTGCTTTCAACTAGTCAGTGCAGCATTCCATGTAAACACAAGCTGCCTCCCCAGAGGGTTTCGCTGAAGAGTTCTTAGTAAGGGCACCATTATCTATCATAAGAGTATATCACACTTTACAAGGCATTTTTCAATAAACTGTCTCATTATATTATGTCTTTTAAAAATTATCAATACATTATAAATGAGAAGCTAAAGGAAACCCACTGATTCATCCAAGGTCACTCATAAAATTGCTGAACAAGACTGTATATAGATTCTCAAAGTCTAAATTATACTTCTCTTTGCTGAAATGAGGGACACTAGCTACAGGAGTTATAGCACTATATAAGGGGAATCCAATGGTGATACCAGCAATGAAACACTGGGAGGAAGATTAGAAAATATACCCAGATAGGTTTCATGGTTATTAAATTTTGCATTATATTAAGTATAATCACTGTCCAAAATTTGAATCTTGCCATTTTAGTAGCTACATTAGTTTAAGACATGAGTTAAAAAGAGACACAGCTAGCCACATATAACCTAGGGAAATTTATAAAAATAATGAGAACAAACCTATAATTAAAAACAAACAAACAAACAAACAAACAAAAAACTACTGGGTGTCAAACTGAGGGTTTCCCAAATCCTGGACAATCACTATTTCAGTGAGCTACATTTCTAGCCTGCATTTTACTTTTAATTCTGAGGCAAAGTCTTGTTAAATTTCTAAGGCTTGCTTTGAACTCTTTTTAAAGATCAGGAGGGTTTGAGGTCATGATCTTCTCATATCTATGCTATTAAGCTGGCATTACAGACATATACCATCATACCCAGTGACAAAATTACTCCTTTTAGCTTAAAAAGTTTTGCCTCAATAAATGGAGTAAAGTGTTTTTTGTTTGTTTGTTTAACTTGGTTTCTTTGGTTGGATTTATTTTGTGCTTTCAATCTTGGCAGATCACAAAGAGCCATGATTTCCTTCTCATGTTCTGCTTTTGTACCTATGCTGTTCACCTGACTGCTTGTTGCTCTAAAGAGCTACTAAGTTGAGAATTCCAAGCCACTAATATCACCTATGTGTAGATCAACAATTGAGTTTCTTACCACTTCCCAAGGCTAAACACTGGTTGTGTAAATGTGTAAAAGATCAAGTTCTTAGAGGAGTCTAAGGGTAGTCAATTGTAGGGAGAAAAGAACCACTCAGTTGAGTTCAGACATCTGAAATAATCTGGAATTATGAGTGGAAAAGTTCTTGTTTCAAGTTTACAGTTTAAAGTTGCTAATTATTCTGAAACAAAATAACCCAAAGTGCAGTTGTTAGGATTTATCACAATCTATTTTGATATTGTCTTAGCAATATTATAAGTACTATACGATAGCTTTGTCACTGCAAGTTGGACAGAATATAATTCTACCTAAATATAATATATTTATATATTATATATATATTATATATATATATATATCTAAATATAATGTATTCGATGATAATACATTAAAGAGTAGAAGAAAAAGAGACTGCTCTTGTTTTAATTTAAGAAAATACTCATGTCATATACTAGGAAATGCTTAATCTGTCATACATGGTACCATAGTATGTGAGAACACACCTTCTGGACTTGAGGTATTACTGGATGAGGATCTACTGAAATGTTAAATGGTTGACTAATTGATGCCACCGGCATGCAAACAAGCCCAAACACATAAACTGTGAAGACTACAAGCTAAAGGAATGCAATATCTGTTTTCAAGAAGAAAGTTTAGAATATTTTCATTACCATTTGCCAAATTAAGTATTAGGAAAAATCCTTTTCTTTCACAGACATTCTCAGGGGAAAAAATATTGTTTATCCCTTCACAGGGATGTCTAATCTTTTGTCACTACTGTACAAAATCATCTGCAAATATGTTCAGTTGCATTCTTAACTATCCTGATGTTGGTCTCTCTCCCGGCGCTCCCCTGTGCAGGAACCACTGACCCAATACCACTGTGGCTGGATTTCCCGCATGCGGGTCTGACTTCGCTCTTTGGTCAGGAGAGCGAAGGCTCAGACTTAAGTGGCGGGAACCAAGGTGGAGGTCATCAGGTGGCTTCTCGTGAGAGCCGTCCACTCGCAGCCCTGAAAATAGCAAGACGCAAAGAAAGCCTTGGAGTCAAATCTGCTAGACACGATAACTCAGTTTATTCATGGGCTTTTCCCTGTTTAAATAACCTTCCCCAGAGAAGGTGGGGTCCTGGTACTCCTGGTGGGGACGCCTGATTAGCATAGGGACGCAGGGCAGGTGAGCACTGGAGGCAGAAGAGAAAGACATCTACCCAATGAATGGATTCAGCTACAATACAGGCAAACATGTCCCTTTAGCTTCCGTGAAGCAAGCAAGTTATAACTAATATTTTGGCTAGGGACCTTCCTGGACTAGGAGAGGGGGAGGTTGCCAAGCATCTCATCCCTCTTCACCTTTTCAGGGAGTGAGGGCACTTGGCTTACAGCTTCTACTGCTCTCCAGCTCCAGGGGTCCCACATCCTGAGATACACATTGCCCCAGAGTTGCAGGTTGGGTACACTTGATAGGCAGTGATCAAGTCTAAAGTATTGCCAGGAAATATAATCTAACATGATTTCAAAATGTGGTCATGTGATTTTGGTTATTAGGGTAATAGAGATTTTCTTTTTTGCTCATGGATTGAATTATAAACTGATACAAAGAAAACTTATGCAATTTGAAAAAACTATACTGTTTATGTTAACTTGATAGAAATACTGCAAAATAAAAATGGAAACACAGTTTTTACCTCAAAATTCTATGTTCATCATGACAGGTGAATATGCTCATTAGATATAAACATCAGGTGTGTGTGTGTGTACAAAATGAAGACGGGCACAGAGGGAACAAATGTGTAAATCAGTATATTTAAAAGACATAAAGAACAATTCCCAAGGTCCACATATCTAATAAATTGTCAATAAACAAACAAACATACAAGTAAATAACAGAAAAATCCAATCTGTCCCCAGCTTGACTTTGGAATTGATGCATACAACCAGTGTTCTTAGTATTTTTTGACTTATTTTGTTGTGTGATAGCATGTTCTGTCATAGCTATTTGTAAAAGTCCTGGTAATTCTGAACTGCTGGCAGCTCATTAATAGATGGAAATTTTTCATGTTGAAATTATTTACTGCACAGAAAGCAGCAAATGTCACAAATCAATATTACTTCTGTTTCTAGAGAGTCACGTCTATGTACTGACAATCAGAATGTAGCATGCCAGAATGGAAGAATACATTGTGCTTCTACTTTCTCTCATGCACTCTTAATGTGTTGAATTTGTTGGGAAAGACTTGCTTCTTAGTACGTCAGGCTTTCAAGACAATGGATAATGAGATCCTGTTGGAATTCAATCAGAAAAGAAACAGGGAATTTTTTTTCTTTGGAGATCATTTTTTTTTTCTTTTTTCCTTTAACCACATCTGGGGGTAAAAGAATACTGTATTTTGGTATGTGGCTGCTTATCTGTGGATGTTAGCTGTTAAGATGTCAATAAGCAGGGCACAATACAAATAACCTCAGAGGTTAGCTATAGAGTAAGAGACTAGGGTCAGGGATTGGGTCACCCTAGGAAAGAGAACTATAGCAAATAGCTTTGAATAGGTTGTGGTGCTGTAACGGAAGCATCAAATAGAAAATGGAAGTAAAAATAGGTGAGAATGGAAATATGAGAAGGGACAGGGAAAACAAAGAACCAGTTGAAGGTTATATGGAGAACTAAAGTCATAGGAGCTTCCTAAAATGGACACATATATGAAGGTGATCTAAATGAATTCACTAAACAGAAGAGACAGGGTGCTAGCTGGACATCTGTCAGCAAATGAAGAACTCAGTGGGTTACAAATTAAGGAAGTGGGTTACAACTAATGAGTTGTTGGCCAAAGATGTTTCATAAACACCCTCAAACAACCCAAGCTACTGCCATTTGGTTGCTCTACACTAATAGTAAGGCCCTATTGCTGAAGACAACACCTATGTAACTCCTCAAACATGGAGATGTTGAGCTGGTGCCTGTCTAGAGCCTTCACTCCTAGGGACCCTAGTTCAGGGTATTAGAAGGTTCACTGCATGATACCAAAAGAAAAAAACATAACCAACAACCTAGTTCCAAAACCTTTTATCTACAATGGTGCCCTGAATGCAAGATGCACTAATGCAATGTTGGAACAAATAACCAACCAATGATTGGTTGTGGGATATAATACTTGTGGGACTAACCAATCAATACTGACTGAATTTAAGGCCCACTAAAGAGATGGATCCCATACCCAACATTACTTGAGCTGCCAAGAACCTGAGAATTTGAGGAACCTAGGGAAAAGATAAATATTACTGTTCTGCTAAAGCAATGTCGCAGGAAAATAATTCATAATAACATTCTGCTATACTTATATATCAGGGCTTTGTTCAGTCATCATTAAAAAAATCTTATTCCTGCAGCAGATGGGAACAAATACAGAGACACAAAGCTAGACCAAATGCAGAATGTGAGAGACCATGAAATACTCACTTCTAAATGAGATGTCTCCATCAGTTCCGTCCCCTTAAAGGTCAGGGAACCCTGTGGAAGACGAGGCAGAAAGATTGTGAGAGCCAGAGGTGATGGAGCACACGAAGGAAGCAAGGATGTCTAACCCCAGCCAGACTGATGCACTTATAAAGGCACAGAGACTGGGACAGCATGCTCAAAGCCTGCACAAGTCTGGGTCTGGTGGAGTTCCAGTGCTTAGAGATGGAGTAGACATATGGCTCCATTCTTAACACAGAATATATATATATATATGTGTGTGTGTGTGTGTGTGTGTGTGTGTGTGTGTGTGTAAATAGCCAATAATTCCTGAATACTCATCTTAGTTTAGTCTGGTCCCTACAGTGCTGATGGAAGTGGCATTATGTGAGTGATAAGGCTAGCCATTAAGAACATTAGTAATACTAAACAATCACATTTGGTACTCTTCCTGATAGTATGTATCTGTAATACTCTAAGAATCCAAGCCATATGAGGAGGCTGCAAATTGGTATTCCCTTAGCAGACCCTGTTGAGCTTCTGGACAAAAGCCAGCATCAGTGCCCAGTCTTCATGGAGTTTCAGCCCAATAAAATCCAGAGTTGACTTCAAAACCAGCCAATTTTATGTGAAGCAGAAGAACTTGCAGATTGAGCACAGTGGTACTGCAGAATTGTCAAAGAAAATGAATCAGTGTTTATTTTACATTTAGGATAGTTGCTGTGAAACTTTACATAATTGAAAGAACTGAGAATTGTCCCATTTCAGTGTTATGCTGTTGAGAAGATAGGTAGGAAAACATTATGCTGTAGTGAAATCCTTAGTTTTACAAAGACACTGATGTCTTAATTGCCTGAAACACTTTATGTAAGATTACAGATAATGTTAATGTATTCATCAGGGTTATCTAGAGAAATATGACCTACAGAATCAATATATATCATTAATGATGTTATTAGATTGGCTTATGAGACATGTACAGGTAGTCAACAATTGACCATATACTGAAGACTTTGAGAACAAGTTATTTGCTCAGTCTATGATGCTGGATTCCTATTCAATCCTATTCTGGTAATGAGCCTTCAGGAATCCCAGAGAACCCCAGTGCAGGGCTTTAGTACACATTGGAAGGCTAAAGAAGTTGGGTTTTGATTATTAGTAGAGGACGGCAGCAGCAGCAGATTTGATTACCAGAGAAGAGGCAGGCAAGCAGGTACATAGAAAAGCAATAGTTTTTCTCTTGGATCTCTTATATCTAGGATAACATTGGAAGGTGTCACTCAAGGGAAGCCTCTTCTATTCTGTTACACCTTCTAGGAAGTACCCCAAGAAACACAAACAAAGGTGTGTCTCTTAGTTGATTTTAGGTGCAACTAAGTTGAATTGACAACTAACATTAGCCATCACAGAGAATGAGAGATTTTTTTTTACAAATCCAGTTTGGTATGTATTCCTTTTCATATGAATCCTTTGACTACTCTATGTCATTCTGTGCAATTTCTGAATTATTTAATTAATTGTATACTGTTTTAAGTCTTCTGCCTCCAACTTGTCCTAGAAGCTTGGCCAAATATAGAAAAAGTGTTAGGATTCAAACATGCATTTATCACCTCTGCCTGTAGCATTAGATATGCTGCTAGACACATATTGAGGAAACATGTTACTCAAAAATATTTTCTTCATAAATTATTCTGTGTTCAGTGTCTCAAACACCATGAATGAGTCTCTTAGTAGACTCATTCATCATTAGATATTTAGTAAGTATAGCATTAGATTTCTTCCATGGGAAAATATATGGAAAGTCACTTAGAGCTCTTGAAAGAGACCCACATGGGGCTGGGGTGAAGGCTCAGAACATGCTGTTCTTGAAGAAGACTCAAGTTAAGAGTTCAATCTCCAGCTTCAGTGTCAGATGCTGACGACTTCTAACCCTAGTTGTGGGAAACCTCTGACACCCATGTCAGAAACACTCACGTACACATACCCTCACTCAGACACACACACACACACACACACACACACACACACACACACAAATGTATATACACACACAGACATACATACATACACAAAATTAAAATTATTAAAACTAAACATTTTAAAAGGAAAAAAGAACGGCTATGTAGGTTTGAATACACGCGAAAATAGAAATATATTTATATATGAAAGTACAAATTAACTTATTTGCAGAAAGTGATACAAGTTAAATCAGCATATGTTACTGTTGTGAAGAACTGAAAAAACGTATCCCTTGAAATATGTACAAAAGCACCATATAAACACATATACATGGAGGCACCCTCATACTTTCTCTGCAAAATTATTTCTGAATCATGAGAGCACTAAAGAGTCCTTTTTCAACCTGAAAAAAAATGAGAAAAGTTTTTGTTCATCAATAACTCAAAACTGAAATGGAAAACTCATATGTCAATGTTGACAGCTGACTGGGCTTCCATGAAGGATTGTCTCCTACTAGGCCCTAAGATGGGAAAGGCTGGTTGGGGGAGGTATATAAATTGTACCAGCCCAGGAAAAATTGATCTTGAATTGTGGCTGACTCTATCACAGTGTAGAATACTTTGCATCTACACTCAAACAGGCTTTTCTAATTTCTTATATTCTTCATACATCAAAAAATATTCACCCCTTTCAAATTTCCAGACAATTAAGTTCAAATTTCCTTCAAGAAATTTTTCTTAACTTACTTCATCCTACTTGAAGTATTCCTTATTTTAAAACATTAATGATGCTTACATAAATTTACGGTTTGCTTATTTTTAATTAGAATTCATTATAACTCATTAAATGTTCACTGTGTCAGGCATCATTGAGGTATATTAACCTACTTAATCTTCCCATATTTCCTGTAAATTAAAGAATGAAGACACCTTAGCAAAATAAAGTTATGTAACTTGATCAATGTATTCTGTCAGTAAGTTCCAATAATATTCATCATTCACTTAGAGTCCACTCTCTGATGAATAATTTTAATACTAAATGATATAAAGTACCTGAGAATTTGGAGGCTTAATACCTTATCTGGAATCAGTAAATTTCAATCCCTATTTCAAAAAGTTTTCTGTGTTTTACATTAATCAAAAGAATTAAGAACACAAATATAAATATGAGCACTCCTGATTTTTGGCAAAGATGCCGAAAATAGCCACTGGAGAAAAATTAATGTCTTAACAAATGATGTTAAGAAAATTGGATATCTATATGCAGAAGAATGAAAGTTCATTTCTTCACTCTCATCCTGAATATACATCAATTACAAATAGGAAAAAAATCTGAATGTTAGATCTGTTAATTTGAAACTTCTAGAATAGGAAGAACACTTCTGAGTATAGGTTTACATTAGTGTGCTTAAGACTTCATCAGGGAAAATATTAGTCTCGTAAATGAAATTTTGTGCTACTTTCTAACATTTCTTTCTTTATTCCTTCCCCTTCAGGAACTGGAAAGAACCATTATGCTCTATGATTTGTGATTTGAGGTAAGTGAACTAACAGAACTCACAACTCCCCAAACTGCAAATAATAAGGCACTGGGCTTTGTGAATGGCCAGACACAATTGGGACAACTGTATCACCTTAACATACAGCAAAGACTCTGGTACAATAAGAAAGGAAGTATAGAGATTGTAAGATCCAGAGGTTGAAGACTCTTAAGTGAAATATTATCATTTGGACATGACTGGAGTGTTGCACTCATGAACTCATAGAGGCTGTGGTTTCCTGCACAAGACCTATAAAAGATCAAGCCAATCAATACTCTAACATGAGTTCATGAGATCCCATCCTAAGTCAGGAACTGTGGGCAGTTGATTGTTTTCAGAGTAAAGTAGATTCAGGTTTCATCAAGGGTGAGTTTCCTGGCAGGTTGAAATGCTCCTGTGGATGACCCCATGACTATAAGTACACATGTAACATAAAATTAACCTGTTGGGTTATTAATCTTTAAATAAGAACAAGAAGTTGAAAAAGAAGGTGGAAGTGAATTTGGGTGCAGTTAAGGTGAAGAATGAAGGGTAAATATGATCAGAATGCATTGTATGACATTCACAAAGAATTAATAAAAATATATTTTTTTACATTTGTGTGTTTTAAATAGTACATTTTTGGGACAAATAACTTCTTTGTTTAGTGATACAACTCACATTTCTGTTTGTAATGAGCCCCAACATTAGGAGTGAAGGAATCTGTAATAGTTAATTTAACATTATGGTATACTAGAGGTAATCTTCAATTTCCTGACAATGACAAGATGAATAAACATAGAGCACATCATGCTAAGTGAAATAAGTTGGGCACAAAAAAACAAGTGCTGGATCTCCATATACTGGTACACACTTGTTATCCCAGCTACTCATGAAACTGAGTCAGGAGAATCACAAGTTTGGGGCTAAATTAGGCTATTTAGAAAATAGTCCTTCAAAATAAAGTAAGAAATGGGACTTGAGATGTATGTCAGAGTTTCTGAGTTTGTTTATTTTTCCAGTGTGTGTGTGTATGTGTGTGTGTGTGTGTGTGTGTGTGTAAGAGGAAGGAAGGGGAGAGAAAAAGAAGAGGTGCTGTATGTGGATGAGGAGGACAAGGAGGTAGAGGGGAGAACGGAACTAAGGAAAAGAATGTAAGACAAATATTTTATAGCCTCACTTACCTCAAATCACTAAGCATAGAGCATAATGGTTCTTTCCAGGTTCTGAAGGGGAAGGAATAAAAGAGAGAAATGTTGGAAAAGGGCACAAAATTTCATTTATGGTATGAATAAATTCTGGAGAACTAATATATTATTCAACCACTGAAGTTACTGCATTGTATATTTACAGTCTTTCTAAAAAACCATATCTTACTGTGTTTTCTCATACGCAGGCACGTACAGATGAAAATGGCAGCTGTAGGCAGTTCTATGTGTTAACAAAACAGATTGTGGTGATCTTTCATTGAAGTTTTAATCTCAAGCTGTATACTTTAACCATAAACTTTTTCTGTCCATATAGTTGAATAAAAAACTGTGAATATAAAAGCAAAATGTCCACAGATGTGGATAAAAGGACTAGAATCAGTAATAAAATCAAACAAAAAATCATATGAAATAAAAGCAATAATATATAGAATTTTCAAAACCAGAAATGACTAGGTATATTCTCTGAAAATAGTTATAGCTTTAGATGGGTCTTTTAAGCCTCATCACTTAGGTACCTTATCCTTTGTTACTAAAGTAGCAGGAGGTTTACCATTAATGATTAAGAGCAGGTGATGAGGAGCCAGGAATTTGTGTCTGGAACACCTACTCTATCATTTCCAGCTGTCTGATCCTTGTCCAATCAATGGAAACCCTTGGTACATTTTTCCATTTTAGAAATGTGTTAATAACAGCTATTCCCACTGACTTGCTGAGAAAGTTTGAAAATGAGTCAACTCTACTAATCAACTAAGCAGGAAACAAGAGAAAGGGATTAATAACTAATCTTATTATAGGTAAAAAACGAATGGCATTGTTAATTAAAATATTAAATTTCCTGTTATTAAATATGAGTGGATTAAGATACTTCTTATCCAAAAGACATAGTTATTACTTTTTAAATTCCTCTATCTAAACTATTCTTGGGGCATATATATAATATTCACTTTAGTCTTAATATTCTTGTTTAGATTAATATATTTAGGCATATGCAGTAGTCATTTGTATGCACATTGAGTATAAAACCCTCTGAAGATGAAAGGGGCAAAAGGTGGTGTGCTGTGCATTATGTCTTCTGTTGTTATAGATACCAGTCTCTGATCACACAGCTTACTAATGCAAAGTGAATTTAAGTTGATTTATATATAAGTATGTATCAATATGTATACATATGCATGTGTATATGCATACACACATACACCCCTCCCCCCCCCTTTCTCTCTCTATCCCTGTTATTTAACTAAAATCTGCCAGGGAAACTCTGATAGAAAATACACCTAATGGTTTGTGTAAATTAAGCTAGTGGTTTTCGAGATGTGAAAAGTAAAGGAGACATGATTTGAATCCCTGTAGATTATATGGCTTCACTAGAGAGCATGTTTCTCAGTTTATTGTGTACTTTCTTATTCTGAGATTATTCTGAGAATTGAAAATGAAGAGTGGAAATGGCTGCGGTCAACTTGAACCACATGACCTCCTGTCCTGAAACACTTGCAGTTTTCTCCCATCTCATCCAACTGGCTGCATCTCCATAGATTTATAATATATTTCTTGCAGAAAAATGAAAAGAGAAAAATAGAAGGACATAGAAGAAGAAATGTTAACACTGTAGAGTCCTTAAAACAGAGTCAGCTAATGGCTTACTTTCTTTGCAATGATTTTCCCATAACTCCATTTAATTCAGCAATATCCGGAGTTTCCCCTCTCTTCTCCATTACTGATTTCTTAAGCAGGTGGCATAGTCTCTCCTGAGGAGTTGACCAATTACAGAGTCCTATTTCCATGTTTTCCTCTTACATCCAAGGACCAAAAACATCCAGTTACAAGCAAGTATACTATCATCTTTTCTTATTCTTATTTTTATTTGAATCATGTGTTAGCCTTAGTGGTTGATTTATATTTAACAAATCACCTGTATATTGAGATATAACTATGTGATACTCTATTATCAAGTATTTCATTTAATCCTCCAATAATTCCGTGAGATCGGTATTTATTATTTAGCGTATATGAGCAAACATACTTCATCCCTCATCGAGTCTGTGTTCATTTTATGTCTACAAAAGATATCATTTCCACGTAGTTCTGGATTCCATGAGTCTGAATTCTCAAAATTTGAACTCTTCTCATTGCTTCCATCTTCTGATGCCTTCAAGTAGTACTCTAGGTGATGGATTACAGTGCAGGAAGGAATACAACAGGAGTGAGGCTTTGAAGTAAAAGGAGGATCATGGAGGATACAATGTTTAAAGAGCTTTTAGAAATGAAGAGACGAGAGCACTAAGGAAGCAGGACTTAAGCACATCTCAAACATTTGCCAAGAAATGTGAACCTCTCGTCTTCTTTACTAAGGGCATCTGAAAATTCTGGATAATTACATTAAGATGCTGTTGAGAATTTCAATGGACATTGTACTCTTGTTTTATAGACATTTTCCCTCCATATATATCCTTTATTTAAAATTAGACTATTTATTTTATGTGAATGTTTTGCCTACAGGTGTGTATGTTCACCATATATGTGCCTCGTGCCTGCATAGATCAGAAGAGAACATCAGATCCCCTGGCACTAAAGTTAAGGATGGATCTGAAACATCATATTGGTACAGGGAACAGAACAAAGTTTCTCTGCTAGAGAAACAAGTGCTTTTAATTATTGAGTGATCATTTCAGTCCCTTCAAACCTATATTCTTTGTTAGTCACATAGCCTCTGTTATATAGACCTTGTTGTTTTAAGTATTAAATAGACCTTTTGAAGAAAGGAATAGTTTCTACTTTGCAGTAAATATACATTGATTGCATACAGTCTATCCTATTTTCCCTTTTATTGTGTCCATATTTCAGTCCTTAATGCTGTAAATAAAGTCCCCTCATTTTTATAGTCTCTGGGCCATATATTTTGGATATATAATTCTTATTTGATGCATGGTTTGCAAATATTTTCTCCCATTGAATAAGGTCTCTCAGTTGACTATTTCCTTGGATTTGCACATTTTAACTTTGATGTAATCTTATCCATCTGTATTTTCTCTGCATTAAAGGTATGTAAAGATATTAAAGATTTTAATGTCTTTAACATTAGATTTTAAAGCCATTAAAGACATGCATTTAAGATATATAAAGACATGAGGGATTTTTCTTCATATTTTTGTAGGTATTAAACTATCACCATCATCATAAAAAACATTGACTTTATCTAGCTAAACATATAAACATTTTGCTTAAGGTCAAGGCTGATCATGAACCATCATGTAAATTTTAATCTTATCCTCAGCCTGAATTTCCTACCAGTCTCTTTGGTTGAGCTACTTATTTTGCTACTTATTTTCACTGACCTTGTCAGCTTGCCTGCCTGCATCTCTCTCTCTTGGAAGACCTTTCTGGACATAGACTTCAGTCCTACTGACTTCCAGAATTTGCTAGTTCTCTCACTTTCAATCAACTTTTTAGTCTGGTAATTTATTTCAGAAGGCCTGAAGGATATCTGGATACAAAACTTTGCCTTTGAAATCAAGTGAATATATATCTGCCAAAACCAGAGGAGAAATCAGGAATTGCCCATGTTGTGTTAACTGAAAACCCAATATTTGTTTATGCTACTTGAATAGGTAAAAAGCAGGAGAATGTATATTGTTTAGAAAGGAGAAAATACTTAAATTATAACCTCAAAGATAAGCAGTTTTCATAATATATGATTGGATTTCCATGAGTTCACCTAATCAATTTATGGAAGATATTCCTTTCAAGTTCAAAGCATTGATAGAGTGTCTCCCAAGAAGTTCAAGGTGGCTATCCCTGAATCAGAAATTGGTAACAAAGGTCTGTGAGTTCTGACTCCCCATTCAGTTATACACAATTAGAAAATGTGGAGAGGTATAAACCCTGAAGAAAGAAGCAGATTCTTATTAAATTGAAACAAGAGTTATTAAAGTAAAGAATAAAAGGTCCAAATGCCTTAAACTCATAAAATAACCGCAGGAGTCCATCCCCCAGTAGGCTCCAAAATTCTCGAATTTTTCTATCAACATTGTTTTTGGTAAAATTTATATTTAAAAGAAATATACTGACATCAATAACAACTGCCCATTTTATATTAAATGAAGATATGCCCTATTGTCTTAAAGTAATAAGTATGAACACTTTAATTTGAATTAATTTTCAATCAGTATAAATGCCTTACTTCTAAGAGTACTTCAGAATTAAAACACATACCAGCCAGGTGATAGTGGTTCATGCTTTTAATCCCAGCACTTGGGAAGCGGAAACTGGCAGATCTCTGAGGTCAGGGATAGCCTGGTATACAAAGTGTGTTCCAGGCCTACCAGGGATACAACAGAAAAAACTTGTTTTGTTTTGAAAAACAAAACAAAACAAAACAAAACAACAACAATAAAAATACCTATCTCTAGCTGTCATTTATTTCATAGTCACACTGATTGCAAGATTTTTTTTTATTTAATAAAATCTACATGAGAAACAACTAGTAGACATGGATCAGTTGGTCTACTTTCCAAGGTTGACTGTTTCTCAGATTGTTTTAATGCCTTAGACAATCCACAGTGATTGCTAGAGATCTTTTTAACTATAAGGTAATAATAAAATAAGTCAGCAGATATATACACAAATATGAATACAATTTAGAGTATGTCTATGAGTGAAATATATTATTCAGTACATCACTGTATTCTGGGAAGGTTTAGGTTATGGCAAGGGAGATTATGAAGAGAGCCAGCCAAAGGAAAATATTACCTCATCTGTGTCTTCTGCAGTAAGCTCCCAGCTGGTGTAGATTCTCAATGCTCAGCTTTCACCTTGTAGTTACACCTTCTTTTTAAAATGTGGATATATATTTCGCCTATGTCTTAGAGTCCCGATGCATAGTTCAGACTAGGCACTACTTCACCTAAAACTCATCGATGACTTTGCTTTAACATTTGTTGCTCAGAACTTAGAAGACTCTATTTAGTTAGAGAAAAGAGAGCCAGACTCAGGGCCTTCCACTGACAGGGCTCTCAACACTTTCTACTATGTTATATATTTTTAAACAGCTGGTGGTGTAAGGTGAAAGGTGAAGAAAAGGACACATCTAGTTCAATCACTTGTTTATGTTTGAAGGAGGCAGAAGAACTGACTTACATCTTTGTCTCTTATCCTTGACACGGCACATTTTTTGTCCCACTGCTCTTTCTGAGAGCAGGCCCAGCAGTAAATGAACATTGTTTAGGGCCAGTTTTTCATGAAAACTAAGTCACCACACTGACAGATTATTGCTTTTGGAGATAAATTATACTTTTAATTTTGCAAATGCATCTGGAACTATAAAGGCGTAAGCAGCTATAAGAAAAATTAAAAGCAATGCCTGAGATTAAGTACCTTCCTGATTTGCATTCTGCTGAGCAGGACCAATGGACATAGAATGGGCTGAGTCTCTCATTTTATGCTATTTAACATTCTGAGTCCCAGTGACTAGGCTATTATGCTTCATTTCACATGTCACAATGAAAACACATTTATTTATCTTTACTTAAAATTTTTATCCTAATCAGTAATATAGGAGGATAGAGATCAAAATATTTTTATTCTACAAATGTTCCCCAAAGCTAGAATGTATTATTTTGAGCATATGTAAAAAAGACTTAGGCTTCACTTAAATCTTGAGTTTTGTTTTCTTGGAGGCTCGTAAACAGCAGGACCTCGCATCAACCTCAAAATCTGTTTGTTTACTTTCTGTTTGTTATAAAATTAATAAGTTAAAAAAAGAATAAGCTAGAATATCAAAAAGTGCCTTGATAGGAATGGAAAATAGAGAAGTCTACTTGCTTCCAATTTTAGTTCCTCAGTTTTTCCTCATTTGAAATAAAATTGATGTAAAAAAATCAAATCATAGATACACTTAACAACCACATTCAAATATTCATGCATGACTTTACCATATTTATCTATAGCTCATATTCCAAAAAAATCTAGTCCCATAAAAATTTAACACCTGATCCATGTGTTTTACATATTCCCAGATCATATACATAATGAATTCTCAGAAAAGAAGTTATGTAAACACATTGAGAAACATCAGCTGGAAATATTTTTCTCAATTCAGATGTACAAGCCCAATTCATAAAATTTGCCAATGGAAATTCTAAGTTGGACATGCTCATTACCATAACACTAATTACAAATCCTCTCTCTTCCCATTTTTTTAAGTGTATATCTTTTCATGTGGAATTGATGTCTTTCATTTAGTATTCAAATTCAAGTGTTCATGCTACTGTTGAAGATTCAGTTCTCAATAAAATGAGACAATCATCTTTTTATTTTATTTATTTCTTAGACAGGGTTTTACTATGTAGCCCTGGTTGGCCTTGAACTCAGAGATCTACATGTATTTGCTTCTTTAGTCCTAGGATTAAAGGCATATTTCACTATGCCTGGCTATGAACCATCTTATGGCAGGCTTCTTGCAACATCATATGGGAGGTGGTTAAATACTTTCTCACAAGTCATTTATCACTATTGTGCTAAAGGACTCCTCAGTACTGCAGGAGGCTAATTTCTGTCTGCAGTCCCTAATTAAATAAAACAAATGATGATGAAATTCTCTCTAGATGTGTATAAGCCTGTTTTATTACAGGCTTACAGGATTATTTAAAAATAATCCAGAACGTTTTATTGGGGTCTATCAAACTTTGATTGGACTTGGTTCTTGGATTGTGTTGAAATTTGTAAACATCCATAGGCTTGGGACTTGGTGTATTTTGAAAAAAAAATAATTTCACAGGAATTAATTTTTGTTTGTCTCCATTATAAAAAATAGTTTGTATTCTCTATATCTATTAAGTTCATTACTGAATGAATGTCCCTTAGCCTATTCTCTGTTAAGGTTCCATGTTGTTTGGTCAAAAGATGCAATAAATGTTAGAAAGAGTCATGCTCTTTGTTGTTTAATGGTACAGAGAAAGACAAGGGAATATAATCATTAATTATAAAAGCAAATGTAATTCAGCAACAATTGTCTTTAAAAACTTTTATTACTTTTATATTGATACACGGTCACACTATATAGCCCAGGCTGGACTAGAATTAGTGGCCATTCTCAGACTCTGTAGTGACTAGGAAAGCAGGTGGCAGTCACCATACCATCAAGACACAGTGTTTTGAAGGAAGCTAACATGGAAGAAGTTCAGTTAGCTTCAGATTTTAGGATGGTTTTTGCTGAAGTGACAGTTGAACTATAGTGAAAGAGTGACTAAACAAGATATGAGTTGGTTTAATAATACAGACCTTTGTTCATACTGACTTTTTCTACTGATACTGTGCAGTTTATGGTATTCACCAGAAAGTTAGCCTTCTGTGATCAGGAATGTCATTGTTAATTGATCAGGAACTTCACATAGGCCCACTGTAGTTGGAAAACAATGAATTCAGCATATACTGAGTGTTTTGAACATGTTTTCTTGTTCAATGTGTAAGCAACATCAGAGGCCAATACTATCATAAAACCAATCTTCAAAAGCTCTTATGTTCTAATGTGGATAATCAGTATAACAGAATAATCAAAATTCAAAACAAGCATCTTGGGATTTTAAATATTCTGCTTTCCAGCCTTTGAATCTACATCACTATATTCTTTTTATAACAGTACAAGAAGAAATAGAAGACCCTTCTAAAACTATGAAAGTCAAGTATAGTATATAGCAATAATTGTCATGTAAACATGCTAAGTTATCATGTGATAGTAATATCATCAGATGTTCAGTAACATCTCCAGTAATCATTGTATACCTGAAGATGTTATATGAGATATGAAAAATTATTACTGCTTAAATTCATGGGCAAGAATAATGGATTATATGCAAGTTACAATAGGGTGTATGGAATTCATACAATAATTTTGATATGTATTGAATCTTTGATGCTTAGCTATCGTTTATTTTTGACAGTTTCATCTACTTATATGATATATTATGACCATATATACACATTACCTTCTCTTCTGCCATTCTCTCTCAAAGTGAGCTCTTCATTCTTCTCAATAAATTCAAACTCTCCTATTTTCATATTCTCTCTCTTTCTCTCTCTCTCTCTCTCTCTCTCTTTCCTCTCCTGTGTTTATGTGAGATACTGAATTTAGCTAGGGTTGCTTAGAATAGTACAGGTGAGTTATTTGGTGAAGCAGGACAACTAACAGGTGGCCGTATCACTGAATAAAATATCCTGCCTCCACTGATAGCCATTAACCACCAATGGGTTCTCAGGATGAGGTTGTGTCCTAATCCCAGTATAGACAATAAAACTGAATTCTCCTTTCATTATTTAATAGGGATAGAACTTTAAATAAGTCTTTTGTGATTTAGATTTCAGCATCATTAAATACACGTTAGTCCAAACTATCCTCTGGAGTTGTGTAATCCCTGGAGGTAATGATTATGTAGTGTGTGGCTAATCTTCGTTGCTCATCTAAATCCCTCAGTGATCATGAGAGCAGTGACAATGGTGGTTTCATTATGGTGAAGATTCCTTAATTTATGATGATTTAGAGAATTGGTACCCATGCCTACAGTAACATGAACTTAAACATGAAACTACATCTTTATAAAGTTTATGTATTTCACATGATAACCTTGAAAGAGAGATATACATTTTATGCACATTGTGAAGGGAAATATGCTATGGTAACTAGGAAAACAGGAGCATAAGATAGCAAATGCATGCCTTGATTGTAAAGGTATAAAGTACATAAATATGAAATAGTGCATATTACGTGATTGAGGTAATTTATATATTTTCATAGTTATTTTAATCTGTATCTGTAGTAAAAGCACATAAAAGGGTGCATACACACAATTGTGCACTCACTCTCTCACTCGGTGTACTTTCTTAATATTATGAACTCTTTTGTTCACAGTTAATTTTGGCTTCTAGAGTACAGAATTCATTATTGGTAAAGGTTCTCTTGAGAGTTATGACAAATGAGTTCTTGGCTTTGGTCCAGTTTCTAATGGACAGCTGTCCTAGTGACAAATACCCACTTTACTAGGTATATATATCTGGATCCCATGGCTACTAGATTACAAAAAGGCACATGGAGTCAGTCAAAATTCCATCCACTCTCAGGAGGCCAGGGAAATCTTTTTTCTTCATTAGGAAGCCTTGGAAAGCACAAACATATTAAGTATAGATGGAAACTCACATGTGAACCTTCAATAAATCCTAGATTGTATAGAGTCTAAGTATCAGCAGGTGTACTGTGCATACTTAGAACTTCAGACAATTTCTGATCCCACCCTTTGGATATGGATTGGGATCATGACTTACTTTGAAAAGTACTGAGACACAAAAAAGAATTTGTAAAACTTCTATACTGTTGCAGTTTGTTCAAGAGTACCATTTAAGAAATCTACAGTGGCATTCTAGAAATCAGGAGAAGGATGAAGAGGAGCAGCTGAGAGTTTATAACTGTCACATATATAAGTACAGAGATCTTGGCCCTTCTAGTCAGACTGAGTACAGTTGAATGAGTAATTCCAATCAAAATCACATCAGTGAAACATCTGAACTGAGAGAAATAAATCAAAGTTCTTTCCATCATTGGACTGAGGGGCAGCTTGTTATATAGCATTTGACACTAGGATTCCTTAAGTGTCTCAAAGGTTTCTATCTTAAAATAAATATTATTAATAAAACTGGGGTTGCTTACATTTTAAAATCAGTACCAGAAGCACTGAATGACTAAGAACTATGGGTCCCACTATTAGAACAGGTTTATTATTTAATAGCTGTGTGGGAAAATAGTCAAACCCCCAGTGTTTTAGGACTCTGAAACTCAACTCATACTTTTCTTCTTGTCCAATCCATTTCTTCTGTCATTTTCTCTCTTGTACCGATTATGGAAATGCAGGATTCTGCATTATATTCCTTCATCTATTTGCCCACCTGTTTTTCTGTCACAATCAAATATTTATTGTTTATTCTTTTTGAAGTGATATGCCTGAAATACAATGAAACTATACAAAAAAATACATTTATGAGTTCTATGTTACAAATCCATCCATGTGCCAATCAGTAGAAATAAAAGAATCATGAATTTGAAAGTACTCACAGGACTTGAAAGACAACTCCAATTATAAGTTATTACTACTTTATTTCACTACACATGTATGTATCCATACGCAAGTGCATGTATTTTAAGTTAATTGTGTAGCATATGTTACTTAAATGTGTATTTACATGAATTTTTTAAAGTTTTTTATGATGATTTTTAAATGTGGATGCCATACATCTCATGTTCTTTATGCCAGTGGGTATAGTATATTTGTTTCATGTGTTCTGATGTTTTCATATGTGCATGTTTATATTTTTACACTTGTAAAGAAACATGAATGCATGCATAAATATGCATACAACTAATATTCAAGATTTATGGATGGATTTATGGTTTGAGCATACATGAGTATATTTATATGAACACTAAGAATATATATTTGATAAAGAACTCATTTAAAATTGTTAGCGTGCTAGTGAGCTGGCTCAGTGGCTGAAGGGACTTGCTACCAAGTCTATGACCTGAACTAGATAGATCCCAGAGACCTACAAGGTAAAATTAAAGATTCAACTCCCTCACGTTTCCTCTGATCTCTACGTGGGATCCCCAACACAAAACAAATTAATAAATAAATGTAATGAAAATAAGGAAGTATAACAAAATAAAGATGGTTCTGCGCTGTAAGTAAAAGCACAGAAAGTAAAATGTGGTCTTTAGAACTCACAGTGGAAGGAGAGACTGGCTCCCTAAAGTTGTCCTCTGACTTCCACAAGCATAGCATGGCACATCACCCCCTCATACCCACGTGTCTTCAATAAATTAATTTTTGAAAATGAAAACAATTCAATATTTTTACCAAGTAGAGACTCAAGTTATCCATTTCAGCATTCTTGCCTGGCTTTGGTGTTGTATGCATGCATCTGCAAGCTTATTTCTGGGCTGTGATATTGCTACAGCAAGACAGCAACAATCATTTAAATAAATGGATCAGGCCCATCAGTATCATTATGAAGCCCTTAACAAGGAAATACTGGCAAGGGGAATGTAAATAAGTTAGTATTTAACAAAACTGTGCCCTGATATTTTAGGTTGCCTTTACAGAGACAAAGAAATCACCAATCAAAGACTTGGCTAATACCATTTGACCTCTGAAAGATGCCACATGAGGTCCACTAATTAAAGATGAAGAGGTTTCTATGAAGCCATTGATGACATGGCTTGCTGACAGAATACCCTTTTTAGGCTGCTAAATGAGCAAGCCCTGGGTTAGCAGTCATCACCCGTTTGCAATGAATTACTTGCTTCCTTTCCACAGTGCACCCTTAGGATGTCATAATGGGCTATGTGCTTTATTTTTCTAGGTTTAGCAATCACACAAGATAATGATGCTGCAAAGTTTCCGTTGTCTTACCTTGGAGACTCCTGCCTGCTCAATATGTTCAACAGTTACATTTGGGAGGCCCCAGTCTCATCAAGAAATTCCAACCTCAAACAAACCAGCAACGCTTTTCTGTAATTTGTTGTTTAATCCTCAAAGCAAATTTTTTAAGCATCTGAAACGCTCTCAGAAATCTCCCAGTTTACTAATCAGCCTTCTTACAAATACCGTGTAATGGACCATTTAAGAGCACTGTAACAACAAAGTGTCTTCTCCTTGCCAGTCATACACATGTCTTAGTTCATTTTGTCTTTTCCACATGGATGGCAGGTCATTATTAGTATCACTATTTCAAACATGATAAAATGAAAGTTGAGAGTATTTAAGTTTTCACAATGGGGAATATCTGGACCCAAATCTGAATCTGCCTTAATGTACATTTTCAATGGTTTATTTCATGCTTTTCTTATGTGTATTTGTGTTTGTTTGTGTGTATGTGTCACATCTTGCGGGGGGGGGAGGGGGTGGCACCAAAGAAGGCTGGGAATAAAATGTCAGATCCCCAGGAGCTGGAGTTACAGAACTTTGTGAGTTATCAAACATGGGTTCTAGGAACAAAATTTGGGTATCCTGCAAGAGCAGCAAGTGCTCTTAAACACTAAGCAATTTCTCCCACTCTGTCTTAACTACATTTATTCATTCTTCAAGTATTTGCTCTACATATGATGTTGGGACATACACTAATAGCTTGGATACTAGCACTAAACAAAATCACTCAAAGGGATTCCATACTCAGATGTCATATTTGAGTGTCATCTCTGATCTTCATGAAAGTAATACTTGCTTTCAAGGGGAGGAATTGGAGTACTTCAAGAGAGAACAACATTGAGGGTTCAGAGAAAAGGAATTGGACAAGATGGACATATCATAACACAGAAAGAGACCAAAATTAAAAACATAAAATGCCAGGAATAATATTTTCTTTAAATATCTTAACTAGCAACAGACTAGGAAAGAAACACTGAGGATAATCTAATATTTATTTTTCAATGTTAGTTTAGTTGGGAGACGTCAAGCAATCTTTGTGAATATACAAATAGGAAAATAAAGTGGTTCTAACTGATAGGAACGTACTTGTATTTGTTGTGATTATCTGTGCAATAAAATATCATGTACAATAGCTTCATGAATGCATGAATGGCCATGGGGAGTATGCTGGCTTGCAGGAAATAGAAAATACAGAGAAAAAAATTACAAAGCATTAAATACATATTTGTTAGAAGAGTCTTTGCCCAAATCTTTATATATTAGGCTTAGTAAATTATTCATTTACTAGCATTATGACTCTAGTCTTGGTAAAGTTAAGCCTTCATTTTCTCATTTAAACAATGTACTAAATTTTATTCATGACACAGTTTTAAAAATTGCTTTAAGTTCACATGCATCATTTCCTGCATAATGTCATACTCATGGTTTTCTCTTACATGTTTATCTTCTCTGTTTGATGAGGTATCCTAACTATGATATATATTATTATGTATATTAGCAAACTCTTAATTCTGCTTTGGTTGTGTCTACCACATCACTGCATACAGTATTGTGGCAATTCAGCATTTTCCCTATTTTTGCAGAGAAGCACAGGAAGGTTCAAAAAGCTTAAATGAGTCATTGGAAAGTGGCCATGACCACTTTCTCTTCAGAAGAAATGCAGGGCAGCTGACTTATGGAGGAAGATAGATATTGAAATTGGAAGACAGCAAAGTGACATGCAGAAACTTAACATGACTTTCTAGTGTCTCTATGACAATTTAAGTCTAATGACTTGGGTAGATGCTAGAGTTCAGGGACCTCTGCATGAAGAACTGCCAGCTACAAGAGCTAAAGATAGAAATTTTTAGGACACACAAAGGTCCCACATAGAACAGCAAAGAGAAATAAAGAATGGTGCATTTACAGTAACACGGTGGTTTTTTTTTTTTTTTTTTTTTTTTTTCCTAAAGCACCTAAGTAATTGCAGGCAAGCAGAGGAAGATACCAAGTCTTTCTTTGAAGAAAAAAAAAAAGCTGAGATAATAGGCACTTCTTCAAACCCTGTATCTCACATTTAAGTATGCACAACACATTTTAATTACCATCACTGTTGTAGCATTCATCACCAGGCTGCATTGTAATAAGAGGTAATAGGATGCATTGTCCCTTTCTTACATTAAACATGTCAAGTACCATAAATAGGACAATTGGCATAATTGCTGTAAATCCCTGGGCGTGTGTGTGAGAGTGGGTGGTGGTGGGGAAAATGTTCACCCAACTCTCACTCACAATATTGCGGGATGAATTTACATAATTGGGTCTAAAAATGGTATGTCACCATTAGATGTTCTCACAGCTCTTGTTCTGCCTCTCTATCACCCACATCCCCCCCCCCTTTTCGAGGGGGGCTGCTGCCATTTTCATTACATTCCTTTAAGCCTTTAAAAAAAATTCTGAGAGCTAGTTGGACACACAAAATAGGACTGACATTATTAGAAGCAGAGTGATTAAAATTGTTAAAATAAACCTTCTTTAATTACCTTGAGGTGATAAAGGAGGTCAGGAGAGAGCACATTTTCCTCACAAATGTACGAAGAACTGAAATTAAAATACCATCTAAAATATTGATATTTCAGAACATGCCTCAACATGTTGGAAGAAGGAGGCCAGAATAACGTATCTGACACATTTCAACTATTGTTCACTTAGAAAAGGCATGGTAAATGTGTAACACTATCTTAAAGGACCCTAAAGCAAACATAGTGGAAGATATAAGAAGTACAGTCAGAACTATTTTCCAGTCCAAAGATCAAGGTAGGAGAGGAAGAAATCTAAAATTTTTTTTTCTGGACTGAGGAAGGTTATGGAGATCACTGTGGTATGGTTCTGAAGTTAAACCCTCACCCCCAAAATAGAACATTCTCATCAGCAAAACCAATGAGAACATTCATAGACTCTCCTAACTCATGCTGCAAGCCTGAAACCTTTATCTTTTTAAATGTATTGCTACCCAAATTATTTTTCATAAAATTGTATTAATACTAGATTAGGCTAATGCATATCCTAAATTTTGTTCTCTAAAAGAGGCCAGTATTTCACAAGTGTTCCATTTTGAAAACAAGTATTATTCAATGTTTTTCATCTTCATTTGCATTAATTTTCAACAAAACATCTAGAACCAATTTTTCTAAAATATTAAGTAGTCCTTGCCATTTACTTCCTAAATCAGCTTTTTAGGCTTCTTGGTACTGATGTGATAGAATCAAAACCTGGAAGCAGGTTGGAAGGCTTATTTTAATCTTGTTATCATCTAAGGTTTCCATTGCATTGCTCATCTCCCTTCAGATTCTACCTGTCTAGACTTCTTTGTCTTTAATCTCCCCTACTCTAAGGGCTTTACAGAGCCTTTGTCTCCTTCCTGTTCCCTGTTAAAAATATTCTCCAGCATGAGGCCACATAGAGGATCTAATTTCCCTATGAAAGCCTTTATCATATTGAATTAGTTATACAACTAATTGTTGTCACAAAATACCTGACAAAAACTTAAGAAAGGTTCAGTGTTTGAGCATGTAGTCAATTGTGATGAAGACGTCATGTCATTAGATGCCCAAGGCAGGTGGTCATACTGAATCTACAGTCTGGAGGCAGAGAAGAAATGAATATCCATGTTCACTTCCTCCTTTGTCTTAGGAGTCTTAAGATCACAGTCTAGGGAATGGTGTCACATACATTCAGAGTGGGTCTTGGTACCGTAGTTAACCTAATCTAATTATCTCTAACAGCTATACCCTGAGGCTTGTGTCCATGAGGATTCTACCTTCTGTCCAAAGGACAATCAACACCAACCATTACATACACAGAGGCTGGATGTCCTGCCCATTCTTGGTTTCCTGAACTGGTATAAGATACAGTTCTGTGGCAGCTAAGCCTAATATCAAAGAATCAACTTTTTATATACTTATTAAGGAGGGTTTTGTATCTAGCTCACTCATACCTTATATACCTAGCTATTATCATGCACTTTCACTCATTTCCCCACATGCAAATGTCCAGCTTGCATTATTCCATGTCTGAGTTTCATGAGGTTAGGAGTTATTTTTCACGTATGACGACTGCAGGAATAAGTGCTCTTATAATATGTTAAAGGGTTTAACTGGTATGGATTGCTCAATAAACACCCATAGTATGAATGAACAGCACCAAGTTTACATAATGACAATTGTTTGTTAAATTTGTTTCTTCCCAAATATACTTTTTCTAGTAGCAGGATCAAAAATAGTTACCAGATAGAATGTAGATTTTTATTCTTTATAAACTTATTAATTAATATTTACGAGATGAATTTTATCTTAATCTTTTTAATCCTGTTAAAATATGTAGTTGTAATTCAATATACCTTTTACATAAAAAATGCTTTAAAATGATCAGATTTAAGTCTCTATTAAAAATTTTATAGTAAGAAAGAAGATCCTGATGAGGAACATGTGAGAAGGGTTTGTGGTCTACAGTTCTAGTCTTGAAATTCTCATTGTGAGTAACCTTAGTGAATTTTCAGATTTTATATCATCCCTCACAAATATTTTAGCCAACAATTCTTTTTCTTATCCATTTTAATGTTGACAAAATGATTTAGAAATGATATTGAGGAAAAAATAACATGGGACTTGGGGAAGAAAGATGGCTATTTAATAATAGTATATTTTCCAGTTATTATTTGTACTAATTTAATGGAGTTAACCTAACTGCACCTAACATATCTTGTCTTTGCAGTGGCCACACAGATGAATTTCCCTCAAACTTATTGGGGTAATATTTTAGAGTGTGAAATACAACGGGCATCAGAGGAAGTTATTTCATTCTCTCACCCAGTATGTGAGTATAATATCATTTTATTGTGGTGTGTGTTATTTTCTTTCATTCCCACAGTAGAGGAGATTTGGCTGTGATTCTTGAGTTTCCTTGCTTATGACAGCTGTCCTCACTCCATGGAGTCAGGGCTCCTTTATTCATTGATTTTGACTATACATATAATAGCAGGTATCAAGATATAGTTCTTCAGTCTTGCCTAGAACTGCAGACGGCCATAGAGCCATCTGTGCCTTGGAGATTGTGCTGCTTTTAGAGAAAATGAGGAAAGAAATAACCCAAGTAGCAGAACAAACTTCATGTTGATAGAAAATAATGAATCTTTACCAAGATAACTTTGATCGTTATGATGTTTATTCTGTCTCATGTTTGTGAGAATGAAGGTCAAATTGGTGAGCATGCTTAATTACATTCATATAGAGCTGTGTTACATTTCAGTACTCAGCTACTTCCATGTGTCCCAAATGACATTTATGGGCCTCTGGTTACGTTCCTGCCTATGCAGATGCTAGAGAACTTTTGGTAAGAAATGTACTCTCAAGAGCTCATATACAGATTATGTTTGAAGAAATAACAAATGCAGAACTGAAGTTACTTATTACTGGCAGGAAGCCTAGATGCATATGGTGCCCATTCACAGATTAGTAACCTGATCTACAGAGATGATACATAATCCTTTCAGTGATTCATAACTTGTCTTTACTCTGTCATGCCTTGCTGACCTTTATAGTTTGGAAAAACCTAATTTAAAGGGATTAGGCACCTTTTGTGATGAGTGTTGCAAATAATTACATTCGTCTTGTTTTTCCTAATGACAGTAACATGTTCATTGCTAGAAATGCTACAAAAATGTGAACAACCTCAATAGACAAGATGCTCAAGTGATTTAAAGCCATTCAAATGGGATTATTATTTAAGCATTCTAAATGCTATTATTCTGAAGAAAAATGTTTACACTTCTAACGTGCTCATTAAATTCTTCCTTTTTTGTTTTAGAAATGCTGTTTTGCATTTGTCTTTATTTTAACCATATTAAATTCTTATATTTTCTGTAACTATACCTTTATTCTATTGCTGGAATCCCACTGCCTCTTTGAATACAAGGCAAATTTCACTTTCTTGCTAACATCTTCTTCTGATAACAGCTGTCCTCAGATTTTTAGAGAGAATTAATTGTAAATCCATACGTGTCCCCACCACATTGTGCAGTCTTTCCACCATTGCATTCTAGTCTATAGTATTGTAACTATGTCAACGACCTTATGTTTCTGTGCTAAATATATATGGGCATACATTCCCTCATTTGTCTATCCTCATTTTTGATAAAGAACAATGAGCACAGTAGCTGTAGATTGTTATACACACCTTTGTTAATATTTTAAGTGGCAGAGCATAAAATTCATCTTTTACCAACTCAGTTATTAGTTTTCACTGAATAATTGAAATGAACTGAGTGTCAGCCAAGTTCACCTACGTATGAGCATGCCTGTTGCAGGATTTCAACAAAGGTAAACATGACTTTTCAAATCGTAGTCTTTTTAATTATCACCACAGAGTCTATTATCATTACATGTTTGATACACAGGCTTTACCAAATATTTTTTTTAACTGCATTAAGAATTAAACCTGGAGATCACATGGCAGAGCGCTTTGATCTAGTTATAGTCAAATAAGTACACATTGCAAATTAGATGGGGTCTAGACTAATGATGCCCAGGCAGAGTTCTGTTGGTGCTACTTGCAGATGCTATTATGATCTATTATTATAGCTTATAATAATCATAATTACAATCTGAACTGTGTGTCTTGGTTATATAATGTTCTCTGCTTTAGCTCAGAGCAGGAAACTATATAAAGATATGATATTACCTGCTGCTCTATTTGCATTTACTTTAGACAAATTGGATAGTTGAAGAAAAATGAAAAGCATTGCACCAGACTCTATTTTGGGGTAATATGAAATGAAATATAACTATAAAGTGATTACTATACTATCTCTTGGAGCCATGTTTTCTAGACACACATATTTGGCACCCACTATGTGCTAAGTAATTTATTTCATTTGATTCTCCAGGACATTAATTGGGCTAACAGTCATTGTGACTTGTGTATAAACCAAATAATCCAAGATTTAGGACTAATAAAATATAAGATTATCTGGAAAGGGACAGATCATAGTTTAAGAAAACCTGGCAGAAAATGCTGCTGTGCTGTGGTTTGGGGACAATACCCTTGCACCTCTGTTATTAGAGAATACACTAACAAGATTGGGCCCTATCTTTATTCCCTTAGTGATAGTAGTATTTTTAGTGCTAGTGGACAGGGTCACCTTTCATTCATGTAGTACCTGCTCTATTCTTTTGATATTTGGGGACACTGAATCCAATATCTGGTTGTTCAATATTTATTAACAGTCAATTTCCTATTTATTCCTGAACAAAAATATATTCCTTTCTTTGTGTAAATAGCAGTGGTAGGAAAATTAGACTTGGGGAGAAATAAAGAATTGTTGCTAAATACCTGTTGCCAAGCTTCTGATAAGAAGGGAGAGAGAGAAAGACAGAGACAGAGACAGAGACAGAGACAGAGACAGAAACAGAGAGCGACACATATATTGAACAGAACTCTGGTAATACTAGCTCAAAACAAAGTGAATATGCACTAGTTTTCCTCCTACAACATAGCATCCAATAGGACAGTAAGTCCAATGCATGTAATCTAATCAAGAGCTCCAATAAGAGATACCACACCATGGTGAGGTCAGACTGCTCCTCTTTTCTCTCAACAATAATAAAAGCTTATTTGGTTCTCATGCACACTTCCTCAGTCTCCAGAGGCCATTGAAATGAATGATTGCCATTTTACTCTAGTTGTATGGAAACTGATTTAGAAAAGTGTTAACTGAGATCTTGTGATTCTAAGGGACTGAAGAGCAATTTGTGACAACTTACAAAAATTAGGTTTATTGGGAAACTCTCACAGGCTCAAATAAGTTACTGTAAATTGGATAGGATTTGTCCTCCTTATGTCTTTGGCCTATAATCAGGTTCTTCTGTGTTTTATATCGAGGAAGGAGAACTTTTAAGACTTAGGATCATTACTACTCTAGTAAGGGAGCTCCACATTCATGGGTGGGTTAATAGGTCTCAAGTACCTAGAGAAGTCTACAGTGTCTGGATACATTTTTTGTCATGATATGATATTATAAAGCAAGAATACCTATTTGCTTGGCCTCTTCTACAAAGGCTTAATCCCATTCTGTATTTTTGCCTTATTGTAAAACAGGTAAAAAGGATTTGCATCATATCAGTAACATGCTATCTAAACATCCTAGTCACAAGAGTTATGAGATAGCCTTTTTTTCTTTGTAAATTCTCAGCATCCAGTATTTTGTTTCAGCAGTACAATATAGAGAAAAGTAAGTAGAAAGATACAGATACATCTAAATTTCTTTATGAACAATATCAGAGTTCCATTCAAATAAAATGTTTCACTATATATCTCATTTTCCTTTCTTTTTATTTATATATCTCATCTGTCCCATGGCATTGCAATACAACTACTATTGTATTACATCTCTGGTACTCAAGTAGAAAGAATATAATGATTTCATATATTTCTAAAAGTAAAAGCAAAACAAAACTTAGAGCCTGACACATATCTTGTTACAAGGAAGCTCATTACAATGGAAAGTTAAATTCTTAATCCTAAAGTAATTACATGTATATTATGTAGAAACAACTTACTTCATGTCTTTGATGAGCATTCTGCAACAAGATAACATGGGCAACTTCAAGTAAAATGTCAAACATATGGTAATTTCTGTACAAACACAGAGCTTGAATTGAAGAAGAAAAAAATCTATAAGAAAAGAGGGGTTGTTTTGTACATATGTCATAACTATTTATCTTGGGAAGTTTAGCTGATTTACCTTCAAGGTACATCATCACTCATTAATAAAGAGTTTAAAGATAAGGCCTTCTCTTACAAAGTAAATACACTCTCTTGAGCTTCTTGTGACTTCTTCCCATCCAGAGAGATATCTCCCCGTTTAACTGATGGGGCTTGATAGCCTGTCCTTCATTTCATACCTTAGATGTCTTCCTCATGCCATAGTCACTGTGGTCTCTTAGACTCATCTTGGTTCATGGATCGCCACATTTTTTTTTTCAAGATGTCATACTTGTGAATTCAACCCAATAGCAAACTACTCTTTTTCTTATATTTTACAGAAAGAATAATTTATTCTTATCACTTTTTACATTTTTTATAATGACTTAGAATCATGAGGTTTATTTGTTTGTGGTTACATTGTGATTTTTTTTTTCTTTCTTAAAATTTTCTTAAAACTACCATAAACTTTTTGAATTCAGGAAATACCCCTTAAAAGCTCATTTCTTAGCCTGACTGTGGTGATGCATGCTTTTAATCCCAGCACTCAGGAGGAAGAGACAGGCAGATCTCTATGAGTTCAAGGCCAGCCTGGCATACAGAGTAAGTTCCAGGACAGCCAGAGTTACAACAGAGAAATACTGTCTTGAAAATACAAACAAACAAACAAACAAAAAGAGCTCATTTTTGCAACAAGATTTTAGTATGAGGCAAAATTTCTGAAGAAACACAGCTGACATTACCCTCTTTTAAGAGGGACACATTGGTTATATTATATTATATTATATTATATTATATTATATTATATTATATTATATTATATTATATTATACCCAAGATGTTAGGACTTGGTGACATAGCTCTTGATCCTCAACCAAAACTATAATTGAATGAACTAAAGCAGAAGTCAAATATCAGCAAGTATTCTTATAACTCATGCTGAACAAGACTCTGTTGTGAGGAGTGTGATAACTGCTAAGTTTTGTTTGTTTCATGTGACATGTACCAATTGTGTGCAGAACTAAAACCAAACATGCTTTCCCTTGCTCTCTTTCTACCCTTAATCCGTTCTTATTCCCTGGCTTTCACACTTTGACCTAGTCAAACCAAACTGCTTCAAAGTTTAAGAACTCATAATTCTTCATGGAGATTTCAAAGAATGAACATTCTATTTCATTTGAAATATTCTTAGATTTTTTAAGTTAGCATTAAACTTAATAAACCCTCCTAAATCAAATCATTTATCGTCTCCATAGTAGTTTCAATAATTGCTATCTTGATGCACAACAGTCACCCATCATGCTATATCTGTGCATATGTTGTCCAGGTGCTTATTACTTGAGACTGACTACAGAAAGAAATGTTCATTTTCTTAGCATGTATGAAAAAAAAAAACTGAGCAAAGAAGTAGCACTAGCTGCAGACTGACCCTGATGTTCTGAACTACCAGCTCATAAATAAAAAATGTCGCTCTCAGGGGATTAGCCACTCAAGGTGGAAACTACAGCAGAGCAGTGTTTGACCAGCTACTTCTTACTGCTTTCTAGAGTAGTGCCTGCTGAACTTTCCCCTTTTCTTTTAAGAGTTTCTCTGCTGCTTAGAAGCACCTTGGGGAATAAATATAGATACTTGTTACAGAAATATGCTGGATGGGTTTCTTCCTTCCCTACACTCCTTTTCATTAGGGAATGAAATGATCATGAGGGAGAAACTACAGATATGGATATAACCAAAATATTCTCAAGATGGCCATAATGTTTGTTTGTTTGTTTTAAGTACAGTGTCAAAGGTGTTTTAATTCTATTAGCAACCTGACATATAGACAGACCTTTTTCCTAATTTGTTTATAGCCCTGTAGATAGAGACCATTATATCCTTTCAATGGGCTAGGGAGGCTGGAAAGAGAAGATCATTGCAAATCAAGACCTTGGTGACTACAGTGTATCAAAGCTCAAACATGCCATCCACAGCTGTCTGCATGCTTTTCAAGCAGTAAACACCATTTTCTACTTGGCTTTGAATTGGTTTTGACTTTATTTCCCTCATATCTTTCTTGAAATATAATATGACTCTTTTGATTCCCTCTAGCAGAAGCTAGCATCCATGGAATCCAGCTTTGTACCATTACCTTATAGCAATTGGAACTTCTTTACTACATCTCTGGCTTTCCCTTCCCTTATTTTGAAAACTAGAAATAGGTTACAAGGAAAAGAGCAAAGTATACATCAGGGGGCTGTGGAAAGTTTCAGGTGAAAAAATAAATGTTGGCACTGGGTAAAACCAAGAATAAGCAAAGTGTTTTCAGCTCTGTTCTTCATTGTTGACTACTTTTTCTTCTCACTATGGATGATACTTATTCTAAGTTATTTGTCTGATTAGGGCCATGAAAGATCTCAATCCATATTTCTCCCCTCATCTTTTTTGTTTTCTTTTTAAGATATATTTTAAAATGTACTTTTCTCTCATATAATACATCCCAACCACATTTTCACCTCCCCCCATTACTCTCTGACCTCCCCCCACTTTCTCTCATCCCCACATCCACTCCTTCCCCATTTACCTTCAGAAAAGAACAGGCCTCCCAGGGATGTCATTCAAACACAGCATAACAAGATAGAATGATACTTGGCACAAACCCTCATAAAAAGGCATCGCAGTAGGAGGGAAAGGGATAGTTGAAGACACTACTTTAGTGGAAGTCTACATAAACAACAATATTTGTGCAACATAAATTTTTCTTGAAGATTTAAACAAATAAGCAAACAGCAATAACAACAACAAAAGACACAAAGTTGCTTGGGATGGAAGGGAGTAGATCCAAAAAGAGTTTAGAGTTAAGTATGATTAACATACATTGCACAAAGCTCTCAAAGACCTTAAAAATATGTAGTAGTGTTTTTGAGCCATGTGGTGGCTCACCAAGGAAGACAAGGAGATATTTTCATAGACTCAAACTCTGCTAGACCTCAGCAGAGGGAAACTACCATCATGGCTAATGGCATATTCCCAATGGAACTTGAAGAATCTGAGCTAAGGTGTTTTAGTGATTCAGAACTCCTTGGGTGTTCTACTGATACCATGTGAAGATCATTAGCAATTAAACAACACCCAAAGAAATCCAACACCTGCAGACTATAGAAAATGCCCTAGACAGCCCCTCACCCAACAGTGCATAAAACAATTTCAAACATAACTAAAAACAAACTTCCCCAACATTTCCTCTTTTCTGAATAAAAAAATAATGCTTTACCTTTACAACACAATTTAACACTCTACCAGCAAAACTATTTACAAGAGGAATAATCATGAGTGTTGCTAATGCCCAGGACCAAATGAAACCAAAAATCTATCAAGCTTGTCTTTGAACAGCAGAAAATCATTTTCAATGTCCCATTATCTGGAATTCATTCATGATCTTCTGGGCTCATCCAAAGGGCTTGGATCTGAGTCTGCCTTCTGCAGCACATACAGCCTGTCCTTTGGTCTCTGGCTGGCTCCACTCCACTGTTGATGCTATTCTTGGTGGTCGTCCCAGGCTACTGGCATCTCAAAAACTGCTGGGGTCCCTTGCTGCAACTGGGCTGCATTTTCACCTTTCGCCTCTCTTGGGTTCTCATCAGACTCTATCTTAACTGGTCACCATGTCTGCAGTATGGGATCCCTCATGTGTTGGAGTTCTCATCACCATAGCAGATATGTCTTATCAGGACCTCTTGTAGACCGGTTTACAGAAAAAATAACTGGTCGGTTTAATTAAGCAGCTTTTTGGCTCCAAACTAATGTTTCCACAAGAGCAGAGGGTCCTGGCCTGGTGGGAAGAGTCTCCAGTTGAAACATTTTGGCAGTTTGGTGTTCTTTTTCACCAACAAGGGGATACATATACCCTTCTTCATAGATCTCAAACACAGCATCTTGAGCTTCACACACATACAATGCAGCTATCAGAAAACTCAGTTTATGAAACTATGAAACAGTATGCCACCACCAATGGCAAGAGGGATCGTTGGCTCCATGATCAGGAAAAGCAGTAAAAACCTTGCTTTTTCCTACTCCTAGCTGAATTCTTTATCTCTAAAGACCTCCATTCTATGGCTCTTGCCTTAGAGCTTTTTCCTCATTTATTTATTGGTTTCTCTGACTTTTCTCCTCATAGATGCTTTTTTTTCTCTTTCTCCTCTTCCTTCAGGAGCCTTCAATTAATACCTTAATCTCTGTCCTCTGGTAGCCTCCCTGAGCATACTCTACTGGACTCTGCGAGGTCAGGGGTTTCTCTTCTTCCTTGTTTCCACATTTGATTAGCTGGTGTGACGTCCTGCCCCATGTTGGTGCACCATTTGTAGCAGTACATTGCTGCTGGGGCTCACCCAAGAAGATAGGGAGGCATTTTCATACATGGAAGCCCTACCAGACTTCAGCAGAGGGAACCACTTTCCTGGCCAGAACCATACTTAATTGACAGTGGAACCCAGAGTATGTCCACTCAGGTGTTTTAGTGATTCAGAACTCCTTAGATATTTTACTGATACCATGTGCAGATCATTAGCAATTAAGCAACCACCACAGAAATCCTACACCTGCAGACCATACAAAATGCCTAAAATTCCCTTCATCCAACAGTACGAAAACAATTTAAAACATAACTAAAATTAAACTTCTCCAACAAAAAAAAAAATATATATATATATATATATATTTAAATTAAAAAAATAGTCGATTGCTACATTTTCTAGTTTTTTTTCTAGTATGACTAGTACTAGGGATGATAAAAATTTTAAAAAGAATTTCACAAATACAGCATTGAATTCTGTATTGCTGTTGAACTTGTATTTCACAAACATGAATTTGTTGGCATTAAAAAAAAATGAATGCTAGGATTCACAGCCATTCAAACATCTGAATAAAGTAAATTTTCAGTCAGCTTCCAAATCAGTATTTCCAAACATGTTAAACTAACATTTTCAAATTACTGAAATAAAATCATACTCTCTATTAAGATATTGTGAAAAATATAAAACAAAGATTCTGAGAACCCATAATGATAACATATTGATTACTCTTCACTCATTGATTTCTGGCCATGAGTGTGCCACCATGATGAACTAATTCACCATGGACTCAAAGCAATAAGACCACGAAATCATGAATTAGAACACACAAACCTATGAACCACATTGAAGAATCTGAAGAATAACAAGCTGCTGGCTAGAAAGTTACTTCTGTGTTGGCGAGCAAAGGCAGCAGCCTAAAAGCCCACCCCACCCCCGGTTGAATGAGATTACTTGAGTTGATCAGAAAGGGAAAAGTGTAGGCCACAGTCCAGAAAGAAAGGATTCTGCATACAGAAATCTAAGCTCGTTTTGTAAGGTAAGAGGTTACAGCCTTAGGCAATTTACCATCTTTGACAGAGGAACCTACACATTTCATAAAGCAAGATTGCCTTGTAATTACACGTTTGTTTGTTTATAACAAAGGCCATAAATTTTATTCCTGGCACCAGTCACTAGGTGTACAATTTATTTTTATTTCATTTTATTTTTAATCTTTTAAACATTTCATTTTTTTATAACAGATGGGAAAAACAATGCCGTATCCTTCAAGGATCATTGTGAGCATTACTTTATATATATATACACACACACACACACACACAGAGACACATTTGGCACAGATCCCATTTCACCATAAATACAGAATCCAAGAGACTGCTATTATCTATGTGATTATACTTGAGTTTATATTCCACGGAGTGAAGTCGCTTAATTTGGGGTATAACAAAATCATAAAATGCAGAAGTTAGAATCAGCTCTGTTTCTGATAAAATGAAGATAAGAGTGTAAATGTAAAATGAGGTAAGAGTCACGTTGATGAGGATACAGCACATAGCTCTAAGGATTCAAGGCTTTAATGACCAGAGTGCAAAAATAGAGATGTTTTCTTTGCTTTCCTGTCAGTCAGAGGGGCTTATGTGGGCATTCAATCCCTGTAAATCAATTCATAGAGGTGACCTGGCCCAAATTCTCTGTCTAAGAAGGAAATGTTGCTTGTGGCATGATTTATTCCCTAGCCAATCTTCCCCATTTTCCTGCCAAAATGAGAGCCCTTTTCATGGTGTGACGGAAAGAGAATGCCACATGTAATTAGAGAGAATGAGCAGAGAGGAAGAGAAAAGGCGGTGTGCATGCCACCATGCTGGCAGAAGTCTCCCAGGAACAGAAGGCGATGCGTTGTGACAGATGCCTTTGTTATGCTGTTTGCTAAACACGGTGTGGCTGCATTTCACAACATTTCTGAATCTGCCCCTGCATTCCTGGACATTTTGACAGTAGAGAGTAGAAACTATTGAGATTTGGAACAACAAGTTGAGTAGAGGGAGGCAAGGAAGAGACAGTCATATTGATGTACTGTGATTAGTGTTTGAAGTTATCTTTTCGTAAATATATCACGCTCACATAATTACTGACTAGAGTAGGAACTGTTAGTCACAGCTTCAGAAGTATAAGCATTGTATCCCTTTACATTCAAATCAGATGACTACGTGAGTAACAGGAGTATGTCTAACAATCTTTGGTAGTGCCTTAGGATAGGATTGTAATGGGATGAATCACTGACCAAACTCTCTAGGGATTCACAATCCAAAGGAGACAGGAAACCACACACAACATAGACACATATGCACACCAAGTATTTTGCAAAGATATTAAAATTCGATTAGATTCAAAAGTATCAAAAATTCATTTTAAAGTTTGAAAGAATAGAAGATACTGTGAAATAGTGAGAGAAATAAATTCAGTTCCAGAAGAACAAGGAAAGAAGAGTAAAATTAGTCACGTAACATGGGTGAAGTCCAAGTTGAAGAAAAGAGCATATAGCTAAAAGGAGGAGATGACTGTTGGGACCATAACAAGTGATCCAATGGGGCAGAAAGTTGTATAGAAGGGAAGACCATGAAAAGGTAGAAGAGAGGTTTGTTTAGGATTCTAGATATGCTCAAATAGGAAGGAGAGGGAGGGTAGGGAAGAGGGAAGACAGAAATGAGAGAAAGACGTTTGGCAAAAAGTCATGATGAGTTTCTGAAAGATTGTGATACTTCAGGTTATGATTTAAGATATTATTGAAATTTTTCCATTGGAAATCTTAAGCAAGCAGTATTATAAAATTGTGATATCCTAAATGTTGTCTCAGATGCTTTCTATTAACCCTCATCTAGATGTTTGTACTATGTCCAGCACTTACCAGGGATCATAGGTAACTAAATGTAAGCAATATTTTTGGACCCAAAAATCTGAGGAGGTCTACTCTGCTATTGACAGCAGAAATTTTGGGGAGCAATTCTCAGGCATATTATCCTGAAACTGAAATTCTCTAAGAGCTGAGTTTCAAATGACTTGAGCTTTGATGAAGATGGTTGGGCACAAGTGCCATGTGGGTGAACTCAATTTCTCTGTCTATCACACAAGAAATGAAGTTTAAAATGAAGTCAACATCGTACACCATCTCTGCTACAGGAACAGCATAAAGGGACACTTGTGGCCTCATCGTACAGATTCCTGTCCTGCTGAGTTTTCAAATGCTGGAAATGGGGAATATGTTGTTTTCTATGACTCTTTGGACTGCTACGACCTTATTCAACCAAATAGACAGAAGAGATATCCATGAACTAACATAGGAAAATGGACAGTAGTCTTGAAAAATCAAGGCAGAAAAAAGCAATCAAGTACAATGTTCTAAAGGAGATCACTTTGCAGACTTAACAGAAGCAATAACAGACATAACAGATAATATTCTTTAAAAAATGTCTCCTGGAAATAAACTCATGGAACTAATATTAAAGACCATTATTCTACACTTGTAATATGACTGAAGAAATTTCAAATATATTATTCATATATGTAAATAAAATACTTATGCAAAAGGACTCTCACCTGCTATAAAAGTAGACATATTCTACAGGGGAGGCAAAGATAAATGATGTGTGTGTGTGTGTGTGTGTGTGTGTGTGTATGTGTGTGTTTATGTGTGTATGTACATATACTTGTGTGGAAAATATGTGAATTTCTTGGGAGTAAAAAAATATTTATACTTATATAATATATTAATAAATAAAATATAATTATATCATATGTATAAAGTAAATTGATATTTTAACTAGATTTACCATGGTACTATTCTGTAATTACTAATTACAAATTCTCAGTGACACCTAGGCAACAGTCAAATACAAAGAGACTAAATGCAAAACTTTGAGGCTCTTGCCTAAGGCAAGTTAGAGAGGAAGAGGAGAAGGAAGAATAAATGAGATAGGAAGTGTTTAGAAGAGAAAATAAAGAAATTTAGAAAAATAACTAACTTTTAGAGGCCAATAATATGTTATTCTGTAATTGTGTAGAAACCTGAAACTGCTTCTGAGCTAATAAATGGAGGAAGTGTTAAAGGAAGGAAATTATTGAAGACTCTTTGAAGCTTCTTGGAAAAAATATAGGCATAAAGGATTATTTTTTGGTATTTGAAAATTAAATCAAAGGAGAAATTTTAACCAGTAAAAGGCTTGCCTAGTAAACATGCATGTTATCCCTAGGAACCACATACAATTCCAGGGTATGACGATGAAAACATTAATCCCAGCACTGGAAAGTCAAAAGCAGGAGAATTTTGGTAGACTTCCTGACAAGCCAGCCTGGACAAATTAATGAGATTTGGCAAATGTGTAACCCAATCCAAAAGGATGTAGATGGTTTCTCTAAAGATGGTGCTTGAGACTATCCTGTGTCCTACATTCATAAATGCATAGTCATGTGCATCCGTACATACATGAATGCCCACACACATCTACGAATATCCTTATACACGAACACAAAGACACATATACAAGCAAACTTTCAGAAATGTGCCCATTCATTAAAGAAGAAATTTATAAATAATTACGAAGATCTTTCAAATTAGAATAATTGATTAAACCAAGTCTGATAAAATATGTATAAATATATTTGGTTAGCTATCATTGACTTAGGCACAAAGAGTAGATGGGTTGATAGCTAAGTCTAGCTAGCTGCTCAGGAAAAAGGAGTAAAAAGTGTTAATAGCTGGTTGACCAAATTATTTTCTAAAATCGAAAAGTTGGAGACAAGTAAATAATTAAATAAAATGTAAAATATGTGTGTAGTAATATAGAATAAACAGAGTTCAGCATATTACACTGTCTATGAGTCAATCTGAATCAAAAACTCAAAGGTTATTAAAGGGTGTTCAAAGAAAGGAATGTCTTAAACTGTTATGGGTATATTGCATGGCATAATAAAGAAATGCAAACAGTAGCATGAAATTATAACAAAATATTAAAAACAGTATTAGTATAAAGCATGACAGAAGTTTCATCTAAAACAATAGTAGACAAATCTTTATACCATAACCAAATAACAACTAAGAAAGAAAAATTATTTACAAATATAAGATTTTTTTAAAGCAAATAATTATGATGAAGAAGTTAGATATCTTTTAGTACTGAAAATCTTAACACATGAACTTTTGTTTGTTTGTTTGTTTGTTTTTTGAGACAGATTTTCTCTGCAGTAACTGCCTGCCCTGTAACTCACTCTGTATACCAGGAAGGCCTGGAATCACAGAGATCTGCTTACTTCTGCCTCCCGAGTACTGGGATTAAAGGCATGTGCCACCATTGCCTTGCTCACATAAACTTTTAAAGTATATAATATATTAATCAGGAAAGACACTGTCTACTGAGTAAGAGAAAAACAATGGATTTACATATTATTAAGTAATGTACATATTTGTTATACATCAGAGAGGTTTAAAACACTGTGCCACGTATTTTGCTCATGCTAGAAGAAAAGTAATCATCAGTGTTGCCTATCTATGAGTCCTGAGAATTCTAATCAGATGAGCCTAACAAGATATACTCACTGGTTCAATAATGATCTATTTCAGGCTGATTGGATTTTAAAGCTGTTCTCTGAGATAGATTCCATACCTGGTACCATTATTGGGACCAAAAATCTGTACCTACACAGATCATAGGCCAAAATAGAGAACCTACTACTATTTCTATGCTGTATGTACACAGTAGTAAATCAACTCCTAATTACTTATCATTATGGCCATAAATTAGTATATCAGTCAACTCTCATCAGAGAAGCTTATTTCCGCAGAACATAGTGATTAACATAGAGACCCATAACTGGTCAAAATGCAGAGAATAAGAAATTACAGTGTTCTCAGCCCTAAATAAGATATCTATAGCACATGTCCTCCTCCTAAGGCTCAGGAATCATTGCCTAAGAATATAGGAGAAGTCTATAAGAGCCAGAGGCATGGAATGACTATAAAATCTATTTTCTGGACACAAAAGAGCAGTTGTACACATGAACTTATAATGATTGTAACAGCTTGCTAAAGCCATACAAGCTCAAAACAGACAAAATCCCAGGAAGGAGATAAGACATAGTTCTCAAATCCCATCCCTAGCTGATGAGCAATAATTAGCAACTAGAAAAAAGAAAGTTCATTTTCATAAAGGTTGTTGCATATTCCTGCAGATAATGACACATTCAAAGTTACATAAGCAACATGAATATAATGGATTATTTTTTAAAAAGAAACACAAGGAAACAAGTATGGGTTAGTAGGGAAGATGTCGAAGGATCTAGGAAGAGCCATATGGGAATATAATCAAAACACATTGCCTAAAGAAGAAATTTTCAAAATTTTGAAAAAGAAAAGTAGTAAAAAATAAAATGTGACCAAGAAATAGTGCTTAAATTTTTTACTAAATTAAATATTTATAGGTATATAAAATTATATATAATACATAAATATGTAAAATATACAAAATTAAAATTTGAATACCAAGAAAAAAGATTATTTTCTATAACTCTGAAGTCTTTATAAGAAGCACACAGTAGAACAGATGAATAAATCAAGCCCAATAAGTAACTTAAAATTATAATCTAATAAATTTCATTAAAGCAATAACCAGAAACCAACAAGTTCACAGCTGACTTTATATGGCTTTTAGAAAAACAGAATCTCAATACTCTAAAAGCATTCCTTCACTAGAAAAGGACAACCCCTAAGTTTATTTCATGAAGTCAGTCGAATTTACAAGTTTAAGTCTATTATAGAGCTAATAAGAAAAATGTGATATTGTATATATTCACATATCTATGTTAAATTATTCTCTAGAAATTATCAATGGGTTAAACTCTCTTTTAATTTAATGCACCGGCATATAAAAAGGAAATATAGCACAATTGCAGCAATATTTGCAGAAAAAGCATTTGATAAAAACCAGCAGTTAACATAAAATAAAACAATTCAGATTTTATAGAGAGTAGTTTACAAGCTATACATTTCCTATTATTTTAAGAGATTTAATACAAAATTACTTAATTTAAATAATATACTACATAGTTAAACAATATGTAATTATTTCTTAAATGCTTTGGCAGGTTAAATATTACAAACCAAAAATAACTAGTTAATAATGTAAAAACATTGTAAGGAAAAGGCAATAGTGGAATTAAATGAAAACTATGTAAGTTGGTTGCTTATAACTTAAGCTTCTGAACAGTGAGTATGATGTCTCTATTCTAGCAACAAATAATATTTAAAATAGATAATATTTTTATTAACATCAGGTACAAAACTGTTATACAATTAAATATAAATTAAAACATATATATTAATGTAAAACGTATAGTTATGTTTCCAGTAATCAATATCTGAATAACTGTTTTCTAAATTATGCATTTCCATTTCAAAATCCAGTAAAGATTTTGGAATTTTGTTTAAAACATTTAGTATGATGGAGCATGAATGGCAAAGGAGACTCAAAGCTTTTGTAAGAAAGCACAGCAGAGAAGAGAAGATTGTGAGCTCAGACCACACTACAAACCAATGCAATCAAATGGATTTGTCATAGAGTAGAAAAGGAGAGAGTGTTAGAATGCAGTAAGAGAAGACACTATTTATTGTATTCCAGTATTCCAATGTATTCCAATAGAAAAACACAAATTACAGCCCCATGAAACACTAGTTGAAGTACCATATATTTACAAAGCATTTCACCCAAATACAAAACACAAGAGAATGTACATTCCTCTATGCACCTCATGGAACTATCTCCAAAACTGGCCAAAGACTCAGTCACAAAAAAAATCACAACAGATGTGTGAAAGTTGAAGTAACTCCTGCATCCTAGCAGAGCACCACTGATTTAAGCTGGATATCAACCACAATAGACACAACAAAAAGTTTATAAACTCATGGAAACTGACCAACTCTCTACTGAATGTAAAATGAGTCAATACGGAAATAACAAAGAAACTTAAGACTTTCTAGAAGTGAATGAAAATGAATAAATAATATACCCAAACTTATGGGACACAATAAAAGCAGCTCTAAGAGACAAGTTTATAGCACTAAGTGCAAACTAGCAATTTAATAGCACACCCAGAAGCTCTAGAACAAAAAGAAGAAATCACACCCAAAAAGAGTATATGGCAAAAAATATTCTTTCTCAGGGCTGAAGTCAATAAAATAGAAACAAAGGAAACAACACACAGAATCAATGAAGAGTAGCTGGTTCTCTGAGAAAAATCAATACCATCTGCAAACCCTTATCTAAATTAACTAAAAGGCAGAGAAAGAATATAGAATTTAACAAAATCAGAAATGAAAATGTTGTTATGACAATAGACACAAAGGAAATTTAGAGAATAATAGACACACTTTAAAAACTTGCACTCCACCAAATTGGAAAATCTAAAAGAAATGGATAATTTTCTTGATTGCTACCATTTACCAAAGTTAAATCAAGATCAGAAAACCAAGTTAAAAAGACTTATAACCACTAGTAAAATAGAAGCAGTCATTAAAAATCTCCCAGAAAAAACTAGTGGAGGGTCTGATGGTTTTAGCCTAAAATTCTACCAGAAATTCAAGGATGAGTTAATTGCAATACATCTGAAATTAATCTACAAAACAGAAACAGAAAAAACATTGCCTAATTCATTTTATGAGGCCACAGTTACTATTATATCAAAATGAATAAAGATCAAAGAAAGAAAAAGAATTGCAGAACAATTTCCTTTATGCAAAAATACTCAATAAAATACTTGCAAACTAAATTTAAGAACACAAAAAATATCATCCATCATGTAGGCTTCATCCCTGAGATACAGGGATGGTTTGTTCAATATATGAAAATCACTTAATTTAAGCCACCATATAAACAAACTGAAATAAATTGATCATCTCACTAAATGCAGTAAAGGCCTATTACAAAATCTAACACCTCTTAATGATGAAAGTCCTAGAGAGATTAGGGATACAAATGCCTAAATATAATAAAAGTAATTTACAGCAAGACCATAGCCAACATCAACTGAAATGAAGAAAAAGCCAAAACATTTCCACTAAAGTTAGGAGCAAGGCAAGTCAAAGAATCTTTATTTGAAGATTATATGCTTCTATAAATTTGTGACTTAAAAATTCCACTGGAAACTCCTGCTCCTTATAACTACTTTCAACAAAGTAGCTGGATAGAAAATTAACTCACAAAAATAAACATCCCTCCTCTATACAAATTACAAATTAACTAAGGAAGAAATCAGGAAAACAGCACCTTCCAAAATAGTCTCAAATAATAATAATAATAATAATAATAATAATAATAATAATAATAATAATAATAATAAATAAAAAATCCTGGAGTAATTCTAAGAAAGCAAGTGAAATTTTGTATGACAAAATCATTAAGTCTTTGAAGAAATTATCAGAAGATGAAAAAAACTCCCCTGTTCATGGATAGAGAGGATTAGCATAGTTTAAAAGGTCATCCTACCAAAAGAAATCTATAAATTCAATGCAATCCCCATCAAAATTTCAAAACAAATTTTCACAGTCCTTGAAAGATCAATTCATGGATTCATATGGAAACACAAAAACTGAGGATAGCTAAAACTATCCTGAACAATAAAAGAATTGCTGTACGTATCACCATTACCAATAAAAACAACATGGTATTCACATAAAAACAGACATGTTGATTAAAGGTATTAAATTGAAGACCCAGACATGAATCCACAAATATATGGAAACATGATTATATATATATGATTCTATATATTTTTCTGGCATATATGTGTATATATATATATATATATATATATATATAATTTTATCACTATTTTATATGTATACATATGTACATACACACATAAACACACACACATATATATGTATATACATACACACATATATATATGTATATATCTGTTTTATATATACATATGTACATACACACAAACACATAAACACACCCACACATATATATACACATACACATATGTATGTATATACATAAATATATATATGTGTGTGTTTATGCGTTTGTGTGTATGTTTATATATATACACACATACACACTGAGGATATATATATATATATATATATATATATATATATATATATATATAACAGATATAAAATGATTCCTAATGATATCATGCTATATTCAATATATTAATGCCTTATTCAGTCATCATCTTCTTCTTGCAACACATTCAGCTTCCTTCTGACAGCCGAGAACAAATACAGAGACCTACTGCAGGACAGTATGCACACACAGAGACACACACACAAACACACATACACGTACATATATATGTATATAGAGAGAGGGGGAAAGAGAATGGGAGAGAGAGAGGGAGAGAGGGGAGATAGACTGAAGCACACAGCTTTAAATGGGATGTTTACATCAAGTCCCTTAGAGCTCAGGAAACTTCAAGGAAGAGAAGATGGAATGAATGTAGGTACCAGAGGAGAACAAGGCCCACAAGATCAACTAAGCAAAGTTCATATGAGGTCACAGAGTCTGAAGCAACAAGCACAGGGCCAACACAGGTCTGTACCAGGAAATCTGCTTACATATTATAGATTTCAATTTAGTATTTTTGTGGAACACCAGAGTGTGAATGATCTGATCTCTGATTTCTGTGTCTTCTCTAGGGCTCTTGTCCTTCTGTTGGTTTGTCTTGTCCAACTTCAATGTGCTGGTTTTTGTTCTATCTTATTCTGTTTTATTTTGTTGTGTTCTGTTATCTCCCAGAAACCTGTCTTTTAAAGCCAGGCTGTAATGGAGCATGCCTTTAATCCCAGCACTTGGGAAGCATTGGCAGGAGGATCTCTGTGAGTTCCAGGACAGCCTGGTCTACAGAGTGAGCTCCAGGACAGCCAGAAGACAGAGAAATCCTGTCTCAAAAAACCAAATATATAAGTAAATCCAAACAAACAAATAAACAAATAAACAAACAAATAAACAAACTAAAAGAAACCTGTCTTTTCTAATGAGAGACAGAAAGGGAGTAGACCTGGATTGGTGGAAAGGTGGGGAGAAATTGGATAGAGTAGAGATGTGAAGCTGTAATTAGAATACTTGTCATGAGAAAAGAATCTATTTTCTATAAAAGGGGAAAAGAAAAAGGAATTTAAAAATCAGGAATTTTTACAAAGAATATAGGGATGAATCACCAAGAGTTATGATCATTAAAAATATATTTATTCAGTATATAATGCACATCCCAAGTGTGTGGTATTACAAATTTTAGTACAGAAATTCACACATGTTAACATTGCATTTGATAGATACACGCACACACACACACACACACACACACACACACACACACACTCCTAAATTCTACCTCCCAATCTGTTTTCATACTATAACCTAACTTGATCCCAACAACAAAGATTGCCCTTCCACAGGAATTTTGAATATTATCAACTCATTACATCATCATTACTGTTTTTAATATTTTATCCCATCAGTTTAAATGGAGCTTAGATTGCCAACAAATCAGCCTTCTTATGAAAACATAAGAGACATGGCTCAGCAATTAGCAGCACTTGCTAATCTTGCAGAGGACCTGGCTTCTCTTTCTAGAACCCTCCTATTGGCTCACAACAGTCTGTCACTCCAGTTCAAGGGACTCTGTTGATATATATTGACCTCCAAGTGTGTGACATGCCTGTGTTGCACATATATACACGCAGGCAAAACACTCATATAAATAAAATAAAAGTAATAATAAATGAATCAAAGAAACCTATGCAGATGTTGATGTATAAGTCAACTACATAAGTTAGTTCACACTCATTGTCTAATTTGAGTCATATAGTACTAATTTCACTAGCTAGTGTTGTTTTCCTTTTAAAACAACTTGATATGAAACTATTAAAATTTACACAACTAGAAAAAATATAGATGCAAAATTCAAAATTATTTCTGTGTGGAATTATTGTCTGATGTTTCTACAGTCTGTGTCTGTTTTAGGATTGAATCAAATAATATCTATTAAGTCTTTAAAACGTTGTATCCTCCCAACATGTGTTTTATGAAGTATGACTGTAATAGCAACATCAAAGCACTTCAGTTTCTAGGGCTGTTGTCAGGCAGACTAGTCTTTCTAATCATTACACAGACCTAAGTTCACCTACAGCAATGCTGACCTCAAATAATCCACCTAACCTCTCTCTGCTTTGGCTGAATAATCAGTGCTTTAGAGAGTCATACTTCCTGCTCTGTTTATTTCAGGGGATAGCGTATGGAAGATGAAAGATTCTGAAGTGATAACATCCTAAACAGATTATTGCTTACTTCTTCCTTAGCAATGGAAGACAGTACACAGAACAGTCAGGTCATCATTACTTTCAACAAATAGTTCTGACTAAGAAAACACCACAATGCTCTGACATACATCCCATTAGGATTTCATAAAATGTTTAATTTTTCTGAAAATGGGGTTTTTATCTGCTTGAGAAACGGTTCTTATTTCCTTATTTCATACATTAATCGATGAAAACAGAATGGTATACTTTTGGTCATATTAGAGGATAGGATAGATGTGGCCTACTGAGATGCGGAGATAATGGATACCTTCAGGGGTCCATTTAAAACTGTCTCATGAATAAAGTCAGTAATCTGTTGACCATTTCCCCACTTTAATGGAATTAATAATCACCTTGGCTTATTTAGTTTATTTTCAGGCACTGTTCCATTCTCAACAAAATCAAACCCAGAACCTCTGTGCTTGTAGTCATCACAGTATGTCCAGTCATGCTGAAAAGCAGGCCCTTCTGGGGTTGTTTGTTTTGCAGAATTCTTCTCTTAGATACCTCTAGCAGAAGCTCACAGCCACTTCCAGGGAATCTTTTCATTAAAATTTTGGAGTTGCAAATTCTATTAGATTGAATCTGGTGTTGCATATGGTGGATCTTCTATCTTCTGTGTTTCAGGGTTTTTTTTTTTGTGTGTGTGTGTGTGTGTGTGTGTGTGTGTGTGTGTGTTGTGTGTGTGTATGTGTGTGTATTTGACTACATCTCCTACTTTTTTTAAAAAAGCACATTTATCCAGTAACAATGATATAGTTTAGAATTAAAACATAAACTGAAAACAAACATCAAGTTTCTCAGTGTTTTCAGATTTGTGGAATGTTACCCTTGGAGACTCAGGAACAATAAATCAATATTCTAAATAATTCTCAGAAATTTTAAAATTATAATTATTTAAGCATACTTTTAACAATCTTTATTCTATTATTTAGATAGCTACATTTTTACTTAAAGAATAAAATCTACTAAATTTAGTAGCACATACAAAGAACTACAGTGTACTATAATACTCAAAACAAGAAAAATTCAATGTTAAAAATAGATCTCCCAGTAAGATACTAGCCTTTCATGGAATCACATGGGGACAGTGGCCACTTAAAGACTTATTTTGCAATGAAACTACTAGAGAGGTCATTCAAAGGACATATTCAAAGTACACTAGTCACATGAATTTAATAGTATGTATTTGATTTTTCTTATTATCCTTTTTTGTTCTCCTTTTTAAAGTTATTCTATACACACACACACACACACACACACACACACACACACACATTTGTTTACCTCTTTGCTTTCTCACATACTTCCAAGGACACACATTTGGGGACAAGTGTGTTTAAAACTCTCTGTTCTGCTGTGATGAATAGTGATAGATTGTATTTAAATTTTATTTGGCAGGAAATAATTTTCCCTTAGAATTCTTATGAAACTCTACCACAGTATTCAAATTCAGATGTTTCTGCTATCATACAGGTACTTGAGCACTAAGCCCTCATACCAGGAGTTGATTGGGTGATGTAATCCTTTGTCTCTTTCAGGATGGTTGTGTCATTGCTGTGAAAGCTTTTCCACAGATACTTTAACGTGTACATTTTCCCATTCTTATCGAAATGGTTGAATATGGGATCAGAGGGTCTTCATTATATATATATGTGTGTGTGTGTGTGTGTGTGTGTGTGTGTGTGTGTATGTATGTATATATACTTCTCTACACACAAATTTACATGCATACACTCATCTGAATATATAAATACATATTTTACACAAATGTAATTTCCTTCATTGATATTTTATAACCTTTGTATATTTTCATTACACAAAAATGTTCCTCATTATTCTTGAGAGATTTCTTCAAGTGCTCTGAAAGTACAACCAGATCTGTGACTGTTAGATTTATATATACAGTGGTGTAAGCTTTATATACAACCTTTGCATATCATTTATTGAATTATCTTAAGCTATGCAGAATACATAACACTATGTGAACAGCATTTAAAGTTATTAAACAGTGTCATTTAAGGAAATATTGCAAGGAAAGACATCTGTATATGTTCTGCACATGTACAGTTCAAAGTATTTCTGAATGCTGTCAGATTGAATAACAGAAGAACTATGACAAGAGGCCCTATTTTCCTCATGTATAAGACCTTGGAAGTTTTTCCTCTGATAATCTAATCTTTCTTTTGTATTTTGTTTATCACTATCTTTTAATACAACTTTATAAGTAATTTCTCCAATTTACCTTTCATCCAGTAGAGAATACCAGAAGGTCAAACATACCCAAATGTGGCTATGGGCTCAACAAGGGAGAATCTCAGTTGTCTTAGCACTTGCTGCATACACTAATTAGTTGGCTTTCAAGTTACATCTCCTAAGAGTGCAGAGAAATATTTTCCCCGTTTTTCTTTGAGAAAGGAGATTTCAGAGTGGCTCTGGAGGCAAACTTGGGTGAAACCATAATCTAACAAGGTAAATCTAGGTGCAACCAGATTTATACAAGGGGTTACTATAGATGTGTTTTTTCTGTATAAATATTGCTTCTAGTGAGATAGAAAATTAAATATTATAGCCAGGAAGGGAGGAAATCTTAAGAAGTTCTTAATTGTGCTGAAATTATTACTTTTCTAGTGGTAAGATGCATCACCCCAATTTCGGATGATGGTTCATCTCCATTCTCACGACCTTGCAATTTCCACTTTCTTCATTCAGTATTGCCCCATTAGCACCTCGAATATCTCTGGAGTTAAGGAAAGAAAGACAAAATTTAAGTTGTTAGAACCTTTTATTTTAAATCTATGTTTTCACTTAAGACTTACCCATTGATTAGAGGAAATTAGTACTTTCATAAGCTCCTTTCCTTTCTTCCTTTGTTATATGCTATTATTAGCAAAATAGACATTTCCACATTATGATCTACAGGTAGTTGTCATGATTTCACTGCAGTTGCATTAGAATTTGTGTTCATACCTCTTCCTTCCTGTTCCCATGACTTCCTCTTGCAATAAATCTGATAGCATTTATGACTCTTTTTCTGCCTAAATGTATCTGATACTTTTAATTTTTACAATTTTACTATAATACTTAATTTAACCCCATGGGATAAAAATGCTATCATTTCTATATACAATTGACACAAAATTATTGAGATATTTTATGCAACCCCTTATGGACTAGTTAATGTTTACTGCACATTCAACATATAGAAAACTTCTCAGCTGCATCAGGCATATTCAGTGTATTGGGAATAATGTTTGGTGATTTACTGTTGGACCACAAGCCTATACTTTATCTTTTCCTTATATTATGTGTATAACATCTTAAATTAGAACCAAACGTGCCATTTTTACCTCATTGTGGCATCTGGTCTTAAAATGGATCCTGCAGCGAAAATTTCTGCGTAGTTTTTAAATTAAAAAAAAAAAGATAATTATGATTTCACATGTGAGTTTTGAAATAATGTAAAACATTTTTCAAGAAGTGAAAACAAAAAACAAAAACCAAAGAACAACAGTAACAATATTAGCAAAAAAAACAAATTATGTGCTTGCAGATCCCCTGTCCTTGGAATTTGAATTCTTCACAGCATTATCTTTTTTTTTCTCATTTTTTGAAATTAACTTCGTTTTTAAACATGTCTTTTTGTTTGTCACTTTTGTGGTTTTGTCCATCAGAAGCCAGATGAGCATGAAGTCCTGTAGTTTTGGTTTTGAATATATATTGTTTTGAACACTAAAAGCAATCCTGTGACTGAGTTCTTCATCTTTTATTTTTCTCTTTTCCTTTTCTCATTTACTTGCTTTTGTATCCTCCTGCATATACATAGATAGGTCGATAGATAGATAGGTAGATAGATAGATAGATAGATAGATAGATAGATAGATAGATAGATAGATACAGATATAGATAATTATAGATATATAAACTGAAGATTTAATTTTCTCTCTTCTTTGCCTGTCTCTTCTCTTGCTTTTTCTTCTTGCTTCCCCAGCCTTCCCTTCTTCTCTTCCCTCTGCTCGCTCCTTTTCTTTTCTCTCCATTTTCCTCTCTTTTTCTTTCACTAATGAATGGATGTGATCATTACACTAATGCATTCTTCATTCCCTCTACCTCCTGACGATTTTCTCTGACTACACAAGACTGTTGAATATGCCCAGATTTTAAATGAATAATTACATGATTGATTTTATGTTTTTAATTAAAATATAATTACTTCTTGTCCTCTTTCCTTTTCTGCCTCATGTCCCTCCCTCCAAAACCTCCCAGGGGGCATCCCTACTCCAAATATATATATATATTCAAGTATATAAGTTCATACAAATATATAAGTAAAATCTCTTAAGCCTGTTGCTACTGTTTTATGTGTGTGGTTTCAGGACTGACAACTTCATATTTTATAATCAGTGGGGGGGTCATCCCTAGGACAGACTAATTCACCATTACTCAGAACTACTGATTCTCCTTTATCATCAGTCGTTAGTTGCCCGTATTGTTTGTCTATGAGTGGGACCCCATTATATTTATCCCCTTTCACATTGGCATGTCTATTATTATTATCATTCTAATAGTCATGTTTATGCAGTCATTTCTTTAAAAAAAAAAGTAGCCACAAAGCAAACTTCTGGTATTTTGGCTCTTAAAACCTTTTCACCACAAGCCCCATTTTTGTGGTGTTTCCTGAGTTACAGGTGAAGTAATTGTGGTACAAATATATTCAATAGGGCTGGGTAAAGAAATACCTTTCCTGAGAGGTGATAGCTAAACTTGCCTGTGATTATAAGTAAAATATTTAGAATATAATTTTGGAATTCGGTTGGTAGAGCCAGATGGTTGAAGCAGATTATCTTCTGAGCTCCACGAACTCACTATGAGAAGATGACGACGAGGCTTCTAGCTGTTTGCTTCCTGTTCAGCAGGCTGTAAGTGAACTTAGTGAGCTCTTGGTTACCATCAACATGTGAATACTACTAGTGCGCCATCTTCTCTTGCTACTCCTCATTGTGGTTCATAGGTGTGTCACATCTGCATAAGGCTATTATTGTTTCCCTCATTTGCAGCTAGTATATTATATGCTGGAACTATGGAAGTTAGGCCACAGGAAGGGAAGAATTTGGCCTAGATCCAACTGAAAGAATCAGAGTTCTGTGTCCAAAGTGTGTGGGTTTTCAGTAATAGAGATCACCTTCAACCTCTAAGACACATCCAAGTGTAACATCAACAGTATATATATATATATATATGATTTTGGTGTCTTTTGGAATATCTTGAGTACTAAGAAAGAGGTTTCTCAAGACTGATACTGATTCACCCAACTTTAAAGCCCATGACTGAGCTCTGTTTAGCACTGATTTATATCTTTATATCAATATTCACATGCCCTACTCTATCATTTCTTTCAAAATTTTATCCAAGCTTCATCTCACTGAGCCCTTCGCACATCACTTCATTTAAAATGGCATCTTCATAGGCTTGGCACCCACAAATCTTTGTCATGTGCTCACTTTATTTTCTTCTAGTCCAAAGCAGTTTACATTTTCCAATATGCTATATACTTTACTTACTTATGATATATATATATATATATATATATATATATATATGTGTGTGTGTGTGTGTGTGTGTGTGTGTGTGTGTGTGTGTTGGTTTGACAGTCAGATTGAAGTTCTGATAATAACTTACTTGTTGTAACTATGGAAATTGGTTTCTACATAGTATATTTTGCTAAGTGTTTCCCATAGTAAAATTTAGAGAAGAATAATTATTCTAATTTATTGAGTGGCTACTGTGCTCAATGAGCTGTAATATTCTCTTGATATCTAATTTGTTTCATATACACTATAACCTCTTTCACGAAAATTATCCACATCAGACAGATGAGGTATTGGGTAAGAATGACTAGATGCCTTGGGCAAAGGCTCCAGCTAACAAGTGAAACAAACTAGACAGTATCGCACAACTAATGTACCTTTGCATTTCTTTAAAAATCTCCAAGGAACACTTACCCAAGTATATTTAATTTCATATTTAATCCTGTTGAATATCACTTACACTGATTTTCATTTTCCACATAACGAAATTTAATCAATGAAAGGTTAACAAATTTGGTGATAAGATGAGTGATGGCAGCTGTAATTGACATCAGGTTCCTCTGGCAACAAGGCTCATTTTGTTTTTCTTCTAAAAAGTATTCATAGTCTCCTGGGTTAAAGGGCACATAGCAGTAGGAATCCATGTTTTTTTTTATCCCTTGATGCACATGATCTCTCTTCTTCAATACACTTAAACACATATAATTTGGTTTGGTCTGGATATATTTTTAGCAAATTTAGGCAGTTATGAATCAGCACCATTTCAATAAGCTGGACACTGTTATTTTTGGAAATGCTGTCTACTCTACTCCAATTTACAGGATAATCAGCATTGAATCCCATAGTGCTTTGAGGTTTTCCACCAGCATCAATCATCCTTATTCTATACACTATACCACAGCCTTCTCTTGGAGACCTCAGCTTCCAAATAAAAAAGTCATTTAATGGGCCCCTACTCTTTTAAGTACCATCCAAGGATCCTCTTCAATCAGCTTCCCAGGGAGAGACCCAGGTGGAGGCAACGAGGTAGGTCACATCAACTCTGTTTCCATGGTGACCTATACATGAATGTGATCTTAGCCCAGGACTGTGGACCTAATAACCCCTAATCACATCCTCTATACTCTTGAGGAGTCAGTGACTGTAATGGCAATTTCCTGGGACTTGCTCTAATGGATTAACTTTCAGAAAGGTAGACTTCCTGCCTGAAGCAGGCAGGGCCAACCAGCAATTACTTTATGGCAAAAACTTAGACTAGACAGGGTCTTTGAAGGAATGCTGTAACCACAGTTGATAAAATGTGACTAGGATCAGAGATGCCAAATAGACCACTCCTGTTGGAGTATTTCTGCTCCTAATTAACCCGGATTCAATTCAAGTCTGACCTACTTCATTTCTGAATTCCACATAATGATAATGTGGAAAAAAGAAACCATCTAAAAGAGAAATCATTGAAGGAAAGAAGTCTGCTGGGATAAGAAGGAAGATGAAATATTATAAGGTGAAAGATTAAATATATCACATATTGACATGATCAAAAATAAGTTGGAATGATATCTACAAGTGCATTACTCAGAAGTAAACCTTGGCAGGCATCTATCCTTCAGACAGACATTCATGTATCATGATAGTCAGGACAAAATTAGAACCCCAATTTTTTATTTTAGTTGAGTGTTAAGCTTTGTGACATATCTGTGCTAATTGTATTATATAAAATGGAAACGATGGAAATACTTTTATATTCACTATTTATTGAGGTTCCTTCCTACAGTTTCATAGATATGCAGTAGTAAATGGGTACAGTAATTCATAGACAGCAGTTACATTAGTGTTAAGCATGCAAAGTTTATCTTTGTAGTGGTTACTGTCATTATTACTATTCAATCCATCATTAATAATAGATTTCTGAAGACCAGAAATACTGCAGTGTTGTGTTCAGCATTATCAATCAAAGTTTTTGTCACAGGCAAAATTCTAACTGAACATTTAGGAAAAGGAAATTTAGGATTAGATTAGGCCACAGGAAAGGTTTTAGCATCAGAATGTTAGTTGAAGTATAGATTTCAAGTTGGAAGCTACCACTATAGTCTGTTACGTTTTGCCCTTTGTTTTCAATGCCTGATGTCCTAACTTGTGGAGCTCTTGTGAAGGCTGTTAATCCCTTAGGAAATACTGTTTTTAGAAATAGAAGCCTGTAAAATATGGTAGAGCAATAGTGGCACAAAGCTTGTGGGAGTAGCCAACCAATGTCTGGTTTGACTTAAGGTCCATTCCATAAGATGAAACCCGTACCGACACTGCATAAGTGACCAAAAACCAATGACTAAATAGCCCAGATATCCATGGTAAAAAACAGATACTACTGATCTAAAAAAAAATGTAACAAAATGTCAAAATGTCTCTTAATGATATTTTACTATAGTAATAGATTGGTTCCTTGTTCAGCCATTATCAGAGAGGCTTCCTCCTGCAATAGAGACCCACACTGAGACACCATGCAGAGAGAGAGGAAGAGAGACAACATGGAACAGACTGTGCTAAATGGGATATCTCTATCAAACCCCTCCCCTCAGAGCCTAGGGAACCTGGGAAAGATGAAGCAGAAGGAATGTGGAAATCAGACAGGATAGAGGACATCAGGAGAACAAGATCCTCTAAATCAACTAAGCAGAGCTCATATGAACTCATAGCATCTAAGGTTGCAACCATGGAGCCTTCAGGGGTCTGTGCCAGGTCCTGTGTGTACATATTATAGCTTTCAGTTTGGTATTTTTATGGGAATCTTGAGTGTATCAATGTGTAGATCTCTGATTTTTGTACCTCGTATTGGGCTCATTTTTTTTCTGTTGGTTTTCCTTTTCCAACTCCTATGTGATAGACTTTCTTTTATGCTATTATAATTTATATTTTTATAAATAAGAAATAGTTTTTAAAATTATACAAGTAAAATGCTTATTTTATAAAACTTGAGAAAATTTGGAAACTATTTTTTTTTAAGTTTCAGTATCAATCCTCAGAGATAATTCCACATGACATTATATTATACATGCTAGATTAATTTCTGTGCATATTTAGACTTGTTTAATATTTGTACCCCCAAGTACATTAAGTCATGTTTGAAATATATTTATATGGTTTTTCTAATATGACTTAAAATGCAATATAAATGATCAACCATGATACATTATTACGTGTAAAGTTCTATTTATAAAGTTTATACTACTCTCAAGCTTACATTGCCTCTTTGTCCACTAGAATGTGTGAACAGCCTCTGTTTCAAGAATCCACAACCTTAAGCCTAGTGATGATGGTGCACATCTTTAATCCCAGTACTTGGGAGGCAGAGGCAGGTGAATTGCTGTGAGTTCGAGGCCAGCCTGGTCTACATAGTGAGTACCAGGACAGCCAGTGTTACAACAGGAAACCTTGTCTTGAAAAACCAAAACACCAAAATAAAAAAAAAAAATTCACAACCTAGAACTGACTTGTTCTAAGATACCTTCCAAGTTAGGATGTTTTTGCATTCTTCTGAACCTCTAAGCAAGCATGAATACCTCTCTTGTTTCTTGTAGGTAGTTTGTCACAGTGGTGTTAACTAAGCTAATACAATTTTAATGTCTGGGCTTCATTCATTCATTACTGACAAGTATCTAGGGATATGTTATTTCTTTCTAAACATCAGTGTGTATGGAGAGGTATGGAGTGTAAAAAACAGATGTAACAGAAGAAAACTGATAGGTAAATCAGAGTCCCTTTTCTGTTGGTAATTCTCATTTCTCCCCCCTCCCTAGTTCTATAAAGTGACTGCAGTTCTCTTTTTCATTCATTTATGATACATAGGTGATTATCAAGCTATCGTTTCCCATCTACATCTCCAATTTCCTGTTGTCATGGGTTTTATTGATTATATATATATATATGTATATATATATACATATATATATATATTTATGACTTGGAAAAATTAAAATTCTCATGAATTGTGAACCATGCATGTTCCCTCTTCTTGCTGTTCCCTCATGGAATGGGTTTCTCATTCTCTTGTAGACATTGTAATGCATTGAACACAATCACTGAAATCTATTCTTTTCTGGCTGTCTTACATGGCATTGTGAATGCAGAGGCAGGACAATTCGCAGGGGCTTTTATTTAAGTGCAGGAAACATACATCCTTCAATACAGAGATAACTAATTTTGCTCACAAAGAACATTAAGAACAGCAAAAATGAAGGGACTGATGTTGTACTTTTCATTTCATTTTAAAAACCATCAGAATGTGTTATTTCAGTATACTTTACCAGTGTCCTAAAATGAATTCACGACTTTAGACAGAATAATATAACTCAAATTCAGATAATGCTAACTTCAGCCTAGAGCAGAGAAGAATAGAATCTAGTAGGCAAATAGAAGAGATTGAGTCCTTCAGGTAAGTTGTATTTGTCCCTTTTTAAGGAAAATGTCTAAATATTATATTTGTGGAATGAGTTCTAACATACACCAACTAAATAAAATACTACAAGCTGTAAAAAAAAACTGTGTTTTAAATGGCACTGTGATGTGATATTAAATTTAAGGTGGGAGTCTTTGATTTAGAAGGGGCCCGTGACAGGAATAGCTTCTCCTTGTCCATGTTTAAATATTCCTAAATCAATAGTAGCCAGGAAAGGGGGAGATGAGGGGTAGAGAAGCAATGGGTTTAATTTTCTTTTCCTTACTGACTTCCTCATTTTGATTTTCTATATAAAACTCCAACAGAGAGCTAGTTCAATTCCTCACTAAAACACAAACTCTCAGGACCCTGAGTCTCATTCATTTTCACTAAAATACTTTGCATATTTTTTTTATAGAGAGAATATATGTAAAATACAGGTCTAGGAACTCCCATAGCTTGATAGTTATAAATTTACTAAATGTTGAAACATTTATATGTTTTAGTGTCTGTCCCTTGGAACCAACTAGCTAATAAGGCATTGAAAGGAACCGTTCTTTCAGATGGCTTTTCAACCTACCTGGGAACCTATAAATCTATAGTCTCTTCAAGATAATAATGAAGGGAATGCTTGAAACATTCTCATGCTCTTCCTTCTGTCACTTTTCCTCCCGTCTTTAACTTACCAGGTTTCTCTCTGTCTCTCTCTGTCTCTCTGACTGTCTCTCTGTCTCTGTCTCTGTCTCTCTGTCTCTCTCTCTCTCTTTCTCCTGTGTGTTTATGGGTGCAGATACATTTATGCCTCTCTGTGTTGTGGACCCAGAAGCTGACTGTCAATCATTGATTCAGCAGCTCCCAGGAACTGTTTCTGGCTCCCCATGTTGTGGTTACAGAGCATTGCTGTTATGCTAAGCTTGACATTTTGCATGTGTGCTGGATAACCTAAATATCCCCATTTACCCACTGAGCCATCACTTCTGCCCATCAATATATGTTCTTTAAGTTCATGTTACAGTCTCTATAGGAATGGCATCTTTACTAACAGTATCAGTCAAAGATGGAGTTCCTTCCTATAAAGTCCTTCTCAATTCTGTGACATCCCTTGTCATGAGACTCCTAGATATACATGAACAGTTGTGCATATGCTCAAAAAGGACAAAAGAAATGAAACAGGTAAAACACTATGTAGTTTAACCCAACTCTGTCTTCATGGCTTAATGCATTCCTATTACTTGAGAAGAAGCACTGGTCACATGTGAAAAATTACAATGCATAGATAAATCCATGAGTTTATCATCATAAAGAATTGTATTCATCTAGCCAATAGGTGTTCTCAGCTTTGTGAATATCTACCTTAAACCCCAAAGGGCGGAGTTATTTATTATTTGTGTAGGATAGTGCTTTGAAAAATGAACAAAAGTCTGAGCTGGCTTCATTAGGAAGGATGGATATAAAGCAGCAACACGTCTGTGCTGAGCCATTGAAAGTGAAATGGGATAATTGCCGTGGTTACAATGAGGCTGATCAAGCTGAGAGAAACAAGTTTCAAATTGTTCCAATCAGTCCTAACCCAGCAGAGTTATTAACAGTGCTCTATCCTGGTGCGACTGCATCTGCTAACTGGAGATAATGATTTATATCACAGTTTATGAAAGTCCCAATTTGTCCTAATTCAATAAGTGAAATCCAGCCAGGCAGGCAGGAGACATACATCTTGCCATGCCTGGAATCCCCATTTCTTTCTCCTCTCCCCGCTACCCCAACACATCATGGCTGGAAGTGCAGCTGCTTGCCAAGCATTTTACTTTGTTGTCCTACACAGAGGGAGGTGGATCAGTGAATTGGAGTACGAGTTTCTGTTGTACCACCCTTTAGTTCTAAAAGATTCAGTAGGGAAAAAATTATTTTAAGTAAAATCAACATAGTAGAATCCTACAATTATCTACAATTAGATAGGAAGAATATAAAAATATTTTATTCAGTATATGCAAATATGTAAAGAGAAGATGTAGATAAAATGATTTCCTTAGACCGTGGAGTTCAGAGCTGTGTGGCAGAGTAAGGATTGTTTAGGAGGTGGGAGGATAAAGGTGATGACCACATTTATTTTTTCAATGTGATGAAAACTTTAATGTTCTAAAGCCAATTGTGAAAAATTCTACCATTCTGTAAGTATACTATTGGATTTTGTGTCTACATTAGAAATTATATAATATGTGACTTGTTGTCACCATAATGCTGTTTTGAAATAAGTAATTAAATAAGTATGTAATCTAAACAATAAAATAAATCAATTTCTAGGAGCTTCACATCTACCATTTCTTTCTTTTTCACTTATTGTGACCTAGTTCATATATGTGCAAATTTTACTGTGACCATATGCACCCCTGCTACTTCACCATTTTTGTATATTGTTCTACCCTCATCCCAACAACAACCAGTCCTTCTCTTTCCCTCCTAATTTCATGTCCTTTTATTTTTGGTATAGGTTTGGTATAAGTTTTTGGTATAGCCACTGCCTCTGTGTGTTCATGATTGCCACAGCCATGCCATACCCTGAAGACAGCCTCTTCTATCACCGCTGTCCATCTTCCAGCTATTTGAAACATCCTTCTCCCCTTTTATTATGTACTTTCGGCCCTAGACATGTGATACAGATGTCTGATTTATGTCTGAGCAATCAACAGTCACCTATTTAAAGTCCAGTGACCAGTTATGAGTCCATGAATTAATCATTCATTTTCCACTGCAGAAACAACCTTCCCTGATCCAGGCCAATATTGACATTATTTCCAGTGTAGGAACACAAATAACTTTTTTTTTTGCTGTTTGTTTTGTTTTTACTAATTAACTTATTTATTTTTGGGACAGAGTTTCTCTATGTAGCTCTGGCTTTCCTATAGACCAGTCTGGGCTCTAAGTCAGAGATCTGGCTTCTTCTGCCTCCTGAGTGCTGGGATTAAAGGCATTCCTCACCACCATCCAAAGGAAAACTAATATTTAGAAGACATCTACATCTCCATTTAGTGAAATGACAGTAGTAAATTGCTCCTATGTTTTGCGACCTTCCCAGACATAGGATTTTGGCCAGATTTACTGTATTCTTAGTCTATAAATCATGGTTTTTCCTTTAAAAAAAGCAGCTCCATGAATATAACAATACTGTTTATTTTTGTGCTGTGCATGCATCTGTGAAATTGTCCCTCATGGGGAGGAAATTGAGAGCTATCATTAGATCTCAAATTGTTCTTGTGACAAAGTTATGAACCATTGCCAGGTCTAATCCACTCACCTATAAAAACTAGAAAGCAGAAAGTAGGTCATTACGATAATTTCCCTAGATCATGATTAGACAGAACTATCTCTGTAAGTTTACAGGAGTGCTAAGGGCATTCAGGAAGTAATTTACTTGTTTGACTACAAAAGAAAATTTGGATTTAGCCAAATCTTATTCTATACATGCCATTTTTCTTTCCTATGTAATGAAATTTCTACTGTGTCAGACCAAACAGTAACTTGTAAATAGGACAAAATATACCAAGGCAAATATTTACACATTGGCATGGATATGACATAATGCTCGTGAAGGACACAAACTAGGTTCAGTTTCTCCTGGAGAGCCAAGCAGAGAAGTTATGCATATAGTTGAATGGATGAGTGAACCCAAATAACTAATATCACCCTTTTGCTTATTAGCATTCATTTTAATATTCTGAAAAGAAGTGAGTGGTCATTATAATGCTGTTATTTCTTTTGCTTTGATTTTTTTATATACAATATGGCCACTAATTTGTGACTTAATGTTTCATTCATCTCATTCCTCTCTGCTCAGGGTGTCTCCTCATCTGGATTTAGATTGAAGACTGAAGAACTTTGTGCTACCCTGAATTGAGTTGTTGGCTTCCTTTGAGGTACAATATGATAGAACCTGTGTACAAAGCAAGCAAATTCCACCTACCAAGATTGATATCATCAAGTTATTGAAATACATACCTGAAAATACAGAATGTCCTTTCACTATCTCAGACTCAGCTCTCATTCTATAAAGGTAAGATAAAATTCACCTGTACAACAAAGTCATTTAGCATTGATTCTGATGCTTGACAATAACTACTTAATAAATGAACTTATCCCTGTTGCTAATCATAATTCTTAACCATTTTTGTATGATTACATATTTTTACTGAGTTTTCATTCAATGCCAGGCATTTGATCCCCCTGTTGTGGCAGCTATATGATATCAACATTTCTCTGATTCTTATTTTTGTGGATTAGTCTCCTGATGCTAAGAAGAGAGGAGGATTTTTTTCTAATGTTACACAGCCAGATACAGAGTGAATCGTTGACTACAGGATGGTTTCATAATTTTAAATTCCATGTACTTAATTATTTAACTAAAAACAAATGTAATAGAAAAAGAAGTAGGACCTGGAAAACTGGACAGTATACAATATGACCACATTGCAAAAGGAAATATATGTCATACTACGGCATTTAGGCTTTACCTAGTTTAGATAACCCATTGTGATATATCTGTTTAAAGTATTTTGTATAGAGACATGCTGTGCAGGCATAGCCTAAGAAAATAAGCTATATCAGATGCCTGTGTCCTGGGTTATACCACCTAAGTTTGTGTCAGCATAAACTGTCATGCTACTGTAGTGACTAAGTCACCTAATGTCATGTACCTCAGACTCCCATGTACCCCCATCACTAAGAGCTGTGAGTGTAGGTTTCTATCAACATATCTTCATCTTCCTTAGTCTTCATATATGTGCTAGTTCATTTTTATTATCATCTTAGCATGAACTAGTGTTATCTTTTAGGAGAGAACACCAACTGAAAACTTTTTCAGATCACATTGACTTGTGTTGATCTCTCCAAGAGGTTCTCTTGATGATTGATGTTGGTGGTGCCAAACCAATGTGGCAGCATTCCTAGGTGACTGGATCTGGGCTGTATGAGAAATCTGGCTGGGAATAAAGCAAGGAGTGAGAGAATAAGCACAGTTATATGGTATATGCCTGGGTTTATGCCCTCACATCCTCCAGTGATGGACTGTGACTTGGAAGTATAAGATTAAATAACGTTTATCCTCCTCTGGTTGCATTGGTCAGACTGTTTTATTACAGCACCAGGAAAGCAAACTAGAACAATATTTTCGATACAATTAATTTTAAGAACAGTTATCAATTAAAATAATAGAAAATAACATCTGAATATGTGCCTATTTTGTAGTTTCTACAATTATCAGATAATAATCAACTTCAATTACTTATAGCAACCTATTTACTTTGAAGCAAATTCATTTCATATATTTTATTATGTGCTTAAAACATTTTTTTAGTTCATAAAGAAAACAAACCTACTTAACTATTCTCACCAGTGTTGGTTGCTTTTTGATTATTTGACATAAATCTAAACATATTTGGGAAAATGATATCTTACTTGAGAAAAATCTTCCATGAGAGTGCTCTGTAGCCATGTCTGTGGGGGTATTTTCTTGATTAGTGATATACATGAAGGGCACAGCCTGAAGTGTGTGTGCTAACCCTGGGCAGGTAGTACAGATTATGTAAGAAAGCAAGCTAAAAAAGCTATGAGAAGCAAGCCAGTAAATATAATTCCTCTGTAGCTTTGCTTTAGTTTCTGCCTCCAGGTTCTTGCCTTGAGTTCCTGTGCTTAATCCGATCAGTGCTGACTTGCGACCTGAGAATTGTTAGATGAAGTCCTTTTCAGTTTGCTTTTGTTCATGGAGTTTTTTTCACAGTAATAACTAAGACATCACGTAATCTAGATTCTTCACATTAGGATATTTTATTACAGCTTATTTATTATGTTCATTTATGTTTATGGTGAGTGTGAGAGGAGGGTAAGCGTATATGCTGTTGGTGTAACTCAAGTGGACATCGAAGGACAGATGCCAGCAGGACAATGATCCCTTTCCTTCCACATGTGGATGTGATTTGAACTCAAATCATCAGATTTGACTGAAAGTGCTCTTAGCCACTGAGCCACTTTGATGTCCCCAAATTATAATTTCTTAAGCCATAGCCCTGACCTACCCTATCTGAGTATGCAGTCAGATATAATGTTAGACTTTTTTTTTATAATTAGACTATTTTTATAATTTGGCAAAAATATTGACAAAGAGTCAATACTGACAACTGGAAATTGTATAATATTCAAATGTTTTAGTTTTAGTTTAGTTTTAGTTTTTCCGTACAGTTTCACTCTTGTTGGCTATTTACTGTATTTCATATACAAGCTTTCATACTATAATGCTGCCTGAGCTGTGTAGTGCTTACAAACTCTACAATGTGTTAGTACCTGTGCAAATGTTTCAGTTTTATCTCTGGCAAGTAAAGATTAAGTCTTTATTGTGATGATTATCACCTCAAACACTTCTAAGACAACACATTCATGGGACACAGCCTAATGATTCTGCTTCATTAAGTTGGGTGGGGCTGTGAGTTTGAATGTCTCAAAAGTGCTCAGGTAAACTTGATACAATAGGGGATCATTCATGCTCTAGCGTAGTAGAAAAGCAAACATGAATTCAGGGTATGTAGAATGATGAAATTGTACAGCCCTTCACTGAGTTATCATCTTAGTAATGCTTCTGAGGTCTCACCCTTGACCCACTACAGCCCAGAGCTAAAGTCCTGAATGACACATACAGAAATTATCATTGCTTCTTGTAGGAAATGAGGAATTCTGGCCCAGGAGGTTGTCATTAACCAGGTAGATAAGTATGTACTAAATGTAAATAACTCTTTCTCCCAGAGTTTGAATCACAAACTGAAGTAAAATTGTCTGGTCATGACAAGCACTACTTTGCACTGAGCCTTTACACAAAACCACAAGGAGGTGCTGATAACAGTATCAAAAAAAAAAAAAGAAAGAAAAAAAAGAAAGTTTTTCTTTTTTTTTTTTTTAATTAACAGTGAAAGTTAGTATTGAAAGCCCTCTTTTAGAACACTTGAATGTTGATTTTTCCAAAGTGGAACATTTTACCATTTCCCTTTCATCTCTACACAAACTCAAATGGACTTCCAGGACTGTCTTGCCTTTATGTGTATTTGCTATGTGTGCTTCTTTGAGTCAGTGTGTCCAGTGGGGTCAGCCCTAGGATGAGGTTGAAGAAATATTAATCTGGATACCGGTGAGATGGATCCCTAAATAAAGATGCTTACAGCCACGTCTGTGGTTTTGTTGCCCAGAAACACAGAGTAGAAGAAGAGAAAGACTGCCCGAATGCCAGATATCCTACAATTGCCTCACATAGCATGGCACATTTAATGGAAGAGAGGATGAATTGTGACTCTTGTCCTGTCCAGCACTCTGAATTTGGCAAACATAGATTGGTATTCCCATGTGCTAGAGTGATCACCTTCTAACTATCTTCTTGTTTTGTCACCAGAGGTATCACATTTTAAGAAAGTCTTAATCCTGGCAAAACAGGTTATGGATCATTTGGATTAACACCCCTTAAAAGCAAAATCCAAAGCTAAAAGGAAGGGGGCATACTCTCAAGGTCATATTGTTATTTTGAAAGCTGAACTCTATAGCCGCAGGCACAGAACACTGGACTGTTATTAATCCCTCTGTTCCCTGGACTCACGCTGTATTTTTTGGGATCTGATATGAACCTTCTCCTCAGGTACAGATCAAACTCTGCTCACTCTAATCTTCAGAGAACATCTTCCATTTAGTAGCTATCACTTTTGGTTACCATCCCCATTGTCATAGGATAGAGAGCCTCATATGTAAGAAACAAAGACCCTCTAATGGAGACTTGTAGTAGGAAAGCCAAGCAGTATATTTGCTAACTTTGCAAAAGTGTAAGCACACTGGCAGAGAGTAGAGAACACATTTGAAACAATGCAAAAAAAAAAAAAAAAAAGCCCTTTCTTGCCCTGCCTCATTGGCCAAATTATCAGGAGTATAGAGTCTTACACATCACCTACAGCATACCATTCCCTCTGGTACTTATATTTATCTTTTCCCCACAACATTGTGCATGGTTTAAATTCTACAATTTTACATCCTGTTTGTCATTAAGATTACCAGGCACATCACCTTGCAGGCAAGCTTGTTATCTATTAATAGTTTTCTAGTATAAACTTTTGGTTTGTATTGGGACATAGCTTAGCAGAGTTTAGGGGCATAGCTAGCAGACATTTGAAGAGGTCTACTGTTTTCCTAGCTACAAGTTAGACCTAATTTTGCAGGAGGAACCTTTGAAAAGGAAGAAGCTGATTTAATTTCTTATGCATGTTACCATGTCCAGGCTCTCATCTGAGTTGTTAATTGGACTTCCCATCTGTACTGAGGAGAGATCACTCTGTGACACAGAATTCTATCTGAACCCATCAATCAAACCACATTATTTGTAATGATAGCTGCTTTTGTGACTCTTTTGCTTAGCCAAATCTGAAGCCCTAGCTTCTCTACAGGTAATTCAACTACCTGAAATGTAGTGATCCTAAACAATCATGTTTGATGTCTCTATTCCAGTGTTTGCTGTTATGAAATAGATTCAGCTCTTCGTCAGCTCTTTCTTCAATCAGAAGCACCACAGCCGTGATCTTAAGCATATATTCTCACCTATATCATATATAACAATTTGGGCTAGGTAAGTTTTTTGCTGTGGAGTGTTGATCTGTGCAACATGTGATATTCACCAGCATCCTTGGCTTCTATCTCCAACTCACTAGATACTCATATTAACTGTATTTTTTCCATTATGCCAAAGGGAAATCTCTACCCTTAGTGCCAAATGTCCTTCAGGGAACAAAACCAGTTTTGAGAGCTGTATATGCCCACCTCTGCTCACCATCCTAAACTAAGTACTCAGTACTTGTCACATCTCCCATCTTATGTCTTTCATCAATTGTTTAGGAATGCATCGGCCCCCTCACAATATTGAGAACTCTTTAAAAGAAAGGGCTATTCTTCTTTTTCATATTCCTGTACTAATGCTATATTAGCACACCTCTGGTATTTGTTGAATGGACAGTAGTGTTACCTTGCTGTTTCTTTAGCTTGTGTTATGCATTACGTGATGCATATTAATCCAGGGTTTCTTAGCATTTGAGATAACCTAATATATCTCCTGTTTTTAAGTAAATATACGTGTGTACATGTGAGCATGCTTGCATTGTTAAACTTCTAAAGGATGCTTTTATCAGAATCCTCTTAAGACATAAAATCTGAGAAAAGAAAAAAAGGGTTGCTGGTCTGCTCCCATCCTCCATTATGTTCCCTTGACCTTGCTTTCTCCAAGCCCGGTCCCATTTTATTGAGCCTCACATCCTCTGCTTAGCTTGCAAAGCTGTATTGCTGAATTAGCCGATTACATTGTCACATTTGCCTCCTTTTTTTCCTCCCCTGTCTCTTCTAATCAGCTGCTTTGCTAACTGGTGGGCTTTCATAAAGAAGCCATGCTATGAGCACATCTGTTCACATCTGGCACACGGAGGGCAGTAGGTCACATTTATAGAGGCTGCACATCTGACTTCACAGCAGTTTGGTTGAAAAAAAAGAAAAAGAAAAGATGAAAGCCCAGCCTAAAAGTTCTTGGAACTTAATTGACCACAATAATTGGGGCATTTTCAGCTGGAATTCAGTCTGGCACAGAAACCAAAGAATGAAACAGGTTAGGTTCAGGGATCTGGCAATTTCCGAGTCCTTTTCTCCCTTTCGTTCTTTCTGTACTGTGACATTAGATTGAGAGAGGGGCTTGTTCTTCTCATCCTCTCTTGCACTGCCCATCTTAGTTTATGAGGCCTATCAATGACAAAGCATTGTTTCTAAGCAACAATCTTAACTGTCCTTAGTAGGCAAGCAACAGAGAAAGTGTCACTGTTTCTACAAATAACAGGCATGTTTAGCTGTCTTTTTCAAGCTGTCCCTGATTGTAGTATGACAGCCAAGATCCCCAGTCCCATGCGGAAGGTCAGAGGTGCGGTCTGACTTATTGGAAATAAGTCTAGAATCAGAGGTGAAGCAGCACACTGGGAAATAATCAGGAAAATGGGCAAGTAAGGGTTGATTCTAGATTGAACTGATAAGGAAATTAGTCATACTCTTTTAGAATGAATTGCACAAGGAGAAAAATAGGCATCTATGAAACTTCAACCAGATATTTAATGAGACAGTTTTAAATACTGGTAAATTTGGAGACTTTTTTAATCTCTCCACCCATATATATCCCCCTCCAAATACAATTGTTCTTTAGTTGGTATCCATTAGAACCTTCTTTTCTCTCCCGTTTTTACAACAGATGGACTGCAGCTAAATTATTGATACTATGCGTTCATCAAAACCAGGTGAGAACATCACACATCTGTTGTAGATATAGAGATTTATTCTTGAGTGTCCACTTTTACCTCAGAGGACAGCATCTGAAGCTATTATAAGCCAACATCTTGTTGGGAATATATACATTCTGTTTTACTGACCATTTGCCAAATAGTATGTTATAAGAAACAATTCCAGAGGAGATATGAATAAATCTCACACCAGATAGGGAAATGATGACAGTCCTGAAAGATACTATCAAAGTCCAACTTGCTGAAACAATTAGTTTTATTACAGTTTTGTACAGGAATATGGGTGAAGAGATACAGGAGCACAAAGTACTCAAGAACAGCTGCATCCCAAAGCCAACACGTGCATGTATGACAGCACACAAAAGGCAGCAATCTGGAGCATACTACATAGCCTGCAGAAAGCCCAACATGTTGAAAATGTCGTTTCCAAGTGGTTCAATTGGCCTGAACCTCTTCCAGATAACTCATTTTGTCTATGCGTCTTTCAGGCTGTTTGGCAGGTCTCTCGCTCCTCCCTGTGGCTGGGGATGTCTGAGAGTCTTTTTTTGAAGATTCCTATTTATATGCTTTTTCGGAAGAGAGGAAGGAAACTAGTGAATCTGCTTATTATAAGGGACTGGTCAGTTTCAGGGACTTCCTGAATCTATTTTAAGTTGAGGGACTTCCTGTCATTAAAGGCTTCCTTGCATCAAGAGGGATAGAAGAAATAAAGAGCTTCTTAAGCAAACATGTGTACTCCATTGAGCCACTCTTAACTGCACTTACAGTAATTAGTGTGGACAGACATCAATACAAAAGTTGGAGGAGGTGGTTTCCAGGACTAAATCCATTACTTTTCTCTCTGTGAGTACTATACTCTTTATTGTCTGTTTTTTAAACACAAATAATAATCTATACTATTTGTCAAATATTTGTTGAAGACACAGAGTAAAATATAATGAGAGAAAAATGCTTTACAAATGTAAACATATTAGCTAAATATATAACAATCGGAATTGTGAAATTTGCAGAAATTTTCATTAAATTGATGTATAACTCATGAAAATATTAAAATTAAAAATAGATGAATCAAATTATCCTACATATCAGGAGATAAAATACAATGAGAATATTAGATAAATACTGCAACAAAAGAATTGAAGTGGTATGCTCAAGGGAGAATATATGCCTAGGAAAACAAAAACATATCAAAAGGATAAAGTCCTATCATCACAGAGGCACTTGAGCATGTAAAGTAAAAATAGCATATGATACTTAATATTAGCAACAATGAAGACAAATTAGAGCTTAGAATTCTTGCTGCTGAGCATATACATTATTTTGATTGCTTTAATAAACTGTATATTAGTGCTCGGTGAAGCATGTGCATACATACACATATGTAAATATACATACCCTAGGAACCAACACTTCCAAGAATTGCTAAGAACACATAACTAAAATCTGTACCTGTGTGAACTCCTAAAACACACACAAAAACTATTCATAGCAGAGAAATATTTAAATCTCAGTATAATAAAAGTGATGCAAATGATACAGTGGGTAAAATACCATGTATTTCCCCTGTAGGATTTTCAGCTATTAAATAATTAACTTTTGCTAAATATACTAGCACAAACTGATCCAAACAAGGGGCCAGAGAGATAGTGGTTCAGCAGTTAGCAACAATTTCTGCCCTTTCAGAAGACCCAGGCTAAGTTGCCAGCACCAAACATGGCAGCACACAAACATCTGAAACCCCAGTTTCAGGGAATCTAATTTCTACATTTAGCCACATGTATTGGCATTCACATGGTATACATACCAAACAGCAGACAATCACAACACACACACACACACACACACACACACACACACACACACACACACTCGGAAAAGTTTCTAGAGTGGGCTATTTAAAAAGAATCTAAGCAACAAAAAAGAACACAGAAAAAAGTTTCTTCCTTTATAAAAATAAACAATCATTAAAAGTATTTATCATAATTTATAAGCAGAAAAAATAGATGATGATGTGCGTTCAGTCCAAAGATCAAAGGCTTTTGGGCAGAGGAGGGAAAGGACGAGGAAAGATTTGAAGGCAGTTCCTGCAATGGGGTTTATCTCCATCTTCCTCATCTGAGTGATAGGTACATGTCAAAGATTAGGATTAACATCTTGAAAATTTAAATTGTTTCTTAAATTCAACATTTCCAACTTACATAATCTTGGGGAGAACTGAACTAAATCTTACTTTTCTAAGCAGTTCAGTCATATGGAAGGTATATTTGAGGTATGTAAACAGTTATAAATAACAAAGCCAATATTTGATAGGCAAGCCTTATAATGGATATTATTATCTATGAATGGAATTCATATATATTTACTTAAAAGAGTCATCATGAATAATTTTGAAATAGTAACAGCATAGCACAATAAATGAATCACGAAAAAAATTAATTATAGTGTTTATTATATCTATTATAAATAAAGATTGGATTTTTAAAATCCTGAGGGTTTTTCTTCACTGAAAGCCAATGTTAAGCCTGAATACTTTTGAGAAGAACATACAAAATGAAGGAAATATCTTGTTTGGAGTTACCAGATCTAGCCTAGATCAGTCGCCTCAGCCTTGGCTCCTTTCTTTCCTTCTGCTCAGAGCATATCCTCACTCTCTGTCCTTCTTATGCAGTGTGGCCCAGGTGTGAATTCAATTTCTAGCCATCAGGTTGTGAAAACAGAAGGTATTAAATATTTATCAGGATCACCTCTTTTGGCTTTTACTCTCCCCTGCATCGTGTTTGCAGCCCAGGGTTGGTCATAGGAAGACAGAGACTGTTGACCAGCACACTGCCTCTGCAATCAGAACCGAGTGCTTTCACTTCTGCTTAGCTATTTACCTACTGATTGTGAGTTAGTAAGTCCAGTTTTCTGCCTCATGTTGTTTGCATGTACTGAGGGTAACAGCAGTAGTGCCCACTTCCTGAAGTCATCATGAGAATTAAATGAGAGACTTCTTGGAACGGACCTTAAGAAAAAGCTATCTTTTAATCCTTTTTCCTTCAATTATTTACTATATAATTTTATAAATTGAGTTAATATTGTATCTGGCTTTCATCATAATAGCATTTTTCAAGTTAATTCATGTTGTTCAATGGAGTAGTACTTTACTCCTTGTTAAGAGCTGAATATTATTTCACCACAGAAATATATGACATGCTCTTTATCATTAAGTATATTATTAATGAAAAGAATGTTTGGCTGTACATATAGAATATTACATTATACCTAACAGGGAAATCCCCTCCTATTCCAATGCTTTCATTAAAAAGCCTTTTTCACAAATACTGATCGTTTAGAACTAGATTAGTAAGGTATTTCCCTTTGGTCTCCTTCTTCTTATCTGCATAATGGGGATAAAACCTTTTACATAATCTTATTATGAAGACAAGATTAAATCATTCCTAGTATACAATCTCACTTTTTCTGTTTGTGAAATACAGCTACTGTTTGCATTGCTATGTATTATTATTTCCCCTATTAGTGGGAATGAATATTGCTCTTCACCTATCATATATGAATCAATTCAGCAAATATGAGCATTAAATATTATTTACTGCTGTGACATCATATTCCATGAGATCTAAATTAAATAATGACCTATGTAGAACCATGATAACTAACTCAAATCTAATCATTTATGCCTTTTTGTGGTATAATTATGGTATAGTTTTAGATTAATATAATATGAAGAATATCCATTTTACTAAAAGAAAAGACTTTGATGATATGGACAACAGTATCTATTTACAGGCCTAAATTAAATTTGCATCTATACATGTAGATGTAGATCTATCGAATCTATCTCCATCTATTTTTCTGCCACCATACATTCAATTGGAATCACTCCTCAAAATCTGCTGAAATCAATTGAAAAGGCCATTGAGCAGCAACACGGGAGCTGTGTAGAGTCCTTGTGCATGATGGATTCGATAATGGGTTTCATCTATCCCTTTTCTTTGCAGCAGCTTGTTTTATTGGTCCAGATCACCAGCTTGAGACTAGGTATCCTGAAGATCCATTTTCTGCATTCATCCATGGAGGAAGCAGTCACCTATTAAATTTAGATTTCTTGAATGTGCCAAGAGTGTGACACAATGATAAACAGCTACTGTTTCTAGGTAAGGTTGAGAAAGCTCACTCCTTCACTGTTAATTGCTTTGTGGCACTGAACCATAAAAATGGCAGCAACTGGGTCCATAGCAATATGCAATCAGGTAGGGGTGGCTACCTATCTTGACACTAATGTCATTTCATTCATTTCCAAGGTGTGAACTTCCTGGATACTACTGTTTTTAGGATATGGATCTCTGAGTAAATGAGGGTCTGCTGGAACCTTTTTTTGTGAGGGGGAGAGGTTCTTTAAAAAGATATCTTCCTCACCATCATGGCCATTGTCTTCACTTCAGGGTATTTTATTTTTACCCTCTATGTTCTTCAAGGGAGAAGACATGCTTATATAATTGATGAGATGTCAATTCTCTGGTCTGAGTGAGGACTCAAGGACTATTGAGATATGCATAGACGCTAGTTCTCCTTCTGCTCTCTTTCTATCTTTCAAGGCTTAGATCATATTGGTAAAGTCAAAGATCTGAAGTTGGGTTATTGTTCAGCAGTAGCAGAAGAATATTTGTCCTAAATAAGCTGTTACATGCATTCAAGTCTTAGTTTCAGTAGTCAGGGTTTTCACTGAGAGTAAGGTTCTACATTTCTTACTATTGGAAAGTGGTTTGTTCACACTGATTTCCTTTATGAATCTCATTATAAAGAGTTTCTGTGATATTGGAAAATATTAAATTATTTCTACATCCTTTGGCTTTGTTCCATAATTTGGCAGCCCTTCATACCATTTTACTTTGATTTCCAAAGCTAGTTTCTGGGGAAGTGTCATTAAACTATTTCACAGTGAGCAGTTTTGTAATTTTATTTGATATGGATTGAAAACACTTGTAACAAAATAGAATATGAATACATTATAAATGAATTGGTATTGTGTGCGAAAAACTGCTCAAGTTACAATGTTCACACATCTATGAGAAATTACTCACTCAGCACCTGTTTTGTGCTTACCCTTGTTCTAGGAACACTGGCAGGCAGTAATATTAAACAAAATAAATAGTCTCTGGCCATGTGGATCTCAAATTTTGGTAGTGTAGACAGATAAGCAAATAAGTAACATATTTAGCTTGTGGGGTGCTAAGAACCATGGAAAAAAATAAATTGGAAAATGAGGTTAGAATAATTTGGTCCAGGAAATGATTTTATGTTTTAAAATGGTTTTTCAAGGATATGTTCTCAGTCAGAAGAAGTTGTAGAAGAGGTAAGAAAAAGAATCAGATGATGTCTCAGGCAGAAATAATGACAGATAAAATGATTTCAGGGCAAATTTTCCAGGCGTGTTAAAGGGTAGCATCAAGGAGGAAAGACTAAAACAGGATGCAAGAGTGACAGGAGACTAGATGACATTGGGGAGACTCGGTATATTCTAGGTTATATATAATATTATTTATTAACATTAGTTAAGTTTAATTTATATCTAACAGAGTGCTCTTCTGTAAGTATACATGTCTTGTAATTTTGACATATGTTAGTCATGTACCTGACAAAATAATCGTGACGAAAAGTATTTTCGTCATCTGCCTTTGTCCTTTATGTTACCCTCCCTAACTACTATACCTATACCTGTTTCTAATCTACTTTATTCAAAAGAGGTTATGTTCGCTGCTCTTTGGAATCAACATTCTTTCACTTAGCAATAAAATAAGTGATCATGTGGCAACATATATACAACACTGATGTGTCCTGCAGAATTGAAATTCACCAGAAGAATGCACAGAAATGTACATATCCAAATTCACCTGTTTATGCAACTTTGACTTGTTTCTTGATATCGGCTATTTAGAAATTAATATCTTGTAAACATGTGGATATAATTGGTTTAGGGCATATTTTAATTTTTCCTAAATAACTAACAGACAAATGGCTGGGTATTATGTTATATATGTGTTAATCAGATAAGAAAATGCATGTCTGTTTTTAGCGAAAAGATGTATCATTTTGAATTCTCATTAGCAGTACATGGCTATTCTGATCATTGTGTGCTGTTTTTTTCACTGCCATTTCAAGGCACTTGAACTTCAGAAGCTGAAGGCACAGACCTATTGCTGAAGATACTACACACTGCTTAGGCAGGCTTGGAGGGAACTGAGTTTGAACTGATCTGGAAGCTTCCTCCCTGGGTGGTGGCTCTCCTTGCATCAGACAGTGTACTGAGAGGGGAAAAAAACAATCACTATTATTACTCAGGTTAAATCAAAACAAAATAAACAAAACAAAACATAACAAAAAGAAGAAGAAAAAACTATGAACCAGAATTATTGACTAGCAAGGTTTCCCCAGTTGTGCAATAGTGGCAATTTTGGGGTAACCATCAGTTATTTAAATGGAAATAGTGCTTTTTCAGTAGGAGGGAATCATGCCTGATATTGTAAATTAGTCATATACCAGTGGCAGGTAAGGTAATGAACTCTAGGGGAGAATATAGTGCTGTCAATTTCCAAAAACATATTTTCTAATTACTTTCAAAGTATTTATCCCTATATTTACAAATAAATGTAGTTCTTACAACTCATCAAAAGAACCTTCCAATTCTATCTGATGCATTTACAACACAATGTCTATTCTTAATGCTTAGGAAACTTGTGAGAAGAATGGGTTTAAATACAACAAGAGCCAGTGAGCCAGAACGACTCTTAGAAGGTAATATCTTCTAACTAAGCATAACTGTTGTCATTATATTTTTTGGTAGTTGCTGATCTTAGAAACTTCTTGGCTTTTCCAAGAGATATAGAATTCTTAATTTATGCATGCTTTCTTTCTGTTTTATTTTATTTTATGAGATTATAATGTAATTACATTATTTACCCTTCCACATTCTTCCCTCCAAAACTCCCATATACTGCTCTTTATCACCGTTCAAATTCATGGCCTCTTTTTTCACTAATTGTTACTACATGCATACAAACACACACACACACACACACACACACACACGTGCGTGAGCGCGCATGCGTGTGTGTATGTGTGTGTGTGTGTGTGTGTGTGTGTGTGTGTGTGGGACCTGTTCAGCTCATATAATGTTCATAATATATGTATATGTATCTTTTCAGGGATGGCTATTTGGCACTGGACACTCAATTGCTGTGTTCTTTCTTGAAGAACATCTCCCTTTCCTCAGTTGCTTATTGTTCTTTGTCTATGGTTGAGACTTTCTGGACTTTTCCTGTCCACTATGGCATGTTCGTTGGATTTATTCTTGCCCAGCTCACCTTTGGGTAGTTATGTTGGTGACACTTTATAAATGTTGCTTCTGGTATTCCTAGGAAACACAATTTCACAGAAAACTCAATGTTTTCTGCCTCTAATAATCTTTTTTGCCCCTATTATGCAATGTTTCCTGAGTCTTAGTTGTGGAAATGATTTGTGTATATATATGGACTGAACTTCACAACTCTTCAATTTACTTGGTTAGTGGTCTTCGTTGCAAAAAAAAAAAAGTTTCTTTGATGAGAGATGAATGAAGACTACACTTATCTGTGTGTTTAAGGATATGGACAATTTTTAAGATTATTGCTAGTGGTTGTGCTAGTTTAGTGAATTAAAGGTGGTAAATTATCTGGCAATAACTGTTACTTCACAAGCACTGAGTAGGTAGCTAGAGTTTCAGAACTAAGCATGATTTCCTTCATTCAGAGTGGGTCTTTAAGTCCAATTAAAAAGACATTAGTTACCACAAATGTTTTTGTGCCTCTACTACTGCACTCTTAGGGTTACTGTGCCATGCTGGTCATTGATGTGGTTCATATGCATAACAGCTGGTGTAGGGAGTTGGTTCTGTGAGCCAAGATAAATGTCATGCCTGTGCTTGGGTGACAACCTGAGTTTTATCCCTGGAATTTACAGTGGGTGGAGATAACCTAATTTCAGAAGTTGTTCTCAGACTTCTATACATGAACTCTGCTACTAATGTCTACACACACACACACACACACATACACACACACACAAATAATACAATTAACAATAAATTAAAGTACCATTGCCTCTTCCTCTGGATTGTGTGGTTACGCAGTCATTTGTATTTTAATGATATATCTTCATTTGTCTTTAAATGATATATCTTTGCAGATCACTCGGTCAAGTGGATTTACCTTGTCTGGAAGACTTGAAATTTCCCTCAATCATAAATTATGCATGATCATAGATGATATCTCATTGGGTCATTTTTAAGGTATCATGATTTATTCTGCTTCTTTGCCCAGGATTTGAAATTTTAAAATGTCCAGTTTTCAGGTTTCCTAGAGTAGGAGGGTAATCTGTTGTATTTATTCTCTCATGGGTGAAAATTCAAACTCTTTAATGCAGTTCAATTTTGACTGTCATTTGAATCCATGAGGACTGCCCATAGACATTTGTAGGGTATAAATGGTCATCTTTTTCATCCCATCATTGCCTACCTTGTGTCTTAGTAACTCTGGTTCAGCACACAGAGACTAGAAACGTGATAAGAAGCATAAGAGCATCATCACGAGCTCACTTGATTTTTTGGTTGAGATGTTTCACACTCTCGGGGACAAAGGCTGCTAAAGAAACCAGCAGACCCACAGACAGATTGCCCATGATAGGAATAAATAAGGCAGTCGGGATGTTTTTGACATTTCACAGAGAAATCCATTATGATTCATAGGTACAAACTTAATGACCTTCAAATGCCTTATATTTTCTCGAAACGTGTTACTCTGAGACTTCCCAAAGGGTAATGGGAAGTTGCATAGATTACATTTTTGCTATGTTTCATCCACAAATGGATAGCCAATGTCACTTCACATTACACATCAGCGATGCCTTGGCATATGCAACAGTGATCAGAGTGAGGACAAAGAATGAAAAAGTGCTGAATCTCTGCTATGCTGAGTACGGGTCTAGCTCTTACCATCGGAGAACTGGCTTACTTTCATAGCCTCAGTTTCTCCAACTACATAAGAAACAGAAAGATATATCCATAACATACTTCAAATTTATTAATTAAAAAAAGAAACGAGGGTCTTAGAGAATAAGGGGTAGCATGTTGCAAAGCATAAAATCCCAGTGTTTAATACTCAGCATTACAAAAAGAAAACACAAGATGATTATCTACTCTTCGTTAAACTATAAGGATATGTACGGTATACAATACATGCGGATTTGCTGTGATTGGCTTGTTAAAAAATTTGTTTCTGAGTGTGTTCCCTCTTCTTCAAATGTTTCTACAGACACAAGAAAACTACAATATGTCTTCAATGTGTCGTAGTGATAATTTGAGCCTTTGGACGCCATCGGACAATGTCACTAGGCACAAGCGTAACAAAAGTGTGTGTTTGTAAGATATGAGTGCCTAGGTATGTCCAGGTGCATATCTCCTAACTCAGACTGGCTTAAGCTAATAGAAAACAACGTACTTGTGACAAAAGATACTACTTCTCTAAGCATGGTAGGATTATTAGGTTAAAAATAAGGTCAAAATGTATTTACAGCTAATTTTATATTAGAGCTACTTCTTTAGAAAGAGATCTGTTCCTGTAGAGAAATGACCTGGGGGAATGATTGTTAACTGCCTTGGTTCTGCTGTATATTTTACAGAGGAAAAAAAAGCAAGTTTTGTAACATAAGTATTCTTGGGATTGATGGTTGAAGTTATTTTCTGCGTATAGCAATAAACTACAATTAAGACTAGGAGGAATTATTTGCTGTTTGGATCTTTTCGGTGTTGCAAGTCAGCTAAGAGTGATGGTCAACACATTTCGACAGGGAGTAGAAAATGAAGAGGTCAGTAGCACTACAACAGCCAATGAAAATTCTACTCATTAAGTTTGTGATGGTGTCCAGGTTCTCATCTTCCCAAGAATTCATCTCTTTATTTTGGAGTGGGAGTGTGAACTAGGTGACAGAAGAATTGACCTTACTTAGGATTTCTTTAAAGCCTATGTCAAACCCACAAAAAGAGTTCCTGGGAAAGCACAGAGCCATGATAATCAACTTCACAGCAATTTATATCTTGAGGTTTTTCCTAGTTTGTGGGTGGTGATGAGAGTAGATCTGGAAGAGATGGGAGGAGATGGGAGTGGAGGGAGGACAAGAAAAAAAATACATACATACATACATAAAGATGTTGGAAATATCATTTTTTATTAAACACTAATAATGTAAGATGCAGACAAGGACCTTCTAAGCTTAAGTATGCCAGGCATGGCTAAAGGCTGCACAAACTTTAAGAAGATTTTGTTGACCATTTGCTTATAACAGGGAATGCACGGTTTCACAAACTCAGTTCACCTGAGACCTGAGCACAGATTGTTACTGCTTATATGCTGATCCACAAGGATCCTACCACCTGGGTTTGTACTTTACTAGGTCAGTTCATGAATTTGGTTGAAAAGGATAACATTAAGCTTCAAATCTATTAGTGCACAGAATGGCTTATGGAAGAAATAAATCTGACAATATTCTGCTTTCTTGAATGCTTAAGAAATCCAAGCAAAAACCTGCCCATTTGACAGTTATATTCACAGATTGGCTACATGTAATACCACATTAATATATTTTGGTTTGCAAGGTGTTTGTCATTAGACTGACTGATGGACATTTCCACATGTTTGGAAGTTATTAATAAGGGTAATTGTAAAATATAAAAAAGCAGCAATCTTGGTGGAAAATGAAGGCAAAGTAAGTAGTCAAACTTCAACAAGAATATGAGGCATTTCCTCATATAACTTCACATGTTTAGTTCCTTTGATTTATAACATCTCATGCAAGTGATTTTATTTAAGAAAACTTAGAGATGCAAGAATAGTATATCCTACATTACAAATAATATCCTTATAGCTACAGATAAGTGTCATTACCCCTCTTCATATATATAAGAATACATATATGTGTGTGTATGTGTGTATATATACATTGTCAGATGATTATATATATATAATATATATATATATATATATTATATATATATATAATCATCTGACAATGTTCCCAATAAGAAACTGCTTTGGTTTCATAGACTAACATAGCCATTAGACATGACATACAACATAACATAACATTAGACATAGACTAACAAAAACACCAAATTCAGGCACTAGAAACCTCCTTTCAAAAGGTCAGGTTAATCCAAGAGTTTCCAAAATAATATAGACTAGTGATACAGCCCTTGGTTGCCTCTGAGAGGTTTAAGGTAAGCCCCTATCTCTTAAGACTCTGCATACATATGACATAGGACTTGGATAATTCAATATGGATATAACCTAAAATCCTGCTTCCTGTGGACTAGCTTCCATGGTACCAGAATATACTATACAAGCTGCAAAGGAAGGTAAATAAATTAATAGTCTGACCCAGGTGTGGCATTTATGAGCCACAAAAATGACCAGTATGGCAAGACATCTGCAAAGATTTAACAAGTAGCACTCATGTGTGGATGCCAAAAGCTCTCTGATTGTACTTAGGGCACACTTAATATGAGAGAAATCATGCCTGATACTAGAACCTTAGCCTGATCTTGGAACTTCCAAGCTCATGGACCTTTAAAAAATTGACTACCACCCTTTGCTAGATCAACACAATTCCTTTCTACATTATAAGTCATATCCTTATACCTACAGATAAGTGTAGCTACCACTCCTCATCAAAGAAGCTTCTCTTTATAACAAATGGAGACTATCACAGAAAAGTACAACTGGACACAATGTGGAGGTCCACAGATCATGGGGAGCCCAGTTCCACTGAAGACATATATCTCTCAGTTCCTGCATCTATGGATCAGGGCACATTGCTAAAAAGACTGAAGAAATAAATATTTTAAGAGCCAGAATACCAAGAAGCCTGCTATGAAACAGCTCTCCCAGAAATATTTGTATAGACAAGACCTGAATAATGACAATAGCAATAGTCATGCTAATATAGAAGGAAGAATTTTCACAAGGTCCTACCATTAGACAAAGAATTACTGGCAACTAATTATGCTATTGAGAGAAAAATAATCAATCTGTTTTAGGGATGAGACCCCTAAGTTGATGCAAACTGGTCAGCCTTGAAACCATATACACAATGGGTTGAACAGGATATATATATATATATATATATATATATATATATATATATATATATAAATAAATAGGCTAACTATATGAAGTGAGAGACTTGGATGAGTTTGGAGAAAAGGTACCTAAGAGAGGCTGAAAGCAAGAATGAGGAGGAAAGTAACGCCAGCCTATTTTAATTAAAACTGTATGCATTTTTTAAAAATCAAAACTAAACAAAAAATAATTAAGGTCTCTAGGTAGCACGATGGAAAAATCCTTAAAATATTTTCAAAATCTGTCCACGTGTCATCATTCAACTACTACCACCCTGATCTTTTCCCCTACTGTCTCTATTCTGATTCATTGCAGAAGCTACAAAGTCCTTTCAGTACTTCCTAGCAGCATGGGTGCTCCTGTAAGGTAAAATCTGCAGCACCTCTTTCTGAATCCCATCAAGGGCTCTGTCTCCTGCTGTATGGTAACTCCTACAGTCTAAGCCTTACATGACCTGGCTGTTGATGAGCTCTTCTGACCTTGTCTGCAAAAGCTCTCTACATGCCCACACTGCACAAGTAGTGAGCCTTTTATCCTTATTGGCAAAAACTCTAGATAATATCCTTTTTGTGAAAGATACCCATGTGCATGTATTTGTCTGTATATGTGTACATATGTGTGTTCACTCATCTATGAGGACATACAGAGATGTTGGAAGTTGGTTTCAGGACATCTTTCTCAATCACTTCTCCACCTTACTTTTTAAGAGTTTCTTCCCGAACCTAGTGCTTACCAGTTTGGCAAAACTAGCTGGCCAACAAACTCCTTGTATCTACCTGTTTCTGTCTCTAACCACTGGAGTTATAGATCTGTCCTTCCATGCCCAGTGTGGTGGCTAATCTCAATTGTCAACTTAATGAAATCTAAAATTACCTGTAAGATGGGTTTCTGTAGCCATAGAGATTGATTTTCATGTTCAAAAGGCTTTTTATTTCCTTATTCAATCCTCAGTCCTAAGCCTGGAGCTGAGCCGTGGAGTATTTCAGCCTCTGTACAATCTAGTCTTCAGTCTAGACCTAGAACTGAAAGACATTAGCCTTTGTACAATATAGAATGTTTAAGCTTCTGAGGTTTACTGCTGGGTGAACCCCTCTGACTATCTCCTTCTGAACTCAGAGCTGTTCTGACTCAGTTCACCTCAAAAACTGTTCTGGTTCCAAGCTGACTGGTTCAAATTGTCTTTCTGAGCTAGCTGACTGTTTCTAACCGATCTCTTCTGACTTTGGCAAACTCTGGCTGACGTCCTGAAATTTCTCTGATTGAACTGTTTTGGTCTGTTTCAAATTGACTCACTCTTCATATCTGATACTGACATCTGCTGAATTCCCTCTGTGTTTCAGTGAGCTCTTACTGCCCCATACTGCCTCAGTTAGCCTCTCTGCTTCTCTGCTTTATCCTGCCTTAATCTGTCTGTTTCATTGTTTTTGTGTCTTGTCCCTCAACAACCCTATACTGCCTGAGATTACTCGCTTCAGACTGTCTGCCTCATACTTTTTGTCTCTCTGTGCCTCTTATCCACTGTCTCTGAGCTGAAAGTCTGCTTTGCTTTTTGTATCATGAGAGTTGGGCTTGTTCTTACTCTGACTCACTCTGCTAACTCTTCCTCTGATCTGTCACTTTTTCCTGCCCTTCATTCTCATCTCAGAAGTCATTTCTCTGACACTGACTCCTTCTGAGCTCTGATTCCTGTCTCTCAAGTGCTGTGATTAAAAGCATGCACTATTACTCCTTTCTGAATACTGGGGTTAATTAAAGGTGTGTATTAGCATTCTTTCTACCATAGAGCAGCTATGTGAGAGATTAAAAGATTAAATAAATAAATAAATCACCTAGGTAAAAGCTTTCATTCTTTCCTTCCCAGGTGGATGTAATGTGACACGTTGCCTCAGTTTATCATTAGTATGATTTCACCCACATGATAAACTGTAACCTTGAACTGTGAGCAAAAATACACCCCTACTTAGTTCTTATGGTGTTTTTATCACAACAATGAGAAGAGTAACTCTAGCAGTATGGTTTTAAATGGTTGTTAGGGATCAGTATTCAGTTCCTCATGATTGGACAAAAAATGTTTTACACACTGAGATATCTCCCCAGTCCACACTAGCCAATCCTAGACAACTGATATATATTCTTACAAGAATATTATGTTCACAGATGCCCTTGTATCTTGCTGCTCTCCTTGAGGCCTTTATTTATTCTATCAAAGCTTCCTCCCGCCATGGGCTTAGGGCTCCTCTGTTCTCCCAACTCTACATAGGCTTTGCTGTCTGAAATTTTCCCATCTCCCTGAAAACATTCTGAAATATATTTTACTCACTTGCTCTTTTTTTTTTTTTTTTTAGTTATGTCACTGTAAATAATACAATATTTAGAGTCGATTGAAACAGGTACGAGACTCAATAAGAACTTGGAGTTTTGTTGTTTTATTTTGCTTGTGGCTGTGGTGATTAACTGGGGAAAGACACATTTTGAATGACTGGATCAGTGAGGGGAAAAAAAGGAGCAAGGAGCAAAAAATTAAGTGGCAGGTAGTTCCTGGAACTAGCAATTTAAATTATCGCTAGAAGAGAAAGCTTTACACGGGAACATAAATTGAAATAGTTATTGGGGCAGAGCCCTGCTAGAACAGGGCCATATCGCTGGAGTCAGAACTTAAATAACTTGTTTGAGGTCATTGAGTGATTTTTGTAGCAGAGGCTGGCTCAGAGGCAGCTCTTATTTGTCACCACCACAGTGGCCATCCATTCAGAGATGCCTAAAGACATACCATGAACAACCAGCTACCCATCTTCTATAGGCTTTAGAATTCTGTCTTCTTATCAGTTTGCATTTAGAAGTAAAATGTAAGTATATATTCAGCGTGAAGAAATTTATGAACATGAAGCAACTACTAAAGCCAAACACTATGACAATATTCAGTCTTTTGTTTTGGTGATGTAAGGAACATTTTATGCTCCTAACTTGTTAGTAATAATATCTCATACTGAGTTTATGTAGGCACACAGCTGTTTCAATATTGGTCTCATAACCCTAAAGCATGACAGGATACATCAAAGAAACTTAGTAGTTCGTTTCTTATCCTTTTAAAGTAGCAGATGAGCCAAAATAGGGATGAAACTGTCGCTCCATGTTCCACAAGGGTGTAAAAGACTGGGAACAATACATGTAAAATATTTTAGTAAAATCTATTGATAATAATAATAAGTATTTGGTCCACCCTGGCCCTCCAGCCTAGCACTTCATTTTACAAATCCTGTCTTGGAAACAAAAGACAGAAGACACCACCAATGGTCATACATCTACAGAGAAATGAGGGACAATATAGCAAGTCATATGGTTTTCAATTAGAACCCAATCCCCAGTTTTGAACTGCATTTAATTTTTAAAAAGTATCATGGTTTACTTTCAAAGAACTGTGAAGATGTCATAGAAAAATAGCCAAGCATGTTTTGTCAGTAATGTTACTGAATACCAAAGATAAAAGAAAGAAAGTTATATGAAGGACACATGGGAGTAATACTAGTAAAGAGACAATTCATTAATACATTGGCTCTTTGTAGAAACTGTTCTGGATTCTAAATATGAAGTTTGTAACTACTGTGGATATTGCAACTTTACTGGTGCTAGCTGAACCAGAAAATCTCAGAGAAGGCAGCTGAGAGATTATGAAAGAAACTGGGAAATTTGATCTCTCCAAAAGTTATATCGCTGCAGAACTATTTTTAACTGGAGGAAATTTAGCTCCTTAGTGCCATAAGAAGCAAAAGGGAGTGGGTCTGAATTCACATCTGTTCCCACTCAATGCCCAAGATTCTAGAAATGAGCACATACTACCTTTAAGAAGTCATACCAGAAGTGAAAGAACCATACAAGTTCTTCTAATCTGGAAAAACCAGAGCATATTCAACAATGTTCTTGGAAGCACAGTTTGTACTAAGTCTTTATAAATGTAATACTTTCCTCTGACAGGTAGCTAGAGTGTTCAGTGTGTACTATGTTCTGAGGTAACATTTATTAAAATGAAGTAGAAAATATTAAGATTAAATAAAATTTATATTAATATATAAAGTATACTAATATTGATAATTAGAATATTATATCATTTCCACATGGTCTCAGAACATTATCTCTAGAACCTGAAATTATTCTCTTTATGCAATTTATTTGCATATTATTTCCCTCACTAAACTTGAAAACTCTTGAGGGCAAAGAGAATGACATATTTCTCTCTGAATCAGATGTTACTGTAAATGCTCATGCAGTAAATAATGAAGAGGCAAATGAGTTCACATCTTCATGATATATTCAGGGTAAATATTATTTTTAGAAAACTGAGGTTCTGAGTGATTAGTTTTCTGCCAAGCTAGCAAGTGGTGAAGTTGGTATTTGAATTAGTTTTCATTAATTAATTTAATTTTACATAATTTATATTCCACATTCCAGAGCATCTGAACATCTTCTTTTATATTTCTAGTAAAAATAAGGACATTTCCTTCTCCCTTCTTACTTGGCTATTTCAACATCTAGTCACCTGCGTAATTTCTTTAATTATGCCAGGATACCATATGGAATTTAATTCCCTCCCTGTCTCATTTCCAAGTCTCTCAGGTCAAAGATTTTGCAAGGCCCCTATAATTGTCAGATAAATAAAATCACATTGCTCATAATTACCAGGGACAATTCTGTGTAATTAGATGTTAAGTCTACTGTCCCTTCTCTTTTATGACTCTGAATAAATACCTGTTCCTTTCTCGGTCTGGAAAAAAGCTTCATTGAAAATGTAGCTGCTTTGTTGCTCTCTGTGTAATTAACTACCATTAAAAGTCACTAATTAGATCATAAGTTTTAAATAAGTTACCTAATTACCTTTGGTACACGATGTATTGAGTCAGGAGGGCAAGTCCTTCAGAGCCAAGAAAACTTGGCTGTGTCACTAAGAGAATTAACAGGGCTATTGGGTTTCTTTTCCATTTCCATTCATAAATGGGAGAATGAGAACATGGAGAATGGGCTGGTTGGAAGCACAGGTAAGGATTATGGGTGAAATATAGGCTTATAGGCCAGGAAAACCAGAGGATGTCTCAGATTAAGTCTCAGGGAACTGTTCAACTGTGTGCGAAGGTGGAATGCTCCCAAACACTGCATCAGGAAAGCCTCCTACAGAATAAGAGGTTATGAACTCTGGATAAATGCACAAATATAAAGGGGGCTCAGAAACAACTTGACAAGATAGTTACAATTCAATATTTGGAACACTGCTGAATATATCAGTTTGAATTCTCAGAAAATTAATGCTAAGTTAGAGGAACTCTCTGAAAATATGTGTCCTCATTTTTAGTGGAAGGATAATGATTCTTATCACCCAACTTAAAATAACATGACACTAATATTTTTCATACAGTAATGTAGATATAGAGGTATCTGTTGATTTATTAATTATTTTCTTGGTTTCATGGCAAAGACAGTTTATTATTTGGTAACTCAATCCCTGGTCCTAGAGTCTTTCAATCTAGTCTGTACAATCTAATCTTAATCCTAAACCTTTAAGACTTTAGCCTCCATACAATCTAATCTTCAAGATGCAAACCCAGACCTGCAAAGCTTCAGCCTCTGTACAATTTAATCAGCCAACCTAAAAGTGGAATGTTTCAGCCTCCAAGACTTACTGCTGACTAAGCTCACTCTGACTAGCTGTCTTCTGAACTACCTCTTTTTACTCTGAGCTGTAGGCTGAACTCTGAAGTATAAATTGTAAATTGTCTGCTTCTGGTTCTTTGTTTTCTCTCTACTTATTCTGAACTGGCTCTGAGCTTCTCAGCTTTTCCTTCTGAACTGAATTGTCTGTGAACTGACAGCACTTACACTGCCTGACTAAACTAACTCCCTGATTCTCTCTCTCTGAGCTGTGCTTCTTGTCTGCTTCCCACCTGCTTTCACCTCACTTCTCTCTGTGTGCTCTGCTTCCTTCTACTGAGCTCTTCCTTCTGAATTGTGATTAAAGTAGTGTGTCACCACTTCCTTCTGAGTTGTTATTAAGGGCATGTGCTACTTCTGCCTTGTGAGTTTGGATTAAAGACCTGTACTATATTGACTTAACCACAGAAATCCTTTTCACCTAGCATTTGCACAGAGGACAAGAGTAACCTAACATTCTTTCTGCATTTCATCAAGATCACACATGCCTTTGAATGTGATCCCTTCCTTGCTATCACTCAGGCCTTTCAAAGTGATCCTTTGCCCTAGCTGCCATGATGCTAGATTGAAGGATTAAATCTTTCTTTACAGAGTAATCTCACAGTAAACATTAGCAATAATATTAATGGCAGGAATAATGATGATGGTGCTACAAATGGTGTTATTTACTATTTAGAAGTTAGTGAGTCCTGTTTTTGAAACTATCAGAAATAATTTTTCTTGTCTTTTCTCTTTCCTCCTCTCTGTCTCTGTTTGTCTCTGTCTCTGTTTGTCTCTGTCTCTCTCTGTCTGTCTCTGTCTGTCTGTCTGTCTCTCTGTGTGTATGTGTGTGTGTGTGTGTTTGTAATCTATTACCCAAAAGGATACTCCAAAGCAACCAGTCAGAGACTAATTGCTAGTATCTTACTCAGTTTCAAGGTAATTACAAAGTAAAATGTAACTATTACCTTGTGTAGAATTTATTCATATGAATCTGTTGACAGATAAAGAGAGTATCATTTTTCTGTAACACTGTTACAAAATACCGTGTAGACAGCAACCCAGGAAACCACATGGAATAGGTATGATCAGTGATTCATTTATCAAATCAATTTATCTTGATCAAATACTTATATAAAACCAATGTCTTAAGTAATAATAGTAACAATAATATCAATGTTAACAATCAATATCTTGCATTAATTGACAGTGTATGATGTGCCAGAATCTGTGTTCAGCACTTTATGCATAGTCAATAATTAATATAGTAAATCTACAGGAATAGAATAAGAAGAAGAGATTCAGAGAGATTCATTGCTTATTTGTAAATATGTTAAACCTTGCAAATGACACAGTCAATACGGTTTCTCTGTTGTAACAACTGCTGTCCTGGAACCCACTCTGTAGACCAGGCTGGTTTTGAACTCACAGAGATATGTCTGCCTCTGCCTCCTAATTGTTGTTATTAGGTGTGCACTACCACCTCCCAGCCATAGTCAATATTTAAATACGATATTTCGGGTACAGAATTTGGATGCTCAAATCCTACACAATAGTGCCATGGGTTGCTAAGGGAAATAATTGCAGTTTCTTATAACAACATTCAAAATCTCAAGGTTTGATGTTTTTGGATTATTTTGCACTCATGATTTTCTTTGTGTATCAAGACTCTTCCAATCATGTATTTGACTTTCCTTATAGTAGTGAAGAGCTACAGGCAATTAAGACCTGCTGAGAGAATGACAAACAGTCTTCTCTAGGGACAAGCCTCTGGTAGGTTGTCAAGTTCCGTGCAGTCAGCTGTAAACACATATACCTGTGAGCAACACTAAATCAAGCAGATGGTATTTAGGATTTAGGTATACATATGCAAGTAAGTATTTATAGAATGAAAAGCAATGAAATTGATCAGGAGTAGGGTGAGTCAGGAGAGATTGGAGGTAGAAGTGGGAAGGGGTAATGGTATAATCATAGTACTCGTACATAAAATTGTCAATGAATAAGAAAAATAATCCATTTAAGCTAAAATTCTTGAACATACTTAAATTTCTAAAACAATAGGTATGGTATAAAATGCAAAAGATTGCCAGAATATCTTGTATCTCTGACCTGTGTGTGTGTGTGTGTGTGTGTGTGTGTGTGTGTGTGTGTTATGAGATAAATGGTAAATATTTATTACTGCACTTAAATATAAATTTCCACAGATAAGAGAATGTATGATTCACATGCATGCATGCATACAAATATATAAACACATGCATATATGCATTTATAAATTTGTTTTATAAAATGTATATCTACATATTCTGTGTGATAATTTTATTTCAAAAATTGAAAAATTATACCATTTCTCTGTGTAGTTTCTGTCTGGATAATCTGATGTCAATGAGATAGGGGTATTGAAGTCTCGCCCTATCAATGTGTGAGGGTCAAAATGTGTTTTAAGTTTTAGTAGTGTTTCTTTTACAAATAGTGTATATTGGTGCCATTATATTAGGGACATAGATGTTAAGAATTAAAACATTGTTTTGGTGTATTTTTTATTTGATGAGAATGAAGCATCCTTCCCCGTCTCTTTTGAGTAAATTTGGCTTTAAGTTTATTTTGGTAGATAGTAGAATGCTTACACCAGCTTGCTTGTCAGATCTATTTACTTGGAAAATATTTTTCCGTCCCCTTATTCTGACAAATGTCTATCTTTGATGTTGAGGTATGTTTCTTATATGTAACAGAAGAATAGATTCTGCTTTCACACCCATTCTGTTAGTGTGTGTCTTTTTATTTGATAATTGAGTCCATTGATATTGAGGAATATCAATGGCCAATGATTATTAATTTCTGTTATTTTGTTGTTATTGATGGTGGTAGTGTTGGTTGTGGTGGGATGTATGTGTATGTGCCTCTTTTCTAGTGTTTTTGCTAGAATGAGATTATTTATTTCCTATGTTTTCATGAGAGTAGTTAAGCTCTGTGGGTTGAAGTTTTCCTTCTAGTTCTTTCTGTAGGGCCGGATATGTAAATAGATATTGTGTAAATTTGGCTTTATTGTGGAATGTTTTGTTTTCTCCATCAATGTGATTGAAATTATTGCTGGATGTAGTAGTCTAGGTTGGCATATGTGGTCTTGTAGAGTCTGCAGGACATTTGTCCAGGCTTTTCTGAGTTTTAAAGTCTCCATTGAGAATCCGGGTATAATTCTAATAGGTCTACCTTTCAATAGGTGCCAAATTCTTGAGATTTAGTTTGTTAGATGAGTGTTATTTTGTTCCTTGGGTTTTTGTTTTGTTTTGGTTTTTTCCTTTCTTGTCTTCTGGTAGTTTTGTGGCTTGTTATTGGACCAGGAGTTTCAGGAGGAGTTGGTGGCATGATCTCTAGTTGACATGGACTCTGTTCCAGCTGGGAGCCTCAGCTTGACTTGGGGAGACAGCTGGCAAGGTGATAAGAATAGGGAAGGATAATTTAAGATAGGGAAGGGGCACCAAGAGAGTGGAGGGGTTCTGAAGGCCTACTTGCATCTGGGCCAGCAAGGATCCTCTGCTTGACTTGGGGGCTGGGACACTGCAATGAGATGAGTGGGCATTGTGAGCTGGCAGTCTACCTGGAGCTCTGGAGGCAGGCATGGCTTTTGGCCCAGCAGGGAGCCTCCACTTGAGTTGGGGACTGGGACACTCCTAGTGTATGCTGTAAACAGTTATATATTTATTTGCACTCATTAGTGAATAAATATTTAACAAGTAAATAGGTAAGTGAATAAGCTATATGATAAAAATTTACAGATTCTATTCTATGTACACAAAAAGAATATACAGTATTAATATTTCCTTGCTGAGCGGAGGTGGTACACACCTTTAATACCAGCACTCAGGAGTAAGAGGCAGGTGGATCTTTGTGTGTTTGACTTAGTCAACAGAGTGGGTTTCAGGCCAGTCAGAGCTACAACAGAGAAACCCTGTCTCAATAGAAAAAAAAAAAGATTTTATTAGTCACATCTCACTTTTTAATATGAAACTTAAAAACAATTCAATTTGACCAGGGAAATCAAGAATTTATGAATTCTAAGCAAAATATGAATACTAAGCTACTCCTCAAGTTACAAAAACTGGTAAATATAGAGAGAGAGCTCAAGGAAAAAAGATTCAGCTAAAGAAAGATGATTTTATGGATGACATTAATGGATGATTGCTTTTCAAAATATACGCATAGGCTGGTAGAAAAATAGAGAAAAAAAGTATAGTACAAGTCTTTGTAACACCAACACATATTAACATCTTAGCATTTTTCTTAACACTAGGAGTGAGCAAGACATTAGCTCCACTGCTTTTAACTGAAATCTGTTAGAGTAGGGAAGAAATTATGACATGAGACTGAGGAATGTATTCATCTATTTTGTTTTGTTTTATAACAACATACAAACTCATTTAAAACCTTAAATGTGAAATGCTATAGATGTTTAATTTAATGTTAGGCAATTTTAAGTGTAGATAGTCAAATGCCATTTAGTGGAGAACACCAAACTAATTTTAGAGGTTACTTTGTCATGTATGACAAATATGGTGTATCAGGGCGTATTCAGTTTTCCAATTCTTTCCTTCTTTTCAGGACTTGTAACAAAGCTATGAGAATATTTTTGATGGTCTGTCTGTCTATTCTTTCCAAAGTCTGAATGACAAGTCAAGCAGAGAAATTGAATTTTTCACTTCTCTTAACACTTTTGGCCCTTAGGAACACTGGAAAAGGTCAAGAATTTTGCAGTATGTTCTTGTCTAGGATCAAAACTTCTTTTTAAAAAGGTTGTTCCAGGCCCAATGAGACATTCAGGCGTGATATAGAATATAAACAGTAAAGTGTATTCTTTGCAGCTTTACACGTTCCTCTTGGGAAGTTAATTCTGATGCCAATTATTCCCAAGTCTTCTCTCACAAGGTTAACTTTGGAAATAAAACTTAGTTTGACATAAAGTAGAAATAGTGTGTGTGCAGAGATATGAAGCTCATACTTCTATTAATTTTCTAGTTTTACTTTGCTCTCATCTTCCTGTTGTTAAGTTTGTTTTTCTTTAGCAGATGTTTGTGTTACCTTTTCTTAAGATTTATGACTACTTTTCTCATTAGAGTTTTTATTTTCTCTTCTTCGTTACCACTTAAAAGTACCATTCTCTCAGCTCACTGTCAGGAGTCCCAACCTCCAGTTTACGTGTCCTGTGCCAGTCTCTCTCACTGATTGTAAATTGGACCTCCCAAGTTGCTTCAAAGAGGCAGAATGTGATGGCAGTCTAAGATGTCTATCATGTTGGGACTCATAAATTTTATAACCTTTGTATTGCTCAGAAACATTTCCTCTAGTGAAAGAAAGTCATATATGACAATGAAATTATGTCTCAAGACACCAACATTCAAGTATAATAGACTTTTAAATACCTATTTAGTGAGCTTGGAAGAGCGTACTACATTTCAGACTTGGAATGGAAGATAACATGTTGGCAGACTTTCCAGAGGATTCCACCAAGCTTGCCTAGATACTAAATCCACAAAAAATTAGAAGATAGTGCTTATTATTTTAGGCCATCAAAAACTGAGTGGCATTTTATAGAGTAATAGATAATTGATATAACCCACCCCACAGTCTTTTGAGTCTCTCCTCTTTATTGACATCTTGTTTGAAATTTCCTAGTTCTTAGTTAAAAGTCTTCACATTTCTATGTGACGTTGTAAGCTACAGAAATCTCCCCCTAAACTACAAACCACATATGAATCTCCAAACAAAATATTCTTAACAAAAAGCCTATTTCCCATAGTTCTAAATTAATTATTAGTTTTGATGAATATGCATATACTAATCATTTTGTTAAAACCAGTTAATGGACAACTGTCTTTAAGACATTCTTCCTGGGACCATTTAGATAGGGCAATCGCTTCATCACTACATACTCTGATTGATGTAATCATTTAAAAGTCATCCCAGGTTTCAATATTAACTGAGGAAAACTTTTCAATAGCTAAAGCTTTCAAAACAATTGTGTGGATGATACAATGGTTAACATTCCTGAAATCTATGAAAATAAGAGGCTCAGGAGAAAGCAGTGTGTTTAAAACTGGCATTAGCAGTGTGTAAAATAAATACAAAAAGTCAAAAATGACACACCCCTCAAAAGGGGAAGATATCATCTGACTTCATGGTTAAAAAGAGGGAAAGATGACTTTCAAACAAAGCTCTGTGACAGCTACACCTTGAAGGCTACACTCGATTTCTGCATGCTCATTCAATGTCCTCTGCAATTCTTTTAATTCGAGAACCTATCTTTATGCCAAATACTTCTATACTCAACACCTACTCTTCATGCAAGTCCTAACTAAAAGAAGAACTGAAATTCCAATTCTCATGACCATCTATCACCCTTCTAGATAGTCAACTGACTGGTGTTGTTTGTAAATTTATACTTAGTCCCCAATATCTTTATATAACTAAAATATTTCTTACATTACCTATTTGGCTTGTCCATTAATCAAGGGGATAAATACAACCCAAGAAGAAAGGATCATTGCAGTATGTTTCAGTATTAAGCCTCCAGTATCAAAGATGGTTGAGGTCAGATGAGGAGTCAGAACAATAGAATGTAAGAGTATTTGTTGGAACAAAAGAAGCGTTGCTGGGAAATGTGACTTATGTTCATAGATTACCTCATGATTTATTTCTAATTTATTGCTAAGATGATTTTCAATTCTCTTCTTTTACTCTTCTTTTTAACTTGGAACTATACTAATTGGATGTTTAAAATAGCTTATGAACTATTGAAATCTCTTCTGATTATTTCTTGAACTTTTAATATATATCTTTCTATGGAAAATTTGAGACATGAGGACAAGTTATTGAAGGTTAACCTTTTGTTTTAGTAAAAAGCATAAATTTAGAGTTTCAAAATAGAAGATAACGCAGGTTTGGGGTTTGTTCCTTCATATCGTGTTAACCATGACACATCTGAGGAAAGTAATTTAAACCATGCCGTTACTATGGAAAAAAAATGTTTCAATAATGTTCACATCTCTGAAAAGATGCACCATATCTCAAAATCAACTGTAAAAGATATTTAGAAGGCTGAGTCACTGAGTTTCAATCATATAGATGATGTGACATTCTTAAAATATCTGTTCTAATAGTTTCTTCAAAATGAGAAAAACTTTTGGAAATATCTTCTATAATCAACAGCAATAGGATAATATTGGGTATTTCAATAAAGGAGCTGATAGAATTGTAAGCTCATCATAAATATAATACATATAAATACATGAACATAAATGTTGAAGATTTTAGAATGTGTTAGCAATAAAATAATAGAGGGAGAAAGTATATATAATTTTGATATAATTATATGTTATATTTATTATTCATAATTACTATAAAAATAAGAATACTAGGAAAATTAAGCCAGGTGTTATGCATGTACATATGTGTTATTTTTGATGATTTTTTCCAACCATGAATTTATGGTTTCAGTTATTCCTTTGGTGGGGTGAGATATTTCATGCTTGTGATGCAATGGTTAGCCGTGTGTCTAATCTGCACTTTCCAAGTAGCATTTTCCAAGATTTAACAATCAAACTTCATTCATACATTTCCATATACTAGAGTGTGAAATCACCCACAAATGGTTATCTCTAATTTAAAGAAGGGTTTTAAGTTACCTAATATTCATTTTTAAAAGAAAGAATATCCATGGGTAAAAATGAAAATGTTTATCCTTGACCTAGCATTCAGTCAGTAACTTACCCAGAGAACAGTTGAGATCAGCAATATTCTGCGTACATCAGACAAGGAGTAAAGCATTAATGTGTGTTGACCTGCTTAAGGATGTCAGCAAACCCTACCATTCCTCTGAGTACTTGCAAAATAGGAGAAAGAAATCAGCACATGTTATATAAGAATATCTTTTACTGACACGGCAGAGTATTTTTATCCTGGTGGAAGTTGCCTCTGGGCTCCAAAACCCTCTGTCAGGGAGCAAAGAAAACTAATTGCAGTGAAATATCTTTTCAGGCAACCTGCCCATCACCAAATTCCATACGTAGGGGGAATGCACACTTATTTTAGAAGATGTTTCAGTGGAAGGCAAACCTCAGAGGAATTATTTTTATGGCCAAGGAAACTTCTACAGAATATAGGATTCAAGTTTAATGCAGAAAATGTTAAGTTTGAGAAGTTATTAAAAACCTTCACCCAAAATTCGAGGAGCTGTAATTCCCCATCACCTGGCTTGACCTCATATTTTATATTCAGGGGGAAATATCAGAGGAGTTATGTCACTTGCCATCCAGTGTAATTAATAAGTTTAACAGGATACCATGAAGTCAGGTCATCTTGAAGTTTCTTACCTTTAGGCAAAATTATTTATGAAGGAATATTTCCACCCTGTATTTTTGAGTCATGTTGACACCTGGGGTCCTGTGGATATGGAAAATACCACTGCAGATCTGATCAGTTAAGTCTGAGATGGAAGAGGAAGGACTGAGGGGAGCAGATTCTTCTTTTTCCTTAGGAGGAAAGAAGGGCAGATGTCAAGATTCAGATCAGACTCAGAGATGAGAGGACTTGCAGTGATAAGGTTTTCCTTACTTGCAGAGGGCTAGGCCAGAATCAACTCTCAACTTTAGATAGGTAAATGGAAAGAAGGAAAGTAAATTAAACATCTCAAGATATACTGCCATTTTCCCCCCATAGTCATGGCAAGTGCTCAACAAGACCTCTTACCCCTAAAGGTGCCAGTGTCTCCATAGTGTCAAACGCTAAACAGTTTAGCTAATGTGAGAAGCCCTCAGGGACCACAAAAGCTTATATTATGAGGCAAGACCTATCTGTTAATTACTCTGTAAAAAGACCCACTGTGTTGTTTTGCTTTCAGATGTCACTGTATAGTGAGCGGTCTTAAGCATTGTATATCCTGTTGGAGTCTTTTGTTTGCGTAGCTCTTTTGGGTCAAGTCTGACTGCAAATGCCACTAGACGATAACATAAAACTCAAAAGATATTGTTCAGAAACAGTAAGGTTTTATGGACATTACAGGTATAATGAATGGATAGCAGGCACCAATCTTTAAGTGTCAGTGGCCATTCCAGGAACTTGTGGATACAAACCACTCATCAGTGGTCAGTACCTAGGAATCCATACCTGGAACTAGAGAAATAAGACTATGGACCAGACATTTAGCAGTAAAACATTCTGTCTGGATCAGTCCCATTTCTTCCTTGAGGAAAGCACTGAAACTCTTAAGTCTTTTTTATTCCTCTCATTGTTTCTTGAGTTTTGCAGACAAGCCTATTCCTTCCACCAAAAAGGCCAACTTGGAGCAACCCAGCCATGGCTTCTATTGTTGCAAGTTACTGAGCTCATATCCAGGTCTACTGGAAGCAGAAGATCTACTGCTGCTCCATTTATGACTTTGGATTGGAGCAGAAGGAGGATCTTTGGGTCACTGACAAGATATATATAAAGAAACAGTGCACAGGTAGTCTCATAAACATAGAGAACATCATCTTTCATGAGCCTTAATGGCTGGAAATGATTGGAAACATGAAGGATATAAATCTCCTAGTGATACTGGCTGGTAGGTAGGTTCTTTATCTCTATCCATTAAATACATAAAATATAGAAAATACCTCAGGGCAAACTGAAAGTGTTTACAGGTAAGCATTAGAGTCTTCATTGATAAGACATTGAATATTCCACTTCTGATGGGTTTCTTTCTCTCTTCTATTGATCCTAAAATACACATGAATCCCTTCCAGTGTATGAATTGGGTCCCCTGTTTCTGTTGATGAGCACACAAATAGATACTGATTTTGTTAGTGTCTTTCTTTACATTGGCAGCTGATGGGAACAGTTGCAGAGGCCAAGAGAAAAAAAAATCATCATGTAGAATGCCTGAAAACTTGCAAAAGATGGGTAAGGAGGGATTTAGGGGGACCAAAGGGGCCAGGGACATCAAGAGAACAAGCTCAACAGAGTTAGCAGACCAGCACTCTTGGGAGCCCCTCAGAGCCTGAAGCAGCAAAGAACCTGTAGGGTCTCCTAGATATGTCATGTGGTTGTCTGGCTTGGGGTTCTTGCAGAGAACCTAGAGGCTAGACTGCATGGCGGGGGGGGTTCTCTGATGCTTTTGCCTGCCCTTGGGACCCATTTCCTCCAGTTAGGTTGGCTAGTCCACCATCAATGTAGGGACTACTGCCTGACTTTGTCCCATCTTATTGTTAGATGTTTTGACAGTGACCCCAGGAGTACTGCTATCTTCTATAGGGAGAAACTGGGAATGGGGATGAGTAGGTGGGGTGGGGTGGGTCTATAAAATGAGGAGAGGGAAAACGGGGACATCTGAGAGGAACAGAGGAAGGGTAGGAGGGATGTTGATATGTATTAACAAGGGAAGAAAAATAAGTTTAAAAGAAAAGAAATCTGAAGGTAGTATACAAAGGAACCTCTAATTAGGGAATGAAAGGAAGATAGATGTAGAAAGAATGGGCAAAATAACAACTCAAATGTGTGAACAGGTCATAAGGACTCATACTATTAACTATCAACCTAAACTACATTTAGTTAGTATAAGTCACATTGCCTTTTTATATAAGGCAAACTCACCTGCTCAGAGGTGGCACCAGCCACAGTAGGCTGGGCTCATGCACATCAATCATTAATCAAGAAAATGCCCACAGGCCTACCCTCAGGCCAACCCAATAGAGGCAACTCCAGAAATGAGGTTCTCTTTCCCCAAAGTCTCTAGTTTCTGTCAACTTGACACAATCTAAGCAGCACAGTGTCACACACATTAGTAGATGTCCCTTCACTTTAAGACCATTGTGAAAGCTTGTTGGTTCCTAAAAGGGGTCTAAAAGAGAAACTGGAAATACCTTTTAATAAGTGAAAGTTTTGGTTTAAATATTGTAAAATGCTCATCCTCACTGTCAGCTTAGAAGGCAGTGACAATGGTGTCTAATGAGTATTCTATCCTTCATAATGTCTCAAGTATTAACTCTAACAAACTAGAAATTTTAGCTACTACTTATTGATTTATTATTATAATCATCATTTTTCTTTCATTCCTTTTCATTGTTCAGTTAAGAAACAAATATTTGATTCATTTTGAGTTGAAAACATAAAGGTGGAGCCTGGATTCAAAGTTATCCAGACAGACTTTTTCGTATGGAACATGCTGTCTCTAGGCTATCATTTTGGGCCTACCTAAAGCCCTGCAGTTTGGGAGAAGCTTCCAGGAGAGGGTTCTGAGTTAATAAAGAGTAAGCTTTTTTGCATGTTGTTTCCCTACACTGAGTCAAGATAGTTATCTCTGTTGTAGAAGTCCTCTTGTACAAGATACCCAGGTACCATTCATAGAACACGTAGAGGTCACACATGGTTATTTTTTTCTCTTTCCACTCTGTTCTTGTATGCCTGCAGTGTTAACTGTGGCACCATTTGGAAAAAAATATGAACTTGGGTGTATGTGGGGACATAGAGGTCGTACCAATGCTGGACTTGAAAGTGCTCCTCAGTGCAATCAATGAACAATGTTTCTGGCTTTGGCTCAACCTGCCTACGTGACAGTCTGTTCCCCCGACTCAGCTTTCTGTGTTCAGACAAATGATTCACTTCCAATGCATTTTCCTGCTCTTACTAAATAGGCCCTCAAACCATCACTGTATCTTTCAATTCCAGCTAGCAGCTTGGACAGCAGGTTTTCTTTTTTTAATGTTACTAAGCAAGCATACTTGGCCAGAGAAATTGTGCAGAGCCCTCTGCAAATGCTTGCTCACATCCTCTGGGCTTTCATAGATTGCTGCTGTTTCTAAACTCAGGACAAAGTCAATCTCATGTATTCTGTTCATTTACACATTGTTTATCAGCACTACTATTTTTTGAATTCTAATCCAAATTTATTAAACTTTAATTGTAGGCCAAGCATTATGATAAATAGGTTCTACACTTCATCTCCTTCAACTTGTACCCCTGCATCCTTGAGATTATTATTCTGGACCATATTTGACAAAAGAGGAAAAGATATCTACGAGGAACTAATTTATTTGTCCAAAAGCACATTGATAGTGAGTGTAAGAGAATAATTGACACTAGAAAATTGACTACCAGCTAAGCAACTATTTTAACCTTACATTCATATAATAATGAACAATGGACAGTGTAGACTAATATCTGGGTTTAATTTATTTTATGATCTCTGGCATTTTACCTCAACTTTTTAAGAGACATTTTATTTATATCACAAAGAAATGGCATTAGTGGGTCTTGTGCTTTCAGTAAAATTAGTTGCCTGCATCAACTCAATAGCATAGAAGCCACATTGGGTAGGCAGATTAGGAGGTAGGATGCAATATAAACCTGCTCCAGTTGGGAATGTACATGAATGAAATGGCAAGCAGGTGGTACCAAAAAAATAAAAGAGTATTTCTATATCTTCAATAGTGAAGCCAAGAAATGACCCAGTAACATATTATCATCCATATTTGAGCATCAAAATTCTCAGTGGTCATTTTTACCACAATCCATAGAAACATTCATGTTCTAAACTTAAACACAAATATGTTTCTAAACTGAAAAAAAAAAGGAGTCTAGAAATGCTGGGAAAATGTATGAAATGTATAAATGTATAAATGTATGAAATGTATAAAACATAAAGATATACAGAATCCACTGTTATGGCCAAGAGGAACCCCAAGTGTCTGAACTCAGGTATTTTTATTGATTCAGAACTCCTCAGTTATTCTACTGATAGCACATGAAGATCATTAGCAATTAAACATCTCCCACATGAACCCAATACCTGCAAACAATAAAAAAAACCTAGACATATGGTAGCCCCTCAGCATCAGTGCATAAAACAATTATTTTATACATAACTAAAAATAAACTTCTACAACATTGCCCCTTTTCTGTATAAGCCGGAAAAAAAATTAGTTTATCTTTACAACACAATTTAACACTACATCAGCAAAAACATTTACAAGAGAAACAAACACAAGGGTTCCTAATGTCCAGGACCAAATGAAACCAAACATCTATCAAGCTTTTCACAATGTCTTTTGAAAACAGAAAAACCTAATCAATGTCCAGTTATCTGGAATTCACTCACGATCTTCTGGGTTCCTCCAAAGGGCTTGGATCACTTCTCAGCTCTGCCCTCTGCAGCACACACAGCTTGTCCTTCAGGATCTGGCTGGCTCCATTCCACTGCTGCTGGTGTTCTTTCTGCTTGGCCCATGGTGCTAGCATCTCCAGAACACTGCAGGTGTCCCTTGCTGCAACTGGGATGCACTTTCACCAATAGCCTCACCTGGGATCTATTCACTGTGTCAAGTCTCAATTTTTTTTTTTATAATCCTTTCATTCTGGGCCTTCAACTACTACTGAGGCTGCACTTTTACCAATGCCTTCTCCTGGCCTCTCATAGTGCCAAGCCTCAGTTGCTTTCCATGACCTCTTCATGCCTTCAAAACCAGCACCACCTAGATGACTCTTATAGAACCAAGTTTAGCTGCCAGCATAAGATGCAATCTTGGCCAATTCTGGAAGACAGTTTCTGTGTGGTGACCCTTAGGAAACACTTTCCAGATTTTAAGATACAGTTTTGTTTTCAGGGAAAATAACTGGTCAGTTTATAGCAGCATCTTCTTGGCTTCATGCCTTGGCTGAAATATATTGGCAGTTTGGTGGTCCCCTCTGACACTGCAATGGGGAAACATGTAAACTTCTCCATAGATCCCAAACACAAGACTCTTTTGGGCTTTACACATATACAAAGCAGCTATGAGAAAACTCAGTTTGGGGAACAGTATGCTGTCATCAGTGACAGGAAGGAGAGTCAGCTCCATGATCAGGAAAATCAGTAAGAACCTTGCTTTTTCTTGCTCCCAGCTGAATTCTTTATCTCTAGTGTCTCCTTTCTGAGTCTCTCGTCTTGGAGCTTTTTTCCTCCCTTATTTAATAATTTTCCAGGCTTTTATCTTCATAGAGGCTTATTTCCTTTGTTTTTCTCCTCTTCCTTCAGTAGCCTTCAATTAATACCTTAATCTCTAACCTCTGGTTACTTCCCTGAGTATACTTTTCTAGTCCTGTGAAATCTGGAGTTACTCTTCTTCCTTGACTCCACGCTGAATTAGTTGATGGTGTGCCATTTCTAAGAATTCTGTGCCTCTGGGGTAGCTCAGAAAGGAAGGCAAGGAGGCAAATTCATATGGGGATACTCTGCAAGACCTCTGAAGAGGGAAGGCCTGTCATGTGCAAGGTTATACTAGACAGTGGAACAATGAGCATCTGAGCTCAGTTGTTTTGATTAAGAACTCCCCAGGTGTTCGACTGATAGCACATGCCCCACATGAATCCAACACCTGCAAACAATACAAAACACCAAGACCTATGGTAGTCCCTTACCCATCAGTTATACATAACTAAAAATAAACTTCTACAACAACATACTTTAAAAATAATAATAATAATAAGTGATGAGAGGCAAAGAAAAACAATGGTTCCTAATATTTTCTGTTACTGTGTATGTGGTATATGCATGTGTGTATTTGTGTATAAACCTGTATGTGCACATGTGTACAGAAGCATGTGCAGAGCAGAGGCTAAGGTTGGCCTGTTTCCATATCATCTAACATCTTATTTTTACTAGAAAAGGTCCCTCACTGAACTTAGGGCTCACACATTTGACAAGTCTGCCTAGTAAACAAGCCTAAAGGATCTGTGTGTCCCTGTACTCAAAACCTTGATATTCCAACATTTACTGACAGTCTGACAGGTAAGGCTTTGTTGTCTTTGCTGGAGGCTTTGATGCATTTTGTCTACATGCTGAGTCACATGGAATATTAATTGTTAGAGATGAAGGTTTTCATTTTCCTAAAATTTCTCCTAAGCACAATTACTTGATTTACTCTGTGGACTAATTTGACCATCATGGGAATCTGAAACTGTGTGTGTTACCATTGGTATTTGGTCAGACTGTCTTTCATTTCTGACAACTTCCATTATTTATTTGTTCAGAAAGAAGTTTTGTCCTTTGATAGAAAAGTGATGCACATTTAGAAGGGAATTCAGAAATGCAGTATTCCAACCGGCTTCAAGAATCACTGATTTTGATTCCCTCAGTATATATTCCAAGTTTGAGTAGTTCTTCAGAAAAGAATGCAATATTTTTAATAATGAGAGGTTCAAAAGAACATGCTACTGATAACTATCAAATGATTTACTATTTTGCAATATGTTGTACTATTTTCCCAGCATAAATATGTGTCTTAGGAGAAAGAAAGCATATGAGACTACAATTCTAGAAACAGATCTTCCTGGATATATATTGATTATCTGGATCATATCCTATATTTCAAATGTTCAGAAATTTGACCTAGAGTGGGAAGATTTGGGTTTCCAAAAACTATGTTTAATCTTTGAAAATCTTGTACGTAAGTGTAATGCAGCTTGGTCACCTCCCCCTTATTATTCATCTTACCTTCTTACTAACTTCATTCTCTCACTTTATAATTTATTTTGTTTTTTAAGTGTTTGTATTAAAGGATGCCACATGACACCATAAGATTTCCTTTTCCTGTCCTACCTCATGATCCTCAGAAATTCTCAATTTCTATTTTAAATTGTTGTGACCTTCTTTTTTCTGGTAAAGGTTAAGAAAATGTCAAGGAAATGCATCCTCTCCCTGATCACATCAGTAGTTTAACAGAAGGGAAACAAGCCTTACCATTTGTCTCAGACATCTCCTTCTAATAATGAAATGGAATTTCCTTTAAGAAAGTAAGAATGTATCAGATCTTAGGGGAAAAAAAGACTCAAATTTAAATTCTGGTTGCTACTTATTACTTAATAACTAAGCAATCTTGATCACATTACTGAATAATGTGAGCTTCAGTTCCTGAAAACAGAATATAATAAAAATAAAAAATGATAGGAACTATGCTATATATCATAAGCTTTTTTGTCCAGGAAAGTGAGATAGTATCTGTAATATGTTCAGAAAAAGTTTGCACAGAAGAATTTGATAAATGATAGTTAGCTCATTTTAAACAGTGTTTATGTTCTTGAGCAAGTTGGTCTAACAAAAACTTTCTCCAGAAAAGTTAGTTTTTTCAAAGGTAAGTTCCTATAGTAAAGAACTTACTCAGCTGCTCTAGTTGTAGCTAATTCTAGATCATCTACATGGAGACATTGAATATATATTGACTTTGAAGAAGATGGTATTTAGTAGAGAAAAAAAGAATATTTTATGCAACTTTTGGTATGTCAGTTCAAACTAGAAGAGGACACAATTAGCATATAGAGAATAGAACATTTCTTGGCAGGGAAAAACTGTCAGGTTGGCAATGTATGAGGATAACAGAGAGCAGTGTTGTTCCAAGATGTAGTCTCTGCACTTGTATTTACTTTTTTCAATTCACTTAATAAAAGAATAATGTAGAAGCAGAATAAATAATCATATCCATCCAAGATTAACTGTTTCTTACCTCTGGAATTTCAATCACATTTTGTGATAGCATGCTATATTTACTTTAAGAAAATTTGTTGTTTATTTTTAAATCCTGAGAAAATATTGTATAGTGTTGTGTACCCGCTCAGTAAAGATGATGACTATAAACTCATGATTGCCATTGAACTCAAGGGATTTCTACTACTACTAATAATTCTGTGGAGAAATTTTGCATAAGTTTGCATTGTTATAGGAAATCAGTTACATATGATTTCCTGAGGGATTGACATTCCTTGACTAACTAATTTCAATTGCAATGCTCAATTTCAATGTTGCCTCAAACATATCTATAGGTGAGACTAGAAAATATGTTTTTCTGAATGATGAGCATGAAATCAGCTGAAAAATGACAAGAAGAGGATAGTTATTAATAGCAAGAAAGAAGTAGGAATGTGTTGGGGGGTACATATTCTTTGCCAGAGCCCACATTTCATACCATCCAGGTATCCACATATAATCTACACAATCACCATCTGCCCATGAAAGAATACTTCAGCTAAATTCATTTCAGTGTAGAATCATTTCTGCCTACATCAGAGTAGCTTCCAAGAGACAAAGAACTTATTAATGAATACATAAGTATCTACATTACCATCAAATTCTATGTGTATAACGATGTAGTAAGAATGAATCTCTGGTACCAGATTATAAACCAAATGGGAAGATGTTAATATAGCAGTTACCGTCCAGTGGCACTGAAACCATGCTTGTTTGGAATGGCAAATGTGCCCACTCCTAATAGCAAAGTTGTGTTTTGTTTGGGATTTTGCTTTTGCTCTCTAAGAGTCCACCTGTTTAATATCTTCTACAGGCAATGATTCCTACCCTAGGAATGATCAACTAGTCCTTCCTCTTTTAAGTGTCCTCTATGGTCATCTACAAATTGAACACTGAAGAGCATGTCCTTGGGTTTTTATTGGTCTAGCCATTACCTTCATCCCTATACATGCTTACAGCTTCAGAACCTGAGCAAATGCTCTCTAATGCAAGCCATCCTTGGATTCTTTTGCATCAAAATGCAGAAAGACAAAAACAATAATAAAATCAAAAACAAAAAAATAGCATGAAGGTAGACATAGATAGAATCTGTGCTTCATTTTTAGATATGTATTTATACCCACAACCATATAATTTCTATATGTGTATACATTTGCTGTGCACATTAGTCTTTTAATTTCTAGATCTTATGATTGAATTGTGTCTACCTTATTAGTTTCTATATGGTCTGTGCATCTTGAAGGGACGTTGACATTGAATATATAAAAGTAATTAGGCATCACTTACAATATGAATTTTGCTGACTGAAATTTGCTTGGTGACAAGTGTATGTGCTTTAGGATATAAATACAGTAGACTTCATCTCAGAGATCTCTCAGTTTCTAGGTTCTCAACTTAAACTAAAACTTGTAGATAATAATCTATGTGGGTATTAATCACTCAGCAGAAATGCTTTTAGAGCAAAGCTAAAGATTTTCTGAAGAAAAATTTTCTCCTTGAGTCAGGAGTTTCAGCTGCTGTTTAAGGTTCATTCCGTATCTAGCAATTGTTTCAACCCATCCAAAGGCATGCCTGACACATTTGGGAATTCTTAGCAAACTACCACAATCATGTACATGGATTCATTAAAGTTAACATTGTTTTACAGTTAGTACTTCTATGTTTTACACATTTTCGTGTGTTACACAGGAGACGAATCACTGTTATTAGCATATGAATCTAAATTTTATCATTTGTTATTGTGATAAAATTAAAATCTTTCTAACTACTTTTAGATTACTAAAAGATTTATCCATCACTCTGCGCTATAAAGAACCAGAACTCTGAAGGCATGTTTCCTGTACTGTTATATTAGTTGGTTAGCCTGCCCACCTTATTCCATGCCCTGTATGAGGTTGATTCTGTCTCTCTGATTGAATTCAGGTTAACTCACATCCTAAATATTACACAAAGCAAGCACACAAAACACCAATTAGAAACGAAGAAAAAGAAAAACAGAAAGATAACTGATTAGAAGGTAAAAGATGAAACATATAAAAATCTTTTCAAAATTGGAATTTAGATTTAATGTTATTTCAATATAAATCAAAGGATAATTCTTAATAGAAACTAATAAGCTGATTTTTAAAAAATCAGACATACAATAGACTTACAGAAGACACTTCTTTTGAAATAACATAGTGGGTGGACTTTCCTTATATGATTAATCCATTTATTTAATTTTTAAGACAAGGATTTCTGCAATACTTATTATTAAGGGCAGAAATAAACAGATGAACCTGTAGTACAGAATTTGAAACTTCAGAAATGTATCTATACATCCTAGCTCAATTATTTTCAACAAATGTTCAAAGATAATTTAATTTGGAAAATTCAGAATATCTCACAAATTTTACAAAATTTACTGATATTAAAACAAAAGTAACTGTAACATGACCATAAATTTTAATAACATTTAAAAAAAATAACTTCAAATTTTTTCGTATGTTTGACTATGGAGCATGCAACTTAAAATTGTAATCTTCAGAAAGAAAAAAAAAAACCTAAGAGAAAAAAATCTTCATTATCTCAGGTTAGGAAAAGTCTCATTTGTATGATTGTCTTTAAAACCCCAATGCGTATTTTTATTACTATAGCTCTGCAGTACAGTTTGAGGGTGCGGGTGATGATACCTCCAGCAGTTCTTTATTTACTCAGAATTATTTTAGTTATTCTGTGTTTCTTGAGTTTCCCTGTGAAGCTGAAAATTGTCTTTTCTAGATATATGAAGAGCTAGGTTGGAATTTTGATGGAGATTGCATTGAGTCTGAGGATTGCTTTCAGCATGGTGGCCATTTTTACCATATTAATCCTACCAATCCATGAGCATAAGAGAACTTTTTTTCTGATATGTTATTCAACGCCCTAATTCAATGCCTTACAATTTTGTTCATACAAATTTTTCCTTGCTTGGTTAGAGTTACCCCAAGATACTTTTTTGAGACTATTTTAAAAGATGTTATTTTCCTGATTTCTTTCTGAGTCATTTGTCCTTGTCATTCATAAACTTATTGTGTGAGTTAATTTTATATCCAGCCACTTTGCTTAAAGTGTTTGTCAGCTGTAGGAGTTTCCCAGTGGAAATTTTAGTGTAACTTATGTATACTGTCATACATACTCAAACTATAAAAACATATTTAGCAAGTGATATATATATATATATATATGCATACATACATATATGTATGCATGTAACAATAATAATCAAAACAAAAAGGCTGTCAACTTGAAAGTGGTAGTGCATAGACAGGGTTGGAAGGAGCGTACCTGACAGAGGCTAGAGAGAGGAAAAGGAAAGAAAAAGTGACGTGATTTGGATCAAATTAAAAATATATTTTAAACAAATATACCTAATAAGGAAACATTATTGCAATATAAGAATTTTTTTTCAGCTCAATGATAATTAAACAACCCATAAAAGACAATGAACAGTTTTGCTAAAGAAGAGGCAAAAAAAAAATAGGCTAATTATCATCAATTTTCCTAAAGATCATTTTAGAGCACAAAATGCTAGTTCTATATGAGTATTAAAATAGAAAAGAATGAGAATTGGGGGAGAAGATTTACCTGGTAAAAATATTTGTCTTGCATGCTTAAGAACTTAAGATTGCTTTCTGGAAACCAAGTAAAGAGCCATATTTGGTGGCACATGTTTGTGAACTCAGCACTTCTGTGACGAAATAGGAAGAGAAGACAGGAGAATCATCTAAAAACTTGAAGGCCAGCTTGTCTGGGATACCTATCACAGCGGCAGATACAATAAGAGAACTTTGGCTAACAAGGAAGAAGAGGGGAACTAACTTCCAAAATTTGCTGCCTAACTTCCTCATCTGTATCGTGGCATATGTTTCCTGAAAACACACACACACACACACACACACACACACACATCACATGAAATCACTCAGTAAGTTAGAAAATAAATGTTACTTACTTTAAAATGTTTTGTTTGGTTGTTTGTTTCCTCTGGGTTTGCTTGCCTTTGTGACTTCATCTGCACCACGTGCGTATAGGACTATGTAGAGGACAGAAGATGGCATTGGATCCACAGAAATTGGAGTTACAAGTGTTTATGAGCTACCATGTAGATGTGGTCCTCTGTAAGAACAGTAGGCAGTCAGAAACACTGATTTCTCTTTCCATCATCTAAATAACATATATATTTTAATGGCTAAAATAAAAATTGCCCATAGTAGGTGTTAGGGAAGAGGAGTGAGTGGATTCGCCAATCCCTGCTGATGGGTATAGATCACTTTAGAGAAATTTTTAGCAATTTATAGGATAAGTATAACTTTATCACATGAAACAACAATGCAACTATCCAGAAAAATGAAAGCATATATTCACAGAACAAAAAAAAAAAAGGTTGTGTGTGTGTGTATGTGTGTAGAAATGTTGTTAATGATTTTTACTCATCATTATTTCACACTTGAAACAATTAAATATTCATCAATTAAAATATCCTTTATCATCTGTGATGGCAGCAATAAGAACCTCATAATTCCTAAAAACTCACATAACTGTACATATCTCATATCTTCTTTTTTTCATTTTGTTTTAAAAAATATTATTTAAATATACCTAAGCAAAGAAAAAGGTACTAGTATCCACAGACATAGAAAAATTGCACAAAGAGGACCCCAGTTGGAACACAGAGATCACCTTGGTAGAGTAGAAATCTAATAGAGGTTGTAGGTGGGTTGGGGGAGGATTGGAATAGAAGTGGAGGGGACCAGGCAGAAGTGAGGGATGGAGGGACAAAATATATGGAGAGACAACAAGAATTGTGAGACAATTAGGGGCAATCTGGAGAACCAGTGCAGTGGAAATTCACAGCAATCTTTGAGGAGGACATTATCAAGGATCCCTAGTAATGAGGGATAGGAAACCTGATCAGGTCATCTACTGTGGTCAGGCAAGGCTTCCAGTGATGAGACTGGGACACCAGCCTACCTCAAAACTTCTAAACTATGGCCAATCCTCCCAGAAAGATCCTGGTTGACAATGGAAGGTCAGAACTCCATGACAAAGGCAGGAACTCCTGCTTGAAAAGACACTGCAAGGCAGGCCAGGAACTGAAGGCTGGTTGATCAAGGATGATTTCTAATGATAGTGCTCTGCTCATAGATTGGTACCTAACCCAGCCCAGTCCTCCCCAGAAAGGCCCCCTCCAGCAGCTGAGAAGAGCATATGGAAAGGCCTACAGAGACTAAAGGGACAGACATGTCACTTGCAGGATCGCCTAAATACATATTATGGCTGTCTGCATTGGTGCTCTTGAAAAACTCCTACAGGCTGGAGTGGGGGATTTACTGACGCTTTTATCTGCCCTTGAGATCCTTTTGCTCCTGCTGGATTGGCTCCCCCCACTTGATTTAGATATTGGTGCCTGGCCTTGTTCCATCTTGCTATGCTTTGCCTTGATTTTGCAAAAACCCTGAGGGGCTCTTTTTCTGTGGAGACGCAGGACTAGATATTTGTCAGTGGTGACGGGGGATAGATTTAGGGAAAGGGGAGATAGAGGGAGTTGGGAGGGTAGAGGGAGGGGAGTCAGAGAGTTGGTATGTATTGTATAAGTTGTATGAGAGAAGAAAAACAAAGAAACAAAGGTAGAAAGATAACTACCTTTGAAATCATTGATCCTAGATAAATAAAATCTAAATAAGAAAGAGAAAACTGTAAGTCTGCTAGAGAAAACATAATGAATATTTTAATGATTTTGCTTAAGGTGTAGCATATTAAACAAAACCAAGTCAACAAAACTGATAATTTAGTTGCATTAGAATTAAGATTCCTAATTGTCAAAACAGCTCACAATGTTATGTGGCAAGCTACCAACTGGAGATATATGCTTAAAGATTGTTTGAAATATTTAATAAATCACTAGAAATTGAAAAAATGCAATATAATTATTGATAAAAATTCAAAAAGGCATTTACAGAAGATAAGAAATGATACAAAACAATTATATAAAGATGTTCATCCTCCACAATGATAAAGTAATGAGCTAATTTTCTACCAATTATTACATACTGGTAAGAATATAGGTCTATAACAATGTAACTTTAGACAGAAATCTGTATATTTGTAAGTGGTTTGGGAAATAATTAGGCCTTTTCAGTAATTGGAACCAGCCTAATTCTTAAAATCCTGTCATTCTCTCCACAGGTGCTTAAATTCACCTGTTTTTAGTATACCTAGTCATTACATAAGCAGATTTTAGGAACACTATCTTGAATGGGAAAATATCCTATGAGAAATTCCAATAAGTTGAGTCTGTATTTAATATGTCTGTACAGAGTGAAAGTATAGAAATGAAACAACTACCTATGAACCTATGATTCTGAAAAAAAATATACTGCTTTATAGTAAGGGACTGGAAATATGAAGAAACAGAGTATAGTTCAGTGATTTTAGAAGTGACATATTTTAATCATAGCAATTTTCTTGATTGCTGTTTTTATAATGTATTATGTCTTTATCATATGTATATATTCATATTTATATATGTATTTACGAAAACCATACATTTTAAGTTTATTTGTGGGTGAGTGGACTCAGTATATGCTTCCATGCCCAATTTTTAGGTGGGTGCTAGGGATTGAACTCAGACCTTCAGCTTCCCACAGTTAACATTTTACAGCTGAGATATCTCCACAGATCCTTGTAATTTACTTCCAAAGATTGAACTTGGAAATAAGATAAGAAGGAATTCCAGTGTTGGCATAGGGAAGAAGAAGGAAAATGATCCACACCCAATACTTCTCTGAAATGCTCTTGGAGGAAGAAGAAACTATGTTTAAGGGAAAACTGTTGGATCAAGTATCACTTAGAAAAGAAGATGAAAATAACTTTAGAGCAGAAATCAGAGAGAAAAGGAATATTTTTATAATCATACAAGGAAGTAGAATGGAATGGGCTAAAGGTAAGGTGGTTGAATAATAGAACATAGACTGATAACAGATACAAGTTGGTATATCTGATGATAAATTCACAGGACAAAAAGTACAGTGAAATTTGACCTTAAGCACTCCTCAAGAAAAGTATATATGATAGACTATAATGTATATGTATCTCCAAAATGTAAAAAAAAAAAATAATTGATGCCATGATGCCCACTATGACTGTGTTTGAAGGAAATAATTAAGTATAAATAAATTCACAAGATTAAGACTCCTATATGAGATGATTAATATCATTATAATAAGTAGCCTTTCCCTTTTCTATCCACCCTCCTATCTATCTAAGCACAAAAAAAAAAGTCTACTAAGAACAAAGCAGCTATAAACAAGCCCGGAACAAATCTATCACTAGAAACTGAACCAGTAATCAACTTAATTTCATACTTCCTTCCACAGAACTGTTAGAAAATACATGTCTTTGTTTGTTTATTTGTTTTGATTTTTTTTTTTTCCAAGAAAAGGTTTCTCTGTTGTAAGTCTGGCTGTCCTGGAACTCACTCTGTAGACCCTGCTGGCCTGGAACTCACAGAGATCTGTCTGCCTCTGCCTCCTGAGTGCTTGGATTAAAGGTGTGCCCTACCACTGTCTAGCTTGGTCTTGTCTTTCTTATTTTTTTCTTTGTCTAGAATATGTCCCTAAGGGGCTGTCCAAGAACTAAGAGTGGGTCAAAACATGCTTTGAAACCCAGAATTCTTACCCTGAGAGCAGAAGGCTTTCAGCTGTTCCCCATTTTCTTAGCCCTGGCAAAACCTAGTTAAATTCTAAATGCTTCCCTCTTCAGAGCATGTCACTGGCAAAGGAATGTGGCCTGGTTGGGGCTTATCTGAATGCTGTAGCTGGAAGATGTAGGACTAAGACCATGATAAAGTGTCTTCCTCTTTTCCCCAAGGGACCACACCTTATGCAATAGCCCCCTTCCCTGTGTACCAAGGACCTTCCCCTGTCTTTTTTTCCTATAAATGAGATGTTCCACATACAACCTTATCCCTGGAGTTCTGTTTACCTGAAGCTTTCTGATCAAAAACATACCTCTTCTTCCATGGAGCCATGCTGCTACCATCTGGGGAGGGGGAGGAGAGGGAACAAAGAATGTGTCCCTATAGCCACATGTCCCTATAGCCCATATTGCCTCAGAATAGGCACTTCCCACCAGAGCGGGGAGCACACACATGTACGTTAGATTCTCTTTATCTGTCATGTCTGTAATTTCTTTCAAGTAATATCCCGGCACATTTTCATAAACAACATGTAATAGCATTTACCATAAGCACACCATAAGTTCAATGAAGCCAGAATCCATGTCTTTCTTTGTAATTAGTTAATGCTTTGTCTCTACACAGGGCTGGACATAGAGGAGCTATTCATGTAATACTCTGAGAAAGATGAGAGGAAGGCAGGAAAGAATGAAATTATTGAGAATTTGCGCTTTGTGCTAGACTAATAAAAATTGTCTATGGCATGTAAATCACATCATACACATGTGAGTGGGTATGATGATAGTACTGAGGGGTGAAATACCATGAATTTTCATGAATATTCTATTTTCTGTACCCTTCTAAGTCTGGAGTAAGACCACCATCACCCTACTATATCTTGGTTGCTCTTTTTTTTGTGTGATAATTTCTTATATTCATATAATAAGCACAAGACCTTTCACCAATTATACCTCTCTCCTCCTCCTCCTCCTACTAGAGCCCTTCTTTCCAATTAGCTCACCATCCTCTCATGTGTGGTTCATTGCATTTAATTGGAGTTTCTTGCTCCAGCATTGGTAGGTTATTAACTGAATCAGGGCAACTTTTCAATGGCCAAATTACTGAAGAAAATGATACTTACTCCCTCAGACCATTAACTGCCCATATTCTCTCAGGGACGGATGGAGCCTCATTGGAATCCCTCATCCATGATAAAATGTTGAGGAATTCAGACTTTTGTGGGTCTTAAGCAGTTTGCCACTGTCACTGTCTACAATAGCTATGCCATACCCGCTTTCCACGGCACATCCTCCCGTCAACCAGCTCTCACATTCTTTGTGTCTTCTCTTCTGTGATGTTCCCTGAACCATGGAAGAATGATAAAGCTTTGCTATCTAGGGTTGAGCCCTCCATCTTCACTTCTTCTTTGCACTTTGGCTAATTACAGGTTGATAAATGCAGGATTTTATTCTCTGCTTGCAGTTTATGAATCTGCTTAACTGGGCCAGCTTAATCTCTTTAAGGAGTATTTTTAGGTAGAGGAAAGAATGTGATTGCTGTAATGTAGATGATGTAAAATGAATGATTTGCATATTTCATTATGCTAATGGAGTCTTATGGAGAAAGGAAGGACTTGCTTTATAATGTTTTAATACATTAAACTCATTATTGTTTAGAAAAACACAGCCAACGATCTAAAGTAGGAGAACATAAGGAATGACCATGAGGTGAATTCGCAGATGTGCTTCATCCCCAAAAGGAGCCATGAGAGGGGTCATGATCATGTGACTTGACCTCGCTGAACTTCTCTCCCTAACCACTGGAGAAGATTGTATGTAATACAAAACATGTATGCATTAAAGGCAAAACATTTTTATTATAAAACAGGGAATTAAAGGGAAGGTAAGACAGGCTTCCTATTGATGTTTTCCTTCATCACTCATTCCACAGCCCCAAATATATTGCAACAATTAAATTATCTAAATTGTCATTATTTGTGAAGTTATGACAGAAACCAATGTGAAATATTTCCCTTTTCACCCATTTTTAGTTCTTTTAACCAGTCCTGTTCTCAAGTATTACCATATTCAAATCAAACATTTGATTAATATCATCTTCTCTAGTTTTCCATGTATCTAAATTGGTTTTCCTATTCTCTTGCTGCTTTTGAGACATGGTCTCACTACATTCCCCATGATATTCTAACACTTCCTGATTTTTTGCCTCTAACTCCAAGTGCTGGGATTGCAAGCATGTACCTCCACTCTTGGCTCCCATGCCTTCTATTCTAACACTCTTGAATGGGGATGCTATTTCTAGCTAACAGATTCTGAAACATATGTATGCTATTAGCATCTTAAGACTTTAAAGTGTTATTAAGATAGCAGTTAACCTTCTAGTTGGAGAAATGTCAATTTCCATAATGTAGTTTAATAAATGAGGCAAATGAAATAAGAACAACTAAATGAGTTTTCAAAGACTCTGAGAAAAATCAGGAAGTCCTAGTGTGTGTGGGGGAGGGGTTATACCATCTATGTGTACATAATAGTGGGGGGATATATCATGGGTCTTTTATATAGTAAAAGCTATTCTTACAATTCACATATAGAAAAGCATGTCAAACTCATAGTCCCTTTATACTACTAATATACCATGTTCTTGTGAGAAAATTGAGACACAGAGACGAGTTATTTAGCTAGGAATTCTGCAAATCACAGATAAAATCTAGACCTGAGACATTTGACCCAAATCTTACATTCTTAGCCAAAACTCTGTACTTCTTGGAAGCCTTCTTATTGTAGACTTGTATGAAACCACTGCAAAGGAGTCTACTGAGATATGTAAAAGGTGGTTTCCTTGTGCATGCTTAGTCAAACACATATTGACTTCCAAGCTCAGATCTCTAAAATATATTGCTCATTTTAACACAGAAGACTTCATTAATATTGTTTTGTATGATGGTGCTGGTCTCTATAAACCAAGTTGTCTATAGGATACAAAGGAAGATATACATTGTTGAATGATGAGGGATTTGTTTATAGACTCAATCTAGTATCAGATATAGAGTCCTAATAAAGCACTAGAGTTCATTCTAGCCACCAGAGAATTGTTAAATCACTTTTTGTCTTCAAACAGCTGGTTGAATGCTGTGATGATTCAGCTTTCTCTAAAGTAAAATGGGGATAGGAAATGAAGACTCAGTATCTAAATGAAATTGTTAGCTTGCATCATTAGTCACAGGCTTACCCTTCTTCTTGGTCTACAAGTAGCATCTGGTACAATACTATGATATATATGTGTGTGTGTGTGTGTGTGTGTGTGTATATATATATATATATATATATATATACATACATATATATATATATATATCATACATACATACAGTCTCATAATTGTTCAAAAGGAGAATATGTCACTTCTTGAAAAAGAAAAAAACTGGAAAAGCTTCACTCAGAATCATATTCTTTTAAAGATGTTCCCAGGTAATAAAAGGAGAGACAAGAAGCATTTGCAACAAGAAAATAACATGAAGCCAGAATACTGACTAATCCTGTGTTTATGGAGCAGCCCTTCCCCCATGCAATGCCCCAAGGCTGCTGAAGCAGGAGGGTTAGATGAAGGCATCCTGACTGTCAGATTTTGGAGGTCACAATCCATCTTAGAGAGATGATAAATTGCAGTTAATTTAGAAAAGACTATTTGGGAGCAAGTTGACACAGAACTGATCAAATTAAGATTTTTACCCATAAACAGGCATGTCTCTCTCATTCAAATGTGCAGGCAGTGTTTTTTTTAGACCTTAATGTCACTTTTGCGAAGTTGTTTGAGACTGCCCTGGTTTCGTTGTCAGATGACTTAGTTCCAGTTGAAATCCTCTGCTTAAGCCCTTAGACAAATGAAAAGCAAAATTGTCACTTTTAAATAGAGTCCACACATAATCACATTTTGAATCGGTGTTCCGGCTGGGAAGAAGTTGTGTGCATGATAATATTGAATTTTAAATAATATATAACACAAAATAGTTTCCAATTTGATTTGGGGGAATATATTTTCATGAATTATTGAGTATCTGATTATTGTAGAAAGCTTTAGCCATTATGCACTGAAACTGTCATTCTCTCAGCTCTATGATATATGAGCCTGGTTATCAATATTTAAAAGAACAGTTAGCTCACTGTGTGGCAGCAGAAAGCCTAGACAGGAATTCTTCAGCAGTGACTCAGACAGGACTCCTGCCAGACCCAAAGGTGTTTAGGGATGCTTTCCCCCTACCCAGTTTTCTGTAGGTGCACAGGAAACTCTAGTTGACGTTATTGACACCTCCTAGGCAGCAAGCAGTTCTTAGCAGTTAGCGGGGTAGGATTCAACATTAAAGCAAACTTGAATCTATATTTAGGCTTTCGTATCCCTCTGGATAATGTTGTGTTTCAATTGGTCTTATTCCTGCAGCTGTAGAGTAAGTTCCCAGAAAGGCATGTAATGCCAGTCTTATTCACAGCTTGTCCCAGGATTTATTGAAGTGTTTGGATATGGAACAGGATATTGGTAACTGATTTGTATTTTTTTATTGGCTCTGTGCTAATAAATGAATCAATGAATGAATGAATAATGGATTATAGCTTTTTAGTCACAAACCATTCTTTCCTTAATTTCTCCCTCCCTTTCTCCCTCCATCTCCCTTACTCACCTTCCTCCATCCCTTCCATTCTTTCCTTTGTTCTTTCTGAGAGATTCTTACTCTCTAGCACAAGTTATCTTTGAAAACAATATGTAGCCCAGCTTGTCCTCAAAACTGTGGCAATCTTCCCACCTCAGCCTCTTAAGCACTGGGATTATTGACATGATTTATCCTATCTGGTTAGTTGTTAGCAAATTTTGCCTACTTTGTTCTAGGGTAGGACTGTTTAGAAAATACCACTATAAGAAACGAACATACTATGATTATATTTTTCCCAGTTTAACATAGTACATACATATCAGTATCCTTGTGATACAGGTTTAATACCATAGGCACATTTCTTGCCCTTGGGATCTTTCATGGTTTTAGAAATTTGAAAAAATGTTATTAATATTGTAAAAAGTTGATAATAAAGAAAAGAGGACAAGTTACAACACAATGGTAGAAAAGAGATGTCCCTTGTAGAGAAGTTGTGTTTATAAATGATATCCAACATGGCACCAAAAAGATAATAGTGACCCAGCTGAAGCAGAAAGGGTAAACAGAATGCTAAGAGTGTTCCTTGGATGTATGTGAGGGGTGGACTTCTTGGAACATATTGCTGCACAACATAACTGTAGCAAGTAATCATTTATTTTACGCCATATTGAAGATAATTGACAGTAAATACCCTGTTCAAGTGTTCTTACAAAAAAGAATGAAACTTAACAAGTAATAAAATAAAAATAAAAAATAAAAACACAGTGAGTTGATGGTCCAGGATGAAATGGAACTACTCACTAATGTAAGGAACAAAGCTGAAGCAGTATGTCACTGGGTGGCTCAGCAAGACAAGACCAGGAAGCATTTTCATAGGTGCAAACTCTGCCAGAACTCAGCAGAAGGAGGAACCATCTGTCATGGCAGTGCCATACTGGACAGTGGAACCACAAGTATCTCACTTCAGGGTTTGTGTTTTTTTTTTTTTTTTTTTTTTGGACACAGAACCTTCTCAGGTTTTCTATTGATAGCACATGCAGATCATGAGGAATCAAACATCTTTTACATAAAGCCAATACCTGCAGACAATTCAAAATGCCAAAACCTAGGTAGCAGTTCCCCCAAAATACACAAAGCAACCATTTTAAACATAACTAGAAATAAACTTCTACATTTCCCCCTTTTTTTGTATAAGTCAATCCAAAAAACGTGACTTTATCTCTACAAAACAATCTAACACTACAACAGCAAAACTGTTTATAAGAACAAAAGAAGGTTGCTAGTGTGCATAGGACCAAATGAAACCAAACATCAATCAAACCTTTCACAAGATCAATGGAAAACAGAAAAACATTATCAATATCCAATTTTCTAGAATTCAGTCATGGTCTCCTGGGCTGCTCCAAAAGGTTACTTCTTTGGCTCCAACTTCAACAATATGCACAGTTTCACCTCCAGGTTCTGGCTGGCTCCCCTTCATAATGACTGTTGTTGTTGGTGGTCATCCCATGGTACTGGTATCTTCAAAACTGCTGGGGTCCCTTGCTGCAACTGGACTATTTTACCAATCGCCTCTTCTGGGCTCTCTTCATGGTGTAAAGGCTCAAATTTTTTGCATGGCTCCCTCAGTCCTGCTACTGAGGCTGCACTTTTACCAATGGCCCCCTCCAGGCCTCTCACAGTGCCAAGCCTCAGCTACTCTCCTATGACCCCTTTTATGCCTTCAAAATCAGTACCACCTGAATGACTCTTACAACTTACCAAGTTCAGCTGCATACAGGAGATACAACTTTACTGTCAAGGTTGTATTTGAACCAAGCTCTGGAAACACAGCTTCTGTGTGCTGATCCTGAGGAAACACTTTCCAGATTTTAAGGTAGAGTCTGGTTTTCAGGAAGAAATAAACTGTTTAAATCAGAGGCTTCTTTGTTCCAAGCTATAGCTTTCACAGCCAGGGTTCCTGGGCGGGGTAGAAAGAATTTCAGGCTGAAACATCCTAGCTTTTTGGCATTTCTTCCACCACCACTAAATCACTGTCCTCCGGGAACAACCCTGAGTATACTTTACCAGACTCTGTGAGGTCTGGAGTTTGTTTCTCTTCTTCCTTGTCTCCATATTGGATGTAGCTAGCATTATGTTGTGCCTTCTTTTCTTTCTGTCTCACATTGGGCACTACTTGTAGTGGTATGATACTGGGTAGCTCAGGAAGAAAGACAAGGAGGTATTTTCATAGGTGCAAACCCTGCCAGACCTTAGGTGAAGGAATCACCTGTCATGGCAGTTCCATATTGAACATCGGAACCTTGAATGTCTCATCTCAGGAGTTTTCATGGACAAAGAAGCTCCTTGGGTGTTCTAGTGATATCACATGCATAGCATGAGGAAACAAACATCTTTAACATAAAGCCAACATCTGCAGACAATTCAAAATGCCAAGGCCTAGGCAGCATTTCCCCCAACAATACACAAAACAACCATTTTAAACATAACTATAAATAAACATCTACAAAACAAAGCTGTACCTCTCTTCATATCCGGATGTTGGTCAAGTCTTACTTTCAATGTACTTCCTCTGTAACAAGTCAAAAACAACAACAACAACAAATGACATGAAAGAAAGCAAAAGTTCTCATATTCAGAATTTCATGAGGCTCTTAGGATACTTGAATCCTTTATCTCTGTCTCTGTATTAACTCTCTGTCTCTCTCTTTCTCTCTTTTTCCCTTTCTCTGTCTCTCCTCCCCCTTCTCTCAATACCTCCCTTGTTTTCACACACAGTTCATTAAAGGCTTTCACACACATAAGTTTATGTGTTATTTCAGAGGTCAGGAAGCTTTGTAACATAAATGTCATGCTGATTTCACTCTTCACGCTTGTATTTCTGAGTGCAAAAGCAGAAATTGTCCATAGATAATCACCATAACAGTTTATTTGACAAGAATACATCAGTATATTTCAAGGTATATTTGAATAGATTATCTATTGAACCAGAATTTGCTATGCTAACTGATGTTTTTCATTTATAAAAAATAATTGAAAATCCTTTTTTTAACAGACACATATTCTGTTCTATGTCCAACATGCTAGAATTCCTCCCCTTACTTGGCCTTTTGACCTCTATGTGTCATGACAACAGGGAAGCCTCGTTCAGTATTTAGTTTTATAAGAGACGCACAACCAAATTACCTCTGTATCTCTGCCCTAATCTGGATCACCACCCTCTTTTTTTGGACGATGCTTCACTACAGTTCAAGATTCCTTATAAACTTCCTTGGTTATTTTTCTCTCCCCTGAATGTCTTACCATATAAGTATAAACCATCAGAATCCTAAGCATGAAACAAACTGTTTTACTGTGATGAGCTCTGATCCCCTGTGGTTGTGTGAGGTGTGACTGACAAGAAATTTTAAGATGGACACAGGATATTTTTCCCAATAATTCTGCTTTCTGTTTCTGAGAGCGTCTGTGTTTACAGCCATCATTTTGTAACATTTTGGTTTAGAAATATTTCTCATCAGAAATGATTTATTGAATCTTTTACTGAAAGCAGTTGTGCTCATTACAGCTTTTGATGGCTGAACTCAGGCTATGTAGATCATTGTAACAATATATTGACAATCATCATTGTAATTGGCCTAAAACCATGTTTATTTTATATTTATTGTTTTATGACCTCTGGATGTATAGATTTTTGCATGTTTTATATTCTTGGATGATTTAGAAAATAAATGACCCATTTTAGAATTATTCATCATTATTAAAATCATCGACAAACATTCTTAACATCACATAAACCCAGTCTATCAATTTATGGCTTGAAATGTAATAATTTTATCTTTTACTTTTCCTATATTTCTACAACTAACTAGTATAATTCATAGTCATAGAATCTTTAATATTCAAACAATTATTAATTTTGTCGAAATAAAAAATCTTTACTAATTAGTATGTTTTCATAAATAATTGTTTAATTAATATTTCTTAATTACCTCATAATTATGATAATAATTTTCTTATCTTCCAAAATGAGTACATTTTTGAACAGGACTACACTACACTAATAATTCAAATTAAAAATCACACTGACATATAAACTATGAAAATAGGAAAACAAGAAAGACAAATGCTGAAACAGATCCATGCCTGAGGCAGGAAATGAAATCAAACAAATTTCTTCTTAAAAACTGGCTTAAATGTCATTAATGTAAAACATTGCATCGATATTTCAAAACTACATACTAGACATTATATGTGTTTGTGTGCAATTTGTCAATTTACATACCTTTTAAGAGTTTACTTGCTTTTAAAGCTCAGGTTTATTCTTTTTCAAATTATCTCCTTATTTTTCTGAACTTTCTTTCTTAAAACAAATATATATATAAAGATAAAAGATAAAATAGTTAAGATTTTTAACTTGAATTAAATTAAATATAAAAAAAACACATAAGGTTAATAGAAAATTTCCCAATATATTTTTCTTGTTATTTAGAAATGTACTCTCGCCAACCATTTAATCGAATTTTTTAAATTCTTTGAAATATGATCTTACAGTTTTATTTATGACTGCATATTGCAACTTCAATTTCTGTTTCAATATTTCACATTATATTGCTCTAATGAAGGTATTATACAATATGCTTTCCAAGTGGTATTGTTATTATGCTAATATTCTTCTTGGAATTAGATCATAGCTCAGCTACTAATTGCATCGTGTCCTTGAGACAGGTGCCCAACACTGCATGCCTCAGACAGCACATCTGTAAAATGGGATATACCCCTTAGGGATGTTACCAATAGGACATGAATAAGAGCATGGAAATCAGGGTGGTATCTGACACACAGTGAACATTTTCAAGTCTTAGCTGATTTTATTGGCTATTGTGCTTGCTGCCATGATCAATTCATTATTTTTGTCTCCAGAAGTGGAATTGGATTGTTATTATCCAAAGCTGTCTATGTGTTTATCTCTGACTCTCTTTCTGTCTGCTCCATGAACTATTATATATATATATATATATATATATATATATATATATATATATATACACACACACACACACACACACACACACACACACACACACACACATTTGTGAATGTTCACAAAATTAAAGCAGAATTGATCAACTTAGTGGGCAACATGTTTATATATTTTAAAAAATTCTATGAAATTTCCTCATTGAACCCACATCCATGACAACAGATTTTAAAATGGCTCTCTGGTATATTATGAATAAATTCTCCTCCACTTTCCTTTTTTACTGTTTTCCTTCCAAGCAGGTTATAGTTTTGGTGTTAAATGGAGACATGTGATAAAAGTTAAAGTTAGTCTTCAACACTGATTAGATCATTCATTCCATCCTCCCAAATTTCCCTATGAGGAAACCAGTATATATTTCTTTAAGTGTTTGAGTAAATGTTTATTTATGTATATGTATGCTGAGCCAATATAAAGAATTAAGCTTTCCTAAATAAGTAGTTATTCTAATTACCCATTTATGTACAAATTAATCTATGTATTTTTTATAATTGCTGTATTGTAATACTGCATACTAACTACATAGTAATCTAAATCAAGAACTGTACTCTATTTAATAATCACCATTTTTACTATCATAGTGGTTGAGAGTGTTCCCATTTATACATTTCTTTTTATTATGAATAATAAGTCATGTAGGGAAAAATACAGTGTACTCTAATAGATGTAACAATGGACAGATTCATTTTTATTTGAAAAACACTATTAAGTTCATTTCTTAAATAATTTTAAATTCTTATCCTTTTTTCAAATTTTTTCAATTTGTTTCAAATTTTATCATACTTAAGGGCTGGAGAGACAGATCACCATTTAAGAGCACAAGCTATTCTTACAGAGGCCTGGGGTTCCATTTCTAATGCCATATGGGGCTCACAATTATCTGTAACTCTAGTTCTATGTGAAGTCAATGCCACTGGCCTCTATAAGCATCTGCATTCATGTGCATCTGCACACCACACACACACACATACACACACACACACTTAATAAAATCTTGCTGGAGTTTCATTGCAAATGTATACAATCAGACTGGGTAAACTATAAATCTATACATTTTAACTGATTGTAGTTTTCTGTAATGATCCCTTTCTGTTGCAAAGGAAAGCTTCTTTGAAGAGAGATCTGGACTACACTGTGGGTATATAGACAAATATTTACAATGTAGTAGAGGATTCTGTTGGGATAGTTACTTATACAAATATATATATATATATATATATATATATATATATATATATATATATATAATTAGGATATATATATATAATTAGGATATATATATCCTAATAATAGTAATTTTGTTAGCAAAAGTTTTGTTTGACTGTTTCTATAGTCACTTGTGTAGCCTCCATTATAAAATGAGTGATACAACAAATATTTAAAGTATTTGGAGAACTGTGTTCAGGGATGATTTGCTCAAGGCTTTCATCTCCAGTTCCATACAGTTCTCCTGGTTATGCATTATATATAATGTCTTCCTCATCTTAGATTGATCTCTCTGTTGATTGATTACATTGTGGCTGCTTTGTTATTTGTAGCAAGTTAGTAAAAAAGGTAGATTCCACCATGACTGAAAAAAAAAGATCTGGTTGGACTGTGGTGTCTCACGCCTTTAATCCTAGCACTCAGGAGGCAGAGGCAGGGGAATCTCTCCCAGTTCCAAGGCCAGCCTGTCCTAGAGAGTGAGTTCTAGGATAGTCAAAAAGAACAACAGAGAAACCCTGTCTTGAAAAAGGATCTGATCTGGAACCAATACTATGACAAAGGGGTATCACATACTTCATATGATTGGAATTTACATCAGTCAATTTCTTTTCTGTTGCTGTGCAATGTGACCACTTGGCTTCCCAAGGAAAATTCTGTGGCATAGGGAGATCAAAAGCAATTAGAAAAAACAATGAGAAAGTCAGTTTAAGATACTACTGAATATATATATTTCCATAAATACTGGTACACACACACACATACACACACACACACACGTAATACATATAATTATAATTATATATACATATATGATAACTTTATTATAATTTAAAGATGGAAAAAGAGAATATTATAATAATCACTGTGTTGGATAACTGCACTATATATACTTAAATATAAAGTAATTTGTATTATAAGTATGTGAATCCTTATAGTAACCATTTTTTTATTCAAATCCAAGGTGTGGTATTAAACAAATATAGAACTATAGATCAATTGAACTGAGAACATGGGGCTGAAGTAGGAAAATCTGTATATTAATAAGCAAGTTAATAACACTATGCTATCCATCAAGCTCTTGATGGCAAGCAAGGAACAAAACATTTTAAAACGTCATAAACACTGAGAGGTTATCATTTCATGTACCTCTAATGTCTATAAGTGTTTCTGTTTTCATTTTGCATATAGAAAAATGAAAAGGTGGAATGTTTAAGGCGCTTACTTGCCATCACAGAGGCTTGGAATTTAATGAGATTTCAGCATATGTTTTTGATTCTTTATCTCCTACTGTTGTATGTGATTTCATTATTTTTTAACAAAATAATTAATTTCTTAATATAAATAATTTAATGGACAAGACCATATTCTTAATAATTTAAATTTTAATTACATTTTACTTACTTTATTTTATTTATTTACTTATTTTACTTACTTATTTACTTTTGGAAGATTATGGGGAAAAGCAGGAGTCAAAATGATAAAAAAATTGATATGTATTAAATTCTTGAATAGTAATAATGACAGTATACTAAAATTTACAAATTTAAATTTGTCAAGGATGCATGTAGGATCCAAGGCTCATGTAATTCAAGGTTGTACGAATGCTCCTCAGATTTTGAGGATCAGAGAGTTTCCTAATGTGTTAGTTGAAACACATTTTAAACAACACGTAAAGAGGATCAATACTCAGGCTTTCATTACACACTCTCTTCACTGATATTGAAAATTATTTTAAAAAAATTTATTGGTTCTCTCAATAGTAGTTTGCTTTGAGAATCTTAAAAACCTATTGTGCTCCTTGCCTTCGTGGTGTTTGTATGCAACTAGAGAGTTGAATAATCATTAATCACAAACCCATGAATGTTATTTCATTCATAATTGTAATGTGTGATACAATTGAGAAATATATGCATTAAACAGGTCAGCTTCCCACCACCTACCTGAACAGTCATGGGGATAACTTTCTGAAGATTTAATATTTAGTCTGAACCTTGACTAGACTGGCGTGTAAAATACCCCAACAAGATGTCAACCTAAACAGGACATAAACAATGACAACACCAACAGACATTCTATAATGGAAGAGGAAAATCTCAAAAGGCCCCTCCCCAAACAAAGAATGAAAGGAAAATAAGTACTGCTGAGAGGGGGAATTAGTTATCCTGAGGGGTGAGCTCCCTAATTGGTTATGGAATTCCAAGAGTTCAGCCCTGAAATCATATATAGGAGAATTAAATGGACTCAGCATGTCATTTTTATATATTTAAGAAATTATGTATATATACAACATTAACAATCAAAGAATAAGAGGCCAAGGACTGGAGAGGATGTTGGGACATGGCCCTATATGTCAGATTTGTTTAGTTTCAGAGTCACTTCCACAGTATATTTCTCTTTGACATTTTGTTCAAGTGCCTTTCTGTATGCCTCCACATCAGATTTGCTTCTCTCTAGGGGTTTTTATTTGACTTATAATATGAAAAGTTTGTCTTTTCAGTTCTTAAAGAGTAACTGTGAGTCCCAGTACTCTTTGGGCTATAGACATTGGTTGAGAGGAAAATATACAGGTAGTCTATGAAGATGATCAAATGACTGAGGGGGATGCGAACGTTTTAACAGCTAACATGCCTCATTATACAAAGCATGGAAAATCTGTTTGTAGTTCAGTTGAAACTATCTTTTGAATCCCCCAAAGCTGTGAGCTCATCAGCAGTTGAAGAAAAAAGGAATCCCAATTGTATGATGTATAAGACAGTATTTTTTCAAAATGACCAATCACTGTGGTCACATGTGTTGTAGTATGCCTAATGTGGTAGCTCAGCAAGGAGACAAGGAGGCAGTATCATATGTGCAAACACTGCCAGACCTCAGCAGAGGGAACCACTATCCTGGCAAGCACCATACTGGACAGTGGAACCCTGAATGAGTAAGCTCAGGTGTTTTTATTGATTCAGAACTCTTCAATGTTCTACTGATAGCAAGTGCAAATCATTAACAATCAAACATCACCCACATAAATCCAACACCAACAGACAATACAAAATGCCAAGACCTAGGTAGCCAAGACAATGGTGCACAAAACAATTATTTTAAACACAACTAAAAATAAAATTCTGCAACACACAGATTTCTTTGTCCTAAATCACAAACACCATTACATCCTCTTTAAGCAGTCAAAAGAACAAGCATTAACTTGTAGATAAAGAGAAAGAAAACTAAGTAAACAGTCAGATTCCATATCAGTTTTCCGATGCTTTAGAAGACCCTTAGAAAGAGAGGGATGAATCATGCAGATAGAATGACACAAACAGAATTATTAGAGGCCATGGCATGGAGAAATTTGATAAAGAGAAGCGTGGTCCAGGTATATGGTTATGGCAGTACCATGCCATGTGGTGTGGGGAAAAAGCTTGAGACCTCCTCAAAAGCAGAATGTGTACAGAGGAGGTGTCTTCTTCCTCCCTCAATCGTGGTATTTTCTGCTTCTCCCACCCTTTAAATTTCTGCAGTGTTAGCTTGACACACTGGTTTTGAAGCACAGTTTCTGACATTATTCTCTCTCATCATTACAGCAAATTTGGAAAGTCATACATGGACAATTTTGAGTCTTAATGATTCAGTAAATTTGAGTATGGGATAACAACAACAAAAAAATACAGTTAACCTCAATAAAGATTTTGATTTTTTTAGACACACTATGTTCTCCTGTTCATGGTTATACAAGTTCCATTTTCGTAAAGAATGTTACATTCCCAAGATTTAGTATACGTATTAATGTAAATTTAGTATTAGAGAACATTTCTGTATTATCCAAATAATGTCCTTATTGGTCTAAGAAGACAGTCACTTTTTAGATGGGCATAGATCTATTATACTCAAACTAAAAGGGATAACACTTTGTTCCCTGTATAAAAATGGAGGAGATACTTGTTTCATTTAAGCTTCTGGATTCTGGAGCCTTTTGTGATCTGTAAACATTTCTTACTGTAAATTTAAGACATATTTTCCTCTCTCCCTCCCTTCACTCTTTCCTTCCTTCCTTCCTTCCTTCCTTCCTTCCTTCCTTCCTTCCTTTCTTCCTTCCTCCCTTCCTTCCTTCTTTCTTTCTCTCATCTTTCCCTCTTTCCCTCCCTCCCTTCATTCCTTCTTTCCTCCCTTTCTCTCTTTCTTCCTCTTTTCTTGCCTTTCTTCTTTTCTTCTTTCGTCTCTCCCTTCTTCCATCGTCATTCTTTCCCTTTCTCCTTTCACAAATATTTCCCTGTCTTCTCTACAATGCCTAGAAGTATTAGTTCAAGGCACATCACAGTCTGTCATGTGAGTGTTCATATGTTGTCTTTTAAATATTAGGAAGAGCTAGGATATAAGAGGAGAGGGCAATATATATTCAAAACAGTGTAATTTAATTTTCCAGGAGACCAAGTGTGTAGAAATGGGAAGGCAGACTGTCCAAGGGTCCAGAGCATGGTAACTCATATTCTAGACCACTGTTTATTCTTCACAAGCAACAGACCACAGAAAAGTTGGAAAAAGTGTATTTAAAATGTAAAACTTGATTCATTTCCTAGACAATGATAAATTTCTATTGAAAGTTATTTCCAGTGTTCTTTTTCATAAGTTTCCCTAGGCCAAGTTTATTAACATATGTATTCAGGATCCAATTCCCTGTAGTCTTTCTCTGAGTAAGTTAGTCATGGAATCAACTCTTCTTATTTATTGAACACTCATAGATTTTTGTGGCTTAAAATCCAGCTAATTTACACTAAGTTTTGATATCGGGGTATTTATCAACTCTGTTTGGAATTCCCGAAGATGATTATAGTATTGGTACTATAAAGACAACAGGAGCATGATGGTATGGGACTGATGGGATGAACAGGTGTCCTGTTCCTCATCCAGTAGTAACTGAAACCTACGTCAAGTATTGTCAGGAATATATGATCAGAACAGTGTCTAAGAATTGGATTTGTTAATTCTCCTGGTACATACATACTTGCTTCATATGAACTTGTGTGATGGGTTTGGTCAACTCTTCTGAAATTCACATACTACTGGGATGCCATCAGACTGAATGGTATGCTGGGTTATTAACTGCCTTCTCAGAGGCTGCAATTTGTATTTTCTGTAATATATTACATTTTTGCAGTGTATTTAAGTATACCCCTTCTAAACTATTCCATCTCATTGTAACAGCAATGTATAAGACAGTTTAAAAAGCTGAAACTCAGAAAGATAAAATTGGCATCACAACAAGAAGAAAAAAAGAGGAATTTTTCATATAGGTATTTAAAAAGTTAAATTGCAGAAAGTATGACATTAAAGAAATTCATGGCATAGTTATTATTTGAAAGTGTCTTCTCACGTAGTTGCTCTGTCTTTGTGTCTATATGAAAATTTTTTATTTTTATCCAGTGGTGATGTATCAGTTCCTGTGCCAGAACCAAAAAGCTTCTTAGTGGTTAGATGTGAATGGTTAACTTAAGGTATTTGGTTGTGCCTCTTTGGAACCTTTGTGGAACAATGCCTCCTGTTCACACTTCTAGGGGAAAGGTGTAATTTCCCATTCACATCTGAATTTTATCACTCTCTTGCTCCAGAATTTTAGAGGTCCAGTTTTTGTCTATATCACAAATCACCTTAGTCAAATTACCTTGTTTATATTTTCTTCTTTATTTTGTCTTGGTCTGCTTTTCTACACAGGTTTTAAGTTCAGTATTGCAATCTCTAGGGTAAACACTGTACTTAGCAAAGAGAAAGTACCCAATTAGTAACACGTCATCTGAGTGCATGGGAAAAATCACTGATCTTGCTAAACTTCAATTTACTTAAGTTTAAGATCAAGTTATTAACCCACACCATAATGGGCTGTCATGAGTGCTAAGTGAGAAAATATATGTAAAATGTCTAGCACATTTCCCAGCCCATATGGACACTCACTAGATGATGGCTTTGTGATCCCATGAATATAGATATGAAGATTATGGATTCAGATTTATGCCTGAGCTCAGCTCTAGAGAACCTTATAGTGGCTGTTTTGCATTGGGTAAAAGTGGAGGAGAGGGTATAGGATTGAATTCTTAGTAGCAGCAAGTATTAGCTCAACTTGGAACTGTTGCTGGCTATTTTGTGTGGCAGTCTTCCAGCTGGAGGATGGAAAATACATGATTCTCTGTGCTTTAAATACCCTGAGACTGATTAATTGTTGCTTGCTGACAGGCAAAGGGTGTCTTCATCACTTTATACCCTGACCCTACACTCAAAACATACCAATTGATTTTGTCTCCCTTTCATTAGCAGTTTTATAGATGTTTTAATTGTATTAATGAACATGTTATAACACTTTATAATATAGAAAATACCTTCTCATGAATTCTTTCATCTGAGCCTCACAATCCTTCAAATTTCCAGTGAGATTCTTTTGGGCAAATAAGAGGTTGCATATTTATTAAAAACCCTCTGCAACATCAGAATGATCACATTTGCCCATTAGTGTTCTTATTTTGAATCATGGGACAGTTATTCTAAAACAGAGGTCAGTTGTCAATGCCTCTCAGCAAGTGAGGGTTAAAGACCATTCCAGATCAAAGAGCTGGGACTCTAGAGCCAGGTGTTGTAGACTTTATCCCCTCATTGGTCTGACTGCTAGAGTATCTAAGAACAAAGGAGTAAATAAATCAACATGCTTAGTGAGGGCTTGGTTCCTGGTTTGCTGAGAGCTGTCTCCTTCTGATGCCACCCTCATCTGATAGAGAACAAAGAAACAAATTCTCTTGTGTCCTATCCTATAAAGGCATTAATTCTATTCATGAAGTTACTTCATAGCCTATTTATCTCCAAAGATCGCAATGGGGAATAGACTTCCATTTATGAGTTTGGTGAAACAGACCAGTGATCCTCATGCTAACTGTTTGCTGTAGGATGTTGAGGTAGACTTCTTTCTGTCTAGGATTCCATTGAGGAGGATGTGTTTGTTGTGGGATATTTTATAGTTATGGAATCACACTCCTGTATGCTGTTTAGGGGGAAGGGTGCTTCCTGATGCCTTTCAGCATGTAAAGGAATTGCTTCCCACCTTTTGTCAACACCTCTGTGCTAAAAAAAAAAAAAATGGAGTAGTCAGCCAGATTTCCACATGAACAGGCCATTTGTTTACCTTAATGCAGATGAAGGTTCCTTATCACCATCAATGGTCTGCAGCTGGGTGATCTGAGCAAACTCTGACTCACCCCCCAGCTTGGACACCTGCTGGCAGACCTTGAGAAGTGTTAGGTTCCATTCATTTGCATAATGTAGGCCTGTGTGGAGAGAGTGGGCAGTTTTAAATGAAAAAAGCACCTAGGGGCTGGGGCAGAGAGAGAGGAGGAAAGATGAGCAGAGACAGGCTGGAGAACCAAGAGAAGAGGGTGTGAGGAGGCTATGAAGTGAACTCTGCTAAGCTGCCCCAGTATTGGATCCCTGAGAGTTGTCATGGCTTGTTATTAATATATCACTGGTGAATTAATAAAAAATACTTTAAAATGTGTTAGTTTTCCAGAGTTGCTATAATATAGTTATCATAGACAAGGTGATTTAAACAACAGAAATTTGCTGTCACATGTGGTAGGATTTCTTCAGGGACTCTCTTAGTATTCAGTCTATCATGCTTTTTGACCATTCTGTACCCACATAACCTGGAATTTTCTGTCTGATATATAAAATTCTCTTATCATTACATAAGCTGGAAAATTTTAAGGACAATCTGAAGAGCTACATTTTAACTTAATCGTTACCTTCTATGTTATAAATCAAAATACCACCTCGTTTGAGATACTGTGGTTTAAGATTGAAAATATTTATCAAAGCTTGTTGTTATTAAGATACATTTATTTATATTTCATATACTAGCATTTCACCTAATGTATATATGTAGACACGTGCATATCTGTGCATATCTGCTCCATGTGGAAACCAGAATAGGGCATCAGATTCCCTAGAACTGGGATTACATATAGTTATATGCTGCCATATGGGTGCTGTGGACTAAACATGGGTCCTTTGCAAATAGAAACACATACCCTTAACACCTGAGCCATTTCTCCAGCCTGCCAAGCACTTATATTTTGAAGGAGGTAAAATGCAGTCTGTCATCAGAGCTACTACTTAAAAAGTAAGTACCAATAAATCCAAATTGTTATCAATTATAACCATAAGTAGAATTAATAAAAAATATTTTGTGGGGTGGGTTTCAAAGCACTTATACCCTGAAAACGGAAAGTATGGAGAGAAATGATAATTATATTCACCAAGAGAAAACATTTCTTTTCTACTTTTATGGCCTGTGCGCTGTCCTGAGGTAAAGTAGAAGGACTTAGAACCCCGGAATTCTCATTTCTGAGAACGGAAGAAATGTGCTGAACAGAGCATCAGTGGAACAGACCACAGGCTATGCTGCCTGCTCACAGCAAGGCACCACCCCCTCAAATCTATGCGACTTAGCAAATTGTTCATCCGGAGCTGTAACATTTCTCCATATATGACCACATAAGGTCTCTCCCTAGGTCCAGGCTGTGACTCCCAAAATGCAAATGGAGGTGTTGATCCAGAATGAAAAGAAAGTACTGGAGCAATTCCGAGAGACTTGAAACCAATGAGTGAAAGAGGTCAATTAAAGAACATGTACTATGATTTTATTCTGAAGCACACCTTAAATAGTACATTCATGGAGACAGAAAACAGATTGGTCACTGAGAATGGATGCATGGAGCAGTGGAATGATAACTTTCCTATCAATTAGCCATGTGGCTTTTAATGATATTCAATACACTCAACCCTGATTTCTTCTCTATACTTTGAAAGGCAAATACTACGTAAATGATATAATAATATGAATATTTTTCTCTTTGGTACAAATTCAGTGCATGAACCTGCAGAATATTATTACTTGGCAACTTCTGCAAATCTAAAATCTCTTCAGACCCTCATCTTAGCCTGCTCAACAGAATCTGTGTTTCAGAAGTTACAATATTTCAGGAAGTTGGAGACACACTTGGTAAAATGTCATTAATATAGATGAAATATGCTGAGACCAGTGCCTGACACATTTTGAATTGCTCAAGGAAAAGTTATTCATTCATCTAACAACTATGTATTGATCACCAAGTGGAGGTCAGAAATTATCATAAGTAATGGGAATACTATTGTAAATTAAACTATCAACAGCTTTAAATTTCGAATATATAGAGCAGATTATTTTTGTGGAAGGGACAGACAAGTAACCAAAACATAAACAATTATGGGAATATTAGCAAATATTGAGGTACTAACAAATTCTTTGAGGGCACATCCAATAAAGTTCAATTCAGTTAAATATATATGTATTATGTGTTATACACATGTATCATAGGTATTTGTAAACTAGAGACTACATATAATCTCTCTTTTAACAGATTATGTACACAGTATACTAGTAAGTATTCATATGAATAGTGAAAAGTACATGGTTAAGGCACCTGTCAAATGTTCTACCTCACCTATTCACTTTCATATTTTCTGTGTTTATGCAGGAAACAATTATTCTAACAGGTTTTGGCTTTCTGTATATAATATACAATTAAATAACTGTAGCAACTGTAATCACTTTAATAATAATACATGCAGAAGGCCCCATGATACAGTGCTCTAATATATAAAATACAGTTATAGTTTTAGAACAGCTATGTTTGCATATGTCAAAATGCTATGAAAATTAATGAAAAATGATGACTTTAGTAGCAAAACGAAAAGTAGTCTAGACTGAGAGATTTCTCAGTGCCAAGTGCTGGCCTGCATGCCTCATTAAGTCTTCTACATTCCTTGTGGGTTTAATTTTGTCATTTTGGAGATGACAGAAGGGAAGCTCTGCAAATTCAAATATCTTTCCCAGTAGTTCTGCATAGTATATGCCAACACCATGAGAATATCAAGGTAGACTTTTTCTCGGACATCTCAGGTATCCCAAGATAACTAATGGTCCTAAGGAGCAAGAATCTTCAGAGACCCATTCTTTCTTAAAATAGTAAAACTTTCTAAATTCATGTTTTATGGATTGAAGTTACAGGCAAGATTACAGAGATAATTTGTTTCCTATGATTTTTTTTAAATGTGTAGAATATTACTCTATATTGCTATATCCAAGAAGAAGAATAGTATTTCATATATTTAATATATCTCTTCTTTCCCTTTACAAGCAATGGCATTAGTAATCATCCAATTCATCTCTTTTTCAGCCCCATTTCTATTTGCTGAGTGTAAATGAGTTTTGTGTTTACTATCCTTCCTTGAATGGAGTTGATTTATTCTGAAAATGTTCTGTTCAATCCCCAGGAAAATCTAGGTCCTCCAAGAACACAAAGGATTTGCACTCATATTCCCCTTCCCACTCCTTTTTCCATTCCCTTTGTGATTTTATACAAGAGAAAAAATGGATCTTGCCAGGTATCTGGTGTGCCTTCCCTGGGCCCTGTACTTTTTGGATCTATGAAAGCCAACTAGCAGGGGGAGGGCCTTCCTCCCTAATCAAAGAGCCATCTTCAGCATCCATCCAAATAGCTACCCCTCTCCAACTTCCACAGCACTTTTCTCTGAATGTTCAGGGCCATTACAATAGACAGCCACCAGAGAGCCTGAATGGAGAGCTCATTAGCTGTGCAAGCCTACATATGTCCAAAGAGAGTTTATGTGTAATCCCAACACAATTTTCCTTTGTTTGTTCTTTATTTTGTACTCTCTTTGGCTGGAGTTGATTACACTGGAATCATTAACTTAAGCAAAATGGAAATACCTCAGTGGGGAATCATCCCAACCCAGGCCCCAGGGAGGAAAAACACAATAGCTCCTCTCTGTCTCCAATGACTGCTTCTAATTAATGAGTGGTGATAAAGGTTTGAGAATTTCTTCTTACTTCACTACACCATCAGCTCCTTGAGCAGTGGGGAATAGCAGTATGGAAAAGCCTCCTAACAGATGTAAGCTCTGGCTCTCATCTTGTAACCTTCTATTGAATTGGATTAGCCCATGTATGTTAGTTACCAAGAGAGTCCTAAGCATATTTGGAGAGGTCAAAAAATGATGCCCCAAAGTGAAGGGCTTAGCAATGGCCTCGGTACCAAAGATGCTCTTAGACCTTCAGTGCCTCTGCCACTCATCATTCTTTCTTTCTGGATGTAAGCCCCATAAAGACTTGAATTATTCTTTTCAATGTGAGTCATAGAAAGCATGGCCTTTTTTTCTCCCAAAAGCAATCATAAACCCAAGTACAAAACTTTGAGTTTCCTCCTCCTTCTTGTATTAGAACTAGTCATAAAGAAGTGATCTGACCGGCTTTGTTTGATTATAGGTCATAAGGCCTGTTCTAGAAAGAATTGTTCACCACACAAGGAAGGAAATGAACCCTGTTAGTGAAGGGTCAATAGGACCTGTGCAGAGTGCCCTTTGTGTATTTTGTTCTGCTCTATTGCTGTTTTACCACAGCACCTCAGTCACTTTAAATAGTTGCCCATGTATCTTCAAACCAAAAATGGATATTGTACCCTGAATATTTGGATCTTCAATTTGAACATACCCATATAATTGAAAACAATTACTAAATGCATAAAATAGGTTTTCCAGCTGTTAATTGCTTTTTCCTATAGAGCAACAGTCATGACCCCTTAAAATTGTAGTATGAGAATCATCTATTTCCCACCCCTAGATCATCATATCTAATTTCTTCACCTTGCATATTTCCTTTAAATATTTCTTTAGACATTCTGCACTTCCATGCTTACTATAACACATTAAATATTTCCTTTCTTTGTTTTTCTTTCTTCTTTTTCTTTTTTCTTTTCTTTTCTTTCTTTCTTTCTTTCTTTCTTTCTTTCTTTCTTTCTTTCTTTCTTTCTTTCTATCTTCCTTCTTCTTTCCTTCCTTTCTTTTATTAACTATATTTTTTCTCTCTCTTATAATACATCCTGACCCCACTTTCCCCTCCCTCCACTTCTCCCAACTCTTCCCCAATTTCCCCTCTCCCCAAGATATCTCTCCTTCACTTCCCCTCATTTTCTTGTTCATACTTACATTGTATTTTCTTACTGGTGAGAAGGTTTTCATATACATTTTAATTAGACGTTTGCATGTACAAAGTGATGGATTTCATTAAAGCATTTTCATGAACAGTTCTTATTTATTCTTCTCCCATCTCCTTTTGCTGCTACACCTGACCCTTTTCCTCCCAGTAGTACCCTCAATCTTTTTTCATGGAACTTATATTCCATTATCTTCTCCTTTATTTCTTAATCTTTTTGAAAATTCATCTTCCTCTATCAGACCTAAATATAAATATGTACATACACACAAACACACATACACATAATATAAATATTCATATACATGCTTACAAGTAAAGAGCTGTGGTGTTTGTTTTTCCATTTCAGTTTGGGTGCCATAATTTCATTTTTTGTTTCTGTTGAATAAAATTCCATTGTGTACATGTGCTATACTTTCTTCACTAATCATTTGTTGCTAAACATTTAGTCTGGTTCTGTTTTTTAGACTTTGTCAATTATATAACAATAAACTTGAATATGCAAGTATATGTATGATAAGACACAGAATCTTTGGATGCATTCCCTGGAGTGGTACAGTAGTGTCATACAGTTTTCTTTTGGGTTGTTTGTTTGTTTGTTTGTTTTTGAGACTCTGGCTGTCCTTGAACTCACTCAGTAGACCAAGCTGGGCTTGAACTCACAGAGACCTTCCAGTGTCTGCCTCCTGAGTGTTGTGGTTAAAGGTATTAACTAAAAGTGATAATGCCTATCTTACCTTTGGATTTTAGGTAAACTCCATACTGATGTAAAATTTGTTCCAACAGCTTAAGTTCCTTCTGGATGCAGATAAATATTTGCCCTTCCCCACTTACTCACTAGCCTCTTTTGTTAGTTTTCTTGAGGCATTCTGTCTAGGGTGATAAAGCATCTTAAAGATGTTTTAACTTGTATTTCCTTGATGGAAATATCGTTAAACACTTTTTCAAAAATGTATAGGACATTTGTTTGGGCTTTTTCTTTTGATATGTTAATTTTCCCTTTATTGGTCCATTTATTGAATGAAAGCATAACCTTTGCTATTATAGTTCTTTATATCCTAGTTAACAACCATCTAGCTAATAGACAGCAGAGTTCTTTCTCCCATGTTGCAGGATGTTGGCACAGGGTTTTTGTTTTATTCTTTTCTCTTCAGAAGTTTGCAAGTTTTACAGGACTCTGTTCACCAATCCAATCTCTGGATTCTTTTTTATACACTTGGAGTCATTTTCAGAAAACTCTTGCCTTTATCTTATCTTGAATGTTCCATGTTTTCCCCTGGCAGCTTTGAAGTTTCAAAGTTTTACATTAAAGTTCTTGATACACTTGGGTTTTTAGACAGGATGAGAGAGATATAGATTGAATCTTAATCCTCTTCATGTGAGTATCTAGTGATTTCTCCAGATCCTTTTGTTGAAGAGGTTGGCTTTTTGTTCTACCAATCAATTCTTTTGGGACATTTGTCAAAATATAAGTCCCTAGATATCTATGCATATATATTCAGTTTCTCCTCTCTTCTATTTGTCTATATATTTGCTGAATCATGCTGAATTTGTCACTCTGACGTGCTAATGAAGTTTAAAGTCAGCTATTGTGATTTCCAAAGCATCACTCATTGTGATTAGCATTACATTTGCTATTAAGTATCCTTTTACGTTTTCATACAAAATTAATTTGAAATTGATTTCTTCTAGCTCTGTGAAGGATGTCATTGGATATTTGGTGTGAATTAGAACTAATCTGCACACAATTTTTTTTGGAAAAAGCCATTTTCACCTGGAAAATGCTATTGACCCATGTACATGGAAGGTCTTTTTCTCTTCCAGTATCTTGTTCACTTTCTTTACTGAATTAAAATATTATAGAGATTTATATTACTTTTATTTGTGTGTGTGTGTGTGTGTGTGTGTGCGTGTGTGTGTGTGTGTGTGTGCGTGTGTGTGTGTGTTTGTGTGTTGTATATACATGTGAGAGCACACATGTTGTGGATCCTGGAGGAAGGTGTCAGAATCCTTGGATCTAGAGATAAAGGTATTTATGAGCCTGCTGATACAGGAACTGGGAACTAAGTTCTGGATTCCTGAAAAATCTAGAAGTATTGTGAACAGCAGAGGCATAACTCCATGCCCTTAAAATTATTCTCTTAGATAGTTTACACTTATCAATGGTGTTAAGAATCTAAATTTTAATTTAAAGTGTACTCATTCAAGACATGGCAAGTGCCTGGCATTTAGTTGGTGCTTAGTAGCTCCTTCATTTTGAGTTTTAAATTATCATAATTATAATATTTGAATTATTTTATTCTGGAAAAAAAACAGTATAGACATTCAAATGGCTCAAATACAATAAAAAGATCCATGACAGAATAACACAGATAAAGGAGAAAGATCTTACAGGCCAGAAGAAAAACATGATTTGCACAAATACTGACATCCCCAGCCCGATCTAATGCTGTTATTGCTATTAGTCCTACCACAGCATTTGTGATGACAATTAGTGACAATGTCTAAACACTTGATGTGAGGTCTGTCACTGCCAAGAGTAATATGTGCATTTCATTTGTTTACTCAACAGTCTTAATTTCTTTCTTGAAATGGGGAGAATTAGAGTTGGGAATAAGTTGACCTAGATGATACACTGAAGGTTAAGGAAGCCAAGATATGAAATAAAATGAGTAAAACTCAAGACCCACGGAAGCAATTGGTCTACTGCTTTTTACCTATTTCGTATTTTGTCCTTTTCTCTACAAGTTTGCTTTTTCTCTAAAAACCACTATTCAGTTTTTAAAGCTGGGTGCATGATGGGGAAGAAAAAGGTCATATAAGAAAAAAGTTATTGGATTTTTTTTTTTTATTGAGCTGTAGTTGAGGGGCTATTGCCCCTTGCTAGAGGCAAGATCCTAGGGACATGGCTGCCAGAACAAGAGACACTTTCTATAAGTCTCTGTTCCTTCATCTGTTAAATGATGACTTAGGAACCATGAATGATATTTCATGACCATTTCAAAGATTTTGTGCTTGTTGCTTATTATTATTATTATTATTATTAATTTTTATTTAGTCAAAGTACACTACCAGTACCTGACCTTTACCTGTGACTCTGGATTTTATTAGATAAGGATTCTATTAAGTCTAGGCTGGTTGAAAGACTAATGTGTGGAAATAAAATGTATAAGAGCCAGCTCAGAAAATTAAAAACTATTGTTAAAACATTCTTGAATATTTCTCTATTTTGGTTGCTTCAGGTTTTTTTAAATTGTTGTTTGTTTTGATTTGATTTGATTAGGTTTGATTTAAAAATTTGTTTTCATATTTTTTGAGCAAAGGTTCAAAATCTTATGTTACTTAATATAGGATTATTTATATAAGCAAAGGGTACAGAACACCAGACATTGACTTAGAACTCTTCGAAAATCAATTGTGTCTTAAACGTTATTGTTCTCCTACTAGAATCTGATACACAGTAGGTACACTATTTATGTTAAATAAATACAGTCAAGCTCAAACAAAATCTTGTCAAACAGTGAATACATATGTCATGCAGTTAATTGTATTGTTCTAGAATTCCCTTTTGCAATATGATGGTGAGGAAGAATATAATTTTTTGTTCCAAAAATTGTCATTGATGGTGACCCAACTCTTCACTAGCAAATGATTTCCTTAGTGTTACCTCTTAAGGTCCTCTCTTCTATCCTAGGAGAGTTAAGTATAGTAGAGAAAACAAAGAAATTCCAATGCATATTGATTAATTATTCTCTTGGTTTGTGCTATTGTTTTATCTGGAGAGACTATTTACATAATTGATAGCATAGAATTCATTTCAGGATACTATTTTTTCAATAACTCATGTTATCACCTTAAACTCATGGCAATCTTTTGACATCAGCCTCCTCTCTGTTTACACAGTATAATTAGGAGCCAGAAGACAGAGTAGCAGTAGCAGAGGAACAAGATTAAAAATTGTTATCTTATGACATACTTATTTTTCCCCTTGGGTAAACACACCTCAACCATAAGTCAAGGCATATTTAATCCCTATGATAACTGGATAACTGGAATATATATATATATATATATATATATATATATATATATATATATATATATAGACAGATTGTGTCTTCAGTGTCTACCAGCTGGTGGAATCTAGCACTAATCACTCCTTTCCATTTGCTAATATCATTTGGCTTTCTCCTCAAATGAGATTTAAAATAAAACAGTTTGGCAAACTATATTAACACCATCAAGCAATAGTCTCATGTTGGTTCCACTGCAGTTTGATAATTTACAGACTCAACGGGCTAAACGGATCTTGGCAAGCTGATTAAATTCAGTGGTTGTCAGATCTGGCTGAATATCAATATCTAATGGAGATACATAAGAATACAGATTCCTGGGCACAAAATCCAACTGATACATGGATTATGATCTGTAAAAGTAGGACCTGGAAGATTTAATCTTCACAAAGCCTCCCAAATGCCTCCTATGATTCACTAAGGTTGGTAATCACTACTTTAATTTGTCTCTCATCCTCAGCCAAAACACTGCAAGCAGTTTGTTTCCATGTATATTGCTGCATAATAAATTGTTACCAAATATCGCAGTGAGACACAGTAGCCATTTCATCCGCATGCTCAATTTATCCATTAGTGCATTTATTTATTTCAGTGTGGAATATCATACAGTCCAACCTGTGATTCTCTATTTTAATTCTCAGACTTCTTATATGTAGCTACCATAATATATTATGATCGACTTTGGACACAAGAGGTTCTCTAAAGAATGGGTCCTTTGAGAAGTTTGTCATTGATATTTTCTTTTTAGAAAATCTCTCATCAAGATCACATGGTTTACTTTATTACCCTGTTTAATCTAGTTCTTAATTTAGGGAGGTTGCTTGGATTTGAGTACTTCCTCTAAAACAAGGGAATCATGAAAATTTGTTTCTTCAAAATCTGTTAATAGTTCTCAAGATCATTATTTCATTTTCTGTCTAAAAATCATAGTCAAAGAAAAAAAAAAGTGTGACATTGAAACATTTCCCCGATTTAAAACTCATCAAAACGTCTCATTTTGTGATTAAAACCTCAATGATTTCCAATGTTTTGTGTCCCTGAATTAACTTTTCCAGCATTTTTTTTTACCACATCATATCCATTCCTTCTCATTTCCTTTTCTCAGTTCTCCCATCTGCAAGCCATTCTGCATCTGAACATTTTTTTTTCCTGTCTTCTATGTTCCACTAAGGGAGCTTAGCTCAGCCCCCAGTTTTAGCCTGCTGTCTCCTTCTCTAAGTGATGCTCTCTGACCGTCCTGGTATATACTCTCCTTCATTATTTGTCCCATTTTAATGAAATATCCAGTATATTTCCTTTGCAGCAGTAGTTGGAAGCTGTTGTGATCTTGTTTGCTTTGCATCCATTGTCTGCCTCCTGCCACCTAACTGAACATGTCTTTGCTGAGGGCAAGCGGTTGTATCTCTCATCCTTAATAGAATCCTAGACTTTTAGCAGAGAGTCTGGCAATAACACACTATATATATTTCATAGATAAGTGTCTTAGCATTGTGTATTTTTCAATGGAAAGTATCAGTTTAAATCAGAAGCAGATATAATGTCAATGAAACCCTGCTTTACTTTGCCATCTGAGTTAGAATTTGCCTTATGGAAGGGCTCCACTATGTGAGCGAATTTGATAGCTTATTTCCAAAAGAAATGAATACGAATGGTGATACCCTGAATGAATGGATGATGATGTTTCTAAAAACCAGAGGTAATAGACAAGAACCTAATGCTATGCTAAGTTAGTGGATATCTACAGAAGACTATTTTCTGGGTCAGGCCCTTTGTACACAGAACTCACATCGGCTATGACTGCATTAAAAGACTTGCACATGATCAAGACAGTTCAAATCAGCTTGGATGGAGAAACGACCCAATAAATACGTGGTTTAGCTAAGGATCTATTTATAAATGATGACTGTTGCAGAAAGGAGAGGCAGTTTTCTCCAGATTTGGGGCCTCCTGAGGTTACCTGTGGTGTACAAGATTGGCCAATTATCATTCCCGTATTGCTAGTACTTAGTGAATATTTAAAAAGAGCACATGTTATTTGAGGGTACAAGTAATAGTGGGAGTAAGAGGAAAAACAGTGGGAGGAAAATGAAGACTAGATTTGATTAAAATATGTCATATGCGTGTATAAATTTCCCAAATAATAATAAAAATTTAATGGTCACATTTTAAAACAGCAAAATTCTAGAGATAAGTTTGGAACTTTTTCTCTAATATCGTCATCTTAGAAGCCACAGAAACTCCTCAAACAACACAGGGTATTGCCATTACTCTCAATTGTCTGCCAACACTAGAAAATAAGACTCTATTACTGAAGACATCAAACATATTACTTACACACATACAGACTTCACATTGGAACTAGCCTAGAAACTTTCTCCCTCTGACTAGTTTTCACAATGTTAGCAGATGCTAACAAACTTTTGGAGAAGAAAAGTCATAGATGTTTTTACCAGTGGTGAATCCTGTATTTCATAATACTAATCTTCTGGGCAAGGAATACCTGTGATTCAAACTAACCACTTTTGTTGTGAGTTTGAGATCACCACACAGGAAGGAATTCGTGCCTAGTACTGTAAACCTTATCAAAAGCCCATGGCTAGAACAACTATGGGCTCTAGGAAGGAACCCACTATGGTCATTTTGCTAAATGGACATATCAGAAAACTTTTTAAAATATGTATATTTATACCCATAGATTAGTGCTGGATTCTCACTTGATCAGAGAAACATGTTTCTGCATTTGGCAAGGGTTAATACAGATTGATATGATCAAGGCACTGAGAATAAAAGATTATTTATAGTGTTCATCTCTAAATAGAGCATTTATCTCTCTCTCTCTCTGTCTCTCTGTCTCTCTCTCTCTCTCACACACACACAGACACACACACACACATACATACAACTCATATGTATAGGTATATGTGCACACACATACACTCATGCAACAGAGGCTCAAGGAACATTGCAAAAGAGAATAAGTGTCAAAAGTATATACAAGTTGGTTCACACTATGGAGTGTGGGAAACAGTGTATGGCCTTGACATGGCCATTGCATTCAAGAATAGAAAGAAGCAGAGGTTACCTAAACAAGACCTTTGCAAGAGTCCCATCAGAAATCTAGCATGGATATAGGCAGGAGCACGAAGCCTTATCCAAAGCTAAGGGTCTATTGGCAGTTAGTGGATGCTAAGGAAGGATGTTTTATACACTGGAAAGTTGCCCATGACATAGTAAACAACCTATCCAAGAACATATAAGCAAATTTAATTAAACACAGTGGGTGATGTTTAAAAAAAGATATGGAAGTGTGACAGAGACATATAGGGAACAAGAATTCAAGAGGCAGTGAGGTGGAGTTATAATAAAAACATGTTATTCATATGTATTATATTGGAAAAGTATAAATTGATATATTTAAAATGGACTTAAAACCACATCAACTCCCAATGCTGTTTACAGAGTCTATCATCGTCATGGTTATTAACCAGAGTTGTTCTTCATTCAACACCTAGCTACATTTTTTTTTTCATTCTGCTGTGTGGTGAGAAATTCAGGATAACTATTAAGAACACTTTGGACATTGAGCAGAAAAGTAACCAAAGCAATTGGAATAGACCATCCTCTGAAAATGTATCATTGTTCCATTATTTGTTTACAACCTCCTGATAGTCTTATGAACTACCAAGCCTGGAAGCATTTAGAAAGATTTTAACCTTTTCATATTGATGTTTATAGGACTCTAAACTTGAAGAATGGCATTGTGGAGACAACACAGAGTAAAGCTGAGGCTGTAGTAATTATTTCATTCTCTTCTACGGTCTTGGAAATGTCACGTCACAGATTTGAGCCCAAGTTTTCTCCTCAATAAAACAGAGATAAAACCTAACCTATAGAGTTATTGCGACATTCAACATCCAAACAAAATATTGTGTGGGATATATTTTATAATGACTAAGATGTATTCAAACTTGAAGAGGAAGTATATGAGTAGAGAATGGCAGTCACTTAAAAAGGACTTACTGTAACATCTACTATGTTAGATGTTTTTGCTTACACAGAGACAATGAAAACATTAGTTACAAGTCTGGGCTATAGTTTAATGGTAGAGTTATTGCTTAGCACATTCATATCCTGGTTTCTGGAAATTGGAAAATATTTTTTTAGGAAAAGATGCATTCACAGCTCGCTAGTTCCATAGCTCTGTTAGCCTTAGAATTTTAACCTTCATAGTTTACAGTCACGCTCTGTTTTTCCTTAAAAATACCTTTTTTTTTTCAATAGAAACTTATATACATTTCATTCTCATTTCCCATCCTTTAAAGAAGTCTTGTTCACTTATCAAAGTCTCCATAGTCTTCTGATTATGTTTGTTTCTACAATTTTTCTTTCTCATACTGTTATCTGAACTTAGGGATCATTTGATTGTCAATAATTGTATGTACATAAATATGTTCTGAAGATAATTGGAAATATTCCACAGGTCACTTAACAAAAAGGTAAAAAATTTCTAAAAGTAAGCAAAAGATTGGTAATAAATGGAGAAATTATTCATAGTATATAATACAGAGAAAACTCAAATACTTTATTAAAATGCAAAGAGCTTTTGAAAATCAATAGGAGAAAAGACAAACGACCTAATATGCAAACAGGAAAAAAAGTTGAACAGTCCACTAAAAGAGCCATAGAAATGGTCAATAAATATCAAAAAAATACATTCTAAAATGAAATTAAGAAAAATGCAAATTAAGTTTAATACAGTGTTGTTATCAATTGTCAGAATAAATCAGAACAAGAGACTAGTTGATGTTGGAAATATACAAGATGATGACCAGGTCTAGCTTTACTATTTATGAAACTTTTGTGAAAACTAAAAATGTCCTAAGTGGTCAATTTTATTCCATCACAGCTTAGAAGAATGCCCACTCTTTAAATGAGAACTCCACTTCTTATATATACACAACAGGCATAGTCACATCATTTTCAACTTTTTGTGTGACAAATAATAATTATATATTATGTGTTTTATATATATATATATATATATATATATATATATATATCATATACATTATATGATATATAATAGACAATGGCTGTTTATATTTCCCAATTCACTGTGCACTGAGTTATTTGATAAAAGAACTAAAACAGCATATCATTCCCTTTCTAATTTTGGCACTAATTGAAGAAAAAGGGAAAGGCATATGTAGTGAACAAACACTCTTCCAAATATTAATAATGGCATTTGTAGTAGTAGTATAATAGTACTGCAATAGTATAGGTGTTACCTGTAGAGAAATTGAGTTCCTTGTGTAACCATTGTAAAACTTTGGACCATTACAAGGTATGTCTTACTCTTGCAAAGACAGTCTACAGTGTATTCTCCTTATGCTAACACTATTGAAAGAGCCAAAAGCAATAAGCTTATATATAAATGCCTGAGCAATTCTGCATAAGTTATTCAGTCTTAAAAGTCAGCCCATTCAAGAGGACATGCTATGTACAAGAAAGTAGAGAGAGAAAGGAAGGCTACTGTTATTTTTCTATTTTCTCTATCCATGAAAGTAGAGAATTCAGAAAGTAAGTCATGGGCATTCCTCCTCAGCAATACATAGATCACTCCACATATGTAAAAAACAGAATTCCAAGAACTATGATTATAAAAAATGCAAATAGAAGTCCTTTTGTCCTCCCATTTTGCTATATGACAGTAGTTCACATAACATACTTAAATAACTAAAGTCCTTTAAATTGATTAGATTTGAGTACAGAATCAAACCAGCTGTTAGAGCAACTGGTTAATATCCGTGATGGATCCTATAAATTCAATTTTTATTTTTATGAAGTATATAAAATATTTTAGTAATGATAGTGCAATAAAAAATATTTAAAGCATTTTTATGTAATTGGTGTTAATTTAAAAAAAAAAATGATGCTTGTGACTTGTTTCTCATTTGCTCCAATACTCCTTTTCACTTTTGTGTCTAACCAACACCCAGACATGAGGCCTGAATATCTTCAAATATTCACATTACAACTAAGTATAACTACTCATAGAATAGGCATTCTTCATTAACTATGCTTTTCAATATGAAATCATACTCCTGTGACACAACTAGGCAGAAACCGGCGGACCATTTCTCAAATACAACATTGTGATCTCTTTCCACAACTTAAAAAAAAAAAAGAACCTTAGTGAAATTGATTACTCAAGTTTTTTGAGTTTTTCTGAAGCAATCGTCATGTATGTGAGTAGATAGTTTCTTTTCTTTAAAGTACTCATTAGAATAATTTTGTACTCAAAAAGAAATTATTAATTCTGTGTCAGTGTTAGGAAATTGACAATATAAAGCATGAAGTATTTCTACAACAACAAAAAAAATTTAATCCTTAGAATAATAGAGAAAATATAAAATGAAAATAGAATGAGGTTCCTGATCCTAGGTGAAATCTTGCACATACAGGTACAGGTACATTTTATATCTACTTTTGTAATTAAAATCAAAATAGGAAATAACCTGTAACACACTCCAGCATTAGTAGGAGTTTCATTATATCAGGTGATAGCTTGGTTTTCATTTTCTTCTATTTTTTTACATGGCTGTATTTTCTTAGATGTGCCCACAATAAATACATTACCACTGTCCTAGGACAAATTAAATAGTAATTTAATGTGAAAATACAGGGTAGAAGTAATTTTTTAGTAATTTTTACATCTATCTAAGGAGTTTTCTTCCCTATGACATTATGTTTTCCATTGTCATTATTTCTCACATCACTGGAGTGTTCAATTATATAGAGAGAGAAACTGTTATGTGATATTGCATTCGTTGTACAACTTTACTGATTTTTATTGTATTTTTGACTCCTTCTTAAGGCATAGATACTTTCATGGCAGGGTACATGTCTTATCAACTGAAAGACCATTCTCACTCTCAAAAATAGTAAGAATTTCTAGGCTACCATTAATTATTAATGTGAATGGAATAACGTCTACTGGGATTGCTTACAAAGGAGATTTTAGGGCCAGTGAGATGACTCAGCAGGTAAAGATATTTGTTGCCAAGCCTAATAGCCTGAATTTGATCTCTAGAAACCACATGGTAGAGGGACAAAACTGACTCTTCAAGTTGTCTTCTGATTTTCAAGTCCATATCATGTCAGGTTAAATTCCCACCCAAGGCAAAAAATAAATAGATAAAGGAGTAAAATATAATAAAATAAACAAAATGGGGATATTTTAAAGTATTTTTAACAAAATCATATGCATTGGCCATTTCAGACACTGAATTTGCCATTTAAATATTGCCTTGAAATACTACTTAGCTTGTGAACTAATTCCACTGGAGTGGACAAAAATGTCATTAATGGAGGGTTGCCAATTTCCAGCACGAAACAGAACATCCTGGGAGGATCAGATTATGTTGAACAACAATAGCAAAGTCTGTAATAAAATTCAGAAGTCCAAAGATAGGAACTGAGATGCACAGAAGTCACAGCACCTAGGAGGTAGGAGAGGAAGGATTATATGTTATAGGTCTACCCCAGACTACCTAGGAGGCTCCAGGTCAGGCATGAATGTACATTAATCCCTTTTTCAAATATCTATGTATTAAATTTATAGGACAATAAAAATGTGTTCATCCTGGAGAAAGGTATGAGGGCTCCATCAACCCAACACTTGTACAAGTTTGGAGTAATGAATAAAGAGCCTTGGCAATATTGTCCCAGTTCTCATCCTTGCCTGTTGCAGGAATAAAAGCTGTAAGATAAGTCTTGGCAGTTTTGTACCTCTCTAGGACTTGTTAAATTTCTCTCTCCCTCTTCTCTTACATCCTGAAATTTTAAGCGCTGATGCTTTATGTTCTGGCTTGTAAATGAAGCCTGTTATTATCATTGAGATAGTGTTTTTATGGCATAAATAATGAACTCAAACAGGGGAAGCGGCATTGGGTGGAATTACTGCCTGAGTGGAGATGGAAATAATCAATATGTCCTCACTTACAAATCTCATCTGCATGTCAAGTCCATCCTGCTAGCTGTCTCCTTACAAATTCATTTCACTAGAGGCCCAATAAAACATGTGGGTGGCATTGATCTGTTTTATTCATAGCCAGAGATAGAAATGCATCATTTGAAATTAATAGGAGGGCTTGTGTTTATAGCTCAACCTAGACGGAGTAGCTTGCAATGCAGACCATTAAGTAAGGTCTCATCCACTCCGAGGAAGAAGTGACCCTAGGGATCAGGGACCAGGGAATTGTGTTTGAAATCCTTTGTGTTATCATGCCTGCTATCACATAGCTTATTCCGGCTTTTGTAACTAGAACATTATACTTACTCATTAGAACACTTCTTTAATCAGACCTATACTGTGATTTGTTTTCAGATGACATTTCCAAACTCTGCATGCAATTTTTTTTCATAACCCTGCAAAAAATAAGTACTATGTAGTTTTATCTTCCATACAGTGGGAAGGAAATATAGAAATCATTACTAATACAATACTGTTCATACTCAGTGTGTACATTTTTATATATATTGGCCAATTAAACTGAATATAACAGATATGGGAATTTTCTTTTTCAGATATGGGAATTTAGCAATGCCCATAATGAAGAAGAATTTAGAAAATTTCCTCTTACTTTCTGTCATTTTTTTTTTCAGTAAAAAAGTCATTAAAATTAATCCCCTTCATTTATCTAGGGGACATAGTTTGAATTCTTGCTATAATATGTGACGTTGCCTGTTGAATTGTGTTTTAGAGTGAAGAATTTTCCCTTAAAATAACACTTCACTGTAGATATCCACTGCTTTTGACTCTTAAATTCTTTCCATAGTCTCTCCTGTGATCATTGAGTTTTAGGAGTCAGTGTAAAGATGATACAGGTGTCCCATTCAGAGCTGTCCCATTTAGAGCTGAGCAGTGTCTATGATTGTCTGCATGTTGACCAGTTATGGGTCTCCAGTAGATTGTTCTACACCCATGCAAATGCAGGCAGCACAATAAAGTTTGGAGAAGAGTAGGGATGGTGGGTTAGAATTGAATGTGAGTTGGATGAGGGTGAATTTAAGCAAAACCCATTTATGTATGAGCATAAACATGTATGAATTTCCTAATTAAAAATGTCTTACAACAGGTTGAATATAGGGGATCCCAAATACATATTTTGTTTTCTGTATACTATGATATATTCTTCCATGATAAATTTCTCCCATTTGTTGGGAGCATTTTATTTCCTCCTATTAAAATCCATTCACTATTTGCCTAAGTAATATAGACATATTCTTCTGTCCTTAGAGGAAATATATGTGCAAGAGAGACATTTCAGGTTGTCAACAATTACATCAAATCTCTAAATAGACCGTGATCCGATCAAGTCCATTTCTTCATAGCTTGCATTGCATTTTCTTTGAGTTTTACATTTGAAATAATTATACAGCAATGTATATAAACAATACAGTTGGGCTGGAGAGATGGCTAAGCTCTTACTGGCTAGATTAACAAACGTAAACCTAAGAAACAGTGAAATGAACCCAGGTCATTCTACCCTCAGTAAACTTGTGCTAGTTATGTGGATTCTGTAACAGCTCCTCACTGAATCAGTGGTGCTTAGAATGCAATCTAAGTGCCAAATGTTAGTAAATAGATGTATACAAATATATTTAACGTGATGTGTACCATCAGTGTTGCCCAATATCCTAGGTTTTTAAGTGGCAGAGGACACTGGGAAATCTTTCATTCATTAAGAAAATGTTCTTGAAGGAGGAAGCCCACCATTCTTTCCATTCTCTTTCATATTATGATCATGAAGTGTGCAGTTTGGCTTTCTCTTCTCTCCATAATAGATGCTTCATCCAGGGACAAAAATCAAGGGCACTTTACCTTGGACTGGAAGATCCCCAGTTGTGAGCAAAAGTACATATTTAAACATTTTCTCCTTACAAGATAGTTTTTATAACAAAACATTAGTAGAGTGGTAGAAAACTAACACAGCATGTGTATGTGTGTGTGTGTGTGTGTGTGTGTGTGTGTGTAAACATTTTCTTTAGTGGAATAAAAGGTTCATATTATTATAAATTCTCTTCTCTGAAAGCCTCATTGGGCATGTTGGGTCCTGACTAACTGTTTAAAGTTTATAAGTTCCCCAAGATCTTGCAGTTGTCAGTTCAGAAGGATAAGCACTTGCTGGAATGACTGCCTTAGCCCTTTCTTTTGTCATCCCCAGGATCCAATTCTGAAATTGTATGCCCCATGTCCTCTTGATTCCAGGGAATTCACAATGAAGAACTTACGAAGGGGAAAATAAACAATAAGGAGACGCAGACAACATTTCATTTTTATCATAATGATCTATTTTATGCATGTAAATAGATCATTATCTGCAAAGAACAATAGTTGTAACAGGGCCCTTAGTAAACCCAGATCTTTGTAGAGCCTGATACTTTAGCACAACTGAATCCATGATGGAATGCCACAATGGAAGTGGCATTCAGACTGTTAAGACTCAGCACATAGACAGTACCACCTGCCAAAACTAAAACAAAGGCCTAGTCCATATTGTTCTGGGAAAAATCACAAAATGTAATAACCTTGCTTGTTAGTTTCTGGCTAACTCTTCCTGTTAAGTGAAGCATGTCAAACCATAGTATGTGTTTTGTCCTTAAAAGATCATTCTGGGAAAGGCTAGGGGCTACACTGGGATCCTGAATATTCAGTGCCATCACTGGCTGGTTGATATAGAATTACTTTTGGCTAAAACCCATGTCCAAGAAGTCTTCTATGGTGAATATCACACCACAATAGTAACTGAAAACATGGAAACTTTATTTTAAAAAAAGGATTTTCTAAATTTACTCAGTTTGTACTTATCTAAAGTGACATTCCCAATGGAAAGTCACTATACATGAAGACATGAGGTTATTTATATTGCTATGCTTGGGCAAATTTATATCCAAGGACCTCAGTTGCATAATAAGATAAATAGTGATAATAATTCCTGTGATCATATGAGTTAAGGCATGCAGTGGTAATTGTGAATCTATTTGGACCTTTATAAATGTACACGTTCATTTTTGCACATTACATGCTCCTCTAGAACCTCCTTTTCAAATCTATTCACCAGTGTGGAACTATGAAATTATAAGTTCTATGAACTCAGGATTACTATGTTGGGATAAAGGAAAATGAATGCAGTTTGTATTAAAATGCAATCTAAGTGTTATTCTGTCATGCCACAAAGAAATAATTATTATATTGTCATGATGGATAAAAACAGTCTTGAAGAAAGCAAGAGGAGGGACACATAATCCAACTACTAGAAAAAAACAAAACAAAATAAAACAAAACAAAATGTGGGAAGGATCCAGCCCTAAAGGAATATTCTGAATAAAGCAAGTGTATCCATCACATTTTCATTGCTGTGCCAATATTTCCGAGACAACCAACCTAATTTGAGAAGGATAGGGGCAGTAGTGATGGCACCAGGGTAAAGAGCTTTCACTGCAACCAGGTGGTAGTGGCACACACCTTTAATCCCAGCACTTGGGAGACAGTGGCAGACAGATCTCTGTGAATTAGCGGTCACCCTGGTTTACAGAGTGAGTTACAGGGCAGCCAAAGTTACAACAGAGAAATCTTGCCTCAAAAAAATAAAAACAAACACAGAAAATTATCACTGCTCTTCCAGAGATTCTGAGTTCAGTTTCTAGTACCCACATTGGTTGACATGCAATCCTGGTTCCAGGGAACCAGATGGTTCTCGCTTTGACAGCCACCTTCACTCACTCACTTACTCACTCACATACACACACACACACACACACACACACACACACACACACACTAAATACTTTAAAGGATATATTATTTTGACTCAGGTTTTAGAGGTTTTTATCTATGTTTACTTCTATCCCATTGTTTTGGTCCTGTGATGTGGCACCACAACAAGCAGCATTTGTAAGAGCAGAGAGGATGGTTCTAACACAGGATACCCTTCCTAAGACTCATTCTCCAGTGACTTCCTTTGAAATGCAAGTCTCAACCTCTGAATTTCTACCAGTGCCCAAAAAATGCATCATATTTTGATTCTACAAATGGGTTAATCCATTTATTATATCAAAGCTCTTATGATCTTATCACTTTTCAATACCACCACTATCATTACCTCCACTATCAATACCATCACTGGGGACCAAACTTATAAACCATAAAACTTGTGGAACATTTTATGTCTAAACTCTATAACAGTCAAATTTCAGTGGTTCCTAATAGAACCAAAATATGGACAGCAAGAAGAAGAAATAAAAAGGTTTAAAATAAACAACTATGGAATTTCAAGGGCGTGAGAAAATGAAAAGGAATTAAGATAAAGTGAATTTGAGAGAAGTAGATACCAAATGTTCAGGACTAATTAAGCACATGCATAGAAAAGCAGATGTATGACAGAAGATTAAGTCCTAATACAGTTGAATGTCAAATTGTGACCTGTAACCTATTGTCAAAAAGCACAACTGGGGACTTTTGAGAGGTCTTCATAACACATTGTTCTAAAGGTGAGTACAGCAATAGAAAGAGTTTCAGAAAAAGAGACAAGATGAATACCGGTTGGCTATGGAGTTATCAGAACTCCAATGGGCGAACCAACACACAGGTACACCTGAGACAAGTCAGAATGAGAACTAGGGTAGAACAGAGAAAGTACAGACCTTTCAGTAGAATGAAGGGTTGAGATAGGAAACTTAAGAACATCACAGAGTGCCTAATAGGTAAAATTAGGACATTGGCATAAATTCCTCATTTAGGGACAGCTCAGCTTTAATTCTAATTCTTCCATTCACTTGCTTTGTGATCTAAGACAAATTAAATGACCTCTCTGTCCCCAAGTCTTGATATTTTAAATGTGGCCAATGATTTAATCCAAAAATAGAATTCAATTTTCATGATTAATTTAAATGTTAAAAACAAGTATGTTTATTAGCACCTAATAATAATTAGACGAATGATAACTATGTCATCATTTGTTTCATTTTTTTTATTATGCAGGGAATTAAATGTAAGCTTGTGTGCCAGGAGACACAGGTAGACTGAATAATAGAAATATCACTTAATCTATATTGCTGAAAGTGTATTTGAGAGGGATGAGGCATATAATGAAGTGACAGGGTTGGAAACTTTCAACAATCAAGGAAAATAGCTCAAAATCTGGACAAATAAAAGGTTATATAAACAAATACATCATAGATATATTACTGCAATCACTCATATGCCTAGCAACACACTCCACACAGGACAGTCTCTCCAAAGAATTCATCTCTGGATGGATGGATAGATGGATGGATGGATGGATGGATGGATGCTACCAAGTGAAAAAAAAAAAACCTCAAAAATGGCCAGAGAAAATATTTAATTTAGAATATAATATGTTCCCAGAGATAATCGGGCATCCTAAGTATAGTATTCCACGAGATATTAAAAAGGATTTTAAAAGCCATGCAAACTTTTCTGAGAACTAAGAAACAGAAAATTGCATCTGAACTTCCAAACTAACTTTTGTGTTCTTGTTGTCACCCTAACAGAGAAACTACTGTTCTGAATTCTAACTACATACATGGATGCTAGGTTTCCTTATTGTTGTTTACTTTATGTTTCATAACAATTTGTATAAACAAAGAGACCAAATGTCAACTCATCTGTGTCTATTTTAATTCAACTGCTCTGCGTTCTAGTAGAAGTCATAATCTTTAACTGAAAATGATAGATCATTTATTCTCACTTCTATAGTGAATCTTTGTATTGGTTTATTTATTAATTTTTATGATAAGGACATGGGTAGTTTTGTATTGGGGATGTGACTAATAATGACTGTGTGAACATTCTAAAATAGAGTATAGGTGAATATGTTCTCACAAACATATCTGTCTATTTTCTGGGTTATATGACTCATACACTCAGTGACTTACATATCTATCTTTAGTAGATACCATCAATGACTAAGGGAATTGGTCTAATTGATTCTCCCACTCACAGTGCATAAGTATTTTCCACAAAGTTATTTGACTTCTTTTTGTTAGTCAGTCACTTTATATGTCTAACTAAGATTAAAATATATCAAAATTTTCTGTTTATTGACAATAAGATAAATTATTTTGACAGATGTCAAAAGGTCATTAACCTTTTATAAATTGATCTATCTCTATTTTTCTTATGCAGCTGAAGATGTCCTTATGCATATTTTGAATGCTTAATAATATTTCTTTTTCCACATTGGCATGTATTGTGAACACTCTAATGCTGTCCTTGGGGGCTGGACTAATTGCTCGGTGTTTATGAGTGTTTTAAGTTCTTTCAGACATCTGAGTTGAGTTCCCAGCAAATGCATTGTCTGTAACTACAGCTTCAGAGAATCTCATTTATTTTTCCTCTCTTTTTGCATCCATGGGAGCCTGCATACATGTCACACACACACACACACACACACACACACACACACACATTATAAATCATCTTTTGATGAATAAAAATGAATACTTGATTTAAATCAAAATTCCAGCTATACTTTTTCCTCCTATCATTTTTGTTTATTTAAAATATATTGCCTGATCCCAGAGTTCTGTGGTTTGCTTTAAGTTTTTATTCCTTTCCTTACCATTTCTGACAATAATCTGTGGCTTTGGGCCTCTTGGATGGGAAACAAATTTCATATCACTTTTTTTTTTACTATTTCTGTATCCCAAGCAATAAAGAGAACATTCCCATTTCTTGTGTATATCATCCTAGTAGTAAGTTTTCATTTCTCAACAATGAACACCTTTCCTCCTGGCAGGTAGTAGGTCTCTCTGCATCCATGATACCTCAAAGAACAGAAGAAGAAGGGGTGATCATTAATACCAGTCAATAATTCAGTTATTTCCATGCCTGTGGACAGTGACAGAGAACCACCTTCTAGTTCAGAAAATGCATGTATATCTTTACACCAATAGAAAAAGGAATTGGGGATGATCATCCATCCCTTGGGGTACTCTGAACCCAGATGTAAACATAAACACCCTCAAAGCTGGTGGTCTTCTCAGCTCTGGGAATCCATTCTCTCTGTGAGAAGTCTACAACCCTTACAAAAAAAGGTACATTTCCTTTTTGAATGAGGCATTTCCATGTCTTTTAATTCTTTAACTGATGGATTTGAACTGATGGATCGTGCTAGTCAGTTTCAAATACATCTGGAATTTAATTTTAATATAGAAGTTGAGAAATATTTTTTTTTTCTTTTTGGTGAAGATATCTGTAGAATCCTTTAGTCCTAATTAAGAGAATCACATTCTCCCTGACACTGTAAATTCATCCAAACGGTGCAACAGGTAGTAAATTTTCAAGAATTATAATCTATTCTGTTTGTTTGTTACGGTATACGAAAATAACGCTGAATTTTTAAGGAATCTGAATCTTCTGGAAAGGGATATACTTGATTGCCGTTGATTTCTCTCGTCAAATCTACAGTTTGCAACAAGTCTAGAATCCAGCAATTGATGATAGTTAAACTTCTGTTCCTGTAACATTCTTGGAGTGTGATCTAATTGAAAGTTCCACACAAATGGTTATAATTTCACTTGCCAAATAGAAGAAAAAAAAATCATCTTCTTATTTTATTTCTGGTAACGTATAGCTTAGTTTTTTTTTTTTTTCATGGACCATTCTATATCAAGTATTTGTTGTGATAGTTCTGGAAAATGAGTGTTGAGTGTGGTCAGAAAGAATGATGGTTATCCTGCTTGGTTCTTTTGTGATTACAATCAGGGGTCAACAGGAAGAGTTGCTTTCAGTTAAGGAAAAAAATCTCCATCAGATTGGCCTGTAGGCAGATCTGTGGGGGCATATCCTTAAGTAATGATTGATATGGAGAGGTCCAACCTTTTATGGACAGTGTTTCTCCTGGGCAGATTGTGTAGGTGTGTATAAGGAAGTGGTTGTAGAGAGTGAGGCAGCAAGTAACGCTCCATATATTCTCTTTCTCAGTTCTGTCTTTAAGTTCATGCCTTAAGTTTTGCCCTGACTTCTCTTCATCATGGACTGTAAACTCTGTAGACTGTTTCTACCCCAAGTTGCTTTTGGTTATGGCGTTTATCACAGTCATAGAAATCTAATTAAGACAATGGTCAATATTGAGTTGTAAGTTTTCATGTGATCTTCATAAGGGCTGATGTAAGTTCCAGTCACTTAATAACCTCGTACCTCAATTTTCTGAGTAAAATAGAGTTAATAAACAAATTTATTGTTATTATATATAACTAAAGATGGTAAAGAATCAGTCTGTAGTTTCCTTAAATAACTATTACAATCATAAGAATAGGTAAAAACATATGTAGGTGCTAGAAACTCCTCTGCTTTTATATGCTTTCCTTTTGTGCTACACTGTCTGCCTTGGATTATATTTCGTACTGGATCTGGAAATTTAAGTAAAGTTGACATTTTATGTTAGAGTAGTAAAGACTCCTCCTCTGTTTTTCAAAGACAGCCTATTCATATGTAGCATTTACAGAGTCCTGCCAACTTTAGGCTGTTCTCCCACACTGAATGCTATCAACTTGAATGCATGATGAAAATACTTATTTTTATTTGAATATTTTATTCCTCTGTGATACATTTGGTTTTCTTTCCTCAAAGTCAAAAGTTTTGAGTTAGAAAAATGGATGTTTGCTCATGTCCTAGTGATGAAAGAAAAGTCATGAGTTCTCAAAGAAAGGCTTTGCTTCTGGCCTTTCCACATGGGAACTCATCCTTCTGCCAAGTCAGAACTCCTCTAACTGAATCTCAGTGAAGAAGGCAGAGTAATTCTGTTTCCCTCTACTCTCATCTTCCTCTCTCTCTCTCTCTCTATCACAATCAGAGCACCAACCTTGGCATTTTAATGCCATGTAGCCTTCAGATTTTATTCAGTTCTTGCTTGCGTGTGAATTCTTGTTGGCGTGTGTGTGTGTGTGTGTGTGTGTGTGTGTGTGTGTGTGTGTGCAAGCGCAGTTCTATGTGATTAATGTCTTGTATAGATGCATGTAGATACCACTTTAATAAAGAGAACTCTATAACTGCTCAGGCATCATAAAGAAATTGTTCCACATTGCTCTTTCATTTTGGTTGCCGTCTTAAAAGCTCACAGTTGCCTGCAGTTCAAACTTGTACTTCCCGTAGTCAAGGTCTTTCAAAAAGAAGTTAGTTTGAACAGTTAATGCTGAGATACTTGTCTGGCCCTAACTTAACTTTAGGTAGAACTATTGTAAGGTAAAAAGGGTCGGAGACTTCCCTGCCCCTCCAGCTTTTAGGAGTTCCAGAAGTGCACCAAGGCAAAGATGTTAAGATATGTAGGAAATTTAGTACAGACCCATGCAGGCTCTGTGTCTGCCTCTTCAGTCTCTGTGAGCCCATAGAAGACACCTGGTGGCTTGACTACATGTGCCCTGTTCTCCTGATGACCTTGGCAAACGCTCTGTTTTACAAAATCCCTCCTTTCCTTCTTGTGTGGTGTTTCCTGAGCTCCACTTGGCCTTGGGCCTTTGCCTCTGCTCCCATCAGGTGCTGGACAGAGCATCTCGTGATACTTGGGCTGTGAGCTGATACAAGATCTCTGGTTCTTGTATACAATCTTCGATTCATATCCAGTTTTGCAGAGTCCTCTATAGGCTCCTTCTCTTGGTATGGGGTTCTACATCTCCACTGCTCCAGCACATCCTCTGGGCAGGACAGATTGTGGCTGGGTTGATGTCCCAGTCACTGGAACTATTTGCCTGATTACAGAAGATGGCCCGTTCAGGTTCCTTATCCCACTTGGGGGTGTGGCCTGGAAACCTAGTACAGTAGAAAATCACTGGAATCTCTGACCCTAGCAAGGACTCCTAGCAATATCTTCTTACTGTTTCACTCATTCAGATTGGATTCTGTCTATACTGTCTCTACTGAATGATAACTGAGAGATGGATTTCCAAACCCCATTTCAATTTCTAACTTCCAGTATGTACCAGGCATTGTTCTAGGCTGTAGCCACCTAGCTGTGTCATAAATTGCCTCAGAGCCTACTTTCAGAGAACTTACATTCCAATGATGCTAATCTCAATAACTATATTCTAACAATCCCGCGAGACCATCATCTCTCAATAAAAATCTAATTAAATGTAGGGAGGGATGCATCGGAACTGAGTAATTACAAGAACAAATGCAGTATATTTAGCAAAGTTTTATTCTTTTTTTATTTTCTGTTCCCCTAAATTTCATTTTGAAAAGTTCATGAATTAGCTAGGGTTTCATAAAATACTCTGTTTGGTTTGTAATAGAATCTTGAAGTCAAAGGCTAAACTGTCTCAGGGGCTTTGGGGAACGTCACCTTTTTGAGTACTGTGTGCAAATATTTAGCAGTATCCTTCTGCTCATTCTTACTTACACGGCATCTAATTCAAGAAGCATAAAAAAGGAAGCATTACTTTTAAAACATATATTATCAAGTAGCATGCAGAAGGAGAACTTGGGATGCTCTTCTGGATAAGAGGTCCTGGGAGACTTGTACAGCCCATAGGCAGGAAGAGTGCTAAACCACCAAGTTTTACAACTCCTTTGGGGAACTTGAACAGAGGAAACCAACTTCCTATTAGTGGTTTTAAAGCAAACCAGTTTTATTTCCCTGTAAACACAGTTGGACAACAGCACAGTTTCAGGGAAGGGCTTGGACAATTATGTGGGTGTTGGTGACAATTTTCACACACCAAAAATTCTGTAGGTTGATGTATAGAGAAATGAGAAAATATTAATCGAGATAGGTCCTCTGTCTGAAGTTTAGACTGAATTCTCAATTCTAAGCCAGTGGGTTATACTTGTCCTTAGACAATTGCTTATGCAATTCAGGCTGCTCTGTGTTGACTTTCAGCCAGAGACTAAGCAACTTATTACACCAGGCCAAGTTCTGAACACTCTCTGTATCACACCGCAGGTCACCACAGTCACGCTGTCTGCTCTGCTGTGCCACCTGAGTGCATTTTGTACATTAGTTGCTCACTTTGGATTGGTATGTAAACCTCTGTGCTACTATAATGATGGCTACAGAACCAGCTTCATTTTCTTCCTTGCTTCTCTTGATTTTTTTTTCCTATTTCAACCAAATTTTTAAATATCTTTTTTTCCTAAACATATCGATCAAGCCCTGCTTTTTGCTTTTGTTCTTGCTAATCCCCATTGCCCAAGACTCACTCTTTTACTCATTCCCTTACTATATCCAGTCAATGTTCATTTATTTATCCATTTAGTTAGTTCTTAGGGTTTTTGTTGTTGTTGTTGTTTTTTGTTTTTTTTTAAGATAGGGTTTCTCTGTTGTCACTCTGGCTATCCAAGACCTTACACTGGAGACAAGGCTAGCCTCAAATTCACAGAGCTCCACCTGCCTCTGCCTCCCAAGTGGTGGAATTAAAGACCTGCATCACCACTGCTTTAACGGTCGATATTCTTTATTTTTCAAGGAGAGAGAAAAAAACAAAACACCACTCTAAGAGCTGGGTAAACAGTTGCAGCACATGGATCAGGAACTGAATTTGAATCCTCAGAAACCTTGTGGACACAGGTGTATAGTATACAACTGCAACCTAAACACTCCTCCAGCTAGATGAGATATTGAGGGAGAAGAATCCCAGAAGCCTGCAGGCCAGCTGGTCTAGTATTCACAGTGTCAGTGGATAGACCCTGACCTCAACAAGAGTTCAGGTGAAGAAAATTGAGATTTTCCTCTGATCTCCACACATAGCACATACATGTGCTCATTCACAGATAACAATTCTCATGCATCCATATACATACCCGCACAACACATCACACACACACACACACACACACACACACACATAAACACACAGGGGGAGGGGAGAGAGAGAGAGAGAGAGAGGGAGAGAGAGAGACAGAGAGAAAGATATTTTTAACAAAGATTTGCTATGAAATTAATCTTCTTTTATACTCCATTTACACATTAGCCACTGTCTGATTTTTAGACTATTTGTTTATAGATATATTTCTATTGCTGCAATTTGATCCTTTCTAGTGCATTTTTGCATTACCTTTGCATGCATACCATCAGTATCTGCAGCAATGCATAGGTAACACAGTCATTGTCAAACATCTTCAGAATAAAAGCTGTGAGCATAGGTAAGGCAGCCAAGTGTTAAGAACATGTGTTAGCCTTATAGTGTTGAGCTAGTAACGCAAATGTGATAAGATTTCAGGTCTCTCATGTAAAGGGCTAAAGAATAAATAGAAAGAATATCAAGATATGAATAAGTTGCCATATGTAGGTTTTCAGTACTGGCTAGTTTCCTTCTTTTCCCCCATGCTTTAAGAGCAGAAGTTATCTTAAGTAAGGCTAAGTGGTATTATTGACTAAAGGGAAACAGGAAATATAGAGGATCATAAAAGAGACAAATGTGTGTGTGTGTGTGTGTGTGTGTGTGTGTGTGTGTGTGTGTGTGTGTGTAAGTGCACAGAAAGTCATCTATGCATAAAAGGAGGAGAAGAAGATTGCTGTCAGCTTTCAGAAGAGCTTATTTTGGTTTAGGCATGATTTGACATACCCAAAGCCTCCTTTCCATTAATGTTTCAACTATATGTGTTCATCAATATGAACACTCATTATTTGAACCAATCCCAGCAAAATCTCATCAAAATCCCCACCCCATTTCTCAGCATGGGCTGAGACTTTCTATTCCCTCTGTTCAGGGAGCTTGAAAGAAAAAAAAAAAAAAACACCACAAATTCTGAAGTATTAGAATGGAGCTGTTTTTCAAGTACGCTTAGGGGAGCAGAGAAATCCAATCTGGATTTCACAGATCATTACATATATGAGATGCAATTGGGTGCTAGGAGAAAGGAAAAAAGACTCTGTAGCATACATGTGGTAAATTCTTCTTTAAACAAAATTGCATTTAACCAGTTTCCCTACTACAGGACTTCTCAAAGCCCATAAAGTGATAATGTGTTTTGTGACTCCCTGAGATACTTATAGTAAACATACTTATTTCCATCTTTAGAAACATGTAAACCCATGGGACCTCTGGCCCATAAAATACACTTGGGATTGTATGTCAGATACATAGATGAAGACGATGAATTTATCTTTCTACTAAGAGATTTCTTGTGATTTGAGTGAAGCTCTTAACCTCCACAAGTCTCTATATGGCTATGTAAATCAACTTTATATATACATTGTATTTATGTCTTCACTGGCCTATAGTATCTAACTTTATGTTACCTTGGTCAAAGCCAAGGTACCAAACTCAAAATAGATTAAGATCTCAATGAAATGACTTTTAATAATATAGCTCAGAGAAACTAAAACATATTGAGAATGTACTCTGGTTCTGGCAGGAACATAATGCTATTTAGATTCAGGATATTCTATTATGAAAGTGAATAAACAGATATTTTTTTTGTCTTTCGAGACAGGGTTTCTCTGTTGTAACTTTGGCTGTTCTGGAACTCAATCTGTAGACCAGGATGGCTTCCAACTCACAGACATTTGCCTACTCTCCCTCTGCCTCCCAAGCACTGGGATTAAAGGAATGTGCCACCACAGCCAGCCTTGGGATTCTTAATTAGTAATTAGCAAGGATAAAATGCCACTTAATAATGAAAGTGGTTTCATGTATGTAGTTGAACTTTAGTAATCCATAAGGAAGAGATCTGAGACATGGATGTTAGTGGATCATATTACCTGCCATTGCCCCCTATTGGCTATAAGTAACAGTCTTCTGGGGCTCATGGCTAGCACCGGGAGGATATAGAGCAAGCCAGTTATTATATGCAGTCGGTCACTTCATGAATAAATCAAAGAAAAGGGTGTCTAACAAGTCTTTAGAGAGATTGAGGAATGTAGCACTGGAGATGACAACAAGACAAGCTTCTCTGAGTCATTTAAAGTTGGGCTCACACTTCTACACATTGCAGAGGAATTTCCTAATTTGGAGAAATCACATATTTAAACGGCCCCCATTTTGAAGTCTCCCAGCAAGCAGTGAATCTGGGACTTGATAGATCCAGTTATTAAAAGTCTGTCGGTCTGAGCGATCTGTTTGCAGCCTTTCTTGCTGTGCTGGTAATTTTGCAAAAACTGCTGAATCTGCTCTTGCCCTCACAGCAGATTGTAGACAGAGTAAAGGATGTCTTTAGCTTGTCTATCACCCTTTAGGAAAAGCAGCAAGCGCCCCCCCCCACGCAACTACTCCCTACCTTCTCATAGGAGACATTCAAAAAAAGAATATGGGGAGAATTATCATTAAGCAGGTAATTGTATGTGTTTGCATTTTCTGTTGATGAAGGAAGAAAATAACTGCATACTTCCTACTAGTTGTTATCACACTGTGACATAAGGTCTGGCTGCAATCTTTGGGCTGCCGTTCTAGAGGGAGGAAAACTTCAGTCAGAAACAGCTCCCTAGTCTGTGAGATGAAAGAGGAGAGTGGGAAGCTGGGGGGAGAATCAGAGATTGATTAAAAAGAGAGAGGGATGGGGAGAGCCAAATGTATGTATTAAAAACTAAGGATGGAGGAACAGGACTAAAGTGAAGAGGAAGAGACAAATTTAAAATAAATGAATACAAGCACAATTCCTCTAAATGAAACCTGGGTTCTGGATATTTGTTTATAGAGAAAAGGACACATAAATCAGGTTTTTCCTTAAATGTATCTTTGTTTAGTTCTGTATTCCTGTTACTATCTAAATTCTTATTGAACTGCTGAGTACAATTAATTGTGAATTGCACCCAACAAGTGCCTCCCATCACCAGCGCTGACAAGAGTGCTCACCATATGGCAGATCATAAATTTCTCCTTCCCACAGCAGAGACTCACCTCCTCAGCAAGTATCTATTCATCCCGATCTTAATGAGGCTTGCTCTATTTTTTTAAACATGGAATTATTCAAAACAGAAAAGGAAGAAAACTGCTGTAGTCTTGGGAAGACATATTAGAACTGCAAGCAACCTTGACCAATTTGAAATACGGAATTTGTCGTAAATAAAAACATTTAATAATAAGGAAAATCTCAGAGTACACTATGCCTGGTGACCTACAAATCTTCCCAAATTCTGTGCTAGGTGAACATAGTCATTACACACGAGATATCAGTATATGAAAAGAACATTATGACTTTGAAGCAAAAACCACAGTACTTCACAATAAAAAGGACACAAGGTTGAACTCTCTATGTAAACAAGCTACTTATGGATGCATTAAAAATCAAGGAGTGGTTATTAATATTTTTCAAGTTTAATACCCGACTAATATGTTAAGGTCTCTGCCAAATTCTAGAGCTCAATGACTTATACTCTTGATTAAGCATGATGTCAAGTTTCTTTAGAAAGTTTCAGACCCTAAACATCAAGAGAATTATTTTCACAGGAACCACAATTACTAATCCGTTAGTTATTCTGTCTTACTGATTCTCTGACCTCCACCATATGGACATGGCCTCAACTACTAACTGAAATGACTTTTCTGTCACAATACTGACTTCAATTTGTGGTCTCTCTCAGGCATATCCTGTGGAATCACCCTTGTCTCAACTCTGTCACCATCTACAAGCATAAATGGCAATCAGTTTCAACAATTGCATATAGATGAGTAAGATGGGATCTGCCTTAACTCATCACTGTTAGATTTTGAGCCTGAACAGTTATGACTGCAGTCTGAATTAACAATCAAATACGAAATCATTATGGAAGACAAGACTGGAGAACAATGACTTCGAATAGGTCTTCCTCCCATGTGCCAAAGAACACAATGGAAAAAAACAGTTATTATAATAATTTGAGAAGATAATGAGAGTAATGGTCTTACTGCATGTTGATACCCCTTTTTTTTTCATTTCTCTGTCTTGATAACCTTGATCTCGATTCCTCTTCAAATTCAAAAGTTTAGGTTCAAAACTTTACAACTGCTTCTGCATCTAGCATACTGCCCAGTGTATCTATCACACATGCAAAAGAAATGCATAATAATTCATGTCACATCTTTAAACAAGTGCAAATAGTTCAATATAGATAATTATAAAGGAATTTTTATTCCTTTTCTACACACTGAAAAATCAATTATTTTATAGTTTTTCTATAAGGGCTTATCATATTTTATATAAAGTCACTTATAATCATGACTATAAGTTTAGGTAATTTTATACTATAGATATATTGCTACTATATCTATATCTCTATAGACATAGACACTATACATTTAATAACCTTGAAACCACTTTTACTCACGATCATTATTTCTTTGATGAGGGTTGATATTGGCATTTTGGGTGGAGCTCATTGAACACACAAAAGAGGAGAAAGGGGATTACAGGGACCAGAAACTTTAAAGACACCAAGAGAACATGCCCCATCAAGTAAATGGGCCAGGATTCATAGGAGATCACAGAGACTGGAGTGGCAGACACAGAGCCAGCATTGATCTGTAGTAGGTCCTTTACATATATCTTAAGGTTGTTTGGCTAGGTGTTACTGTTGAACTATCGAAAGGTGGTTTGTGTGGCAGTCTCTAACCCTTTTCCCTGTCCCTGGGACCATCTTCCTCCTACTGAGTGGCCAGGTTCAGCTTTGATATAAGGGTTTGTGCCTATCTTAGTTCCTAGTTGATAAACCCCATTTGATGAGTAACCCTAGGTGTCCTGCTCTTCTCTTAGGAGAAATGGGAAGAGTGAAGGGAGAGGAGGTTGTATAAAAGAAAAAAAATAAATTTAAGAAAAGAAAAAGAATCAAGCAAACAAACAAACAAAAATAAAAGAGAAGACATTTTCTAATTGATGTTGACTTTGCATTAAGAGAGACCTTTCTTGGCAGGGAGAGAGTGATAACTAGAATACAATACAAAGCCATGTTCTTATCCTGAAAACAGAATCATGGCTCTCCCCCAGAATATTGCATGTCAATATCTTAATATCCATTACCTCAGAATGTGGCTTTATTTGGAGATTCAGTCTTTAGAGAGATAAGGTTTACAGTCATTAGGCTGGACCCCTATACTATATAAAAAACATCTTTAGAAAAAATTAATTGATTATTGATATAGACACAATCAGAAAATTGACCTACGAAGAAAGCCATTGTGGTGGTTTGGATAAGATGTCTTCCATGAATTGAGTACATTTGAATATTTGTCCCCAGTTGGAGATGTTTGAGAAGCTTAGGAGTTTCAGTGATGATGGAGGAAGTACATCACTGAGGATTGGGCTTTGTGGTTTCAAAATATTCATGGCACTTATGTTCCTCTTTCTGTTTTTTGTTTGTTTGAGGTGTGAGCGCTAAGCTGAGTTGCCTTGGCCCTGATGTTTTATTACATGTATAGAAAAGTAAGTAAGATAGGCAAAGACCATCAATCTCCTAAGGATAGTCTTTATAGCTTCACCTATTCTACCATGTCTGGAAACCTCCAAAACAGTTAGAAAACACACTTTCATCGCTTCAAATATAAAATCTATGGTATTTTATTATAACAATGCTACCATATTAAGGTATACCAAGCCTCTAGGAATGAATAAACAGAAAGAGTTAGGAAATACAAACTACACATATAGTATTGACACTAGGTTATTGGGTGACCTGGTAATGTCATATAAAAATCTATGGTCGAGAAGATGATCTATAGTACAGAATCTTCCATTATTTTTCTAAATGGTCAAATTAACTTCTAAATATTTATACTTGGGTGGTCTTAGGCTTGACCAGAGAAACTTCTTCTTGCAAAGGGTAACAATCAATGCTAAGATTCACAGCTCTGCAAAATAATGAGAATAATAGATTAATTATTTAGTCCTAAATGTATGTATTTGCCTCTACAAAACCTCAGGATAGTTATAGAAGATGATTAGGAAAAATATAAGAACCAGTGGAGGGGGAGAAATGTTGGGGAAGAAGTGTTGTAAAATTCAAATGTCTGGTCTTGCCATAACTATTATGCTTATGAACTCACATGAGCTATAATTATTTGTATAAGATCTGCACAAGATCAATCTAGCCAGAATTCTGGCATAGAAAGAGGAGGAGCTCTCTAGCACCCTCCCTTAAGGAGGTGTTAAGGAAAGTTGGGTTGGTGAGAATTAGAGGGGCAAAGAAGGGATGAATATGTTCATGTTTTATTATATAGTTTTATGAAAATATCATAATGAAGAAACATCCATATGTATTTGAAAAATATATCTTTCAAAAGTGATGTAAACTGTCCAAGGTCACATAATGCATTAAAAATCCTCAATGTGCAATCAAGTCATCTGACTTCAGAGCTAATCTAGTAGATTTAGAGATTAGAGAAAATATCTCTTCTTCCTCCCTATTTTCCTGGACAACAGACAAGCCTTGAGGAAGCACCTGGCATGCTTATCATGAACCCTATAGATAGCCTGCAAATCTCCAACCTGGTCCTCATGGCTGTCACTCATGATGAATCCTGTTCACACTTGCCACCACTGTGAATCATACTCATTTGTTTCCTTATGAATCATTTCACTCTAATTTAGTGTCCAAATGACTCCAGTCAAGGACCAACAATGTCTTATTAAAGCGATGTCCTCCAGAGAAAAAATATCTGGAATAAATTCTGTCAACTTTTGTGGTCTTAGGTAACTGTATTAGGGCAGACCTGGACCCAGTTCTACACTTTATTACCTGGGTGGCTGTAGTTGCCAGGTCCACCCTCTGACCTCTACTTCACAATTACTTCCCCAATTTGGCCATGATTATCTTTACAGACCTGCCTGTTTCCCTTGATTGTAAGACTTTATACTAATAAAACACAATATTACACAAATGATTGTGTTTATTTATTTTAGTTCCTTGAAAGTGAGGTGTAAACAATAAATGATAGACTAAACACTTGCTTAAAAACACATTAAGTTTTATACAGACTCATAAAGGGGAGGACTGGAGTCTCAAGTTGCATAGTAACCTAAATTTATACGTGAACAGCTCTTGGAAACATGCTCACAATTTCAACTTATTTAAGAACCACAGACTAGAAATATAAATTTGTTTATTCTCATTAGTTAGATAAAAGGTAGATTTAATGGATTAAATAAAGCTTAATGCAAAAAGGTGCTTCATAAGTAAAGCATATGACCAAATTTTCTCCCAGGAAGGAATACTTCACAAGAAAAGTTGGTCTACCTTTGGATTATATTTGTTTAGGTTTTAAGATATGTCAATATCATAAATTTTAAAGAAACCCTAGCATTTATCTGTATTGACTTTATGATGTTTGGGTCAGGGCATAGTGGCTCAGACAGCAGAAGGTACTTGCTAAACATCAAATAACTAATTAAAATTAAGTCTCACAATTCCTTTTTTACTGTCCCAATTCTTGTCAGTTTTTCCCTGCTAATATGGGAAGTGCGTATTTAATAAGAATCATATTAGTGTATCTCAATACATTAGCTAAAATAATGCAGCTGTTCTCATTAAAGCAGGTCCAGGGGATCTGTCACTAAAGTATATTTCTTGAATCATAAAATATGAAAATCCTAATTTTGAAATCTTCAGAGCTAATCTATGATGGCCTTCACAATGTTTTCCATGTAAATGTAAAATGTTAATCAGATAGGAAAACACTTCCATTATTTAGATGAATATTTTTTTGAAGATGAGAAATTGATTGATAGTCCCAATCTAAAACTCACCTGTAAGAGCGCAGGGCACAGAATCCACCCCTGCAGCCACACACTTCCCAGCCATATGTCCTTGGTCACTCTGTAAGCTGTCAAAGCAGACAATTGCCTAGATGGGTGATGGATGACATTTTTAAGATTTTTACTTACCCTCAGCGGTCTTTGGAATGATATATAAAATGTCTGGTTTTCAGTTACTGTCTGAGCTATTGCTTTCTTGCTTGCTTATATAAGGAATGGTGGGCCTCATTTGGGCTTGGTTATTGTTTAGAGATGCCACTTACCTGGCTTTCCATGTCTTATCACCAGAATGGAGATGGAAAAATTCTGCCAGGCACATATGCATTGTACATTAATGGTACCCAAAGTGGTAGCCAACTGTGCCAGCCTCCATAATAGAACAATCCAATCCACATAGATTTGTTTGGACTCACTTCTTTGCCAATTTAAGGGCGGGAAAAGAAAATAGGTCTTTTTTGCTCATTACCTTTCCTGGTCCATACTTCCCTTTAGTGGGTCTTCCTTATAGTAGAAACAGATTCTGTCTTGGCACAGATTTCAAGATTTAAGCAGACAGGCTAGTTGCCTATCCATGTAGCTTCCTTCTCAGTAAAGGCTCTAGCTGAATGGCCTACCCTAATGCACACATTTTCCCTTTCTGCTTTTTAGACACTTGACCCCCTTCACCTCTAAGCCCATGCATGTGCTGTATTCTCTATGTGAATACCAGTTCTGCTGTCTTTACTTTTCTCTTTGTTCTCCTTATATTAATTGCCACCTGCATCAGAAGCTCTTCTGAGACTCCAATATAACATGTCAGGAATCCTTCTGTTATACTTCCCACAAGATTGCTTAATACACTAATGGGAATGGATTGTCTCATCGTCTGTCATTCCTTTTAAACTTTCAGTTTCAAAGGGGCAGAAAATATGCTAATCTTACCAACATGGTATCTCCAGAGTACCCTTTCTAATATCCCAGAAGAGTCAATAAAGGCACACATTTTGCAGAATGAATTAATCAGCTATTGAGAATGAAGACAAAAGTTAAGGCAGGAACATGCAAGGTTAAGAGCAAGAAGAAACTTTTAGATGATGGCTATAGATCACTGAGGTAAAAGCCAGGTGTTGACAGCCAGGTGATGCTGAAAGAAAGATAAATCATCAATTATTCAAACAAGAAATAACAAAGGTAAAGAGAACCCCAGAATAAAGAGCTGGGTTGACATGATACCTAAGGGAGCAAGCACCCCCATTCAACAGTTTCATGGAAACAGTTGTTTCATGAAATATGCAGACAATTCTACCACACTGTGCCACTGCTATCTTTATTTATCAATATGATATCACTACTAACTAAAGTATCTTAAAGATCCCTCCACATACTTGATAATACACAAAAAGTTTTTTTTTTATTAAGGGATGTGTAATAAACATAATCAGTGGATTTATCGATATAATTCAATTAGTCTCACTAATTGACATGATGATTCTGTTCTTTTATGGTCCACCTTAGCCATAAATTTAGTGGGTTGAAAATTAAACTCTGTGCAACAGCAATAGGTCTGTATTATAAGTAGAAGAGTTACCATTCCTATTCAATAGGCCAGTCTAAATAAGTAAATGCATTGATTACCATGTTAGTAATGATTCTCTAGAGCAGCAGTTTTCATCCTGTGTGTTGCAACCCCTTAGGAGGTTGAATGAACCTTTCAAGGGTCACCTATGACCATCTGCATATCAAATATTTACATCATGATTCCTAACAGTAACACAATTACAATTATTAAGTATCAACAAAATAAATTTATGTTTGGGGGCCACCACAACATAAGGAACTGCATTAAATGGTAGCAAAATTTGGAAGGTTGAAATCACTGATTTAGTGTAACAGAACTTAGAATGAATCTCTACCCTCCCATATTATTTATATAATATAATATAACATATATTATAATGTAATTATATATGAATATAGTATATATTATAATATAATTTTATATCTGTATGTGTATGTGTGTGTGTGTGTGTGTGTCTGTGTGTGTGTGTGTAATTGCTTGTGTGTATGTGCATCCATGTGTGTTTGTTTTATTACAATTACATACAGGTTGCAGTCCAGAATCGAAAAATGGCTGGCTGTGAAAGGAAAGTCCAGGAATCCAATAGTTGCTCAATTCACAAAGTTGGATATCTCAGCTGGTCTTCAGCATACATTGGAATCTGGAAGAAATGAGCTCTAATGCTAGTGATTAATGGACTTGCTAGCAATTTGAAGGAAAATAGGCAAAGAGCAGAAGTTTTCTTCTTCCATGTCTTTATCTAGGCTTCCAGCTGAATGCCTGGCCAGATTTGATCTGGATTAAAGAGCTGCTATAAATGTGTGTTTTCTCAACTCAAAAACCAGATTACAAGTATGACATTTCCCAGCTCAAAGATCTGGCTTAAAGGTATGTCTTTCTACCTAAAGGATCTGGATTAGCACTGGATTTTCTTACTTTAGATTAATCTAAAATCCCTTACAGGTGTGCCCTCCATTTGTGAAATTTAGTTCCAGATGTAATCAATTTGACAATCAAGAGTAGCCATGATAACTTCACTCCTTGTGAACTTGAAGCATAATAATATCTTCTTATATCGTGGTATTTCTAAACAATAACCAGGTCATAACTATCCCTTGTATGACTTCCAATTTCTTATAAATTTAGAATAGGTAGCAATGTCCAATGACAGAAATTCTTTTAGTATCTCAAATTTAAATATGATATCCATTGATATGTTCTTAATTGTTAAATCTTATGGTAGAGAAATTGAAGAAAGAAAACAAAAATATGTGTACAAATGCATTCTTAAAAAAGGATGACAGAAACACTACTGTCAATTAATTTTTTTTTCTGCTACTGGTCACATGAGCTTAGTTAGTATTTATAACTACTTTCCTCTACTGCACATACTATATTTCTTCCATTCTCAGCAAGCACCTTCATCAATTTACCCTCCTGGCCTCTCACAGTGCCAAGACTCAGTTGCTCTCATGACCACTTTCTGGTTCAAAATCAGTACCACCTGGGTGACTCTTTCAATTCCAAGTTCAGAGACCAGTTGCTGTGATTAACAACACAAAAGTGATGTATGGAAGAAAGAGTTTATTTTGGCTTACAGTTTTAGAGAGAGAGTTCATACTGCAGGGAAGGCATTGAAGCTGGTGGCTGAAGCAGGCAGCTAAGAGATCACATCTTTAGCTACAAATATGAAACAGAAAAATCAAACAGGAAGTGAGAAGAGCCTCAGAACCCAGAAAAGAAACCTCTCATGATGTATATTCTCTAACAAAACTTCATCTCCTAAAGATGTAAAATCCTTCCTAAACAGCCCCACTTACTGGGAGAAAATGATCAAATACCCAAGAATATAGGGGACATTTATCATTCAGACCGCCACGCTATGTATATACAAGTCATTAGAATTATATTTATAAATACATTATACAGGATAAACCAGCTGTCCCACATACAATATTCTCTCCAGACATATCTTTAGGCCTTGTTCTCTATAGTACTATGTCTTTTCTCTATATCCCTTTGAAAATCTTTTATATAAAACCTTATTTCAAGAAAAACAACTTGAATAATGGTTGTTTATCATGTATTGTAGTTACACTGACAATTTAGTTTCATAGGAATGACATTTCTTCACATGGTTAGTTCTTTTTATACTTGTTTACACTTCATATTTCCAGGATTCTGAGCTCTATGCTTGTACTTCTAAAAGTCAGTTTATCAAATGCCTGATTTCTTCAGTAATGTGTCTGAAAAAGCTTTAGTGGTCATTAATCCAAGACTCTTTCCTTTTCATTTTAAAAACTCACGTTTCTCCAAGGAAAATTCAATCTATTTAATCCTCATTGATTGGCATTTAGTGCTACTAGATGATGTGTTCTGAGAACTCTGGGTGTCTAACCAGCAGTTTGATCAATTTGTTATGCTTCTTGTCATGCTAATCTTATTCTGCACCTGGAAGCCATGTTTCCCCTAAAGTCTTCGAACTTCGTTTAAAGCTTGTGTTATCCTTAATTTGACAGTGAAGAAACTGAGGCATGAGCTGCCCTGATTTTCTTATGTGATTCTCTGTTATTCGTAGTCTATGAAAAACAAATTCCTGAACAATAAAATACCATATCGTCTTATTTACTATCACAAGAAAGAATGACTTATTTTGCCATATATTATCTGTGCATCAGTGAACTTGAAACACTCAATTTATTCCAGTAATTTTCAGTTTTCCTTTGAAATAAGGAAAACAATACTTATCTTTAAAACCTTTTGTAAAATATATTTTAAGTGATTTTTTAAAAATTTTTGAATGTATTTTCTCTCCTTTCTATTGAAAATAAATTCTCTCATAAAATATATCCTGACCACAATTTCACCTCCCTCTATTCCTCCTAGCTCCCCTCCAATTCTCCTATTCCCCAGGACCACACCCCCTTCATTCTCTTCAGAAAAAGAACAGGCCCCTAAAATATAGCAGCCAAACGTGACACTACAAGATACGTCAAGGCACAAACTCTCATATTGAGGCTAGAGAAGGTATATTGGTCATGTCCATCCTTTAATCTCCCCAGCATCATACTTTGTTTATATTTCCTGAACTTATTTACTCTCCTTATAATCTTTTCAAAAAATGATTCATTTTTAAATTACTGAGTCCTATCACTACTGCACATATACATATTGGTGTAAGCTCACCCAATTCTGCAATGGAGCACCTACCAGTGGACACACTCCTTAATTAAGGTGATTTTCCTTCCCCTGAGATGCAAAAGCTTGGAAAAAGATAATGATGAAAGATAGTCTCTGTGGAAATACGGTAATGAACCTAGGATGGAGATCTTCTAGAGATGCTTCTGCTGTGACTGAGCCTTCCAGAGAATCAGGCTGCAGCATCAGAGATGAACTTCAGAAATGAGGAACAGTGGAAGGGTTTCAAGTGCATTGCAAGGCTAGATCCAGAAGATGTTAAAAGGCAGATGGAGAAACAATGATTTAAGTAGACAAAGTCAGCAGCAGAAACAAAGATGGGATTCAGCGTCTGGAAGTGCCAGGAGTTCTGTCTTGATGTACACATCAAGTAGTCAGATAAGGAGTCATTGAAGTCATCACCATTTCAATGTTAAGTATCATCTTTATGATGATACTACCTGAGGGTTTTGTATTGTCTCTCAGTCTGGCATCTTTGGCAGGTTTCTAGTCCTGCTTTTATTGGTATGATTTTAATATATTCTTGTGTTCCTTTAATTCCAATTTATTTTGATAAATTTAAAGAATGAGCATCTTTCCTCTTCTATGAAATAAGTTATGATTTTATGGACTGTACTGAACAGATGGTGTCATGTGTCCTCCAATTGGCAGAGTCATCCTATTTATACATTTGCATTCAAAATAGGTAAGTGTTGCTTATAATGGAGTCTTTCAGAGCATGGTGCAGGTCGGGGGGGGGAACACTCTTTTATACAATATGAAATAATTCATAATAGGACACACAGTCTGGTTTTAATAAACCTGAGATACTACTTTAGATGATTATAATAATACATGAGTGGCTTATGTAAATACTGAGAACTCCATTACAAACTAACATTCTATACATTGGAATTATTTAGAGATTTAAAATTCTGTTGCCTCATTCCTATAATCAAATACTGGAATTTCATAGATTTATGGAGTGGTTTAGGCTTTAAATTTTTTGAAACCTTTCTAGTTGACTGTATTGGACAGAGTTAGAAACCACTAGAAGAGTCAAAGCAACTTCAAGGCTTCTGAATTAATTCTCTTTTCATAACTGATTTTCATCTTTTTTTTTCTTTACACAGAAATGTTTATAGTTAATTGGCAAAACTTTTGAAAATATGGCCAAACCAAACCATCAGCCTTTCACATTGTGGGTTCCATCACAAAGATTTATCCAGTCCAGTCCTAACTCTACATACCAGTGAAAAAAGATGGGATCGTTTCATCATAGATCCGTAGTCCTACAGATAAATATGTGTTGAGATTGTGAGCAGTGTAACTATAGGTACTTGAATACTAGTTATTTAGTTTTTTGGATTGGAGGCAAAACGACCAGTTTCCAGAGATGTTATATTGGCTGTGAAATGAGAAGAGAATCATAACATGTTGGAAGAGAATATATATTTTTCATTTGTATGCCTATATCTGTGTCTACATGACTTTCTATAAACCATGTGTGCAGATACCTGTGGATGGCAGAGGTAAGCATGGGATTCCCTGGAACTGGAGTTACAAAAAGTTATCAGTTTCCTGATGAGGATGCTAGGAATTGAACCTATGTCCTCTGTAATAGTAGTAAGCATTCTAAACCACTGAGCCATCTCCACCCACTTTGTATTCACATTTTATAGAATGAAAAAATGGAGATTCTATGAGAACAAGTCTTTGAGCCACAGTCATAAAGAGTTTGAATGATTGTTTTCCAGTTAAAATCCCTTATTTCCCAAAATATAAAATTGATGAATTAATGCCATAAAAGAAGATATAACATGTTGAAAACTTTATACCTCCATTCAGCACATGATTTATGATTTACTGATCATGAATGATTTTTAAACTTGAAAAAGTCACTATGACATAGCATTTCTAGTAGATAAATTACTTCAACTATAGTTTCTACACTGCACTGTAAAAACAAAAAATTATTTGCCTAAAAATTAACACAAACAGGACCTTCTCCTTAATTACATGTGAGAACCATATTAAAGTAGCCCCATGTGGCAGATGTGCATCTTTAGGAGAAGTGACACTTAGGTCTTAAGACTTTGTCTCCATCTACTTGTTAACAGACTCACTGTGTTTATCTGCCTCTTGCAATGTCTAGCAATTAAATGCTCCTTCATTTACTTCATAGCTGTTTTCTTGTAAATATTTTTATTACATTCGTTAATAATTAAAATTTACCAAGCAGTTTCCAAAAATATTCCTTCACTGGAAATAAACAAGAAATAACAAGTAACGGTTAGCACTGCGGGATGTAAAGTTGCTCTCTGCTGCCACTGTTTATCTCACTGAATATCTGACATTTATTGGGAAAGCCCATCTGCATTATATCAGCCCCATATTCCTGCCTGTTTCAAAGTTGGCTACAAATGAGGTCCTTATGAATCACTTCTGAATATTCCTGTGTCTACAGAGGAGATGTGAGACACTTTCCAATAAGGAAGTGCTAGTATCTCTCATTGCTCCTTAATGAGGGACCTCTCATTGGTACTTAGCTGAAAGGTTCTTAATCTTTTCTTGCCTGGTAATACATGTCATGTGAATAACCACTCCATTTAAAACCTAAGTTATCAGGTGCCATGCACTACAAGGGGGAAAACAAACCAACATACAATGAGCCTTTCTACTATAGATAACTGAAAGAATATTTTGAGGTTGCTATTAAAAGCAGCATGACGTCACCCAATTTGGTGGTACAGTATTCCACAGCTGCATTTGCTCCCAAGGTCTTAACATCAGTGCACTGATACCCGCAATTAGCATATACAAATAACGTTATCATCTCTCCAAGCCAATTAACCTCATTATGGTTATTGAACTGCTCTGATAATGGTCTTCTACATCATTCTGCCTACACAAAACCTATCTATCAGACTTACTCTGAGTTTCCATACCTTAATGATTACTGATGCTTAGAAATTACTCATTTTTCATCAAAATTCATTAACTCCTTCTTGACAGGAGTAGAATTTAAGTTGACTCCTGGCCATTTTACTCTACACTCTCTTAGGATATCATAGATTCATATGGACATTAAAACTAATGCATCTACACTGAATATTGGCTGAAATTCTGTGCGTTCCCTCACATCCATCTCTCTTAGATGAAAACAGTGAATTTTGGCTACACATTTTCTTTTTTCTGTTAGTAGAAACATGAATAAGTCTGGGTCAATTCAAAGGGTACAAAAAAGTACAGGAAAGAAGGAACTAGCCATAGGAACATAGATGCAAATATCACTTCTTGGAAGAGAGGCAACACATCCAACAAGGAAATAGTTCTAGATGTTTTGTGTAAGAGAATAAACTTTCATCTTTATCGGGACTTTTTTTATTTTGGAATTTCTTTCTCAAGAGCCAAGTATGTATTTTACTCATTCACTTTATTCATGATGAATTATGTTTTCCCTATTCAACTAGATTTTTCTCATGCAGATAATGGTAGGAAGATAATTTTCTATCTTTTTTCTTTGTTTAAAATATCTAAGTAAGTCCATTAAATCAATTCACCTTCAGTTATTTAGACCACATATTTTTTCACAAATGTAATACAGATGTGAAGGATCATGGAAAGACTAGGTAGAATATCAGAAAAAAATCATGGTTTACTTTACTGAAACTGAAACACTAACTCAAATGCTCAACTGCTATGATTATTTTGGTAGTGAAATATATCACACTGTGTCTAAGAAAACATCACAAAACAATACCCAAAGAAACTCACATTATTGGACATGCTCAGATTCTAGCAGACAAAGTCTGAAATATGCTTTTTAAATGAGCTCTCTTTGAATCAGAGTATGAAAGGATAATAAAAGAGTTAGACAGGAATCATCATTGTTTTGTAAAACAGTAACACTTCTATGCATCCTCTAATGCATTCATTCCAATTTGTAAGTTGCGTCATCTTTTCTCACTTAATATTTTACTTGTTTTCTCTGGTTTCTTAATTGCTTCTGTTTAAAAACTTGGCACGTGTGTTCATGTGTATACACATATGATATGCTGTGCATGTGGAAGTCAAAGGACAACTTACACATGTCTGTTCTCTCCTTCTTTTATGTCTGTTCCACAGACAAAATACAGGTTATCTGTTTGAGCAGCAAACACCTCAAAACAGTAAATAACCTCACTGGTTCTTCCTGTGCTTAAAGAATGTGTATTTAAGTGGTGGTATGGGTGTTTGCATTTGCCAAAGACCAAGGGTGGACACCAGAGAAAAACCTGTGGGAGTCATAAGGGTCTCCTAGGGATTGAACTCAAGTTATCAGGCTTAGCAGCAACTACCTTCATTCACTGAGTCATCTCTCTGGCATTGGTTTGTAATTCTGAGACAGTGTTTATGTAACTGTTATGAACAAGTGCTTATCTTTCCTCCTCAGAATAGCACAAACTAAAAACTAATAATAATCACATTATACCCTTGCTTTCCTTTAATTACTCTTGTCCTTCCAACGCCCTATACTCATGATACCTCAAAACTATGGCTGCCTAAACAAGACCTGAAACGTAAAACATGTAAGTCTTGTTATAAATATTGAAATATAAAGGCACATAGATATTAGATGATTGCACAGTGCTAGGTAATACAAGAAGTGGAATTTAGAGTGCCTTTGGCACCTAGACCATAGGCTTCATTTAGAGACTAAACAATTGTTTCTTCATATAAGTTCCAGACTATAGTAAGGTTATCAGAGAAAAATAGGTGTTCTCAAACTCAAAGGAGACTGAAATTATATTGATTGATTAATAATTATGTAAATAATTGTGGTACTAGTTTGCATGTGAGACAAGATAAGAAATGTAGATATAAAATGCTATAAAGTTTCAATGGTAAGAAACAATATTTCTAGTTTGAGCAAAGTGATTCACACCTTTGATTCTGGTAGTTGAGAGATAGAGGCAGGGGCAGGTGTGTCTCTGTGAGTTAGAGACCTGCCTGAACTGTGTTGTGAGTTCTAGGCTCATTAGGGCTACATAATGAGACTATACTAAAACATAAAAGAAAGAAGGGAGGAAGGAAGAAAGAAGGAAAGAGCGAGTAAGAGGAAGATTGAGCATGTGTCTTCATATGAACAGTTATCCTCATTTCTTTCCAGCTTCATCTTTGCTTTGTGTTTTGTGGTACAATTATTGAATTATCTGTAGAAGGAAGATAATCCAGGAAATTCATTCATAATTCATTCATTTCCTGTGACAACATCCAGTCAGGAATAGTGTCACATAATGCTGAATTTTTGTTGGATCTGGTACCAGATATCTCAGGTGCTCATGCAAGGGAATTCAATAAAAGAATCATTTGCAATGAAGTGCAACATCTGTAGGTGCTCCCATACTGCCTGCTTCTTCTTTCTCCTGCTCTTTCCCCTTAAGAAATTATTTCCTTTTCTCTCTTTATTTTATTCACATTATGTTTACTAGCACTGTAGAATTTATTTCTAAGAGACTGATTCTCCTTTGCAGTGGAATGAATAAACTCAAAAGGGATTATTTATTTTATTCTCCCATTATGGCTTTTAAATGACTTAATGTAAATAATGATGTCTAAACTCAATTTATTTGCACCTCTTGAGTGCATCTTGGAAAAATCCTTTAATAATGTGTGTTTAAATTTTTTAACTCATGATTTAATTGAGGAAGCTAAAGCATTTCTCTAAAACTCAGTGTACTCAATTTCATCATGGTTCTTAATCGTCTTTCCTAAAACGTCTTAACCCAAATTCTATTCCAGATCTGTCACTAGAGAGATGTGTAATATTGCTAAACTTTCTCGCTTTCCATCTTTTAAACCAAATTGTGTTCAGTATTAAAACAATGATACTGAACAAGATTATTCCCAAGACCCATTTCATCACTGTTGGCTTATAAAGCAAGAACAGATAAAGAAAACAGACAGAACTAAGAGGGTGCCAAGTAATACACTCTGCTTTGTGGAAATTTAGATTTTGATTATGTGAAGTATGGACTTAGTATATAATGATGGATTATGCCAAGTAAGGACCCGAACCTGAGAAGTTGGCCTTTCTTCTTCTCTCTGTGGTGGTCATTGGATAATTTGCTTGAGAAAGCAAGGTGTGACTCTAGTGAGTCTTCAATCTGGTGCAAAGAGAAACCCATAATGATTGTCTGTCACAAATTCTACTTTATGCATTCTTTCTTACCTATATCCATAGTTGCTAATATTGATATGTCACCAGAACCATATCATTATGTCTTAGTTCTGTTTGACACTCTCTTGTCTCCAAGGCTCTGTCACTGTATTTCACTGTAACATACTATCTTTCAAGCATGAAGAATTTTTCTCTAACTTTTCAGATGTCTTATTCTCCTCGGTATTGTATTTTTTATCATGTAATTTGATCAGCAGACAAGGAACGCTTTTCTAGAGGGTTGTTTGTAGCCTAAGCTTGCTGTGAACTTGTCAGTAACCTAGGTTGATGTTCAACTTGTAATATTCCTTTCTTTAGCCTCACAAGCAGTGGAATTATGAGAAGGGGTCATCACACTTTCATGACTCTTTTTTAATTTCAATTTTATCATCTAAATCTATGTTTAAGGCATAAAAACATGGAAATCTGACATGCAATTGACTTTACAAATGATGCTTCAAAGTATGTAAACATCGTTTAATAGGAAAGTGGAGTGCTAGCTGTCTGCTAATCCCTTCTTGCTCTTTTCTAAGGAAAACAGGGGAAAGGAGGGGAGGCTACACCAAAGCATCCCAAAAGGTATTAGTTCCAGACAGGGACCACTCTCTTCCCACAGTCCTCTGTGGCTTTGCTTCCTGGAGTGAGCATATGCAATTTCCCTTTCTAGGTCTTCAGTATGAAACCAGCCTCTGAGCTCAGAAGCTTGAAACCAACTCTGCCACTTAGCACTGAGGCTCTTTTCCTGCTAATCAATTCTGACCTTCTGTTTTGAAGTTTAAAAGCCTCCAAAGCCTCTTTGGACATCAAATAGCTCCTACCAAATGCCATTTGAACAATTTAAATGCAAATGAATTGGCAATATTTGGTCTGCTTCCAGTTAACTTGCATGCGCTTTCCCAAAGAAAGGGGAAACTATACCAGAGCAACCTTTCATCCTGAACTGTGTGGTTTCAAAATAAAATTGCCCAGGACACTTGTTAAAAATGGCAATATGTATTTGTTTTTGTTATTCAGGCTACTGTGACAAAAGAAAGATGTCTTTCAGAAAATTGAGTTCAACTCTACCGAAGTGAGAAAAACAAAAAAAGACCTGGCAATTTTTCTTTAGCATTGTAAAAAGGTAGTGGAAAATTACTGTAGAAAAAGAGTGGGGAGGTGGATCAAAGTGAGGCCATCTGCATTTGCTAATTTTCCCTTAATGAGGCTTGAATCATACTCATGAAGAACAGGAGATTGGAGTGTGTTATACTTTGAGGATCACATCTCCCAGGTCCTCCAGGAAGGCGTTTTTGGAGGCTATGAAATGGCGTCAGGCTAGCCAAGGTTTGTATTGCAAAGGGCCAGGGAAATAATTTAAGCTTACAACTTCTTCAAATTAAATTTTCTTTAAAAAGTGAAGTCAAGACCTTATAATCAGAAGGAAACCTCTCTAAATTTAAGCAAGTAAATAAAGCAAAGAAAGATTGAGGCAGATTTGGTCAGTGGTCTTCAAAATCCTTTTATAAAAAACAATCAAGTGTTTGGATTGGTCATACTCTGAATATAGGCTTCTTTGGTTTCAAATTGTGCAGATGTATTTTCATTCAAGGAAAGGAGCTTGGCAGTAATACATAAATACACACACACACACACACATATATAGAGGGGAGGGGGAGGAGAGTCAGATCTCCAGTTTTGTCTGTTAGTAATTGTGTTTGTGTACTTGGGAAATTACATTCATGTTTTGAGTATCAGTTTCATCTGAAAAATGATGCAGCTGTCCTCTGTGGATCCCAAAGGACCATTTCAGATCTCTGGTTTTTCTAAGATTATGTGATTTTACACAACTATGGTAAAGAAAAGAAAAACGCTTAAAGAAGTTGGCTGTATTTATTTTAAGAATAAAAATCTTTTTCCTTTGGAAGACTCATAAATGGATATTAGGAAAGACTGAAATGGGGTGCTAACATCACATACTTGTGAGGTAACATGCAGGGAGTTAAAGTCTTGTGTGTCTTTAAATAACTGATTCTACGTTCCAAATAAACTTACATACATACATACATACATATGTAAATATTAGTGACTAGTCATTTGCTGGGAGTCATTATCAAGTTCAAAGCTAGCAGTCATCTGGTACTTATGAAACTATTTAGGCACATGGTGCTTTATCTATATGAACCTGTTCAGTCCCTTGGATTACTCTTTGTGTTAAGTAGTGTTATTTTTATCTTATATGAGAAGGGACTGCTCATGTTCTCACAAGACTGAGATACAACCCTAGGTATTCTGCCTAACAGTGCAATGTGGGCATGTCATAAGAGACTCGTGTGGAGGGAGGAGGGTGTGAGCTTTTCATTGTCTAAAGTTATGATGATGTCTGATGCTATTTCTTTTATTTATTCATTTATATTTAATTTGAACTAATACTTTTTGTATCAGTTTGCAAGAAAATAATTTTATTATGTTTTTTAAACAATTTTATTTTTGAAAAATTCAGTCATATATAAAATGTATCATTATTATATTCACCCCTGTGCCATCTCTCTGTCTGACCCTACCAAATACATCTACCTCCCTCTCAACTTCATATTCTCTCTGTGGCTCTGTCTCTGCCTGTATCTGAAGCTGCCTCTGTTTCTCTCTCCCTTCCTCTCTCTCTCTCTCCTTCACACTCTCTCTCTTTCTCTCTCTCTCTCTCTTTCTTTCATTTTTCAATAAGGCACTGAGTCCAATTAGAGTCGTCCATATGTACATGGGTATGTATTTATCCATTGGGAAATAAGCCTCCTAGCATTATTACCTACATCAAAGAAAACTGACTTTTCCCTCTTCAGTATCAATCAGCTGCCAATAGCTATTCAGCTAGAGATAGCCCCAGTGATCCCCAACCACCATGGTACAAGATTTTCAACTGTATTTATTTATTTTTAGTGATTATGTATGTGTGCATTGATTCATTTTTATTGTCAACTTCAATCTATCCAGAGTCACCTAGGGAGAAGGAATCCATTTGGCAAATTGTCTAGATCAGATTAGCCTATACACACTTGTGATTAATTGTCTTGATTAATTATTGATATGGGAGGGCTCATCCATTGAGTGTAGCATCATCATTAAGCAGGTAGGGCTGAGGTATATAAGAACACAGCAGAGTAATCCAGAGACAACCAACAAAACACATTGTTCCATAGCTTCTGTTCCAAGTTCCTGCCTTGAGTTCCTGCCCTAACTTCCCTCAGTAATGGTCACTTATCTGGAAGTAGAAATTGAAATAAACCCTATATTGCCCCAAGTTGCCCTTGGTTACAAAGTTTAATCACTGCAACAGTAAAGAAACTAGAACTGAAATTAGTACCACAAGTAGAGAATTGCTGTGATGGGCCTAACCCATGTGTTTGGAGGAGGATAGTGGATGTGTTTGGAACATTGAATTGGAAAAGACAGTGAGTACTCAGATTTTAATGGACTTTTCTAGTGGAAGTTTGGAAAATAAGAATGTTAAGAGAAATGCTGATAGTAGAAGTTTGAATTGTGTTCAGAAGGAAATAAATACTCTTGCTGGGTCATTTCTGTGACATTGTGGGTTTAGAATTAATTAAATTATTATTACATAATTATATGTATATAATATAATTATATAAGAAATTAAATTATTATAATATATAATATATTATATAATTATTACAAATTCTAATTAATTAAATGTTAAATCTCTACAGTATTGGGAAAATGGAGGCTGATCATCTGGGGCTGTAAAACAGTGATGATTAATAGAGATTAGTAGAATTGAGGTGATATCTGTTATGCTTCTCTGGGACATTAGAATCAGTCCACAGAAACTGTGATACAATGCTACCAAGGTGACATCTCAAGGTGGCAGCACCAGAATGTGGCAAATAATGGGCAGGTCTTCCAAATGGTATTTGTTTTGAATGCATTAAAAGGTCATTGAATGAAACTGAGGCATATCACAATGTTAAAGTCCATTCAGAGAGTTGCAGAGGAGCTTTAGGCAAATGCAAGTTTTTATTTGCAGCAGAAATGGAAGAATTAAAGGAGTCATAGAGAAAATCTGAGACTTGGTACCATATAGCAAGGTCAGAGTCCTTGAAGAGAGGCTGTTAGTGTAGGTGCTGCCTTAGCTGTAATTGGGGCACTAGTACTAGAGATGCTGCAAACAGAGAATGCTGAGATCATAAGAGAACAGAAGGTGTGGAGTCAAGGTCCTGTGAGCTATGAGACACGTGTGGGTGCTGTTAATGGCAGAACTTGAAAACAAGATATGCTCATTTTTGGAGTTCAGATTCTTATGAGTCCAGGATGCCAGGCACTGAGTTATAAGATTTGATTAATACTGGTAGACTTTGTATTTTCTTTTATTTGCCTATAGCTATGCCCTGGTATTTCCCATTTGGGTTAAGAAAGTATGTAAAGATAAACCTATGAAATCCAAAAGATGTTAAATATATGTATGGATTCAGGGCTAACTGTTTTACTGTTTTACACTGACAGCCAATTATTGCAGTCTTCCAGGGGGAGGATCACTTTTCTGGTTTCCAGAGTTCCTCAGTTGCCTGTCATTTTTTGTGTAGAATTGAGGCTCTTGGACTTTTCCCTCTTCACTTTGGAATGTTCATTGATGTCATCCTTGTTCAGCACATATTTGGGCACTCATGTTAGTGAGACATTACAGGGATAGCTTCTGATGTTACTGAGATACAGTCTACAGGTTTCTCTGATGAGTATATATGCATATGAAAACATAATATATGCATGTAATAACAATTAGTAGGCTTTAAAAGTTCAAGTCTTTAAAAATTCCAATATTTTAAAAAATTAATTTGTGGTTGTAGATATGGATGTAGAAAGATGTAGATTCACCAGATGCAGACATTGGTTCAGGGTAGAGGACAGTTTATTCTTTTGTCTAATTAAATCATCAGTTCTATAGCATTTTGGCTTCTTTACAGTCTAATTTTAATCCTTGAACTGGAAGCCTTCAGCCTTCATAAAATTTAAACTGCTAGTCAGGACCTAGAAGACTTCAGCCTTATCTTCCAAGACCTACTGCTGACTGAACCACTATGACTAGCTCCTTCTGAATTCTCACTTTTCTGGTTCAACTCATTCTCTATTCTTGGCTTCTTCTGCCAAGCTCTGATGTATCTGTATGTCTCTCCCTGAACTCTCACTAGTTCATCCTGTCTCTGTAACTGACTCTGCTGTACCTCACTTCAGCCTCTGTTTTTGTAAGTCCACCTCTGTTGTGACTCTGTAACTAACTCTGTAGTTGCTCCTCAGATGACTCTTCTTACTGACTGCTTCAACTGACTCCTCTGCCTGCATCACAACTGATTCGAACTCCTATGTAACTCTCTTTAATTGATATGAGAGCCTGCATTTTCTCTTGAGAGTTTAGCATGGCCTCATTCTGTTAACTCTTTCTCTGCTTAGTCACTCTGTCTGCCATTCATTCTGACTCATCTCAGATCTACTGTTCATCATAACGATCTTCTCATCCTTTCAATTGATATTGATCTCTACTGTCTTTGAACTTCAAGAAGTACAACCTATTTTCTGTTTTTAAAATATCTAGTATGTAGGCACATAGTGTTTGTATCCAAATATGCTTGCTCATATATAAATCCATCTGTATTTTTAATATATGTGGCATATTTGTGTATATATGCTAACATGTTATCCATACATGGACATGCATGTATAATATTCAGGCAAGAAGCTGATATTGGGTGTCTTTTTCAAACACTCTCCATTTGCTTTTTGAATGAAGGTCTCTCATTGAGCATAGAGCTCATCAATGAAATCAGTCAGAAAGGCCTATAATCTCCAGGGATGTTGCTGGTTCTACTCTCCTAGCAATGGGACCACAGGCATGCCATTTTACCTAATTTTTTTTATGTGTATGGAACCCAAAATTGGGTCCTCATGCTTGCTTTATAAGTAGTTTATTGATGGAAACATGTCCCAGAACTAAACATAGCAAATAAGTACTCAGAGTGTTCATAGAACCTCACAAATAATCTTTATAAGCAGTGCTGTTAGGTTAGATACTATCTAAAGCTCTAACCTTTAATCTAATACAGAATAGGAGATACAAATTTTTGCCCATGGGTGCCAAGTAAAATCTTGTCTCCATCTGTCTATCTCTGTCTTGTTCTTTCTCTTTATAAGCGTGTATGTATTTATATTTACATTGCATATAAAATATTAAATATATGTGCCACTTAGGATGATTTCAATATCAAGAGCATGGGTAAAGGCACAGTCCTGATGGCAAACCTGCTGGTATTTTGAAGTTGAGCACTAGGGAAACATTGAAATACAGTCTTTCTCTGTGCAAAGTGTACTTTGATTTTGCATAATGCATTGTACTTCAGGTGCCAAGTTCCAGATACAAGTAGAATTAATGGAAAAGCATCCGCAAAGGGCTTTAGAGTGTTCAGAGGAAGTTCCCCAGCCTCATTTAGGGGGATATTATTCAAGTAATTGAGTTTAGTTAAAAAACAACAATAAAATAATGTTTTCCTGTGTTTATTGGTAATTTCTCCAGACTTAGCAAAATAGAAAAGCTGCACTCTGCATTCATTCGCAGTCTCTGTTACCCTATGCACTACAGAACTGCATTTTAAAATGGACAGCACAGTGCCAGGGTACCTATGAGCAGATACATACTGGTATTTTCTGATTATTTTTGTGCATATTACTCCATTCACTCTGGACTGTATTTTTATGATAATGTTTGTATTTCCTACTAAATTGTCAATGCCTCAAAACAACAGCTTTCCTTGTCTAGATTACTTATTTCTTCCAGAGTCTAACAAGATGACTAGAACATGGTCCTAACATTATCAATAATTCAAAGCTAAAAGTATTTACTCTAGCAAGTGAGGGGTAAAAAAAGTACTTGTCACTATCCTGATACCCTGCGTTGAATTTCCAGAACTCACAGGGTAAGAGACAATAAACTCCTATAAGTTGCCTTCAAACCTTTAAAAAATCACTATAATATAAATGCACAGAAATGCACACATACACACAGTCACACACACACATACCACCCACGAAATAACAAAAAGTACAAAACTAATTACTCAAAATAATATAGAACTGAGAAATTGAAGTAGTTCATATAGATTATCCAACCTCTGAATTGTGATGAAAAGAATCTATAGCTTGCCAGGAAAGGCTTTCAGAATGTTACATGTGACACCCACCACCACTCTGATCAGTCCACTTTTACTGCTCTGCACATATATCAATAAAGGGTGCTACAATCTCACTTGCTAGTGCTTCAGTGATCTGGCTTCATTGGGGTGTTTTGCGGCTATGCATTGTTCCAGGCTTACTCTGTTGCAGTAACTGAAATCTCCATGCATTTCTTAAGATGCCAACTCCTCTGTTAACTCAGGACCTTTGCATTAACTGTCATCTGTTTTCAGAGTGTTCCTTCCAATACATTATCTCGTCATTGAGGCAGTTGCTTAGTTCAGATGGCAATAATTTTTAAAAGCCTCTGAGGAGCATCCTATATAAAGCACCAACACCCTCATCAGTCTTTATTTCAGACAGATATTTTCTATTTGAGAGCTCTTATGCTCACCTAACATTATTATATATTTAATGATTCATTTTAATATTTTCTCATAAAAGTAAAGGTAATTGTTTTGCTTCTGCATCACATAGCCTATGCTAGGTATCTTGTATATATTTCCAGATGTATTAATAAGTAAGAAGCTTTGGCAAGCAATGGGAACATCCTTTGAGTCAGGAATAGAAAATCACTCCTGTTTGTAAGTCAATATCCCGTCATTTCTGAACTCGGGCTGAATTAATCCATTTCAGTTTTTTGAGTTCTAGATCCATCACCCAGGAAATACAGTTAATACTGTGACCTTGGTACAGAGAGTTATGCTAGTACAACATTTTAAAATAATAACCATTATAATAACTAAATTTTATTGATAATTATTATGTACCTGAAGTTTTATATAATGTCTTGCTTGGATGTCTCATTCAATTCTTGCAAAATTTCAATTGCTCTGTTAAAGTTTCCTTTTTTGTTTGTAAGATATACTTATATTCTTTTAAGAATGAAGAAATATAAACAAATGGCCAATATAAAATTACTTTGTAAACAAATACATTTATGGACAATAACAATTCTGATCAATAAATTTCTCTCTTTATGAATTAGACTATTCCTATGAATTTGTCCTCAGAGTTTGTTTTTTCAAAGTGGTGTTTTATTTCACACTATGGAAAGCACAAAAATACATTTTGACATGAACGAGTATGCTGTAAAATCTATCAAGCATTATTTCTGAGGCTGAAAGGAACTGCAGCATTAGCCAATGTCTGTGGTGTAAATACTGCAGACACACTGACTTCAAATCACCAAGGTGAAGTCCCTGAATTCAGATTGGATGTAAACGGTGAGCATCATCTCTGTTAATCCAGAAGGACGGGGCTAATGCACCATCATTTTATGGGAACATGTCTGTAGCTTTCATGGTTGACACATAAACATTGCCCATTTACTCAAGAGAACAAAGACACCTATTTCTTATTCATTTTATTTCATATATTGCTGCTGGTCCGTTTTTCCTGCAATGTAGCTCAGGTTCAATTTCTTTTGTTGATTTTTTATATTTTGTTCATACATCTGTTTTGATACAAGCGTTTCATATAATACAGCCTAGTCTAAAATGACCTTGAACTTCTAAGTCTCCATCCTGCTATAAAGTTGGAATTATGAGTATGCTCCTGAACATCCAGATTACGCAGTGCTAGGGATTAAACCCTTGCCTTGGTGCATGCTACACAAGTACTCTGGCTGCTGAGCTACATCTTCATTCACTCAAGTGTTGTTTGTAGGATGCATAATATATTATTTGTTTTGAAACATTTCAACACTTGTCACTCCTCCAACTTGCAAAGTATAGGTTAAACTTCTTAATGTATATCATCTGTCAAGGCTCTACACATTTGCCTCTATTTCCTGTGCAGTTTTTCCTTTTCCTTCCAAACACAGTACCTGATATAGTCTCCATTGTACTAGGAAGTCCAAGAATGTAAGGATTACATTGTGTTCACTCTTGTGCCCTCAGTTCTGAATTCAATGTGATACCTGTTTTTAACCTGGTTATATTATGTGACTTTGTATTTGTTCTGTATGTACACTTTTCCAACCAGGAGAATTTAACTAGGGGGAGAGTGTTATTGAAGTGTCTTTATGTTTGGTGCATTATCATTCAATTGCATTTCCCCAGGTGAAAAGCTGGCAGGCTGCTCCTCTGTGACAGATGTGCTTGCTCCGGTTGAGTCACCACCACAAGGCATATTATCAGTTTTACTAATGTTTGCTCTTTTATACTCTAACAGGTAGCATGATTCATCGAGTCCATACAAGTCAGGAGTCTGATGCATGCATAAATCTGCACTGTGGGATGCAATGCTGAGAGAATTTCACTCATGTGGGATACCCGACTGTTGCATGCGTGGGTAAGCATGCATACATAAACAAAGGTAAAAATGATACCATATATTCAAGGGCGTATGTATATGTTTATTCTTAATGATCTGACTTCTTAAAGCCAAAGATGCAATGCTGATGGTGAGTCATTTGTTTATACTAGTTTGCAAATCTGTATTAACTTGGTCATGTTGATCCATCTGGGCTTAGTTTTCATAATAGATTCCTGGACTAAGGTGTTTTTGAGTGAACCTTAGTTGATGTGTGGGAATCTGGAAATTTCAAAGTTTCTGAAATTCCACAGCTATTCACATTTGCAGTGAGCAGAGGAACAATTCTGATACTCCTTATGCCAATCCTATGCCCAGAAGAAATGGATTTCTGTAGCCTTGTGCTCATAAATTTAGAGTGGGCATCTTGGAAAATGTTAAGAATGCTAATAGATGCCTTTAATTGGTTTGCAAAGGTGTGAAAGTCATGTATTTGATGACTTCACTGTAGTTCAACCATATGGTTTAAGTATTCTTTAACAACTAAACTCCATTGCAGTACTTTGATATTTCTTGAGTTATTTCCAATGAAAAGAAAGTTACAGTACTCTAAGGTAGCATAGAGTACATATTCATGGTAGTTTCCTCTTTTAAATAAAGCTTCCATTGGGAAAATTCTGCTCAGGTTAAACTTGCTATTTCTTGTTATTCCCTGTTCAATTGATAACCCTGGGATTCCTGCCCTTTTCTGAGGGAAAGAGGAGGGTGGTGGGTATGCAGGAGAATGGAGGGAGATGGTTGCTGGGAGGAGTGGAGGGAGCAGAGACTGAAATCTGGATATATTGTATGAAAGAAGAAAAGATAAATTAAAATATTAACCAGCACATTATTCTTAAGATTAAATAAATTAGTATCGTAATGTATGCTCATAATGTCTCACCAGTCTTTGTAAGGGTGTAACAAGACAATTTGAGCCTTGTCTACTATAAATCATAATAAACTGATTTAATTTTCATAGACAAGTAATTCCTTTTCTGAATGATGGTCTTTTTATCCATGACATACTTTAGTTAGATAAAATTTCATTATAAATTGGAAACCCAGGGTTAGTGTGATCATCCAGTTGTGTTCTAAATACGTTCTAAAAGAATATGTCTATAGTTGTTCTCAGTTAGTTTATCAATTAACTATTTTCTGCAGGATTATGGACAGATATACTCCATCGATGCCACTGATTTATCTCTTCTGACAAAATTATTTATTTCATGTAAGATTTTCTGTTAGTCTTTTTTTGTATCTAGATACTATGATTGATCTGTAAATTCTGTATTTTTCATGCTTATATTTAATCTTTTAAATTATGTCAGTCTATATAGCACAGACATATTCACAGAATTATTAAAACATTAAAATTTTGTATTTAAAAGTTTGGATTTTTTTAAAAGACTAACTTTTAAAGTATATGTATATGCATGTCTGTCTGTGTACCATGTACTTGTTTGTACCCATGGAAGCCAGAGAGATTAATGGATTATTTGAAATTAAAGTTACATATAGTTGTAAACTACCATGTGGGCTATGAGACTTGAACTTGGTACTTCTGCAAGAGGAGACAACTAAGCCATCTCTCCAGCCTCTAAACTTGAGTCTGGACTTGTCTTCCAATAAATAGCTATCCATGGATAGTGTTTCTAGAAATCATCAGCTTATAATTTTTACTTTATTTGTGACACATGTAAAGGAAATTTCCCTCTATGATTAATGATAGAAGTATTCTCAAAATGATAGCCCTGATCGACTTATTGATTAAAAAGTAGAGATTATTATTATTATTTGCCTTTCTGTTCTTCTGATTTGCTTACTGATTCTTGGAAAATGTCTTCATTGTGCTTTCAGTAATATATTAGAACATGAAAAATTCATTAATATTCTATTTTATGTCATACACTCTAATAGACACATGTATTATATTGATGAATGAGATAGATCCAGTCTCTTGTATAAGCATGGAACTTGCAAAGAAGAGGGCAAGAGTACAATGAGTAAATTATTGTTATCATGGGTCTAATATATAAAAAAATCAAATGTGACTTTATCTTGTATCCTCTGTTAGTTGTTAAATCATAATTACTCTAATAAAGTAGATTATACTTCTTATTTCTGGCCTTAGAAAACTTTGAATGAAGGGGTCTACTTCAATACTTGAAAAGCTTGCATAGATGCCAGATTATGGATTTCATACATTACAACCCTTATAGTGACAGAATGTGCCCTCTATCCTTTACTATGTGTCCTGGGTACAGTATATCCAACCATGTGTTTCAAGATCCTGGAAGCAAGAAAATGATCACTCACTGAACTACAGATTTTACTGAAAGGACAATATTAAGTAAAAAAGAAGAGCTTGTCAGCATCAGTGCCATCAACTTACCAATTCTGCTTGCAGTATTCTTTATCCATCCATAAAAAATGTTGACGTGGTGAACAGCTGAGATGCAACAGTTAATACTTCATAATTTGCAACAGTCTTCACTCTGAACTTTTAGATCGTCATGTACCAAACGTATGAGGCTTCTGTATAGGACTTGTGTGTTTGTCTTTCATATGATACTTTACTTGGACAGTGTTGACAGAAATCACTACACGACTCTTGGAACATTACTTCTCAGTAAATGAAGGCATCACAGACATAAGGCACATACTAAGCACTATGGTGCTAACTGAGCTGCAGTGAGGTAAAATGAAATCATTTTTTCAGTCAAAAAATGTTAGGTGTCCTCTGCTGTCTTCATTCACTGTACCTACTTTACTGGCTTTAATGAGAAGAGTGATTTATATTCCTGAATAAAAGTAAAAAGTAAAGTACACAGTATATCTTATTTAAGAAGATGTGTGTGCATGACTATTCATGTATGCATATGTATGTATATATATGCGTGTGTGAGTGTGTGAGTGTGTGTGTATGTGTGTGTGTATGTTTGACTGCATTTTCCTAAATTCACTTGGGCTACTCCAGAGATGGAAAATAAAGAAGTAATTCAGGAGTGACATTCTATTAATTCGGCAAGGTAACTGAATAAATAATACTTATTCAAACTCAATGGTAAACTACTGAATGAAGTCTATTGTGTGGAAGACAATAAGGAAGTATTCAGGACATGGTCACTGTCTGTATCATCTACTAACACCTGAGATGTGTCTTGGTCTGGAGGGTGTGTGTGTGTGTGTGTTTAGGGGCCAACCCTTTAGCCTGCCCTGGGGTCCTTCTCCCCATGCTGGATTGCCTAGTCCACCCTTGAAAGGGAATACTGCCTGGCCCTGTCGCATCCTGTTGTGCTACATATGCACAATAATCCTGGGAAGATTGGAATGGGTAGGGGTTGTAGGGGGGTAGATATGGGGGAGAAAGGAAAATTTTTAAAAAATGTGAAACTAAAAACAACAGAATATTTCTAGAGCTACTTGTGGTACTCATCTTTAATCCCATCACTTGGGAGGCAGAATTAGATGGATTGTTGTGAGTTCATGTCCAGTCTGGAATACATTGTGCTTTTCAGACCAGTTAAAGCTGCATACTGAGGATCTCTCTCCAGAATATAAAGTGTTTTTAACTCCTGAAATAAAACACTATTTAAAATAAAGTAGACAGTATTGACATGTTACATGTTATATGTTACAATGGGATTGAACTGTCAGAGTTTTTACATTTTTTTCTTTTAACTTTTTTGTTTTATAATCTTTGCTTTGTGAAAGACAGAATTTGTACACCCAGAAAATTGAGTTTCTAACAGGAGAAACTGATGGTGTCCTCTTATTTTTGAAATAGAAATTTATAAGAAAGGCTTCCTGGCTTATTAAAAGAAACAAATTTGAAACTAATTGAATTAGAATCCTTAGTCCTTTGTTTATTCTTGGAGTTGGGAAGTTCAGTTTTATATTGAAGATTTTAGTTTCTATTCAAAGTCTCTTTAAATTTTATTTTTGATGCTAAGAATTTTGTAAGTCATTGACATGGAAAATTTCATGTATCCCCTCTTCAACTCTATGTTAAAATGGTGCACACTTAGACACTGATGTTTTCAAGAATAATTTGAGAAGTCACTGTGTCTTATTCGTTGTAGATAATGAGAGGAAAGAGAATTAAGAAAAAGATCTAAACTTGTGCTGCTTTGCAATGATTCTATATACAGATAATATCTAGTGTTTGCCAGGATCGTATTTATTATGTATCAAGTGACAGACAGAGTACAGAGTATACTGATCCATAATCACCACAACAGTAAAGAGAGTAGCAATCATTAATCTTTACTAGTCTATCAGTAAGGGAAAAGAAGCATAGCAGGTAATATACCCTGTCAATAGAGGGATACATAACCTGTCTATAGTCTGTAGAAGGTTATTGTGTTGAAAAGCCAGTGATTTCTATTCCTGCATGCTTCTGCATAAACTATATAAAATGTCACTGTGTTATCTTGCTATATTATTTCAGGATCATGATATCTGTCTTTTAAAAGCACCAATATAAATCCTCACTTGTGTTCTTACCACGTGGTAAACACACATTGAGTTATTCATTCATTCATGTGTCAGTCACTTATTGAAAGCTTAAGATTTAATGTAATACCACTTGAATCTCTTTCTCCACTTCTTATTTATTTAAATTTCACAAAAAAAATCAACATTTCATTTCACTGAAACTCATCCTTATAGTTATAATTCCCTAAGAGAGATAGAAAGCACTGAGTAGTCTAAATCACTACAGACCCATACTTTCTGTGGATTTATTTGCTGGTGAACAAATGGGAATCAGCTTTTATGAAACTCAAATATTAGTGTAATCCAATACTATTATCTGAGCATTTTCAATTCAATATTAACAGTCTTGTCTTCTAAGTATGGGTTACGTTGGAAATCATGGGGGTTCACACAAAGAGATATAAACCTTCTATTTGATGAGTGAAATAATATTTTTCATTTGCATGGGTAACTGTGTTTGGAGAACAGACACCTCAAAAAATAAAGGTTGCTATTCAAACAATCTTTATTCTTAACTTCACAAAGAGAACTTTATGTTCTCAGAGAAATCAATTAATCTACTTTCTTCAATATGGTTGTCCTTCTGGATTTTGTGTTGGGTGCAATTTTGTTTTATTATTATATTAAACCAATGATAACATTCCAAGCATTTTCTCTGTAGGGAGCAATAAAAGAAGGCATCATCCTGCGTTAGATAAAATTTTTCATTATATATGACTAAATGCCATGCATTCTGCAATGGTGAAGTATATTTGTGCATTTTGATGTGAATCACTTAAAAGCCATAATCACAACACCAAAGGTGCTAATAAATTTTCAATCTGTTTGGCTTTGTTTTCTGGAGCATGAGTTTGAGATACAAATATTTCATGATTAATTTTGGTTAGTTATGAAAATTACTGGAAGTGTGGTTTGCTAAAGTATGAGTTGCATGTTTTTTAGAAGATATTTGAAGAAAATTCACTCCCTAGGGTTGTATGCTTGGGCTCATTCATGTGTCTTAAGCTCTCTTAAGATTCTCTCTCTCTCTCTCTCTCTGTCTCTCTCTGTCTCTCTCTTTCTTGCTCTCCCTCTCCCTTGTATATTTGCAAGGTGTTACCCTGAACTCTTTATCTCTTTTTTTCCCGGTTTTATTTTCAGCACTGAATTCTTTGCTATTCTCTACCTTAGTCTTCATATGAATTACTTTTTGTTACTGTCATAAAATGCCATGATCAAAAGCAAATTATGATAGACATAGTTTATTTTGGCTTATTTTTCCAGAGGGAGTGTCCATAATAGTAGGGGATGCATTGATTGCAAGAAGCTGAGAGATTACATTTTCAAACACACAGAGAAAGCAGGGATTGTGAATTAGAGGTAATATAAGGCTATAAACTGTCAAAGCCTATCCCTGAAAATGTACTTTCGCTAGCAATGCTATACCTCCTAAGTTTCAATTATAATACCAAACATAAACAAACAACTAAACAAACACCAACTGGAGACCAACATTTGAGCCTATAAGGGACATTTCTCATACAAACTCCTTTACTCCTATTTGGCCTTGTAATCATGGAAGTTAATTAATTAATTCCTGAAGTATAGAGACTGGATCTGGATCTGATCATCTTGCTCTAGAAACAGTCTATAATTTTTCAAAGAAACAACCAAGCATCAAACAAAAACAGTCCTGATTATGTGGTCAGACTATAGTTGCTCACTGAAAGTTAAGTGGAAGGAATCTTTCAGTGCTTAAAATCTACAATTTGAAGGAAGTGACAGGACATAGGTTTATTTCTGGGGATATGACCATGACAGAAACTAAGTGATGGCTATGGACATGAAGGAAGATAGCATCCTAAATTGGTATCAGTAAAAAATTGAAAGCCTAGCATGCCCCAGTAAACATGTGTATCCTCCCCTCAATAAGGAACAGTTCTTATCCCTAGAATACTAAAATTGTAGTGATTAATATTTTTAAAGCTAATTCTAGCAAGCGTGGGGAAATGACTCTGAAATTTATGATAGAAGGGATTTAATTTTGTAGTCAGATACCCTTTCTGAGGGCCAGTAAAAGAGTTCTCATTCATGTAGAGCAGAAGGCTTTGGGGAAAAAAAATCCTATAAATAAAATCAAAAACTCTAATTTTACTTGTTAATGTTCTATAAATTAATCAACCCTTTCCATATAAGAGATATTTATTTGCATCTTATTATATATCTTTTGTCATAAAACAAACTATACTACTCACATGGTTTAGAAAATGCAAAGTATAAATAATTAATGCTTTTATTTGGGCATGATATCAAAAAGATATTTTTAGTAGTCTACCACAATGGTTTTATAGTTCAGGAATAATTGTAAAAATATTTCACAACAGAATATAAAATAATATTAGTAATATAATTATACATGTACCAATTTTACTCTAACATCTTTAATATACTCACACAAGTACAACCAAATAATTTAACTTTTAAAAAACACTTGGCACTTGAAATATACCTATTCTTAACAATATATTGAAGTGTTAGAGTTGGAAAAGGTTATTAGAGATAAATTAGCCCAATTTACTTATTTTACAACTCAAGAAATTGAGTCCTAGAGAATCCCAGTGATTTACTCAACGTTATTTAAGTATATTCTGTTGAAGTAGATAATTTAGTGTAGTATTTCCAATATGTGCAGTGTTCCAATACATCACACCAGAATCACTGGAACTTCATATTCAGAGGCTCATGTGTATAACTAAAAATATTATTTATTAATATTTTATTTGTAGTATTGTAAAATGTATGCCTACTTATACCTTTAACTCAAGCATGCATTTTCCTTTTTAAAAATAAGATTTATACATTGTAGTTGTTATCAGGTCTTTGTGATGTTAAGGAAGTCTACCTCTAAAACCTCTATATTCTTGACTATCATTATTTTTAATCACTATGTTTCTTTGTGGAGAATATTTTAAGCAAAATCCTAAATGGTCACCTAATTATATATTGAACTTACAGGGAGGTGGGGTTTTTCAGATATAATTGAGGAACTAATCAACTGATTTGAGGCAAATAGATTATGGGCTTGGAGTTATTTGAACAATAACAGCACTTCAAAACTACATTTGAAAATATTTCAAAATGCACATGATGTAGTTAACATTGTCAATTTGACACCATCTAGAGCTATCTCAAAAGGGAATCTCAGTTGAGGAATTGCCCAGAGCAGACTGATCTGTGAGCTGGGGTGTTTATCTTGATGGCTAACTACTGGAAGAAAATGGAACCCACTGGGCAGGTGGTTACAAGGAGCATAAGCTAGCTAAGAATGAGTTTGTAATGGAGATATAAAGCAGTATTTTTTCATGATGTTTGCTCTATGTTCCTGCTTGAGTTCCTTTACTGATATAATTCAGTGATGGACTGTGACCAGAAACTATAAGCTAAATAAATACTTTCTTCCCCAAGTTACTTTTGTCAGAGTGGTTTATCATCCATGGAGAAAGGAAGCTAAAACAATTCACAGGGGTGTGGATGTTCTGAAAAGTACTCCAATAGCTCAGGAAATAATTTCAAGATCTGGCTAATTGGATTGCATGAAATTAGTTCATTTAAGAAAGTTTAAGAAATAATCAGCAATGAAGACAGAGTGCAGGCAATAGATTTTTATTTTTTATAAAATATACACAGAACTCAGGTTTATATTTAGAATCTAAAATGAACCAAAATAATTAAAGGCAAAAGAAAAATCTCCTAAATAAGGAACCAATGGAATGTGATGCATCTTGTGAGATGCTATACAGATAGACCGCAGGTACATGAAAATATGCCCACTATCTTCAACCTTCAGGAAAATGCCAGTTGAAAGTACACTGAGATTAAACTTCACCCTTGTCATTGACAATGTCTATGCTTAGACACACACACACACACACACACACACACACATATACAAACACATAAATGCTGGTAAGGAAATAGAAGAAAAAGAATTATGTTTATATTGATAGTGGGAATATAAACAGGTATGTCAACTGTAGGAAACAGTCAGAAGTTTCTTCAAGAATCCAAAAATAGAACCAGCAGAGGATCCAGCTCTCTGAATCCTTGGAATATGTCCAAAAGACTCTACGACATCATACAGAGGGACATGTACAAACCCATATTTACTATGGCACCACTTACCACAGGCAAGCTACAGAATCAGCTTATATGTCAGCTATTCTCAATTTATGGATTATGACCCACCTGGGGGGGGAGGTCAAATGGCTCATTGACAGGGGTTGCCCAAGAGCATCTATATATCAGATATTTACATTACATTTCATAAAAGTAGCAAAATTATATTTATGAATTAGCAATGAAAATAATTCTATAAACAAGATGATGGTGACACATGCCTTTAATCCTTGCACTTGAGAGGCAGAAGCAGTCAGATCTCTATGAGTTTGGGGTCAACCTGTTCTACAGAGTGAGTTCCAGACCATCCAGAGTTACCACAGTGAAACCCTGTCTTGAAAAACAAACACAAAAACCAAAACAAAAAAAGAAAGAAAAAAATGTTATGGAAGGGAGTAACCAAAACACGAGAAATTGTACTAAAGGGTAGCAGCATTAGGCAGGTTGAGAACCACAGCTATATGTTAATCATCATCTCGATGAATGAAAAAAATGTGATATGTAGAAAAATAGAACTGTATTCAGTTACAAAGAAGACTGAAATAGGTCATTTGCAAGAAAATTGATTCAATTAGGGATCATCATGCTAAACCCCATGATTTCTTTAGTGTGTAGGATATAGTTTTATGTATGCAAACATGTGACATAAAATAACTGTTTGGAAAGAGGAATGAACCCATGAGAGGAGAGGAGGGATAGGACAGCGTAAGGTGGAGCAAATATGGTCAAATCACAGGATGCACTTGAGAAAAATGTTCATATGAAACCTACACTTTGTAACTTGAACATACACGAATTACTTTTTAAAGCTCCTTTCTCAATTGTTAGTGGAAAAAGAAGTCAGAGAGGCTGAACCTGAATGTGGCATTGAAAAGTTTTGTTTAGAAATAGTAAAGATAAGATGTAAGATATTTAGATTCTCCAGAAGCAGAAAGTGACCTCTGACTCAAGGCCAGCAAGGAAACAGTGAACAGCACAGCTCTCTGAGTTTCAGGATCAGAATTCTGTAAACAATCTGACAGAAATAAAGGTGAAAAGAAAGGTTCAGTCTCCTCCATCCCAGAAGATTATACATGATAGTTCAGTGAAGCACAATCTGATGTTGGCCATGAGGAACTTTCAGTCAAAATCTAAGTAAGCTTGATGAGACCTCTAACCTACAGAATTAATAAGTTTATGTTATCATTGTTGATCCAGAAATAATTATTATATATAAATAGGAAATGACTTCAGAGGGTATTTCAGGCTTGCTATCTTTTTTCACAGGAACCAAAGAGGACAGCTTTGCCTTCTCCATACCCATAAATGAAGCTGAGTATAAGAACCCAATCATCTAATTCTTTCTTGAGAATTTGTTTTTGAGAACCTAACCAGTCCAGTAGGAACATTTGGAACCCAGGGATTACAGACAAAACATTCTCACCATCATATTCCTAACAGTAAAGTCTGTAGTGATGCTTATTTGCTGGCCATCTACCACAGACAATATCACAGAATCTTATCCAGGACCTTGAGATATTCTTGGGATCTTGAAAACCTCCCAGAATTCTATTATGATCCGATTAGCAAGATTTATTTCCTTTTGCCACTAAGAATAAAACAAACTTATAGAATCACTAAATAAAATATAAGCCAATTATTTTCTAAATATTTTAGTCACATTCAATAACCTAACCAGTGTCTTTCCAACCTCATTTACTTAATGGAATATCCTGTGTCCTCATAGTGTCAGTACAAATCTTCATCAGATCCATTTTCTCTGATTCTGTCCACAATTCTATTGCTATATTTGACTATTCTAAGCTTAGAGAAAGAAAAGTCAGGTGAAATGCAAGGTTAAAAAAATTTAAGTATATATACTTAGTCAACTAACATTATTTTGTCAAGTAGGCATCATATATAAAAAGCATATCCTTTATTTTTAATTAACAATCTTCTTCCAGAAAAACATATTTATGTTTAAAGCTGACAATGACAGGATCTATTTTTTTTGTACAAGTTTATTTTTAGTTATGTTTGAAATTGTTTTATGTACCATTGGGTGACAGGCTATTCTAGGCCTCAAGTTTTGTATTGTCTACAGGTATTACATTTCTGTGGGGGATGTTTGATTGCTGATGATCTACACCTGAGGAGTTCTGAATAAAAATAAATAAATAAAACAATAAAAAAGTAAAAAACACTTTAGCTCAGATACTCAGTGTTCTACTGTTGAGTGAGTATGGCCCTGGCCGTGATGGTGGTTCCCTCTGCTAAGGTCTGGCAGAGAATGCTTCCTTGTATCCTTGATGAGCCACCCCAGCAGCAACTTAGAGTTACAAATGGTTCCCAACTTGGGATAGGACATCACACCAGCTCATTCATCTTCCAGACAAGGAAGAACAAGAAACTCCAGACCTCACAGCATCTGGTAAAGTATGCTCAGAGAAGCTACCAGAGGATAGAGATTAAGGTATTAATTAAAGGATCCTGAAGGAAGAGGAGAGAAATGAATTAAGCCTCTATGAAGAGAACAGGTTGTGAAATAAATAAATAAATGAAGAAAAAAGCTTTGATGTGAGAGACACAAAATGGAGGCCCTAAGAGATAAATAATTCAGCTGGGAGAAGGAAAAAGTGAAGTTCTTACTACTTTTCCTCATCATGGAGCCAATGCTCTTTCCTGCTGCTGGTGGTAGCTTACTGTTTAACAAACTGAGTTTTCTGATAGCTGTGTTATATGTGTATGAAGATCAAGATGTTGTGTTTGAGATTTATAGAATGGATTGTACGTTTCTCTTTAGTGGTGGTATAAAAGGATTCCAAACTGCCAAGAATTTGCCAGATATTCTTCCCACAAGCCCAGAATCCCCTGCTATGGAAGCCACAGCTTGGAGAAAAAAAAAATCCCTTAGTTGACTTTGACCAGTTTTTCTTTTTTTTTTCCTCTTGCAAACCCGATTAAGAGAAATACAAGCAGTACAGATACTGATGATGGTGATGAGAACTCCATCCCATACTGCAAACAAAGTGACCAGTTTATTTTTTCCAGTAAACCAGACTCTATCTTAAAACCTGGAAAGTGTTTCCAAATGTCATCACAGAGAAACTGTCTTCCAGAATTGGCTGAGGATTTGTCTTGTGCTGGTTGTTGAATTTGATACCCAGGTGATGCTGATTTTGAAGGCATGAAGAGATCATGGGGGCTTGGCACTGTGAGAGGCCAGGAGAGGTCATTGTTGAGGGTGTAGCCTCAGTAGCAGTTGAAGACCCAGAGTGAAGGGGTCATGTAATGAAGTTGATGCTTGGCACCATGAAGAGAGCTTATAATGCCAATCACATGCCAATATCATGACCAGACAGAACCTGGAAGACAAACTGTGTGTGCTGCAGAGGTCAGGGATGAGAAGCGATCCAAGCACTTTGGAGGAGCTCAGAAGATCATGAATGAATTCCAGATAACTGGACATAGATAATGTTTTTCTGCTATCCAAATTCATTGTGAAAAGCTTGATAGATGTTTGGTTTCATTTGGTCCCACACATTAGCAACCCCTGTGATTGTTTCTCTTGTAAATGGTTTTGCTGGTATACTATCAAATTGTGTTATATAGATAAAGCATTTTTTTGATTGGCTTATACAGAAAAGGAGAATCGTAGAAGTTTATTTTTAGTTATGTTTGAAATTGTTTTATGCATTGTTGGGTTGGAGGCTATCCTAGGCCTTCACATTTTGTATTGTCTGCAGGTGTTGGATTTCTGGGGGGGATGTTTGATTGCTTATGATGTGCACCTGAGGAGTTCTCAATAAATAAAAACACCTTAGCTCAGATGTTTGATGTTCCACTGTCAACTGCGTATGGCACTGGCCATGATGATGGTTCCCTTTGCTGAAGTCTGGCAGAGTTTGTATGTATGAGAATGCCTCCCTGTCTCCTTGCTAAGCCACCCCAGCAGCAGCCTACTGCTAAACTCTTTATCCTAGGCAAACTATATACATGTGACCAAGCCTAGATTGGCAATACAATTTGAACATCTGATCATAGAAGATGATGCAGATGTGAATATATAATGAGTAAATATGGACCCATTCAACATGGCCCAATCAGAATGTGTCAAGTGTTTAGGGGAATGGTACATTTACCTATGTGGTAATAGGATTTTAGAAATACAATTAAACAAATATTATATACAACCTTACATACTTCCCTGTGAAAAAAATTAAAACCAGAAACAAAATATATGGAAGTAAGTCTGATCAGAGAAGAGCATAGAGACCATGGTTTGCTCTTCAGGGTAGTTGAATCTACAGCTATTATTTAGTTTGAGCTTATAAATGGAACATTCTTTAATTTGGTTATCCTAGCTAGATTTCCATAACTTAATTAGACACTTGAGAAACAGATTACGTTCTACAGAGTTATTATATCACATCCATGCTGGGGACACTGATTTTTGCTTCATTTTTCAAATATAAAATTGTGGAATACCTCTCTAATTTACCTCCATTCTAAAACAACAGCATATAAAATGATTTTCATTTTCTTTGGTTTTGGAATTCCATACATACATGCAAAAATGTGATCATACCCATTCTTCCTCCAAAGTGGGTTTAGATATAGCTCTAAGAAATAATACATAGAACTCAATTTATTATGCATTTTATATAGTTTCCCAACTTCAACATTTTGCTCAATGATAGCATATCACAAGTGGGATACTGACAGAAATAGTTCATTATTATGTTTTCTATACTAACATATGGTAAATTGAGGATGTTAAGTAAGTTCAATAATTAATATGCAACTTTTATATGGCTTTCACTGTTTAGTAGAATTTCTACAAAATGCCTCCAAATGTTTTGATATATCCAAAGTTATTCATTTTTATTATTGATAGTATATGAGGGTGTGGCTATAGCATACATTTAATAATTCACTTATCATTGTTTTAAGGGCTTTTATACAGTTTATTGTAAGAATAATGCTCAATTACTCACATTGTGATGGTTATACAAATAATACATTTTTTTTTTGAGACAGGGTTTCTCTGTTGTAACTCTGACTGTACTGGACCAGGCTGACCTTGAATTTACAAAGATCTGCCTGCCTCTGCCTCCAGAATACTGGGATTAAAGGCATGTACCACCTCCACCTGGCCTTATCTCTAGGATTAAATGTTCATAAATGTAATTGTTGTATTTCAAGTTTAGAAGTTTTTGAGAAGCTACTAAACTTGTAGGGGTTTATGTCCTTTTGTGGTAGGGAAAAGAACTCCATGATTTCCCAGTCTCACTAGAAGTGTATGAATAATTCAGATTCTCTGTATTCTAATTTGAAGTTACCTCTAGTTTTGTTGATGCTTCTGCTTTGTCCTTCCAGTAGTTGAGTAGAGGTAGCTTCTTGGGAATTAAATTTGAATTTTCACAATGCTTAATTATTAGTTCATTTTAAAATTTGAGTTGTACTAGGTGGCCTCTTCTAGCCTGGATATAGGGGCTTGTGCCTGACCTTGTTCCATTTTGATATATTTTCATTTATAATCTGTAGAGATGTACACACCAATTCATTTTGGCTTTCCTCAATGACTTTCATTGATACTTTATAGTTTTTGCAGACAAATTGTGAATACAATTGAATTTCATCATTTATATTTTAACATAGACCTTTTGAAATATTATAATTCTAAGTGAATATGAAGGGGTTTTTAATTCTTTACATCAATTCAGTGTTAGTATATACAAATAAGACTTATTGAGGTTTATTTTCATCTTTTTCTTTGCTCGATTAATTTTAGTTCCAGGAGATGTATGTACTCTGTGAACTTTCTTTCCAGCATACACAATCCTCTGAAAATAAGGACTGTTATTCTTTCAAATGCACAAGCCGTTCAGTTCTTCACTGAGTCTCATTGGAGTGCACAGAACTTTTAATACTCTGTTGGTAAGAATGGTAAGATGAGTGAACAGCCTCACCCTGTCCTCAATTTCAAAGAAAAGGCACTCAGGGTTTTAACATTATTTATGAGGTGCACTTGAATTTCTGGAGGTGATTTTTCTTCATCAGATTGATGTGATTCTTTTTATTTTAACTTGCTAGGAAGCTTTGTTTGTTTGTCCTGTATCATGAACAGCTATTGATGTGAATGAATTTTGCTTTAAACAGGTTTTATGATTTTTACAGAAATTCTTCTTGGATTTTGGAACACTTGTGTGCAACCATTCCTCCTTATTATTTTTCCTGGATTAGCTGCTGGATGAGAAATCTAATAACCATAACACCATTTAAAATAAAGTACATGGCATTCATCCAGGCCAACATACATACTTTAGATAAAACATATTTAAAAAATATACTCATAGATTAATGGGAAAATAATTATGTATGTTAAAATTATGTATGTGAGAGGCCAGTATCTGAATAGATGTTGAAAAGCATGTAGTGGTTGTCAATATACAGCCACAGGGCTTTGAAGGATTATAACGGGCTCTTTGATGACATTGCTACATACAATTAAAAAGAATAAAATAATTGTGATTGTCTAAGGAAAATCTGTGAAACAAAAATAGTACAAGGCAAATGAATGTGACTAACACATATGCAACTGAAGTTAAACCTTAAACAGCTAAGATGACTACAATAAAAATAAGAATGTCAATATCTAGATGTGACAATAGTAAGTTAAAAGTAGGCTAAAATAAAAATTAAATGATGTTTAATGCCAAGAGATATTCAAGGACAGATGCTAGTCATCCACAGATTTTTCTATTATTGGAGCTACAATAAAATTGATCCTGGGGACTTGGAAAAAGAAAAGTGATAACTTTGAATGTATTCTCTCCGGGCTTATGATAAAGAAATAGACAGATGCATTTTGACTCATAATAATTTAAGCAACTAAGCATTTTCCTAGGCCTTATTAGATTCCATGCATTCAAAATATGAGTGGTCTTTAGGTTTCCCTTTCAGCATTTCATTACCTTATTCTTAAGAATAATACAAATATCTTCAGAGAGAAAGTCACTAAAACACTGTGTTAAGCTTAGATGTACAAGAAAATATTTCACTCTCCTAAAAATTGTGAAATGCAACCCACTGGGTAGAGTTTGGCTATGAGTCCTGTGTGTTTTTTGTTTTGTTTTTTTTCCTTCCATTCTTTTAACAAGCAGGAAATATAATTGGTTTGCTAAGTTAAAAACTGATATATAGAGAGAAAACACACATGCATTCCATTTAGTCAGACCTAATTTGTACAATTCTATTGATGAAAATCTTCCAAATAATAAGTGTATATGACAACATGAAAAAAATGTTTATAGTTGTCTGATGGAACTGATCATATACTGTTGGATGCCTTGATGCTCAGACCTTATATAGGACAGAGCTGTATCCATAAAAGGTGACTCTGGGCTCTTTCTACCAGTCTCAGCTGAGTATTTTTCATGAGATGTATAAGTGTAAAATGTTAGTAGAATGACAGAGATAGAGTTGAGACATTTGTTTCTTTAGAAAATGAGGTTATAGAAGGCTGCTTAATTATAGAACAATGAATCTTGGTTCAATGGATACATAAGTACAAAAAAGATGATTAAACTATTTAATCTGTCAATCATACAAAGCAGAATAGATGAGAATGGGAACAAAAAGGTTTCAGTTTTATTATGGAAATACATACATTCTTACAATATATTAGAGTTCTACTGACCATGCTCAAAATATCAGATTACTCACCATGACATCATCCTGATAGATGCATGTCTTCAACGTCAAGCTTTGGATTTTTGTGGTATCACTCAGGTTTCTACTTATATACTGATTGCTTGAGATACAATGACAATTAGAAAAGGGGTCTTTTTGTTTGGAAGTTTTAGAGGTTTCAAGGTGTGTGTGACATGGGGGTAACAATTGTTCTTAGGTTCTTAGGTTTTTGGATAGATACAGGTATACTCAATCATGGTAGAATGCCATAACAGAGTAAACGATCCATCTCTTTAAGACTGTGATGAAAATCCTGAAAGAGGAAAAAGTCTGGGAATTAATGTATGGCTGTGATCTTAATACAGCCATCAAGAACATGGGCCCAGTGAGAAGAAAAAATTTCTACCACTTCTCATCTCTTAAAATTTTCACCACTTCTCAAATACATAACCTGGGCACTGTGCGACATCCTTTGAGCAATATCTGAGATGTAAGTTATAACATTATGCTTCAGGTCTTCAAATGCCCATTATAATTACATGTTGTAAAGAACATTTAGTCCATACCAGAGTCTTAATTGTAACCTTGAACAAATGTCTTGGTCCAAACTCTCCTTTGAAGCTCAAGGCCAATTCAGCTGTGAGTCCCTGTGAAAATAAAAATGAAAATGATGTACTTCCCAGCTATAGTATTACAGGGTCCACATTCCCATTCCAGATTTGTTTTGAGACAGTGGGAAGGCTGAAAATGAGGTAAATCCCTTGAGGTAAAGTGACAAAATCTTGCTAAAATAATTATATTCCTCGACTCAGGGTAAAAATTCATACTTAAATCCTGTACATTGGGAAGAATTATATACAACAAGTAAAGCATGCAAGACAGATGGCAGAAGTGGACATCACTATGTTCCAGTGGAAGAAATGTTAAGGTTTGAACGTCAAATATTCCAAAGAGGCACATGTGTGAAACAATCTACTTTGTAATTATTGTAATGTTCTTGAACTTATTGGAAGTAATATCTATGTGGAAGAATTGAGTCACTAGTTATAGGTTGCTTTAAGAATGTCATACATGATATGAATTCTCTCTCTCTCTCTCTTTCTCTCTCTTTCTCTCCATGATCCCACCTTTTTCTCCACCTCTTTGTTGTCAGCCATGTGGTGAAAACTTCTTCAGACTCACATACAATAGCCTATTCTGCCTCACCATGGGCTGGGCAGGGAATTACCAAGGGAATTAGATGGGAAAATGAATTGAAATCTCTAAAGATATGAACCAAAATAGGCCTTTCCACCTATTATTTACTTGCTTATGAAAATCACTGACTACACCTTGTATGACATAGACATTCACTGCTATGGGTTAAAGGAAATCAATGTTGGGACCTGTCCCTGGAGCTCAAAGGACATGGAACATGAGGTGAGGAATGGAGTTCATTCTTAGCCTTAGTCATGAATTAAATCCACAAAAAGCATCGAGGAGAGAAAAACAAATTGCTCAAAAGAAAAATAATCTGAAAGAACAATAGTAAAAGTTGACTTCTTAAGCCCAGAAAGAGGAGAGAGGCAGACCCCTCAGTTCTGGAGTTTGCAGTTACTTAATCTGTTCTTTAATTTCCTCTTGCTAGTCTTACACATTTTGAATTTTTAAATATAATTGTTCATTTTCATTTCAAATATAATGTTTGTATTATTAGTTTTACCCTGATTCCTTGCTAGTTTCATGTGCTTGCTTCTACTGGCTATTTTTCCCCCATTTCTGAGAACTTCAATGTAAATAAGTACATCACCTGCCCATGTTCATTTCATATGATGAAATAAAGTCCTCACAGAAATGCTTCACTGTAAAGTGAAGGAGACTGGAAAATATCATGAGAAATGGAACTTGGGGTTATTTGGTCAAGATTTGAGTTCAGCTTCTTTTTATTTTGTAATTGAATATACTCTTTCATTTGATTCTATATTGAATAACAATGGAAAATTCACAATAGTAGATGGACATAAACTTAATTATTTCTCCACTCTTATAAGTAATTGGAATTCTCCACATCTTAAAATTTAATCAAGGAGAAGTATAGCACCTTTATGACCCTTTTCTTCCATTTCTGAAACCTTGAAAGCCAGCCACAATGTTTTATGTCTTTCTTTTTCAGAGAAAACTCTCCAGCCCCAATGTTTTTATTTTTCATTGAATTAATGTCCCAAAGTGATGTCAAAATAAACTATAGCCATAGAAAACCTGGAAATATACCACTATGGCTAAGAACACTGGTTCCTTTCTAGAGCACCTGAGTGTAATATTCGCTATACATATGGAGGCTATTAACCATCTATAATTCTAGTTCTAAGAGATCCAAAGTTCCCTTCTGGACTCTGTGAGCACTGTACACAGACACATATATTTGGGAAAAACACATATCCACATAAAATATAAATAACTATAGAGAAGATATAGGTGCTGTGGTGTTTAAAACTAAACAGTATGGAGAGTTTAGTGTGCGAAGGTGAGTTATTTTCATCATGCTCATCACCATGAGATTGATTGATCTAATGCCAGGAGGGACTATGTTTTGACTGATTGATTGTCTTAGATATTCGTTGATTAAAGTGATTGTAAGTTTACAAAATTCTGCTTACCAAATTTATACTTTGGAAGCTCACAAAATACTGGGTAATGGAACCAGAACTCCCTTGTCATTGACATTGAGAAGTATAAAGTCAATGTAGATTGAGATTTATGTCATCCTACTTATCCTTCCCCTGGAGACCAGATACCTGGAAAGGTAAATTAGCAGAAAGCATGCCTAATCATGACTGGATAGAAACAAGTCCAGTGAGTTTCCATGACAGAAACACCTAATCATTTCAATTTAATAGACTTCAATGTGACCACCTCCTGAGTAGGTAGACTTCAGAAACTAGAGTCAGACAGTTGAGATTTCAGCATGTAAATGTTCTTTACTGGGCAGAACAAGTCTAATGATGCCTCTGTACTTCCATTGGAGGTTGCTCCCAACCTACTATTTAAACATACTTTCTGTATTTAGGTTTCTATTTTCCAGTGGAGTACTGAACTGATTCACAATGGTTCTGTGTTTTTAAGATACCTAGGCATTTTCTAGTTCAGATCCATTATCCACTTAATAAGTAAGAAACTAATAAATGAAATAAAACAAAAAAAATAAAAATAAAATCCAATGTTTCTATTTCTTTTGGGGTGATTTGGTTAGGATTCAATTGGAAGTAATTCACAGTACTGAGAACATCCAATAACTTCTCATTAAATCTTCAGAATGACCTTGAGAATTCAATGTTGTCACTGTTTTCATTTGATAGACATTAAAACTGGAGTCTAGATAATTTATGTATTTTTCCACTGTTAGTTTACAGATGTAGATGAAGCAGGTACTGGCGTGATTGGGAATAAAATGAGAAACTGTGATCACCGAATTATGTTTAAATATATGAAGCACTTGTGAAAACCTGTTATGTGGTACAAATACTAGGGAGCTTGGTTCTATCTGAGGCTCATGAATGAGTGAGTGAATGAACGAATGAATGGAATAATCACTATTCTCACTATTCAGCTCTGTCATTCCATGGAAAAGTAGAAGACTGTTGTTCCAATTGTGGTCTGTTGCATTAAATGAAAAATACATGAATGAATATGCACTATTTCTGCACTAAATACTAAACTAAAGTTCAATAAGGATATTCAAACTTTTAACAATTTCAAATAACTAGAGTCACTATTGTTGCAACTTTTAATGAATTGCATTTAAAATGTTTCAGGCATTGTAGAGAATACAAGGGAGATATGACCCAGGCTCACAAATACACCTTCAAAGTGGGACAAAGGGCATCATGATAACAGAAGGAGAAGGTGAATAACTTGCTCCAAGAGGAAACAGCTGGAGCTAGTTTCTGAATGCTAAACAGTTTCTGAATGTGGCTTTGATCCAAGGAAGGGAAATCTTCACAACTTAAACTTTGAGGTGTGTTCAGAACATCCACAAGACCCTCAAACTATGTTGGGAATCTCCTGTGGAGAGGTTTCCTTGGGTCATTTTCTTAACTTCTCTCTTCTACATTGGCTCAGCGATGTAAGAGAAATGGCCTTTGTCTGATATTTTCTTCTCTGATCCTAGCACAATGCTGTAGGGGCAAAGGTCTTGCAACACACAATGGGAAGATATAAGATAAACCAACTGCTAAGATGTCTCAATTTAAGACAGTATCAATAGGCTCCATTTACTTAGTTTTTAATATACACTTGGTAATGTGATAAGCATTTTATACAGGTTTTTTTTTTTTTTTTTTTTAAGCAGGAGGACCGCTATAAAGACATACACTCTATGTTCACTAGGTGAGGAAACTGAGGTCCGGTGAATAGTGGCTTTACATAATGAGCATTGATCAGGAATTTAAACCCAATCTCAGAACATCCTGAAAGTCAGAAGTCAAAACCACTCCCCACACTGTCCCTTTCTGGGCAAGCTTCACAGGCAGGGTCTCACACAAGACCTGCTTTCCTGGCTCTGGCCTCCTTCATTCGTCCTTACTTTTTGATTCTCCCAGAACACCTGTTCTGGATGTTAGAGAATTTAATATATTTTAAGTGTCCAAAAAGTTCTTTATGTCCTAGATTCCCCTTTTTATTAAAATAAAACTCTTTGTGTGTAAGAATAATTTACCTGCATAAGGTATGTACCACATGCATGACTGACTGGTGCCTGGGGAGGCCAGAAAATGGTGTCAGATCCCCTGGAGATGGAGTTATAGATGGTCATGTGCCATCATATATGTGTTGGGTATAGGACAGGGTTGTCTGCAGTAGCAGCAAGAGCTCTTAACTGATGAGCACCAATCCAGCCCTGATTCTTTCAGTTTTAAAAGGCAGAAATAAATTTCAACTGTGCTCTTTCCACACAATATTTCTGAAAACATTATTGACAGACAATCAATATCAAGTATTTATTGAATTCAAAATTCAAGGATATTTGAGTACCTGGAGTAGATGGAGAAATAGATAATGCAGTCTGAAAATGCTGAAGATAATAAAATTAATAAATTTATTTTAATAATAATATCATGAGTTAATCAGAGAGAAGTCACAATTCACAATTTCAGCCATTATATTTCACTATTATCCCATGGTTTTGTTATATATTGGGAAAATTTAGTTTTTCCTCTAAAATAGTTTATAACTAATAAAGAAGGGAACCATACTTCTAGAGGAATAGAGGTGTTTGGCTGTAGTAAGAACCCTCTACAATGAAGGCTAACTCCTTACTGAAACATGCAGTTGTTAGGGAAGAAACCGATAACTAGCCAAAGCAGAGAACAAGACTTATGGAAGATCCATCCTTAAATGAAACAGCCGCATCACTTCCTCCAAAGCCTAAGGAACATAGTTGAAGTTAGTGTGGAGAAAAAAATGTAAAAACACGAAATGGTGAGATTTGCATAAAAAAATTTCTCTTGGAGAAGACAAAGCCATTATACTATGGACTCACTGAAGCTATAATTATCTGTACAAGACCTGCAAAAGATTAGAGCCATCAACAATATATGAATTGGAATTTTTCATCCCTTTAATTACTAATTTGACACCACTATTTGAATGTGTTGAGATGTGTCAATCTTAGTATGGCCAAAAATTAACTTCTCTTATTTCTTCAAGATCATTAAACATTTTTTTTTTTTTTTAGTTTCATAAGGTTCAGAGTTCAGTTATCAGTGCTGGGTAATGATATGATTCTTATTCCATTTTTTAATTTTATTTCAATGTATTTTTCTTCTTTGAGAATATAATTCCATATTTTCACCTTCCATTTACTCCTTCCATATTCTCCATGTGCTCCTCCTTGCACCTTTTCAAACTTATGACTTTATTTCTTTTAACTGTAGTTACACATATATACATGTATAGGCATATGTATATGTAAATGTATATTCCTAACTACAGAAATACAACCTGTTCAGTCTGTATAATATTATTTGTATGTATATGCTCCCAGTGTTTAAAGTAATAAAATGAAGGCTGATATAGGCATGCCAGTAAATAGTGATTATCTCTGGAGATGGTTTAAAATGATACTTACCATCTTTATTTAGCATTTCTGCATAATTTGCATTAAAATATGGCTGTGTTAACTATTTGAACAGTGAAGTTTTGATTTTCACTGATGGTGTAGACATTTATTTTTTCACAACGAAAGCTGTTCCTAGTATATTCTTCACACCAAAATGCAGTGTGGGCAATAGTAATAGTTTGAGCATTAGTGCTCAATTCAAAATCCAAAACATTCCACTAATTAAATACTCATTTTAATATTTGCTGTCATAGCACACTTGGCAACCAAATCTAACTGGAACTGGCATGGCACTATTTATAGACCTAAGGTTCATACAATATGAATATGCACAATTTTCTATGATTCTGTCTTAGAATCTGCTGTGGGTGGCATGGAAGATAATGATTATGTTCCAAAATAACATTCTCAAATCAAAATCAGTTCTGAAAGATATCCAACTGCGAAGTTTTTCATATGAGGCACTATGATCTTGTTATTTATCATCAAAGATTTGACTATTGGTTGTTTTTATTCAGCTATTTCTTTTAATGTGAATGGGTTCATTTCCTGAATGTATGTCTGTGCACCGTGTGCATGTACATACAGATGCCAGGAAAGGACATTGCAATCCATGGACTGGAGTTACAGATGGCTATAAGCCACTATGTGGTTGCTGGAAATTGAACTCCAGTCCAGTGGAAGCACAGCCAGTACTCTTAACCCATGAGATATCTCTCCAGTACCTCAGCCTTTTCTTATCTTTTATTTTCTAATTTTTTCATGTGCATAAAACATACAATAACAAAGTAAAATAAAATGTCATCTCAGATCTGTAGCCATGAAAAGGGGAGTTTTGCAAATGAGAGTTACAGCCTTAGCAATCGTGCATCATATCTTCCCACTTAAAACAAATCAACACTGAGATTAAAGAAAATTTCTAGAATGGAAACAAAAATGAGTAAATATGAATGAGTCAGGGACAGAAGAAGATAAGTTCTATTCCCCAGATCAATTTAAATGCTACAGAGATGACCCAGGCACAGCCATGCCTGGAATCACATAACCTCAGCACTAAACTACTGCTCTTCCCCTTTCCTTACTTTTGGGCAGGATTCTACCAAAGACAGGAGCGAATACTGGTGCTATTAATAGAAGAAGCATGTTCTCCTCCTGTTCAGCTATTTAAAGAAATGTTCAGCTGCAAGGTGCACTGACAGTGCAGCTTATCTTCTTCAACCCAGATAGAACTCCCTGCTTCTCCCTCCCATTAAAACCTCTCTTAATGTTTCTATAACTGGCTTTCATTTCGTGATATAAAATTTACAAGGACAGAGTATGTGGGGGAACAAGTTGCTATTGTTTGCAGGTGTACTGATCACACTTGTGGGGTGTATGAACACCCTTAATTGGGTTCTTGGCTGTAAATGCTTCATAAATAAATTTAGAAGACAAACAGGCAATGTTAAAGGAGAAGTGGGAAATTATCATCGTCAACTAGGTGACCTTAAAGTGTAACACAAATAATGCTTCTCAGGGATTAGAAATGCAACCAGCTTTTCACACGTGGCTCTGAAATGTGGCTAGCTATAACACAGCAGACTTAGGGCCCCAGAATAGAATGCTGTGTGTGGCTTGGACCTCAGTGTTTTAGAAATTACCTTACTTCTGTCTCTTGACATTTACCTAGCCTTCAAGACATGGTGCAATTGCTGTTTCCTCTTCAAAGTCTTCTCAAATTTCCAAAAGTTGAGAGTGGACTGCTTTTCATTCAATTACTGTTACTCATGTTCTGTACAACTACAGAGTTGTTGTACAGAGTCGCTGTTATTCTTTCCTACAAACTTTAAAATGTTCACATATTAAATTAGATCTTCCAAATTTCAGTCCTCTGAGCAATTGTTTAAATAGTTTACCAAATCTACAGACAGTAGTTTCTACCTAATATCATGCACTTTTTATGTTAACTAAATTAAAATTTCTTCTTAGCTTCCTTCTTAACCTGTTTTATTAAATTGAAATTTAAGTAAATTTGCATACGTATAACAAAATATGTATATACATACGTATATGTGAGAGATCATGGGACAAACACATGTACTAAAGGATTATGTTTCTAATATCTTCAAATCATTCAGACCTCTACAAGTAATTTATGGGCTTCCTACAAAATTGTTACAATTATTTATAAAGATATCCTGTTTTGCATTGTATGACTTCACATACAGTAGCCACTCTTACACAAAGCAAAAGGAAAAAAAGAGTATTTTCTGAGCTTTCATGTGTTGTCCAATAGTATGCTAGGACACCAAAACCTAGGAAATGAAGATAAATATCTTACTGTTACAACATTTTGATATAATTCTAAAATAGAAAATTTAATAAGCCAATTCTATTAAATTAATTAGCCTAATTTAATAATTTAATTAAATTAAATGCAAACTGTCCAAGATGAAAAAATTACCAAAATACTCAAAAAACATAAATCTGAGACTACATATGATATTACACCTTAATGTGTTTTAGGCACTTTTCTGCATTTTTACAAAGAATGTCACTGAGGCAAATGTCATTGACTCTGTATGTCACTTCTTACACATTGCTAACCCTTCTTATATTTGAATATGTAATAACTGAGTTTTTTTTGAGTTTTTACTCTGGGTTCTTCCAGCAGTGTTCTATAAGTTTTGCTGCAGAATTTTTTCACTTTATTCACTAAATTTATCTACATATATTTTGAACTTATACTTACTGTAGACAGGATTGATATGTTAATTTCATTTTCAGCAAGTTCACTATTAGTATAAAATTATGCTACTATATTTGTGTATATATCGATTTTGTGTCACTCAATTTTCTGTGTTTGCTCATAACTTTCAAGAGCTTTGAAGTAGAATATGTATCTATCTATGCATGACTTCATGTTATCAAATGCCCTTTGTTACATGAATAATTAAAGGAAATTTCATACATATATACTAAGAAATACTGCTTAGACAGACAAAAGAAGTGGCTTCTATCATTTGCTGTATGTGTAGAACTTGAGGTCATTATGTGAAGAGAAATAAGACAGACAGAAAAAAAAAAACAAATACTACATGTTCTCCCTTATTTTTGGAAACTAATGAGTCAATCTTTATCCCAGCCCGTGGGATCTTCAACCAAAACCCTAGGAGAAGACGTGGGAATGGGATATGGGACAGGGGTATGAGGAGTGAAAGGCAATTTGTCTGGTCAAGCCTTCGATTTATTGAACACATAGTACCAGTATTTATACAATTTTCAAAGTGGGGAGAATAGCGGAAATGCGTAAGCAGGTTGCTATGGTAACCTTATCTTAGCAGGTGAACTGGTCTAACTGATTAGGATGTTCCAGAGCGAGCGATAAGGAAGGACAAAGAGCTGTGAGATTTTCTCTAGGGCTTCCTATGTAATCTACAAGGGTGGAAGCGTGGAATGAAGAAGCAATAAGGATGGGTTAGTTAGCTGAATAGGCAGTGTCCCAGAACTGAGCAGCTTCGGGCTATCTGACCTTAGTCCAAGTTCTGTCCATTAAGGACAGAGAGAAACGGATCTTATTAAAAGGTGGGATGCTTTGTGTTTCAAGCCAGCATCCAGGGGGACCGCTTACCACAAATCTTGTAGCAAAATATAAAAGATTGTGGCTACTATATTGCTACAAATAGGAGAGTGAAAACATGTTCAGGAAAACACATTAAAATGAAGTGGAAGATCTACTTCCAGGGCCTGCAAAGATGTCTCAGTGTTAACGAGCATGGGGTGTTCTTTCAGAGGACCAGAGTTCAGTTCCTAGCATCCATGTGGGTCTGTTCACAACTGCCTTTTACTCAAGATCTGAGGAATTGACACCCTCTACTGTCCTCCAAGGGCATTTCTACTCAAGTGCATATACCAATCTCCTTACAAATACAATCTCATTACCTATATGCATAACTTGGAATAAAAAAATAGTGTCAAAAATTCCCTCTAGTTTTTCATTAACATTATAGAATAACTGTGAGTCAAAACAATCTATGATATATTATAAAATGACTAATTAAAGAACGGACAAAATTAACAGTATATAAAAATGATTGGTTTTTGATGAGACTTATTAATTTAAGTAGAACACTACACTTTATATACATTTATTTCAGTACTGTAATGTACCCCTTATTTTATTTATTATTATTTATTTATTATTATTATTATTATTTATTGTCTCAATAAAGAAAGTAGAATATATCTCCATTTCTAGTTTACTGGCAAACTTATAAGCAGTAACTTGGTGACTCATCTGTTTCCATTATCCTCATGATTTTTGAAGTTTGCTATGTAACTTGTTTGTATAGTAACTTGACACATCTTTTTTTTCTGATGGAATAATTTGAAAGAAACACTCCAGGTTCATTTCAGCAGTTGAAACCACTCTAAGAAGAAGATGTCATCCTTGGGTGATCAGAAAGTGTATGGTCTCTACGTCAACGCTTCTTAGAGCACCCTGACTTGGATGCCCTGTACCAGTCCCCTCTGCTTGTTGTTATGGAGATAAATATAGATTCAAATCTGAGCTTGTTCTGGTTAAATGATTTTTTTCAGGTAACATGAGGCTCAAACACATAACAGTCCAACTACTACAAATGATTTCTATTAGCCTAATTTTTATATTTATCAGTTGTTTCAGAACTTAAGAGAAATAAACTGGGTGACTATGGAATTCCTTAAAATTTGGCCTATCATGCCTTCCCATTTCTTCTGTGTTTTGCAATCTCCAATGAATTCAGAAACACATATTAATTGTTGCTTTATTAGCTACTTTAGCCCAAATTGACTACCTGTGAGTGTGTGTGTGTGTTTAATGGATAAATGCATATCTGTGAGATCACATATAAATATGTGTATATTTATATGAAGATGCAGATGTATGTGTATATATATTAATACTTTTTCTGCCTAAAAGGAAAATCACTTAAGACATGCTATTGTTTTTGCATTTCCATACCTCCACGCATTCTCTTTAAATATCAGTCACAGGACATCTTGACATTATTAATCTTGGACTCATAACTTCTCCTGGTTTCCTTGGCCCTGAAGAAAAACATCATGTTTTGCATGATGATGTAATTAAGGTCATATTCTGCCTGCAGTCATCAATGTGCAGTGCTGTCTGACTAATGAGACAGTTTTAAGAGTGTCTTCAAGACTATCCTCTAACTGTACTAACAGACATGTTTTCCTCAGTCCCTGTTTCACAGGACTGAAAATGTGTCCTCCCCTCAGGTTCTGGGCAGAGTAAGGAATAGAAATGAAATAGTGTTTCAGTCATGAGGATTAGTGTCTCTTCTCAGCTACATAGTTTTCTAGTGACTCAAGATGGAGACACAGTATCTATGCAGATTGTGGACTCAGAGGATATTCTGAAAGCAGCAGTGGCCAGTACAGCATTGGAATGGATTATTTCAATGTACATAGGTGGAGGTAAATCAACCAATAGAGACTTCTTTGAGGTTTCAACTTACCTTCTTCGGTTTTATTCCTTACATTTCCTGAAACTTAAGTTTAGCCTTGTCTTTTACCCACATGGGCATTTCTGGGCTCTCCCTCACCCCTTGTATAAATCACAGTTTATAGTAATGACTGCTTGACAGGACTTTGAATAATTAATTAAGACCAACATTAGATTCTAAATAGATATAGAAAACACTATGCTCAGGATAAGTAATACATAAGTATTAAGTTTTATTTTATATTTAAAATTATAAATGTGTGCTTCACTAATTATATACCAACTTCTAAACTTTAAAATTTACAATCTGTCTAATACCAACAAAAATATAATTATTTTTATGTCTGCCTATAAAATTGAAACAAAGAAAGGTGGAAAAAAGTAAATTGAATATTTCCTATGCTCTTCTTTATTCTCTGGTCCCAATTATGAACTCCATTATTCCATAAGAAACAATTTTAAGATCATGTATCTATATAGAACTCTCCTGTGTTTAAAAAACTTCAAAATTTTCCCAGAGTACTTAAAAAGTCATCAATATTTCCTTGGATACACTAATTCATGAATCTTGCCTTTGGCTTCTAGTCATGCTGAAAATTTATTTACTTATTTATATATTTACTTACTTTCTTACTTACTTACATTTTGGTGTGTGTATCAGTATTTTGCGTGCATGCATGTCTGTGTACCACATGCAAGCCTGGTTCCTGTGGAAGCCAGAAGAGAGAATGCTTAGCCATTGAAAGAGAGTCATCACTTAGAAGGATCAGGAGGTGTGCCCTTGTTGAAGTAATTATGGCCTTGCTTGGGGAAGTATGTCACTGGGGGAAGTATGGGCTTTGGGGTTTCAAAAGCTTAAGCCAGGCCAATTGTGTCTCTGTTCCTGCTGCCTACATGCCTAGTCTTAAAACGCTCAGCTACTTCTCAATCACCATGTCTATCTTTGTGCCGCCAAGTTCCTCCGCAATGATAATGAACAAAACTTCTAAATCTGTAAAAATAAATAAATAAATAAATAAAATGTTGTGTTATATATAAGAAAGGTAAACCCTATACTAGATGCATTTAAATATTTTACAATCTAAGATTAAGACTAATGAAATCACTAATTCAGGTCATCCATCAAGTTGTGGGGCATGAAAGTTTATTGATTTCTAAACATTTAAAAAAGTAGGGCACTTAGCAAGCCAATACCAGAGTTAGATATGCAAAGAACTGGTGGGGGATTCTCCTCTAAGTACCTTCAACACAACTCTTTTTCTTCCCCGCATATTTTTAATTCTCTGAGAATTTCATACCGTGTGTACTGATCATATTAATCCCCAATCCTCCAAGGTCAAACTCCACATATTCCAATATCTGTGGGGTTCTTTTTTTAAAAAAAATATTTCAGGGAGTTCCCTTTATTCTGGCCATATTCTACCTCCAGATGTGGGGCCATTCACAGAGCTTGGTCAGCTTATTAGGAGTCACACACTTATGGAAAACTGACTTCCTCCTCCAGAAGCCATCAACAGTCCATATCTCCTTTGTTAGGAGTACAGCTAGTGAGCCCCTTTAACCTCTAGTCTATATTGTTTATTGGCTTAATCATGGACAGGAAACCTACTGCTGCCATGCATTCATGAATGCAATAGTCCTGTTATGTCCAGAAGATACTGTTTCACTCCATCTCTAGCTTTTATATCATTTGTGATCCAACTTCAATGACGGTAACTTAATTTGGGGTAAAAGGATAATATAAATATCTATGGTTGAGTACTGCATAGACACATATTATCCTTATTTCATCTTGAACAGTTTGAGTTTCTGAGTTAACACTGTACACTGCACAATACCTTCTCTCATGAGGGCTGAGGGATAGGATTCTAGAGGGCATTTTTATTCTATGTTCCTTTAGCAAAGTATTAGTAGTAGGTTCAAACCTGGGATTCTAGTAGTCCTGTCCTGTGGGTACTTGGCCATATATACTGCATCAGACATGTGTTTTCTCCTGCCTAGACATTCATAAATATGTTTAAAATAGTAGATGGTTATCCCCAATAGCATTTGTGTCGCTAGTGTACCCATTGACATTCAGTCATTATTATATAACCCAAGGTCCAAAGCTAGGTAAGACTGTATGTGACTTATCCTCCAAAGATCCTACATTGCACATTCCAGTATTGTAAAGACTAGTCAGTAGAAGGAGCTTCACTAGGCAGCAACAGCTTGGTTTTTCTATGTCCTGTAACCAATGTTATTTTTAGTCTCAAGATATTACTTTCAAGTTCTAGTGGCTAATCAAGATCATTGACAATAGTCTGTATTGTTTCCCTCAATATGACTCTTAAATAACTTCCTATCTCATCCTGTATATCTATAAATATGCAATCATACATAACACTTAATTGAATGAATAAACATACAAATAAATAGATATGAGACAGATACTAGTACTGACCTTCATTTTGTCATATACTCCAAAATATGAGATAATTTAAATGTTTCTGTCTCATAGTTTATTTTATTAGCAATAAGAGGCTATGGATATACGTAGAAGGCCTGATGTAGTCATATGAGGGAAATAGAACGTTCCAGCTTTGACCCTACAGATCTAGAATCTCTCTTCGAGGATTCTGACCCAGGTCAAATTCCCTGGGCATTTGCAATGCTCTGGGGTAACACACTACTTGATGGGAATTAAGTCAGATGTATCTGATGTACTATGTATAATGCCTGGATAGCCTGGACTGGCCAGGCCACTCAGGTTGGGCAGACCAAATCTCCTTCTATCAAATGGTATTCCTATTCAATTAGGATTTGTGTCTTCCCAACAAACAGAAACAGCTGTGATCCACACTGAACTTCTGTAACGTTTCTGACAGCTTTATCCACTTCTGGAGTTTAATCGGCCCTAGGTAGATCAAAAAGAATTGATATGAATTTTTTGATTGGGTGCCTGTCTTTTCTCTCTCCATCTCTTTACCTTTCCTTGGCAAAGGGTATCCATCATGATAATTTCCTGTTATGAGGTTTGAAGTGTTTTGAATGTGAAATGCCTTTTCACTTAGAAAGAATTGATGCCTGTAACTTGTAATGTGTTAGCAGTTTGGTAGAGTGCTTGACAGCCCAAACTGCATTACAGGTAGCTAATCCCTATGGCTGAGTTCCATTAAAGAATAGATCGTATCTGTTAATACAGTCATAGAGTGTGGGTCATTGTGCTTAAAGCAGTCTAGCTGCTAGGAGAATGATTATTATGTGACTTCATTCTATTTTAAATTTGGAGAATGTATGGTAGATATACTAGTCATGATTGATTAAAGATACCAGAGGGGATTTTATGACTCTCCTAGTATGTGCTGGGTTTATAATTCCCACCAGCAAGAAAAATGTCCTCAGTAGTTTAAAAGAGAGCAATAGCAAACATCAAACTATGGGCAGCTACCCATATCTTTCTCATTCTCCAATCTGTCAAATAATTTGTTTCAGGAGATGAGAAGCTAATGCCCTTTGATTCCTATCGTTCATTAAACGTGCCTGTTTAAGAAATGAAACTTCTGTCACAGTATTGTAGCCTTATCTATTTATTTTCTGTTGTTTAACTGTTATATTATAAAAGCAAGTATATTTTAATCCAGGTGCTACCTCTAATCAATTATAGATAGTGAGGTTCTAGAAGAATTTTATTACCAATAATTCTGATAATGTCCATATGCTACGATATTTTAACAATACATAATATAGAATGGATGGGAAACTGAAGGCCAGAGCATGGTATATTCCTCATCTTGACATAGACGAATTCGAACTCATTTAGCTAACTACTTTGGAGTAATCAATAAGAGTAAAGATGACAACTGGCTAATTCACACAATCTACAGGAAATCCCTTTATAATATCTCAAATATGGGTTATGAAGCAGAGCCTGTTTTGTTCTGTTATGTGTTACTTTGAGCACATCAGTGGATATTCATAGAGCTTCATAAAGTAACTCATTTTACAATCAAGATATCATTTAATAGGTATTTGATTATTAACTCTGAAATTCAGTCAAACAGAAGACATTTGCTGACAGTACTCCTATAATTGAATAATATGTGCACCCTACAGAGGGACATTGAATGCAGATGCATGAAAAAAACTGAAAAGATTAGAAAGATTTAAGAACCAGACCTCAAGCAATCCATGGTTTGTTAAGTTTGACTCAGAGTAACAAACAAACAAACAAACAACAACAACAAAAAGCATTTCAAGGGTGAGTAACTTTCAGGTACAAAATATTTCTGATTAATCTTACTATTTTTAATGAACCCACTTCCTCACATATAACAAAAATGAATATAACTTAAATTACCATTTTTATTGTGGTTGATTGAAGGTCTAGCATTTGTCTTCTTATTCTAGTTCTGGTATTATAAATCCTATCTAATGCACTTATTAATGTGTTTTAACCAAAATTCATTTAATTTCTGGATTGTTCTATTACACAATAATATTACTAAATAATTTGTTATTTCAGGGAATATTGTATACTGAACCAAAATAAAAGGATTGGTATTAATACTAATTTGACCATTTCACTCTCTAGTCAAGTAGCTTAAAATAATTCTCAGAGTCAGGCAGTAGTGGCACACTGCTTTAATCCTAGCACTGGCAAGGCAGAGGCAAATGGATCTCTGTGAGGTTGAGGCCAGTCTGGTGTACAAAATGAGTTCTAGGACAGCAAGAGTTACAACAGAGAAACACTGTCTCGAAAAACAACAACAACAACAAAATTATTAGTGCCTCTGTTTGCCCATCTGGAAAATGGAGAATTCATTTAGTAGTAACGATGATTAAAAGGAAAAATATGATTAAAATATATGGAACACGTGCTGAATGTCTAGTTGTTTGAATTCATCTATCTCACGAGAAATTAACAATCTAATAGATTTGTTGTTCTTCTCCTAGATGGATTTCAACTTGAGTGGCAATTGAAAACTGCAACTAAAATTCAGATTACACAGTAATTACATCACTTTATGTCCATTAAATCTGAAGACGCTGATCATGTTCCATTCATAATTCATTATCAGCTATTGCATGAGTGGATTTTAAATACAATTTAGGTGTATTAGTGTGATGGCTCATATTAAAGGGCCTCTAAGAATTTTTGTGAAGATTATCTTTATTGCATTAATTAAAAAAAAGAACATTAATTTGAAAGAGAACAAAGAGGAGCAATAGGAGAGATGGGAAGGAGGAAAGGGAATGTGGAAATGATCTAATATCTAAAACAATAAAATATTGTTAAAGCAAGAAAGATAACTAGATAGCACAGACAAGCACTCATTCATTCTTTGCTCTTTCCCAACTGTATACTTAATGTGACCAGATGATTTAAGCTCCTGATGTCTTGAATTCCCTTCCATAATGGACTATAACCTGAGACTATGAGTTAAAATAAACCTCTCTCTCTTAAGTTGCTCTTGCCAGGGTATTTTATCACAGCAACAGAAAGAAAACAAAGACAATTAGTATAAGATTTGTCTAAAATAAATTGCCTGTAAGTAACAGCTCAGGATAATTGTGATCTTAATCATAACCCTAAGCATTATTAATTAATGTTATACTTTATTATATTCAAGGGACCACATTTAGTATTGCTCCCCAATGTCCATTTCATAGTTTTTTTAAGCCCCTTTCCTCAATTCTTCCTGGACCTCACAGTAGATGATACAAATGATCCGGTTGTATCTAAGCTTTAACCATCAACCACCAAAAAGAGGTTGCAGTCTATGGATATAAGAATATATAAAGTATAATTTAAGCTATGTTCTCCTGCACTAGACATGTACATACACAGAGGAGAGACAGAGAGTGGGGGAGGGCAGAGAACTATAAGAATAGGAGCAGGGATACTTGGAATATAGAGGAACAACAGATATGAAATGAAGACTAAGAGAGATTGCAGGAGGGAAACATAATCATAATATGTTACACGAAAATAAGGAACTGACAAAATAAAACTTAAATCTTATCCTTTCTAAATATCATAAGTGATGTTTAGCTTGTTTTATAATTTATTATATTGAGCTATTTGCTTTGATATAACATCAGACCAAGTACCTCCTATTAACTGGCTAAAATCTCTCTAAGAAATTATTGCTACATTTTTTCCTGCTTTTCTATTTCTACTTTTTCTGAAATTTCAAAATAGATACCAGTAAGTCAATAATACAGATATTCTCTTAGATTCTGAAGGCTTTCCTATAAATAAAATGATACATGAACAAAACATCTACCAAAATATCTCACACTGAAAAAACAAACTAAACAATGATAATTCAAGCATGGGATTCATGAACCAAAATTGTAGCGAACCCCATATATATCCCAGGATATAACTAGAACTTTAATTGAAAATAAAGAGATTGTGATAGAGAAGAAGAGGGAGAATATGAAGAAGATAAAGGAGATATTGTGTGGGGAGAAGACAGAGAGAGAGACAAAAATGAGAGGATAGGGAGGAAGGAATAGGAGAAAGAGAGACAGAGAGAAAAAGACAGAGATATCGAGATGCAGAGGAAAATTCTTTAATTTAAATTTTGCCAATAATTTGTTTAGATTTAAACTGTACTTTCAGGAAGTGATATTAAAAACAATTATTTTCCACATATGCTTCTCTGTTATCTGAGGATGGTATAATGTTACTTTTAATTATACTTGGTTTGAATAATTTTATACAACATTCAGAAGAGTTTTCTGTGTCCTCTTTATTTAAATTTTTATTATTTTAGTTTATGTGTGGCATGTGTGCTTGTGTGAGGGTATTTGCACAGAAATGCAGGTGCCTACCTATGACAGAGGCCACACATCCTCCTGAAACTAGAGTTACAAGTGGTTATGAGCCACCAAACATGAGTGCTGGGAACTGAATTCAGATCCTCTGCAAGAACAGAAAGAAGTCTTCACAACTGAGCCTTCACAATCTCTATAGTCTCCCTATGTCCTCCTCTTGTTTAAGAATGTGTATGATCATTGTTTGAACTTTAATCTGTATCTTCTTAAGCCCTTTACATTGACTTATGTTTTCTGTTTGCTCCAGTCTTGACATGAATCTCCTGTTTTGCTGACATGGGTCAAAGAAGTCTCTCAGCAAGATGGAAAAGTAAATTTTGGCTGACAGAAATCTGTTGCTTTTTTTGAGGATCTGAGTTCTATTATTAGCCTCCAAATTTGGGATTTCAGAATTCCTTTTGCTTCGTTCTTATTCTACTGTCTCTATATCTTTTTTCGCTTTCCATCTCTCTGTCTTTCTCTGTTTCTGTCTCTGTGTCTCTGCAGGTGAGTGTGTGTGTGTGCTGCTGGGGATTGAACTGAGTGCCTTCTGCACCATAGAACAGTCCAAATTGGCTACTTAGAATACAAATCTGACCCTAGCTATAATTTCACAGTTTCTAATTTATGGTCATAACCAATATCTGGCTCCTTTTTGTTCCTGTTTAATACACTATTATTACATTGGCTATCTCAGGTAGTGAAGAATTTATTCTATTAAATTTTGTACAGCGAATCTTATAAAGTGATTATGACATTGGCATAAGTGCAGTTTTGTATTATATTTTTTCTTATGTAAGTGATTTTCAAATAAAATTCATGCATAAAAATTAAAATGTAAACACTTAAAATATAGCTTTGTAAAAATATCTCTCTTTGGTATTTCTTCTTTTTCTTATATAATCTGCTGAGAACTTCAAAATAGGCATGTTACTGCAGACTTTGGATCCAGTCCCACCCTCTGTTGGAAGATGGTAAAGAACTTATTCCCAGCAGTCTGGGAAACAGTGTCAAGCCAGACATTCTGGAAGAGCACACCTGAGTTCATGGTCCTAGTGCAGTTTTTCCTTTATTATTCAGATAAAGCCCCAAACTGTATCCTAAAGTGCTATACATCAGATAATTTTGAATTCAAAGTAATTGAGCCCTTGTCTATGTTTCTTTTAAGGAAATACTGAAACAAAAATCATTTGACAAACACTACTGTTAGTTCAAATATATCTGTTTGTATTCCATGAAGGAAGACTCCCTAACAGAACAACACCATGGTTACAGTCACAAGTCTATGTTTTTCTTGTCTGTGAAACAGACAAGAAAAAAATAAAACTGTTTTTATGTAACAATAAAATTAAAATTGTCATATAATTATTTGAAAACCCAACCAGACATGTTTTCAACATTGCTGGAACGTTCCAATGGTTAAGCTCACAGTTTATCAACATTTTATAATTTGATGATCTCTGGACTTCCCTTTATGCTTACTTTCAAGTGGGGGCCTATTTCTCATTTGTGGAGAGAGATCAAAACCTTTATATTTATTTATAACGTTTTAAATTTCAGAACTCTATAGAAACGTTCTCTGAATATGCTGTGAAATTTGACTGCAGATAGAAAGCCTGGAGGTCAAGATTGCCATCCATTAAAAAATTTTAAAATGTCTAGGCATATTTTCTAGATTTCCCAAGTTTTTTGCCAGTCTGTTTTCTTCTTTGAGTATCCTCCTGACTCTTACTGTTCCTAGCATCTTTCTAGATCATCTTCCTATCACCAGTCACTGTCTTGGCCAGAGATTATCTTTCTGTTCTATGCAGTCTTCTTTCCATCATTGTCCTGGATCAGCATTTCTGACTTGCCCCATATGGATGCAACTAAGCAGACTTATGGGTAAAAGCTAAAAATATATAAATTTTCAACCATTTTCCCTATTTATCCTTTTTACATCAACTACCATGATAATTTTCATCTTATTGAGAGATGATACAAACTCAACACCCAATCTCTTAAAGATCATAGATGTCCCTTGATTCAAATAATGGCAACTGAACTAAATTGAGTTCTTATCTGAGAACAAGTTGATAAATATTCTTGTGACTTTCATCTCTTTCAATACAATAATCCTATGAGATACATACTTGAAAAGAAAATATACTTTTGGACTGAAACAAAGTCAACAATCAAAATTCAATGCTCAGAAACAACAGGTCAATGCCTCAAGAATTTTTTGTGAATAAACAGCATACCTGGATAGAGACTCATCCTGTGGGTATTAGAGCTAGCTTCCTTGGCCCCAAAGAACAGAGTCATAAAGTCACATTAATTTTCAAAACAGGAGACTGAGAAGGAAAAGGAAAAGAAAAAGTTCTCATATTTCTTGCAGACAATAAATACACAGAGTTGATGATTTAACAATATTAATATATTATTTTCATTACTGTGAGAGCCTTGAATGGCATTTTTCACTTGGTTATTTGACTTACTTGACAAATCTGTGTATGTCTGACACATAAAGCTCTGTCTGGCCACTTCAATCTGGGGACTAATAGCAGTCACAGAAGGAGCCATGAATGAAGGTGCTCCTCTGAGGATATATGGTGACTTCTTTGATAACTCTGTTCATATTATTTCCACTGCTGTTCACATCTTTTGTCTCTGCCCACCCCTTGGAACTTCTGGAGCTCTCTGACTGTACAGTTTGCAAACTTGCAATTTCATGCCACATTTGTCACCATAGCAACAAAAAATACCCTACAAAGTGGAAAAACTGTTGAATCAGCCACCAAATTTATGTCTTGCTTGTGTCTAGTCAGACATCACTGTCTGTGGTGAGCTGCATAGTAAACTTATAGATTCCCTGAAGCTTTTAGAAGTGACTTTTGATTTCCACCCATTTCAAGTCTTTTCTTAATCCTATTTTCATTTGATCCAAACTTGGTATTTGGTCAAGAAAGCATTTTCTGGTTCCAACATCAAATCTGGTTTTTGGAATATATGACGATGATGAAGAAAATAACTTTTTGGATTAACCAAATTTTAAGAAGCTGTGTTTAGCACAGCTTGTTGTTCTACTCAAGTGATTTTCGCCAAACTTTCATTGCTGCCATTGGAGAGAGATATCAATATGAAATCAAATCAGGCAAGGTCGGAAAGAGAATATTATGAATCAGCTAATGAAGGTGTATTTCAAAATCAACTCCTGTTATACAGCTAAAGTGAAACACAAGGTCCAGAATCTACATGTGGAAAGAAAACACACAGGTTGTTTGAAATGAAGGAAAGCCATGTGCCATGTGCCATGTGCCAAACTCAAAGGATAAAGATTCCAGGCAGGTTTGGGTGAATAAACTGTTGTCTACATACTGCAACAACTTGCTCTTTTCTTTTGAATGTCAATTTCAGGTCAGAGTATACAAGGTCAGAGGGCCCAAAAACTTCTCTCTTCATATAGCAAGTACATCTATAAACAATATGTGTATTTATCCTTTTCCTTTTGTTCTATTTGTGAATTGATTGTTCTTCATGTAGATATGTGTTTAAATTTTAGTTAAAAAAATAATAACAAAACAACACATGAGGCATTAACACCTCAACTCTTTCTTTTACATAACCTCCAAAATTAAACATGGTATATCTGTTCCTGACTTCCTGTCATGATTGGTCTCTATGTCTCCTGTAATTTTCTTGCTTTACTAATTATATTTAGTTGTCTTTATAATTGCTTTCTCTTTTTTCTCTCTCTCTGTGCACAAATACTAGATTCTATGCTCTCTCATAGCAGAATAATATTAGCTTGTTCATTCTCAATCCAAGAGCTAGGACAGTAAAAGGTGATTTATTTACATATGCAAGCTTATATTAATGATGAGGGTCCTCTGCCTGGGGTAAAATCCCAATGGGTTAGACCTACATGCAATTTGCCATTCTCTGGTGTTGGGAGTGATGCTTTAAACATAGTGATATTTCCCTCAGGAGGTTCAATTATAGCTTCTTTAATGTGTACAATCAGGCCTTACAAGCTCATGTGGACATTGCTAATACTTATGCCAATGTATTGAAAAATATTCAGAGACAATGGAGCACATTTCTGATAAACATGAATTGAAATGTCTCTTTAAGCACACTATTACTATTTTCCAGCATCCCTCAGCCATCACATGCCCAGTTGAAACCTCATTGCTCTTTACAGGAACAAAGATCATAGGATGATGTGCTGCCTCTGGACTGTCTAAGTCCTTTTTTTCCTTTCTCCCCTATGGTGACCATGACTGAAGGGACCTGGGCCACCCCTAAGTGAGAACCTTATAGCCAAGCACTCCAGACATTACTTCATTATAAAGATGCATGTGGTAGCTGCTAGCTAATGGATGCTAGTTCTCAGAAGGATAATCTCAGTTTCTCCCTGATACAATTTAACATTGTATTTCCCTAATTTGAGCCTGATTTAGTCACTGGGGTATTTGGATGCCTCTTCTATGGTGCCGATAGTTAATTAAACAGATGTTGCAGAGGGAATCATTAATTTTAGTGCTGCAGATGGAAGCAGAATGACTTTGTGAAGTTAATGTTTCAGCAAAACAATGGGATTCAGTCATCAGTTAGTGTAAACTGAGTAAATTAAGAGAACAAGTAGAATAGAGTAAGCTCCTCTGTAGAAATACCAATTATTCATTTGAAGAATTATGCTTCCTTTTGTCTCTGCATTGCAATAGGGAGTGGAGGGAATGATGTCTGCAGGCAAGAGTGGTGTAAGCACAGGCAGGCAGATGGGAAGATTTAAAATTTTTAGCTACAGTGTTTTAAATTTGCCAAAATCATTTTGTAAAGGGGGCTGGATGGTTTAGTAATCTGCACCAACCCAAATGAACCAGGAAAGTTCTGACAAGATGCCTACTTTTAGTACATACAAGTGGAAGAGAGAAGCAAATTCCCATTGATATTTCAGAGAATTATTATTTCAGGAAACATTTATTGTCAGGAGATGCAGTGGGATGTAGATACAATAATGAACATGAATGAGGTTTTCACACACAAAGGGAACATATTTAGATCTGGAAAAGCATACAAGTATGTACTTGCTGTCTGCCCTACAGTAGCACCTTATATAAATGTGTGCAAATTTATCACATACATGTTCAGAAGATTCCTCCTGAGCCTAGCGCTTTTATGGATAAACTTGAAATATATATAGGGAAGCTATAACTCCCAAAACATTAAAGGAATTATGAAGAATTGTAACCTAGCATTGATTCACAAACGAATTGTTATCAAGAACCTGAAATTTCAAAGGAAGACATACATTATATGAGCCTATGTATTCAGTATACATAATTTATAGTGACTTGACTTATAAGTAATCTATTGGAAGAAAACTGAAGGAAGAAGTGGCAGATGCCCATAAGATATCACAGCCAGCATCAAAGACAAGCCACTCAATGGCTTGGGGAAGAGGTTCATCATCTATATGGAAGAGAGAAAGAAGGATCATGGAGGACAAAAGTTTCGTGCAGATTTTTTTTCTCCGGGATGATTTGACATCTATTACTATTACTATGTACCTAGTTAGCTATGATCAACAGGATAAGGGTGTCACAAACATGTCTACAGTTTGAGTGACTGTTATAACAAATCCATAAGAATTGACATGGATTATGATGGTTCTGGAGATATGTCACTTGCAGAAGACATGAGCTTGGTTCCTAGCATTAACATCAGGTGATTCACAATTACCTGTAACTTCAGTTTCAGGAGAATCCGATGCCTTTGACATCCTTGCATACCTGAATTCATGTAGATATACCGCTTCATGGAATACACATACATATGTAGCTAGAAAATAAAATATATCTTTTAAATAAGATAACTTTGAATCATTCTAATATTCATAATCACAACCAGTTGACTTTAAGAACATATTTTCCTTGGTGATTTGGGTGGTTGAATCCAAAGCCAGCCATTAATAGTAAATAAAGAATGTGTTTATTTCTGAAGCTTACACAGTGAAAGGCAATGGTGGGATTCATCTTTAAAATATGAGAGATGGCTTTTGATATGCAAGGGGACACAGGAGCGAAAATCAAATAGAACCAAATATTACCAGCTAATTAAATTTAATTGATGGTGAATGCAAAATTCAAAGAGGTTGTTACAGATACAGGCTTGCTGGTTAACAATGAAAAAAAAATGGACTTAAAACTTTTCCTAGATAATTTATCAGACACATCAAGTCTCCTTTCAATGGGTGAGCCACAATACTGGTGCTTTGAGATACCTAAAAATACCTTCATGATCCCAAAAAGAACCAGGTAAGTCCCTATGAGTCTTGTGGATGGTTCCTTGTTTTCTGAATTCCATGAATCTACATGGTTATTATGGGAAAACTGCACTAGGAAGAAGCAAGCAGGATACAAAATGATTATTTTTCTCCTTCTCAGCATGGTGCTAAACAACCAGCTGTGCAGGGCCATTCATGTGCCACGTTTCCAAGTGTGCTGATTAAAGGGTAGGCTCATTGATCTCCAGGGGCTCTGTTCTGCTGTGGCATTGACTCAGTTGCATAAACAGGTTTTATTGTTGCTTAGAGCCTCCTGAGAGCCCCACCCAATCACTCTTAAACTACTAACAATGATGTGTAGTTTTAGAGATAAGGCTTACCCTAACTTAACTTGCAATCTCTCCCAACCCCCGCCTCAGACGTGTATGCCCCCATGATTCTTATTACTTAACTAAAGCAAACATTGACTAAACTTTTCCAGTATTCTGTAGTGAGTCACGAATGGGATCAGATACCTTTGTGAACATTTTATGTTTTCTTATTAAATTATTCAAATGTTTTGGGACAATTTAGAAAATTGATTTTGTCAATGTACATTATGGATTCTGAATCTACATAATAAGAGAAACAAAAATTAGAATAAAATCATATATAAAATTAAACCTGATTCATTATTATAATCATAGCCAGCTGTTTGCTTTTCATTTTATATGGTAATTATAGGATTAATTCACAGACAAACTGTTGTTGAAAAACTTAAATTGAGAAGAGAGCTTAGAGAAGAGTCAAATTGTATGCAAAAAACCCACATGAAAATCTTTTAATTAATTAGAGCAAAACCACCAAAAAATATTAAGAACAAGCTAAGAGGGTCTCCTCATTATGGAGATAAATTCTAAACTATCAATATTTATTTTCTTACAAAATTACCAGTCTATTTTTTTGTCATTGTTCCCTTCATTGTTACTGTTAATTAAATTACTTCAGAAATACAGAATGGCTGTTAAATCCCATCATTTTGTTCTAGAGATTATAATGAATCCTAAGAGGACAAGTATTTTACTTAGGATCATTTGTTAGTAATAATAAAACTAGGTGAACTAAGTCATTGCACTAAATTTGCTTTCCACCAACCTGCTATTCTAAATATTATGACTAGTCTGCTTCAGGAACTAAGTAGTTCACTTAGTATGGAAATTATTGGATAAATTGAAATTTCTTTTCAGGAAATTGTCTCCTATATATATGTGTTCAAGGCTATTCCCCACTTCTTCTATCAGGTTCAGGGTATCTCATTTTATGTTAAGATATTTGATCCATGTAGACTTGAGTTTTGTGCAGGATGACAAATATAAACCTACATGTCTTCTACATTATTCTACATGCAGATATCAAGTTTGACCAGCAACATTTGCTGAAGATGCTATCTTTTTTCCAGTGTATATTTCTGGCTTCTTTATCAAAGATCAGGTGTCAATACCTGTGTGGATTTATGATTGGATTTTTGATTTGGTTCCATTGATCAACATGTCTGTTTTTATGCCAATATCATGTGATTTTTATTACTATAGGTCTGTATACAATTTGAGATCAGGAATGGTGAGTTTTACTTTTCCGTAGGAAGTTGTTGAATATTGTCCTTTCACAAATTGCAGATTTCACATATCTGTAAAGATTTGTGTTGGGATTTTGATAGGGATTGCATTGAATCTGTAGATTGCTTTTGGTAAGATGGCCATTTTTACATGTTAATCCTACCGATCTGGAAGCGTGGGAGATCTTTCCATCTTTTGAGATCTTCATCAATTTCTGTCTTCAAAGACTTTCAGAACATTGATATCTCAAGCACTAAGGTCAACAATTAACAATTGAGACCTCACGATATTGAAAGCTCTTGCACAGCAAAAGACACTGACCATAAGACAAAATAGCAGCCAAAAGAATGGGAAAATAGTTTCACAAACTCCACATCTGATAGAAGACTAATACCAAAAATATATAAAGAAATCAAGAAACTAGATATCAGCAAACCAAATAATCCAATCAAAAATGAGGTACAGATCTAAACAAATAATTCTCAAAAGAGGAATTTCAGATGTCTGAGAAACACTTAAAGAAATGTTCAACATCATTAGCAACTTGGGAGGTCCAATTTACAATCAATGAGAGAGACTGGGACAGGACATATAAACTGGAGATTGGGACTCCTGACTGTGAGCTGAGAGAATGGTACTTTTATATGCTAACGAAGAAGAGAAAATAAAAACTCTAATGAGAAAAATAGACATAAATTTTTAAAAAAGGATAACACAAATACCTGCTAAAGAGAAACAAACAAGAAAAGAACAACAGAAAGACAAGAGCAAAGTAAAACTAGAAAATTAATAGAAGTATGAGCTTCATATCTCTGCACACACACTATTTCTACTTTATGTCAAACTAAGTTTTATTCCCAAAGTTACCCTAGTGAGAGAAGACTTGGGAATAATTGGCCTCAGAATTAACTTCCCAAGAGGAATGTGTGAAGCTGCAAAGAATACACCTTACTGTTTATATTCTATCTCACGCCTGAATGTCTCATTGGGCCTGGAACAACCTTTTTAAAAAGAAGTTTTGATCCAAGGACATTGCATTCTACCGTAAGGATGCTAGCTCAACTATGTTCATATCAGTTTTGTTCATATTATCCAGAAATTGGAAACTGCCTAGATGTCCCTCAATTGAAGAATGGATAAAGAAATTGTGGCACTTTTACACAATGGAGTACTACTCAGCTATTAATAAAAAATGAGTACACTAATTTTTCAGGCAAATGAAGGGAATTAGAAAAATCATTCTGAATGAGGAAGGGTAAGCCAGGAACTGGAGACTGGATAGCCAGGAGATGATTTCTAATGATATCCTGTTCTACTCATAGATTGGTACCTAGTTCAGTCTCCATCAGAGAGAGATCTGCCAGCAACTGATGGGAACAGATGCAGAGGCCCAGAGCTAAACATCATGCAGAGCTCATAATAATAATAATAATAATAATAATAATAATAATGATAATAATAATAATAATAATAAAAATAATAATAATAAACCTCACAGAAGAATAGGAGAAGGCATTTCAGGGATCAGAGGGGTCAGAGACATCAGGAGAGCAGGTCCCACGAGTCAACTGACCAGTGATCTTGGGGGTTCCTCAGAGCCTGAAGCAGGAGACAAGAAGCCTAAACGGTCTCCTAGATATGTCATGTGGTTGTCTGGCTTGGAGTTCTTGCAGAAAGCCTACAGGCTAGAGTGTATATTGGGATTCTCTGACACTTTTGCCTGCCCCAGGGACCCATTTCTTCCAACATGCCTGGTTCACCCTTGATGTAGGGAACTGGTGCCTGGCAGTGTCCCATTTGTTGTGCCCTATTTGAGTGGTGATCCTGTGAGGACTGCTCAATTCTATGAAGTGAAGCAGGAGGGTGATGAATGGGTGCGGATGGGGAGGATATATAATAGGAAGAAAGGAGGGCGGGGGATACTTGGAGGAATGGAGGGATGGTAGGAGTGATGTTAATATGTATTATACAAAAGAAGAAAATATATTTAAAAAATAAAAAAAATGAAGTTTCTTTACAGCAGTGGTTCTAACATTTCTGAATGCTATGACCCTTTAATACAGTTCCTCATATTGTGGTGAATTCCGAACATAAAATTATTTTTGTTGCTATTTCACAACTGTAAATTTGCTACTGATACAAATCATTTGTAAATATATGATATGCACATGGTCTTAGGTGACTCTTGTGAAAGTGTCCTTGAATCCTCAGAGGTCAATAAGCACAATTTGAGAAAAGTTGCTTTAAAGGCAAAGAACATTTCCATATACATTCCATATAGCTAACAGAAATAGATATAACACTGGAAACGAAGGTTTGGAACAAATGGTAAGTTCCTCAAGTCAGCTCTCTTTTAGGATCCATTCCTCTTGGTAGGATTGGTTATCACTGGCAAGAAAAATGAAGGAAGCTGGCCTGGCAGTCAGTCATTCACCAGTTACAACTGTCAGTGAGAATGTAAGACTTCCCTCATTTGGGACACATACAAGCCTGCAGAAGGGCTGAGGATAACTTGGAGCTCAGAATATTCTGAATACTTCCAAAGGGTGGTACCTAATACTCTGATAGTAGATTAGACATGAATGTATAAGATACCTATGTCTGTGCATCTTCTAGAGTTACTTTATTTCAAAATTCCAACCACAAAAGACAACATGAACTTTTGCCTGAAGAAAAGTGACATTAGATAGAAGGTCTCTTGGTCTGTGCACCAATCACTTTCCCATGAAGAACATAGAGCTGATATTTAAAATTTTTATAATTATAGCAATGCTAAGCAGCTTAGTTTCTGGAAACTTCTGACATGTGCTAATGAGGATAAGGTGACAGGTCTGATGGACCTAGGGGTAAGTTAATTTCAGTCTTGACACTAACACTGTCCATGAATAGTGCTGATCTTAAAGCCATGTCTATTAGAACTGCTGATGACTCATCTTCACCCATCAATCATAGAATTTTCTCCTCCTGTAAGAATGAGTAGTCTCAACACCAATGGACCCACTCGTAACTACTTTGCCATCTTCCCAGTCGCTAGTTACGAAGTTCCATGAACAAATATTTTAATTCTTCCATTGTTGTATTTACTACTAAGTTGCAGTCCCTTTGATTTGAGGAGGCTAAATGATAATCAACATATACAACACTAGTAATCTTGTTGAAATGTTATGGAGGAAACTTGACTACAAGGACCAGTCTTTGTCAGTAGACTTTCTGATAAATACTCAGGTCTATGGAAGATATTTAATCTTTTTGCATCTCATCACCTTTTCAAAGGGTAAAACCGAGTTTGAATACATATTTCTCAAAACCATGATATGAATTTATGAACTGAGAACAGCTCTAAAAATATTAGGCATTATTTTAAATTTAGCATTTCTATGACACTGAATGCACAGTACAATGGGAAAAGATTTGAAGAGGAAACTGAAAAATATTGAAGACAAACCAATAGTAGAAAAGCTATTTTTTGTTGAATGCTTTATAATAATAGACGACAAGAGCTCTACAAAATAAATTTTACTACCCATGATTGTCAGTGAAATGGTTTGGGTAGAGACTGAGTTACCTGATTGGTCAAGACCACTTTGGTTTCCTTCTTTTATGTATACATCCTCCTGTTTCCTGACATATATTACAGGCAAAACACAATAATTTGTAAGATTGAAATTCAATGCTAATTTTATGATTCCTTAACAGGATATTAGGATTTTCAAAAGTAGAATAAAAATGATCAGAAATACTTCACAGACTCAGTAAGAGTTTACCTATAGTATTCGATGACAGGTTCAATTTTTCCTTCTAAGTAAAGAAGAAAGGTTAGACCTGCCTTTGACATAGAAGAAAGCACCAGAACTCATGGAAAAGCTTAGACAGATACCAGTATAGAGAGAAATGCAGCTTGGACCCAGAGGTAGAGATGATAGATGACAAATAAAGTGGAAATGAAATTGATCCTTTCATTTAGATTACACACACAAAGATGAATCATTGCTGCACTGGATTAGGTCTGTTTCTATTTTACAAAAATACCCAGTTCAGGAGATGGGACTGAAAAGGAATGTCAGTGCCTTTCATTGAAGACACTGGCAGCAGACTCTCCCACTGTGACTAACTGACACAATCAGGGCCTGTGTCAAAGAAACAGACATGATGTTGGGAAAGAAGATTGGGTCTCTAGCCATGTGGGTTAACATGGATTTTAAATATCAGCATTTCAGAAGAGAGAAGTCTGCATTTCCTTTATGTAATCTTGAGTCTCTGTTATTGAGGGCCTTAAACAATGAATGTTCATATCACTACACTATTTGACTTCTGGAACATTTCTTTTACTCTTTAATTGAAATTTCATTTGAGAACTTTTCTTTTCATATCAATATTTCTCAAATGACTCTTAAAAACTATATAGAACAGAATCTTACAACCTGAAGTTCCAATTTCCCCAATTACAAAAGCCACAGTGTATTAGTTTTGAAAATTATGTCTTGATAATTTGATAAAAAAAAACTGAAATCACTGTGTTCAATTATATATGCTACAAATTTTGATTCATGTGATTCATGATTTGATAATACTTTAGAGTTAAGATTTTGTTGCATGAGTCTTATCTTCTGCTATGTATTATAGATATATGCATTTTCCAAGAATAAATTTGTAGACTTTAGGCTCCTTTCAATATAGATACATGAATTACATAGTTTTAAATAAATTTTATTTTGCCATAATTTTATAATAGCAAAATATTACTCATGGATTTCCCATCTCTTCTTTACCCCAGCTATCTAAAATTCTACACTAATATATAACCATATTTGATAAAACTAAGAAATTTTATTTTTAAGGTGAGAGATAATTAGCTTTGAATCCTATATCCTCTTGCCTCTGTTATCTAAGAGTCAAGCTTATAGACGTGGCATTATGCATGAAAATAAAAGTAAAAAAAATTGAGACTGGTACATTTTTATCAAATAAATCATTGGCTTTATTCATATATTATCAACATATCCCTCAATGGTTGTTTTCTGCTGCAAGATTTAATCCAGGATAGCACAGTGTAGCATTTATTAATGTGTTTTACATATTAAAGACATTTTAAAGTTGATTTTTGTACGTAAATTTAGAGAACATTATTTGTAATTACTAACCTAATACAAAGCACAAAATTCTGACATAACAAAACACATTCATCAAAGGCTTACACTCAACTCAGTTAACCCGATGGATGTCAAAAATGGTGAGGTTGATCATCGTGCTACATGAGTCTTGGATATTCCACAGTTGATTTTGAGGTAACTCATGGAAATGTACAAAATGAAACACCTGCTAAACAAATTCAATAATAGATTTTAAAAGTTATAAACTATGATTAATTTGGTTTAACTTTTGTCATGCTAGGATGATCCAAAATACACAAAATATGCAAAACAGAAAACATAAGAACAATCATGGGGAAAAAAGAAAAATACCTGTATGATCATCCCAATGGACTTAGAAAAAAACCTTTGGCCAAATTTTACATTTTTTTATGATAATAAACATTGTAGAACCCAGAATTCAAAAGATCACTCTTCCAGATGATAATGACAACATATGATAAGTCTATAGCCCCAATTTTTACAAAATGTAGAAAGTTTAAATTATCTTCTATAAATTCAAGAATAAAATATGAATGACAATTCTCTCAAATATGATTCAAAAGAGTACTTGAATCATTAGGCATAATAATGAGATAAAATGTAAATATATGGGGAATGAAGAACTCAAATTATTTCTCCTTTCAGTAAATATAATATTATTTTATAGACACAAATATTAGATGAGAATATTTTTAGACTGGACAAATAGTTCACAAAAAATATTAGGATGTAAAGTCAGTATAATAAAATCAGTTGCTTTTCTACAAATTAATAATGAATGTTCTGATAAAGATCAGAAAGACAGCCAATTCACAATGTCTTCAAAGATACTAGGGAGGAAAGCAACAACAGAGGTGAAAGCTTTCTATTTTAAAAAATTTAAAGTACCAAAGAGAACAACTGAGAAAGACATCCGACAATGGAAATGTGTCAGAATTCACAGATCGGTATAATTAATATTATTAAAAGAGCAATATTGCAAAGGAATAAAAAACATTACATACAATGGAATAAAAACTCAATTGCTCTTCTTCACAGAAATAAAAGCAATAATGCTAAAATGTATATAAAACCTCCAAAGTCCATGGATAGCCAATGCAACCCTGAGCAAAAGTACCAATGCTCATGGTATCATAATACTTTATTTCAAGTTATAGTGTTGCAGTAACAAAAATAGCACAGAAGTGGCACCAAAACAAATATGACGTCCAGTTGAATAAAAAAGAAGAACCAAAATGAACTCACATATCTACATGTAATTATGTGGTGAGATGCCAAAGCATACAACGGTGAAAAAAAAAAAAAGTAACCCATAAGAATCTATGCTCACATTATATCTACTAAAATTACCTGATGATGCTCAATCCTCAACTTTCCATACATGCTCAGTCAAGTGATTCTAATAAGAATTATTGGGTCACCCACTAAAAGAAGACAGTAAAGTAGGAAGGAGGCTCACCGAGACAAAAAGATGCCAGTAGGGGAAGAAGGTGGAAGAAAAGGAAGAATGGAAAGATAAAGATAACTAAAATGTATTATGTAAGTGTATGAAACTATCAAAATTAAAATATGTAAAAATGGAGCAGTTCAAAACTCATCAATGGTCATAATGTAAGACCTGACATTTTAACTTTTAGGGTTTAACATATGAAAAATACTTGAAAACAATCGTAGCAATTAACTTTCTGAATTGACTTCTAGAATCTCAAGTAGTGTGAAGAGTAGACAAATGGGATTTAAAAATTTTGTTTCACTTACCTTTTGAGATTAAAACATAATTATATAATTTTCCCCTCCCTCTTTCCTCCCTTAAAATCCTCCCATACAATTTTCCTTGCTGTGGGAATTTAGTAATTAAAACATTTCTATACAGCAAAAGAAATATTTAGGTGAAGAGACAGCATACATAATGAGGAATATAATTTGTCAGCTATTCATTTGTCAAGATATTATCTAGACTTTATTAAATACTTTTTAAAAAAATCCAATGATCAGGTAACCCAATCAATACATGGACACAGGAGTTGAACAGACAAAAGGAAATGTACAAATAGCCAAAAAGGACATGAAAAATATCCTCAGTGTATTTAGTTTCCATGGAAATGCAAATCAAAGTTTACATTTAGATCCACCTGTCCCTGTCAGATCTGCTATGTTAAAGAATAAAAAAAAATACAACAAATACTAGGAAGAACTCAGGAGAAAGGAGTCCTATAACTAATTACTTTAATAGAGTTGTAAATTACTCTAATTAAGTTCTACAGAAATAAATATAAGGTTTTGTCGAAAATGAACAGGAATGTCCTTATTCTGTTATGCCACTGTTCTGGGTATAAAAACAAAGCTATCAAATCAGCACACTGAAGATATGACTGCATACCTACATACTTATATTAGTTACATTTTTCATAAATGTGACCATAAAACCAACAGAAAGGACTTATAGAAGGATTTTTTTGCTTATTGTTTTTGAAGATTTAATCAATACTTTCTTGACTGCACATACTTATTACAAAATCATAGTAATAGGGGCATATGGTGAAGAAATTTCTTTAACTGTATGTGAGAGACAGAAGATAGAGGGGGGAGGGAAGGGGAGAGTTTGTGTGTATGTTTTTTTTGGGGGGGGGTGCTGGGACAAGATAACCAAGGGTGTATATTTATTGAAAATTATTTTCTCCAACTAGAACCTACCTCTCCAAATTTCCAAACACTGCCATTTGATGGAGACCATGAATCCACAGCATGAGCCTGAGTGGGAATATTTTGTATTCAAAGATAATAGTATTGATATTGACTGGAACACTATTCATAACAACTATGCAATAGAATAACTGATTTTTAGAATTCTGTCAATATAATAAGTGGATAAAATAGAAACTATGTATGCACAGTGGAATGGTATTAACTTGTAAGAACAAACCTCCATTACTTACAGGAAAAAAATGGGTAAGATTAGAGGTCATCAAGTTTTGTGAAGTAAACTGAGCTCCGATATCCTGACAATCCATATTTCCTCTGCTTTGTAAAATACAAATTTTTAAAAAGACTTTAAAGTAGAAAGAAAAGTGTCTGGGAAGTAGAAGGGGAGGATAGACTTGGTATATGAAAGGGTAATAGGGATAGACATGATCTCTGTGTGGTATATTTATGAATAAAAAGATAAAAATGGAAACCATTGCTTTCTACAATTGAAACGCAGCACTGAAAATAGAAAACAAAGTAAATCTCAGCACCAGTGGAAGTGAAGACATAATTGGAGAACATGAGAAGCCTTAACACCTTGGTAATGGATTTGAGAGAAGTTAATTTTTTCTTTAGGTTTGCTACTTTCTATCTTTGTTAACAGTGTGTGAATAAATGAGGTAGAAATGAATTGTGTGTTTAAAGACTTAAAAATCTCAACTTAGACACATGAAAAACAGAGAAACATCATTTGCTCCACAGTCGATGCAACATTTCTACATCTTCTACTCAGTTAAATTGTGCCTGGAAGCCAAAAGTCCTAAATTTTAATAAACATATCAGAAGAGGATTTTACATTGACAAAAGATTATATAACATGGTCACAAGCCACATGGATATGGGAGTTAATATTTTCAAATTGAGTCATCTGAAGTATGTTCTTTATGAATTCTTTTTATGGTACCTTGATTATCTTTCTGTAGAGGAATATTTAATCATTCAATCCAACAACAATATTGCTCTGAAAAAGGATCACATCCAGGATTCTATATGAAGGAATCACAGTCGGAGGCCTATGTGGTATTCATGGAATATAGAAAGAATATCAGTAATCCCAGTATTCAGAGGACAGTGGTAGCACCTGCCTCTAATCACTAAGAAGGAAGCAAGATAGAGCAAGAAAGCAAGAAGACCTCAAAAGTAATCAGTATTAGACAGGAAGTGATGTCTAAGATGAGTCAGAGTAAAGTAGCAGGCAAAGTGATGAATGAAAGAAAGACTTTTCAGAGTGAGTCAGAGTGAGGACAGTTTTCTCACTACAGAAAAGCAGGCTTTCAGCTCAGAAAGTAAGACAGTATGAGGCAGCAAGACAGAAAGGATAAGACACAGAGGTTGACTGAGACAGAGACACAGAGAATAAAAAACACAGGCAGAGACACAGGAGCAGTATGCAGAGTCTGAGGCAGAGACACACAGGCAGTTCAGAAGAAAAAGTCAATATCAGACAGAGTGAGTAAATTTGAAGCCCAGCAAAAAAATTCAATCAGAGAAGTTGTAAGAGTCTGCCAAAGTCAGAAGAATTGGGTTAGAAACAATTGGTAGGCTCAGAATGTCAGTTTGAACCAGCAGCTTGCAAAAGAGTTTGAACCAGAATAGTGAATGAGTTGATCAGTTCAGTTCCGAGTTCTAAAGGAGCTAGTCAGAGTGGCTCAGTCAGCATTAAATTTTGAAATGTAAATATTTTAGATTGCAAGGAGACTTCTACTGAAGCCTTTTGGGTACTAGCTAGGATCTTAAAGATTAACTTGTTCAGAGGCCAAAATGTTCCAGGGCTCCAGGAGTAAGACTGGTGACTCAATTAGACAAAAGAATAAACTACTTTGAACCTGAAAAAATGTCTGCCATTTTCCAACATTTCCTAGACAAATTTCACATTTGGATTTTTTATGTAGAACTCATCTAGTCTAAATGTCTTCCCTTGAGAAAAATTTGTTCAGTTTTCTTATTTCAGAATGTTCAGGTTCTATTGATAAATTGTTGAGCATTATAATCAACGATTAAAGATACTTTCAGCTTTTGAATTTCATCCATTATCAAGAAATGGAAATATAATAAAATAAGGAAAATAAAGGCAATGACAGACTTACAGGACAACTTATAAGCCTACAACAGCCAAATTACAGTGACAAAGAGTTTGATGGTGTAAGTAATGCAATTTCTGTGTTTGAATTGTAGGATAACCCAAGGACAGTTTCATTTCATATATTGCTCTCCTTGAAATTCTAAATATCACATAGCTCAATGGAGTTGTTAAATTAACACAAAATACACTGTTGCATTCATAAACTCAAGGATTACTTAATACTTAATACCAGAAATTGCAATGAGCCCGAGTAATAAGGAGATTATTTTCTTAATTTTGATGTTTAAGATGCACACAAAACTTATAGAACAATTATAAAATGACAGAATTTTTCCACATGAAATAAAATATTGTTTGGGAGGCCTTTGGATTACATTAACTGTCACATTGCTTTTTGACTTCTAGATCAAATTTTTAATCCATGTAAACAAGAGACCAGCTATTAGGGCTTATTACAGGATTCAGGGTGATGGCAATGTCTGAAACCAGTTTAATTTCCTCAGAATGTTTGTTAAATATTAAGCTAAAGTAAGATATAATATTAACTAGGGGAGAGCATTATCAATGTATTACTATTTTTCAGACTTAAAATATCTTCTCTATTTCATTCCTTGCTGAAATTTTCCACCTTAACTTTGAAAAAGTGTCTAATACCTTCATATTGATCAGTAGGTAGTTAATGTGCTAAGGGCTGTAGAGTAGATTAAAGACCATATAACCTAGCTCATTGATTTTATTGATGGGGAAATTGAGACCTAGATAAAAGAAATGCCTTAACCAAGATGACTGAATTATTTGGTCATGAATTCAAACTACGGTAGAGTTTTCCTTACTTTTAGTTGGTGAACACTTGCTACTTACCACATTTCTGCTTATTGCTAATTCATGGCTGCTCTGTATTAATAGTGGTAAGTGGACCCATAAATTTTCAGTTTAATCCTGCGATTTACTCCATATTGTATAGTCTATTAAGTTGTTTCAGGTGATGCTAATTCAACCTGTTGGCACTGGGTCATAATATTGGAAGTCTCAACCTCATTTTTGTTCTTTTATGATTAGAGCCTACTTGTTAAGATTCCTTTGTTATTTCTTTTTTTAAAATTTCTAAATCATTTCATTGTATATTCCAATTTAAGAATAGCAACTACTCAAGTGTACAATATTAGGATTCAGTTATTGTAGGATATCTATGTTAAATGTTCAGTCTGTCCTAAAGGGTCTATAGCTAGAAAAAGCTAGTGGAAATGCAAGACACAACATCATGGAAAAGAAATCAGCAAGACATAAATATACTGTATCTCAATCATTTCACTGACCTGTGACTCAGAGAAAATGAAAGATTCAAGTTCACACGGTGATGTTGTCATAGTACATGCTCATCTACAGGATCTTAGAGACAAATCATAGCGACAAAATGGCTTTAACAGACCTTTATATTCTCATACTTTTAGAGTGCCAAAGTCAATACTCAATAGGTTATGCAGGGCTGTTTCTGGCAAGAGAACACCACCCTGCTTGAAGAAGGCTTCTTAATACTGTGCCATCCATGGATTGTATATAGCTGGAGACTGAACAAAAGCAGGGGAGAATATGAGCACCCCATTGTCTTTTCTTATATGGTGACTAATCTTATCACTATGAGCTCATTTAACTTTAATTACTACTGTGAAAGTGCTGCCTCAGAAAATAATCACAATGCATACTAAAAATTCAATCCAATAACTCTGAAGGATCACGAACAATCCATCCACAGCATAGGTAAACTCTATTTTCATATAAACTTTGAAAAGAGGATTTGTAGATTATATAATACTGTGGTTATACAACACTTTGTAGTGTATTTACCATTCATTTGTGTTTACCTCAATTTCATCCTAAAATATACTGTTCAGAATTCACATACTCTGCAAATATGGTATGTAACACAAAAGTTTATGGAGATGGAGAACATACGTAACTCCATTGGTACCACCTTTCACCAACTTCTTAGTATCACATCCCAATCCTTATTCAGATGTGGCCATATCCTTAGCCTGGTAGGAACATTTATGCCATGCAAGTTCAAAAATCCACCATATCAGGTCACTCCCTTTCCTGGACAGCCATTCATGAAACATTTAGAAACATTACAGTAAAAATATTTGGTTGGCACCAGAGGTGTATTTGTATGTGTATGTAGATTGCAGCTTACGGTAGGATTTTTATTTAAGTAAGGATGTCTTGGTATACTTTATGAATACCTTTGAACATGCCATAAAATAAATATGAAGACATTGATGAATACTGAGAATATCAATCCAGATGGACATCAAGCTCCCATCTGTCAGAGGAGATGAGTTATCCACTCCTCTTGTTTGTTCTGATAATTTTTATATACGAAGAGACATTACATACTTCATTATCTGTCAAATTTAACATGATAATATGTTCAGTAGTTAATTGCAATGTGACCTCTAATAGACCATGTATTAGTCTTTAAGTTTTGTGCTCCTATCTTTAAAATATTTTGTAAAAAGAGTAAGAAGCAGTGGTATATGATTAGAATGCTTCCTGGCACCTGTATAGTCAGCCGTGATTATAATTAGCTGCACCACCACCACTGTTGACTCTATTGCCATTTCTATTAATGAATTTCTCCACTTCTCCAGGCACGAGGTAGGAGGTGGAGACCCAAGAATGAAGGGTACAGTGATTCTTGGCTCAGAGCAATCAATGCTTTATTTATTTATTTATTTTGACTATTACAAAGCAACCAAACTGATAGACCCTGACACTAATCTGGCACCTTTTCTAGGCCAACAAGTCTGAAGTTACAAAACCCAAATTTACAACCACAGAAAATTAACAATTAGACAGGTTTCGTTCTGAACATTTCAGTAGAAATCTGTCTCTATAAATTGATTTTTTTTGACAGCTAGCTGTTGTCATAGACTAAATATGAGTTTTTTAGGAGAAGGAGGGAACATTGGGTTTCTGAGTCTAGAAGAGTATTTGAATATAGAAGAAAATGAAGCTGAGTTTTTTTAAAAAATATGCTTAGAAAGGAGAAATAGATACAGCTGTGGGCAGAGGACTATGCAACTCACCTTTCAATAAGATCTTTGCACATACGTTTAGATTGGAAAGTGAACATTACATAGGCCTTGAGTACATTCTGAATTTACATTCTAAATGTGTTTAGTTCATAATAATTTGACTTAGGAATAGAACAGGTTTGCAATCATCATCTGTTGTATGGGACACTAACGTGGGTTATTATAATGATGAAATTATACACAATATGGTCACAACAGATTCAAGAGCCTGGGATACCCAGTTGTTTTATTGGGTTGTTTATATTGAGCTTATCATTTCCATTGTTACCATGTTTTTCCTTTTGCTCAACCTTTGGTTTTGTTTACTTTCTTATCACCATAATTGTCATCTTTCTTCTTCACCATCTTCTAACATATATGTATCCCTTAGGTACTGAACATTTTTCCTCTTTGATAACTCAATCATGTAGACAACCTATCAACACTTCCCAGTGTAATAAATGTAGACCTAGATATGTGAAGAAAGTAATAAAATTTCATTAAACCATTTACAGTTAGAACTGAATTTTCTGAGCATTAAATATAAGAATCTTAACTTCAGAGCTGGCATGCACTCAAACGTCTATGCATATATATATTTGCTAATTAAGGCAAAAACAAATTCCCTAAAGTCCTTATTTTAGAATTGTTGCCTTTAAGAGTCTAGTCTTAATTTTATCTTCTGGCTTTTTAAGTGGGGGATTGAATATCATCATCATTAAACTTCTATTAATCTACTAAAATCATATGTGAAGGCCTGAGAAAAGATTGCTGACAATCCAAAACCTAGGTTAATTCATGCGCAAACATTTAGAGATTGCTAACCATATGCTAAGTGCTAAACTTGATGAGAACGATAACATAATGAAAAGGCAGACAAGAACCAAGTTACCATGGAACTTATATTCTAGTGGGAGAAAATAAGTAATTGAACAAACAGGAGTCTGAAAAATATTTTTATTTCTATTTAAATGGCCGGACAGTAAATATTTTATGCTTTGAGGGCCATATGGTCTCTCCTGCAATTACTCAACTCTACCATTATAATGCAAAGGTATTCATAGATAATATTTAAATAAATAGCTGTGCTACAGTGAAATTTTATTTATAAAAGCAGGTGGCTGGCCAGAATTGGCTTAGGGACTACAGTTTGCTTACACTTGAATTAACATATAAATGAATGCAAGCTAAGACAATATTAGTTAGTGGTAAGAGTTAAGTAAATAATTAATACAGGTAATCTAACACTGACTTAGTAATAACTTCTTTGCTTTGTAATGATGGGCTGCACCTCTGAGTAAAGAAGAACACCAGCTGAAATGTTAATAGGACAAAAATGACAGACTTGAAAATGGGAAAAAAGAAGACCCAGGGAGGTTTATACAAAGTATTTACAGGAGAAAGTCTTGGAACTTATCAAGGGAAAAGATTTACACAATCATTGATTGGACTCATGTTGAAAGAACTTATGAGTTGGGTTAATAAGTATTTATTTCATTATAAGTAAATATGAGAATCACATGAAGATGTTAAGCAAAGTGTGATACAATATGTTTTCCATCAAAAATCAGTGTAGAGCATTCTACGAAGACAGTTATGTTGACATAGTTTTGCTTCTGTCTTTATATCCACCTAAATAGAGAAACTAGATATCAGAAACAATCACAAATTAAGCTTGGTTTCATATACTATAAAACAAAGTGATAAGGTATTCAGACACATTAGTTTATAAGTAAACTACCAGTTTTCATAGAAGATTCATAACATCAACATTTGTGTGACAGAAAAAAACAGAAATCTACCAAATATTTTTTAAGTCTGTGAGCTCCTAATGCTAAAACAAAGCAAAATCACAATGAAAATTTGAAATTTGTCTGGCTATATGTAAAATATATAAGATTGACCCAAATCTTTACTTGACACTTGGCTTTTAAAAATTTTTTTTAAAAATGTTTATTCTGACTTTCTCATTTGGAATATGTCACTAGCTACTAAAGCAGTAGATTAATCTTTTTTTAAGGCACCTTTCAACCTAAAGGACAATATAAAAATAATTTGAGTGTCAATGTTTATCAGCTGCGTGCACATATGAGCTTAGGCACTGAACTTCAAGTTGTGAAAGCATCTCAAACAAAAAGCATATTTGACATAAAGGGTCTTTACAGTGAAAATACCCAACAGCTTTTAGTCTCTTTCGAGGGACTGAACATAAAGGTAATTAAGGTTCTTAGTTAGTCTAGCTGCCAATTTGAAGATCCAAGTCAGGTGTTGACTTGCATATGACCATGAAATCAACGCAAGCCAGATTTCTAGAAACAGGTAAATTCATGGCTGTTCAACACATCAACTGTAGGGAAAATAGGCTCTAAACTGGTGGTAGTTGTAAATTCAACAATATTTTGTGTATATATATATCTTGCTGCCATGATGATCATGACGTTAGTGCAAATATATATTTTTAAACACTTATGAAGGGATTACTATAAGAGTATTGGAGGTGGTTAGTTTTTGTGAAATTATAAATTAGAATCAGTCATATACATAAAGGAGCTTCTCAGTAGGGGAGAAAATTCTATATTCGTCCCTGCTAGGGGATTTGAAAGTGTTTTCCTAAGCATGACTCATTACCTTTTGTATAGTAAGTTTTTTTTTAATCTGTTTTGTTTTACAATAAAATTTTTAAATTTATATTTTCCAGTGTTTAGCATGTGATTAGTTTAAAGGCAAGTGACAGCAAAGACAGGGAAGAGTGTTAGGGAACTACTGTGATCGCTGGCATGGTGGCAAAGATCAGCAGGATTTCTTCTTTCTCTTTGAAGAAAAATCAGCTTTGTTCAGAGAGAAGTCAATTGGCCTGCATTCTTCTTACTTGTTGAAAAACACTTAAGCCATTGAAAAAGATGTGATGACTGCTGTACCATTAAAAGATTAGCAGCTTCCCACACGATTAGACATCACATCAAACCACTTTGCTGGGTTTTGACATAAAACATGTACTATTTTTATTTGAATAAGCAGAATCAAAGAAAAAGTTCTTCAATAGCTCCTCAATTTCCTTACTGCCTCTTTAGAACATTTGTGAAGTTGTATTGGCCAATCTATTTTTAATACTCAATGTTCCTTAGCTTAGTTTTCACCTGAAACATTCTGGTTTACATGGAAGGAACCACTGAGTTTGAGAAGTTGTTGGCTTCTGGGTATTCCATAGATATACCAATATAGTTCATGTCAAAGGTTCTTCTTGCCTACAGCATGACTTTTCTTGTGTGCCAAGATTTCTCTTATACAGCCTCTGGATTACTTGAATTAATAAAAAAAAAGCTATCAAAGAATTCAGTAAGTTGATTTATAATTAAATTCACTAATTATGTTTAAGCATAACTCCCGAAATAACTACAGATATACTGCATTAGTAATTTACTTAAAAAACTTGCATTCTCTCTGGAATTGGATATATGTAGTTTTTAAAACTGTTCAAGCATTTCATATATTTATATAATGCAATTTACTTATTCTTTTCTCTCACCCCCTCTCCCACTGGAACATTTCTCCTGAACAAGTTCCTCTCTTATAGTCATGCTTTCTTTTTGTTGTGGCCCACTGAGTTTAATTGGAGTTTCTAGCTAGAGTGCAGATTGGGAGCTATTTACAGGAAGAAAGGCAACTTACCAAGCAGACAACACTGAAGAAAATGACATCCTTCCCTCAATAATCACTAACTTCTTACTATAGAAGGCAGAAAGGATAACATTTCCTAGAGATTGTGGTAGGAGCTAGAATGATGGAGTCAAACATCACCTTCAGCTTTGGACCACATCAGTTTTCATGCCTGGTTCTCATACTGGCAAGCTGTGTACGTTAGTAAAGTAACTCAGCACTATGCACTTCTAATTTCCAAGTTTAAAAATGGATGTGAAGCAACAGAGATAACTGGGGTGGCAAAAATCACAGACCTTGTAGACTATGTCTCTGTGCATTGAAATCACATAAAAGATATCCAGTAATTTCCAGCACCTCTGTTTCTAAGTGATGATTTTATTTGAATTATTTTTGAATTTGAATCTTTTGTCTTTTCCCTGAAGGCCGAACTCAGATACATCACATCTTGTTAAGTGCCTTTGACCTGAATGGACACTTTTGGCATCAGGATTGGCACCTACCAGTATTATCTGTGTGAATGTTGCAATGATGCCAATGTGGCCTTAGTGGATTCCATAATAATCCCTTTCCCTGACACAGTCACCTGCTGTCAGGTGCTGCCCATGCAGAAACTAATTCCCTGTCCTTTCAGAGACTCATTAAAAGTGTGCCAAATTAAACTTGAATGCAAGGAAAACAATTAGCTCTCTCTCTTGTCTCTGCATTTAAATCTACAATGCAGAGCAGCCAGGTGTCATGTTCGACAAATCTCCATCACTTGATGGCAAGTGAAAGGAATAGAGCTGGAAAGGCTCCAGAGTTATCCCTCAGAGAGCTATTCTCTCTTCCATTCTTCACAGCTATTCAGTCATGAAGCTTCTGTTTGAATACATCTTTCTCATCATCTTCTACCATATTTCCTTTGATTCTTCCATGTTAATAAACACTGTCACCCTTCCATTTGCAAAACTGTGCTGTTCCTGGAGGCTGTAAGAGGTTTTCAATAAAATCCCATTTTTTTATTATTAATTTTTTGAGATTATAATGTAATTGCATTATATCATTTTTCCCTTTCGTCTCCCAAACCCTCCTATATACCCTTCCTAACTCTCTTTCATGGTCACTTTTTACCAGATGGTCAGCCCTGAAAATATATATTTAAGTAACTTTACACAGACTAAGCAGGGTGTCTTTATGAAATTTCACACTTTGTAGTCTCACTGTAATTCACAGGACATCAGGATCAAACTCAAATACCAGTTTATCCTGATACTGTCATTATACATGTGAATTAATAGGAAGCAATGCTTCTGTGACACTGTCCAAACACTTAGATGCCAACTGTTCTACATAAGTTTATCTACTGCAACTGACTAATCCTGTGGTGACTAATGTTGATTGTCAACAGGACAGTATCTAAAAATCACTTGGGACACAAACCTCTGGATATGACTCAGGGGTAGTTTCCAGATTGGGTTAATTGAGGTGGGACAATCCATAGAAAATGTGGACAGTACTATGCTGTGCATCAGAGGCCTGGAACGGAATAAGAAGTAGAAAGCAAAGCAAGTTGGCACACACATTCATCACTCTCTGCTTCCTAACAGAACACAGTGAGACAGCCAGTCTTAGGTTCCTACTAGTATGCTTCCCCATTATTCCTTTGAACTGTAAAGCAAATTGCAGTCTTCCTCCCCTAAGTTTCTTCTTGGCAGGAAATTTGTCACAGTGTCAAGAAAACTAACAAATACAGATCTTTGACCTTATAGAAATTTCTGTAATGATGAAGTACATGAGTATATATTCAAATATGCAGGGAAAAAATCTAAATTTGCTCCTTTTTCTTTGCCTGGAACCTCTAAATCTAGCATTTCTGTCCCCCATACCTGGAATATGGTTGTATCTCCTATAAATAAATACAATATAATACAATATAAATAATATACTATATAAATATAAATATATACTACTAATATAATATAATATAATAAATATATAACCCTCTAAAGGAATCCTAAAACAATGGTTAGTGTTCCACAATTAAATCACATTACAACAAACCCAACAAGTTTCTGAAAATGAGGTTTAAGGCAGGGTAGATATCAGAGATAATGAAAATGAAATGAGGTAAAAGCTTCAGAACGCACTGTTTGGAGTTCAAATCCAGTTTCTGCTGCCTTTGAGCCCTGTTCAATTTGTCATATTATATCTCTCCTACATAGCTCTGTATCTTCATTTATTTCCACTTAAAATTACAATGATATAAATACCCTACTATGTAAGTGTTGAGGAATCTGAGGTGATCTGTGTAATATATCAGCATGGTACCTGGGGTATATGGCCAACATTACTGTTAATGCAAGGCTGCAAAAAGTAGTTCCGAATCAAAAATTCATGCCGAGCTGTTGTTTACAAGCTATACTTGGCAGGAGTTGGGAGAACCAGTTGAAAAATATGGGAAGGTAAAATTTTCACTTTGGGCGTTGATAATGTAACTCTATAGTCTAATTCAATTACTACTTGCCTATATAATCTAGTGATACATTCGCAGAAGTGTTAGAACAAATGTAAGTCCTCTTAGAAATATTTAATTCAAGGTGAGCACACACCATAAATATTCCAATTTCCTATCACATCATCAAGAAGTTTCTGTCACATAGTTCTTTGTCTCTTTCTGATGGTTTGGAATATATTTTCAGAACACTTTTAAGATTTAATTTAGGTAAATGATTTATTACTGACTCTAGTTTATAAAGCCTCTAGTCTATAGTAAATAACATTCACTAACTTAGTTTGAAATTTTTCGAGTTTTTCTGGTCAGGCAATATCATTTATAACACTTAGCCACATACACTCACATTGTCTGGCATGACTTAAAGTCACAACAGACACAAAGCCATAGTCAAATAGAAATACAGACAGTGATGAAAAAGCCTTGTGGTTTTCAGGACACATTCAAATGCTGCAGCTTCTTTTATCCTACCTAAAGGCTCAAAAGGGCTCAAAATAATACTAAACAAGTCAGTAGCAATTACAATATAATCACTCCCATGGTAAAACAATGCCTCACAGAGTCTATAAAAACATCCGCAGTTATTACTCCATTTGCTTGGTTACCGATTGACACTTCTATCCTATTTGTAGAGAAGTGTTTACTGCCCTGTAGAACTTTCTTACAATCTCATGAGCCTAAGTACTCAAGTGTTTCAATAATAATCCAGTCTTTTCTTGCTGGTCTGCAATTTTCTGAGTTTCTTTCTTCTTACTGGTAACAGGAGGTCAGTGTTGTACAAGTCCCTCAGTTCAGTCCTCCATCAAACCAGCACACCTTCAAGAAGCATTGTGGTAGATATAGCCGAAAGAATTAGGAGTCAACATCAGATGAGTCTACTGGGATGTGTACTCAAAATACCAGTGTATAGTTGGGTACTGTTACTATAGAAACACAAAGTTCCTGTCATAAATCATAAAGGGAGATTTAGATGATTCAGATTTATTTTCAGAGATCAATACTTTTGACAGTGTGTTTGTCACTGAAAGAAAAGAAAAACGACTATAAGGAATTAAAAAGAAAGTACCTGTAGCTTTATAAAATTGAGGGTTCTACCTTGCCTTAGTATTTCTATCTGAAACAAACAAGCAGACTCTTAGATTATTGGCACATATCCATTCAGAAGGATATTCTTGAGTAACATATTTGTAGGACTGGTATTCTGAGGCTTAGGAGGGATAACTGGAAATTCCTACACCACTGGTTAATATGACAAAGACTGTTAAAAATGCAAAGAAAAAAGAAAAAAAAAGGATGAGAGAATGAAGAAGAGGAGGAGGAAGAGGAGGAGGAAGAGGAGGAGCAGTATGAGGATGAAGAAAGGGAGGAAAACTGAAGAGGAGTGGAAGAAAGAGGAAGGAGGTGATCAGAGCTAGAGGAGAAAGAGAAGAAGGAGCAACGAGGAAGAGGAAGAGGAGGATGAAGAAATATTATTCTTGAGCAAAGATCCACAGCAGGAAGAGGAGTAAATAGGACCGGTAAACATGAAAAACCTCACTGGTAGTGAGAACGTGGTGGTAGAAAATTCTAGCTTCTGGCTGCTGTCTTAATTCTTGCTTTTTCTTTGAAAAATTTTACAAATACCAACTTCACTGACATTTTTTTTTAATGAAGATTCTTTTCTCTTATTAAATTAATGTGATTATATTTGATTTCTGCTTCACATTTTTGATACTGGGTTTAACTATGGAGTCAAGGTAGTCAAGAATGCTATAGAGCATAGTCTGGCATTGGGTTTGAGATCCTCCTGCCTTTGCCTCCCAAGAGATGTGATTACAGCTGTGCACTGATTACACACCCTCCTTCAATTTAACTGTAACCATTTACCTTCTAAGACAGGTGTGCATCCTATGGTCTAGGATCTGCTGCATAGCACAGTTATTGGCTTTAGACCTTTAACTGTGCCTACCATCCCTAGTAAGTTTGATGATCCTATGAAGTATTCACTTAATATCTAATACTGGGGAGGATAATGCTAGGGATGGTGTCACGAAGTTCTGCTTCTGGGAAAGAAACTTTTGTCTTAGATTTTTATAACAAAGGACAAACAAAGATTTTATTTTCATGTACAACGTGCATTTCATTCAGACTTCCATTACTAGTGGAAAGTGCCTTAGTTCTCTGGACTCTGGGAGACATCAAAGATAGAGGATGACATATGTCCTTTAATCATTGACCTTATACGTCTTTTGGAATTCTAGAGTATCTTTTTACACGTATATGTTTTTGAGTTACTTGTTATCTGATAATTACCATCTATAAATGGCATTTTTGTTTTGGTCCTTCTTCCCTTGCTTTTTTACTTCACTATAACTTATTAATTTGTATTTGTGTTAATTTTCTTCTTCAGCAACTTATTCAACCACATGACCTTCTTGGATGATCAATTATAACTGTAGTCACTGGTTCTGTATGGTACATCATCTGCTAGAGTATTCATGGAAATTAAGTCAGAAGATGAGAGCATCAGTCTGGAAAATAATACACACACACACACACACACACACACACAAACACACACACACACACGTTATATAATATATATGATACATAATATCTATTTATATATATATTTCCTTTCTAGATCTTTGTATCTAACGTCTTAACTAAACTTCAAATTTGATTATTTGCCTAAATATTCACAACATACTCTCCACAAAAATCTTTAAATTTTTTGATGTATTTCAGTTATGGTCTCAGTTTGGGTACTTCCCATTATCCTGACAATAGATCCCATAGTAGGGACAGGAATTTAACACTACCTATCTTATCTATGTACTATCTTAAAACCAATCTATAGAAGATAAAAATGATCTATGTGCCACAATATTAAGACATTTTGCCATGCTATTATGACTGTGGCATTAGGAAGTAAGACTTCCCATGCAATGTGGGTATCCTTTTTGGCTCAGCCACTTCATTCTAGAATAAAAGTTCTGCCTCCTAATTTGGATGCTCTCTAAAACTGTACAAGTATAAACTATCTTGATAAGTTGTCTTTTATAGCTTCCAATGTGTTGAACATCAATATATCTGTCAATAAATACAGTTAACTAAAATCAATGGGTCAAATAAGAGAGAGAATATAGGAGATCCACAAACTTAAGGACTTCACTTCTTACAAAGCGATGAAATGGCAGTGACATAACAGTGTAGAAACTGGTAGAACCTTCTGCTGGAGATTCATATAGAATTTTATTTAGTGTTCAGGAGTCTAACATTATATTCTGGCTAGTAGTTTAATTATTTTAATTAGTAGTTTAGTTATAAAGATGCCCTTAAAATATTCAATTCCTGAAGACTACATTGTCACTAAATTCTGAACTCTATACTCTGTCATGTGCCTAGATCCTCTGGCTTTTTTTTTCAAACTATAAACTACTCATTCTAGATTTTACATTTCTGTCTCCTGGCTTCAGAGTCATTCTTCTTCTCTTAATACCTCTAATTTTATTCATCTAAATCTTGTTACTGTTCATTTGTACATATTACACTGCCTTGTAGCATTTAGAATTTATCTTTCATTTTCTAGTTTGATTCTCCCAAGGCAGACTCCCTACTGAGTAACTTCTGCTCACAGTTATGTTTGTGTGCCTGCCCTAAGGAACTAAGAATAGATAATATATATGTGAAAGATGTATTTGGTGTTGAAGCAGCAGAAGATAGGAGCTACAGACTGTAATACTGATCTATCACTGGTGTAGGCAGAAAGGCAAGATTGGAGACTGGAATAGGAGTGTCGGACTACTGAAACTAGGACAACCAATGCAGAGACCTTGGGGCAAACTCAGCCACTCTATTAACTCCTTATTTCACCAGACAGGCCTTTTAGTGCTCCATAGTAAAAATGCATCGCCTGTGATCAGCCCATGGGAATCATGGTCTGAGGGATATGTGAAACCTGTATTTGGGGTCAGCAGTTTTCTGTCTTTAATAGCAGGAGAAAGAAAACTCACATTTTCCTAACTACACTTTGAGTCAGTGGAAAGTAATATGATATTATACAACGTTATGGAAGGTATTTTTGAACCAAGGTCTTTTCTCATGACTTTTCCAGTGTGGCATTAAAACTTACACAGACTTCTTTAAATATTAATTTAAATGTCAAATCTCTGGATGGTCTTCTGCGAACACTCAATTCAATATCGTATTAACCTGATTTACTTTGCACAGAGCCTGAATTGCTATCTGACATTACATCACATATTGAGGTATTTATCTTTCTCACCTCATTGCAGAAGACTTTGCATCTGATCTGTTTTCAATGTTGATGACAGTACCAGTAGAATACTCAAAAGCAGAGTCTACCAGGAGTATAGAGGACTGAAATATTTGCTGTTGTCCAAGATTTTTTTCTCTTTTCATTCCATCACTAACTATGCATTATACTGTCTGGTATCATTCAGGATACTGCATTTGTTTCTGATATTACATATGGACCTCTGGCAAAGGAGCCAGAACATGATTGCATCACTTTCTTTCATGAGTCTGGGCTCTTCGAATGTCAAAGTCATATATTACACCCACCTCTCCCAGAAGTTCATCTCATTCAACTGATGGCTATCGGTAAACAGAAGAAATGACAGAAGTATCTCCAGAATATATGGTTTCCTCCTCAAGTGCTTTCTCTTGAATGTGTAATGACTTGTGGGTTAGGGCAAGATACCATGTGCATTTGAATGTTCACACATCACGAAAGAAACTCCGCAGGAGTAGGTGGAGATGGGCCTGAGCACAGGCAGGCATAAGGACTACTGTGAGCAAAGTCTATGAGATGCTTTTTTCTCTTTGCAGGAGGTATATCCATTCGGTGATCAAATAGGAACAACAGTGGCAGGTTTGGAGAGGAAACCTGGTGTTCTCTTTGTACTGGAGACAGGCCCTGAGGCTGCTGCCTGATCCTGGGGCCTGGACAGGGGTGCATTGTTCTAGTACCCTTTCTTCTGAGAGTGACACCTTTGTTCAGTGATCAAAAACACTTTTCCATGGCCTGTGCTGTAGTGGTACCTTCTTCACACTCCCGTGGAGGAAGATTCCTCCCTCCTCTTTAGGCTGATGCTGTTTCTTGGCATGGGAAGAACAGTTGAAATTCATTGTTGAGAAAAAAAAATCTTGTCTTAAGGTGGGTGTTGTAATTTCCAATGTCAGCTTTAACAAATATTGGAATTTATTTCTGCACACAGGAAAAAAGAATTGCTTTGTTGGTTTTATGCTTGCAGAAAGAGACACAGTATGGTAAAAATGTGAAATTGGATATGTGAGAGGGCTGAGTAAAAATTTCATTGCTACCATTTCCTAATTGGGCTGCTTTGGACATATTATTTAATATCCCTGTGCATAAATTTCCATAATTCTAGAGATATCACATGAAGTCTTTCTGGTGTGCAAACATGATACTATGTGTTTTGGACAGAAAGTTTCTGGTACACAGTAAGATGGAAAAAATAAATACTTTATCTTGTTTTTACCTTGAACTACCATCTGAAGACACTGTCTGTTAACCCCAAAGGATAAAACAAGAGTGCACCATCTTGAGGTAGAGACTGGACATTTATGACAAACTATAATAATTTCCAGCACCTTCTTGACTTTCAGAATGGTGAAAAATAAATATTCCATTCTCTACAAAGTATGCTATCTCTGATACTTCCCCAGCAGTACAAATGGATAAAATGCCTTCTAAAATGGATGTAGCATTCACGATGTGGGATGATCTTGTATTTACTGACTCCTCTGGATGTTTTTAACACTTGAAAAGCTTTGAGTTCTTCAGTTTATTTGAGCTGTTGCTTACTGAGGCAGTTATGAAGCACAAAAGGAAAAAAAAAAAAAGTCAATCTATTTTTCAAAAGACTGGCAAACTTCTGCTCCCAGGTAGGTGAATCAATTAGGAAGTATTGAGCAGGGAAAGTTAATCTGCATCTAAAGCATTTTACAACACAAACAAATTAAATAAAAAAATCAAGCGTAGGGCAATTGACTTCAACTCACTGTGGCTGGTAACGAAGGAAGAGGAACCTCTCCTAGTCGATCTTGTGCAATCCTTTGCTACACTACATCAAGGAAAGAACAGAAACCATGTGGGAGAGCAGCTGGGCGTTTCTGGCATGTGACAGCCAACCAGTGTGATCGGTGATCATTAGCTTGAAGAACTAAGAGCCTGAGGTCTATTGCTCTTTTGGTGAAACAGAAGGACATTTTATCAAGAGGAGAGTTTAGGCCAGTAGGTTTACAGGAAAGCTCATGTTTCTATAAAGCACATTGTCTTCTCTCTACATATGCTCCTGTTCACTAGAGCTGAGCATTAGTGTCTTTGCTGATAACCCCCTGTGTAATCTACATCTAGCCATGGGCTAATATTTGAAAGTGTCTTAGCATTTCAATCACTATTTTCCCATTCCAGTCCTCCTTTCTTCATCTCTATGTTTATTAACTCTTGTTCAGACATTTCTGTAGATGTACTAATGTGCTTCCTTTCCATAGTCCTGCTCCCATCTCCTCTTCGATCTACAGAGGAAACCCAACAGTCAAACACATGCATTTCTAAATTTCTGGATCTCAGAAATTATCTGGTCTATGCATATATGAAGGTTGGGAGAGGGATTACAAAGTCATTTAGGAACTGTTTATAATAAAAAAACATATGGTTGTCCAATAAAGTATTTCATGTGAATCCTGACACTTAATAGACACTTACAACATGTAAAGTAATGAGAAAATGCCATAAGAGTTTATTGGAAAGTGAATTTTATTCTATTTTTGAACTTTTCTCCCAAGGTTGAATTTATTGCTCAAACAGAAAATATTTCTAATTATTCAGGCTATCAACCCAAGCCAGTGTGTTGCTATAATAGGGGAAGTAATTCTATCTATCATTAGTGAAAGGTCTACAATGTATAAAGTGTCTTATTAAACATCAAGGATGGAAGGATTATTTGCAGATTGTCCAAGTTGTAGAAACATAAATCAGTCAATAAATGCCTACTCTGTGAAAAACTGATGAATTTATCCCTAGAAAAATTTATATAGGGAAATAGAGGTATACATAGTTGAAAGTGATCAGGTAATGGGCTCTTCCTGGATGTCCCACCATGTTAAGCTTTCAGAGTGTGCACACCAATGAGCTACTGAGAGTCTTAGAGGAGGAACTGTGAGAACTGGGGAAGAGAAACCATGCCCACCCATGTAGGTCAGACAGGGACAGGGCACAGTGTCTTAAGAGCTCAGAACAAATCACCCAATTCTCTTTTCCGAATTGTTCATCTTCTCTGCAGCATGATGAATGCTGACTTTAGACTCCTTCCTTTGGTTCTGCCAGCAATTCAGTAGCTTAATCTTTTTCCAATCTCAGCTGTTGCCTAATAATCGGTTCCAGGCACAGAAATTTCATTAACTCCTCAATGATGTCCACGGGCTTTGACCATGGACTTCATCTGTTAGGCTGCATTTCTTTCAGCTGCTATACAAATTGCCCTCTGTCTGAGAAAGAAACAAAGAGAGCAAGAGAGAAAAGGACAGGTAGAGATAGGGGTAACGTCTGTGAAGCCCTTCCATATTTCTCAAACAACTTTTCTTTCCTTAGTGAAAATAGATTTCCAGAGGAGAAATTGAATTCTAAAAGCAACGACTTGGTATTGGAGTAAGGCCCAATTTTCTCACTGGGAGCTTAAAAGAGAGTCCTTGTCCATGGCCAGCATACTAGGTTATTGTCTTATCATCTTTTCTAAACTATGTTATACTTGGTGGAAAAAGAATTGTACCTCATGTGAGAAAAAGTGGCAAGTGAACACAGACATTTTTAAAGTCTGAGAAGTGGGAGGCTCAGAAAAAAAGTCACATTAAACATCTGCTGCTTAAGAACCACTGTGTTGCTGCTATAAGTAGCCTAGGGCAAGACATTGAGAATATGTCATCTTGAACAGAGGTTGCTTCTTACCACCTTTCCTCTGGAAAGTTTTTTTTTCCTAACTAGAAGAGTGAATTGCAATTCTCTTGTGTCTCCATGGCATACAGAGCCATTTTCTTTTATATCCTTTATGAAAACCCATTGCACATGCCATTGAAAATCTGTGCTTTCTTTGCTTTCAAGTTCTGTGATAGAAAAATTTAAGTTATATAAGACTCATACTTAAAGTATGAGTTAAATTAAAGATCAAAATCTCAATAAGAATCAACAGCATCATAGTTGATGATTGAATTTTCTATTGGTAGTCAAGGAAACAAGTAAAATTAAAGGCAGAGCCAAGTTGTATAAAAGAAAGCACATGAAATCGCTATTCTGTATGTTTGATAACTGCTGTTGATGTCAGTGACATCAGGTGGTATCTCTTTGCTACTCAATAGGGACATTTTTATAGCAATTTCCATATCTTACAATTTTAGATAGACACAAGGAAGCATCCAGGGAAAGAGTAATTGGCTTAGATTGGAGTGAGAGTCCATCTCATGGCTTTTGTTTGCTTCTCCTTGTTTTGTTAGAGAATCTAGACTGCATTTTTTTCACCCTATATCTCTCCTCTACCTCTCTCCTTGACTTTCCCCCTCCCCAAGACCAGGACATATCTAATTCATAAGAAAAGATGAAGGGTTAATAGTCCTGAAGAAAGGTCTCACCTGGTCCATTCTCAGTCTGGCTGATGTTCCAAAGAGGTATTTAGAAGAGGTGGATTAGGCATGAGTTGATTTCAGAATTGCTGAGGCAATTTCAACATACTCCTTATTAATGGAAATAGGACTTCTATTTTCTCTTAAAGTTAAATGGCAGCCTCTGAGCATTCTCAGACATTTTAAATTAATTTCTAGGAGTTTTCTAGTATAGAGATTTGGATATAATGCAGCATGCAGAAGTGATGTTGACCCCTGTATTAAACTCAGGATACCTTTCAAACATTGATGTGAAACTTTTATTAATGAATTGCTACAGTAAAACTGATGATTGATTTAAATAGCTAACTTGATTGGATTAAAAAATGCTGAGCCAGAGAAAAATGATTGTCAATCACGAATGTCTAAACCGTGGCTCATGGCCACGTGCAGGCAACATGAATCTCACAAAGTTACTTAAAGCATTGGTAGATGTTTTACTTTTATTTTTGCAAAATTTGGAGTCTTGGTGGGATTCTTGGTCTTGTGTTTTGTGTGTCATGGTGACAACATCATGCTGCAACGTCTGAAGCCAAGCATGCCTGCCTTCGTGGGATACTCTGTGTGTGTGTGTGTGTGTGTGTGTGTGTGTGTGTGTGTGTGTGTACCCACATGCATGCATGTGTATAAGTCCAGAGAGAATAACTCAGAATAGATTATCCAACTTGAATGTTTATGACACTACCTCAAAGGTTGGAGTCCAAATAAAAAGTGAAAGAGGAGAAAACCAAATAAGTTCTAGTGTTCTTTTCTCTCTGCTTTCAAGTCTTCTGGGATCAAATAACTCCCATGTGATTTATCGGACCAAAGATGAACCTGTTGATTTATGAATGCTTCTGCCACCACTCCCTGCCCTCCTCCTTTGATGAACTATATCCTTAAACCATGAACGAAGATGAGCCCTTCATCCATTAAGTTGTTTCTGGTGAGGGTTTTGTTTGCATCAATAAAATAAGGAACGATTGCAATCATGTTTCACAGTTTGTACAGAGTGATTCAAGTTAGAGTTCCTAAAGTCTAGTAGAATTGTGAGTATTTCTACAAATGTCTTTTGTTTTACTGATTTCTTTTTTCTTTCCTTCTTTCTTTCTTTCTTTTTTTATTTGTGTCTCAGGATATTGTCAACCAAATCTAATCAAGCTATTCTTCTGTCTCAGTTTCTCACTTAGCTGGAACTAGAAGCACATAGGTCACCAGTCTTTTTTTTTTTTTTTTCCATAAAGCCAAGTCAAGCATATTTCCTTTCTCTTTTTGAACCATTTCCTCTTTGAGATAATAATTGGTATTTTAAATTTATAAATAGAAATATTGAGAAGTGGGGACATCACTGAATCAAACTCATGAGTGCTCCATGATACAGTAATAATTCAAGGTCTAAGATACCGCTTTCTTGAGAATGTCTAGAGCCTACCCAAGCCTATCTTATTACAATTACAGATAAACTTTTCTCTCATACAATATATCCCTACCACAGTTTTCATTCCTCCCAGCTCCTCTGCAACTCCCCTATCTGCCAGATCCACTCCCTGCTTACATTTCCCTTCAGAAATGAGCAGGCCTCCAAGAAACAACAGAACAAAACAAGATACAATAAGACAAGGCAAAAGTCCTTATATGGAGGCTGGATAAGGCAACCCAACAGGAGGAAAAGAATTCCAAAAGCAAGCAAAAGGGTCAGAGACAGCTGGGCAACAGTGGCACATGCTTTTAATCCCAGCACTCAGGAGACAGAGGCTGAGAGATCACTGTGAGTTCAAGGCTAGCCTGGTCTACAGAGTGAGTTCAAAGACAGCCAGAGTTATAACAGAGAAACCCTATCTCAAAAAACAACACAAAAACAACAACGAAAAGAGTCAGAGACACACCTGTTGCCACTGTTAGGAGCCCAACAGAAACACCAAGTTAACAGCTATAATATATACTCAGAGTATCTATTGCAGAGCTATGCAGTTTCCATATTTATAGCTTCAGTCCATATTAGCCCTGCTCAGTTGGTTCAGCGGGATGTGTTCTCGTATCCTCCACTCCCTCTGACTCCTAAAAACCTTCCTCCCAGTCTTCCACTGGGTTCCACAATTTAGGAGGGAAAGGACCTGATGGAGGCGTCCATGTCTACCAGTGGATCTTTGAATGTGCTCGCATCTACTGTCAGAGGAAGCCTCTTTGATGCTGATTGGACAAGGCATGGATCTATGAGTATAGCAAAGTATCATTAGGAAACATTCTGCTGATTTCTTTGCCAGTCATGTTTAGCTCTTCTGTACATCCCTGGGCTATCCATTCTCTGGGTTGCTGATCAGCCAGGAAGCCTTGTGCATGGGAGTCCTCTCAATGTATGGGCCTCAAGTTAAACCAGACATTGTTTGGTCACTCCCACAAGTTCTGCACCATCATTACTGCAGCACATCTTGCATGCAGGACAGACATTAGGTCGAATGTTTTGTCACAGGGTTGGTGCCCTAGTACTACCACTGGAAGCCTTGCCAGGCTATGACAGATGGCTAGATCAGATGTGTATTCTCCCTTACTAGGAATTCTCACTACAATCACCCTCAGAGATCCAGGAGGTTTCCACTGCACTGGATTTCCGCATAGCTTCTGGAATTCCCCCTATCTCCAGTCATCCCACCTGGAACTCTCTCATTCCATCCCTTCTCCCTCCCACCTGATTCTGCCTTCTCCTGCCCATCCCCTATCCCCAGTCAACTTGCAAGATATATTTTGTTTCCCCTGCCCAACAATATCCATGTATTACCCACAACTGTAGGAACCTCCTCTTTACTTAACCTCATTAGGTCTGTGGTTTGTAGCTTAATTATCATTATGAAACAGCTAATACCCACTTATAAGTGAAGATACCATAATTGTCGTTCTGGGTCTGGGTTACCTCACTCAGGATGAATGCTTTAAGTGATAAATTGGTGTACTTTATTTTCCTCATTGATCATCATTTTTTCCTAGAAGATCAATCTTTATCAATCATCAGTCTATGTTCTCCCCATGACCAAGGCTGATCTCAATGAACAGATTTCTTTCCAAGTGCCCAGTCTCTGATTCCTAAGACTTGTGCTGTTAACAATTCTGATCTTCTCTTTATATCTTCATAAAGGTTGGGTTGGTGTTGAAATTTGCAATGTCCAAATCAGGAAGAGTCCTATCTTTTGTAGTAACTTAGATTATGTAATCATGTTATGTTATTAATCACACACAACATCCTTATAGGCTTGTTATAGAATATAAAGTGCATAGTGCTAGTTAAATATACATAAATCTTTGCTTGTTAGATAAGATAACTATTAGGACAGATGATATTATTCAGGACCATAATAGGGTTATCACTTGAACCTGAATTTATCTTTCTTTTCACTCCTGTAAACAATTTGGTAAGTGGTCCCATTTTCCCCATAATAGGGAATTCTCAAATTCTTCTCAAACAACCAATCTGCAATTCTCCTTACTAGTTTATTTATAATCACATTTCATGGATGGAAACTCTCCTATTGAATTTATTTGGCAAAGCTCAAGATACTCGCAACATAATAAATACCCAGTTTATCCTGAAAATCACTAAGATTTGTAACTCTTGGCTTGTTCTAGTACTATAATCCATCTAAGTTTTACATGACAAATCATTCCTTCCATGCATTTGCTGATAATATTCCCAGTTGTTATCTGGTCCCTGAGAATTAATTTCTTGTCTTCATTTTATGTCCATTCAAATTAGTGGCATTTCCCAAACACAAAATTAGAACCTCCAAAGTAACCAGTACTGATATCCACTTATAAGATTGTCTAACAAATTCTGGGCCACATATTCTTCTGTATGCCCATCAAGGTGTATATCTGAGGGTAAATATTCTTGATTGTTAATTTATGTAGGAGGGACTAGTCAACTGTTGGCAGTAACATCCCTGGGCAGAAGGACCTAGATTGTGTACAGAAAGTAGCTGAGCAAGCCTGTAGAATCAACCCAATAAGTAATGTTTCTCCGTTGTGTCTGCTTAAATTCCTACATCCAGGTTTCTGCCTTCAGAATCGGCTGGTCTTCCCTCGATAATGGTTTGTAGCCTGTGAGCCGAATAGACATTTCCTTCCAGAAGTTGCTTTTGGTAATTATTTTATTCCAGCAACAGAGAAGCAAACTTGTCCACTGTATATAATAATTTCTTTCCTTATTATCTGTAAAGGTATTTCTTCATTTTCCCACATTTATTAAGTAGTACTATGTATACTTTGGAACAACTGCTTGTGTTCTTTTGGTATACATAATGTTTAGATGGAAATTTACTACATCCTTGGTGTTTGAGACAACACAAACAGCTTAGGTTAATCAACTAATGTCATATCCCTCTCCACAGTCAATGGCTTAATGATGTTCATTGATTTATTCTGATCAAAGAGAAGTAAAGTGGCACTCAGAATGAGGAATAGGCTCACTTCAAGAAACTTAATTTTGTTCAAATTATTGGAAAATATACTATAATTTTGGTTCATGGCTTATACTCTTCCTCTCAGATCAAATCTCGCTATTCATCTTAATTAAACTAATTATTCAAAAGTTAGTTGGATTCATTTCATTACATTCTCCTCTTCAAAGTGATTATGTTATTTGTTTGAAATACGATAAGGGGTATTTGTCTTCTTGGCATATTAGTTACTTTTCCATCTTTGAAAATTTTTATTTGATTAAAATACATTGGTGTGGTATCAAAAGTGAAACTTTATATATCTATAAAGAAAATTAATCTACATACACCTGATGTTTACCAAATTAGTATTAATTTATTCACATTTATTTGCAAGTATATACCATGTTCTGGGCCATACTGCCTTCTTTCACTATTTCTCAGGGTGTACGTGTACATCCTATAGGTAATCAGGTCTATGAACCTCTGCATTTTGATGTCTTTGATATTTTGCCTTTTTTTTCTATTAACAATGTATTCTGAGAACAATTTTAGTTCATTGAGATCTCTATCATCTTTTTTTCATTTCTTTCTGAGCACTTTACATACAGATGTAACACAGATTATTCAACCATTCCATCATCCGTATGGAGTCTGAATTTGTTTTTTGCAATTATTTAAATTGGAAATGTTTCAATGGGTAAATTTATATATTCTTTTTCTAGGAAATCAGCAAAATAGACTTTCATATATGAAGTTACAGGAGAAAGAATATGAAAATTCAACTAAAAATTTTTGATGGAAGTAAATGCCCTTTAAAATATATGAGAGTATCAGCTTGTACATACCCTTAACAGAATCTGCTATTTTATTATATGTTAAATTAATGATGAAGATAAATTATTCCTCTCTCTCTCTCTCTCTCTCTCTCTCACACACACACACACACACACACACACACACACACTTCTTTTTTCCCTATAAACAAATGGTTCTGTCAAAGCATATGATTAGTATGTCATGTTGTGTGTGTACATATGTGTGTGTGCATATATGTGTGTACTCATACAAATGTGTGTATCTCGTAATCTAGTACACTTATAATTTTAAAACAGTCACAAACAATACTTTTTCAAACCTAAAATGAGGAAATAATCTGAAAGCATAAAGACACTAGTGTGAATAAAGTAATAAAATTGTAAAAACCAAGTTACAATAGGAAGGGAAGATCACCATGTGATTTCAAATACAGCTTCTGGTGGTAGAGAATAGGTCTGTGTCTGTAAATGCAGTGGTAGTTGTTGGTATCATAAATAGGACACTATGAAAAAGAAGCCAGAGGTAAAGAAAAAGAATGCCAAATTCCCTGGAGTTAATTGACATAAAACCATCACATCAGCCTAGCCTAGTGGTTGGTGGCACATACTTTTAATCTTAGTGCTGAGAGGTAGAGACAAATGGATCACTGAGTTCAAGGACAGCCAGAGTTACAACAGAGAAACCCTGTCTGGATAAAAATCATGCACACACAGAAAATCTTATACTTAGAATTCTGCCTCTGTATAAATCTGAATTTAAACAAATATGCATATTTTTCTTTGTCTTGTCATATCAACAGTTTTATTTCCCTGACTTCCCTATTAATTGATCAATTGTACTATGTGCATGTGGTCCCCCAAACTTGTGTGCACAACTGTTAGTGCACAGAATCCTGCTCTACTATCCCTGTCAGTATTTCTGCTCCATGAACCTTTTGCAGATAGGGAGGGCAAAATGGTACAGAGAGGGTGCAGGAAAGAAAGGTAGAGATGGAGAATGGCTGGGCACATGAGAGAGGCAAAGTGAAAAAGAGCAACATAAAGAGAGATAGAGAGTAAGTGTGTGTGTGTGTGTGTGTGTGTGTGTGTGTGTGAGAGAGAGAGAGAGAGAGAGAGAGAGAGAGAGAGAGAGAGAGAGAGAGAGAGGATGAGATCAAAGGAGATCTTATCTGAGAGTGAATTGCCCATCAAGAGAAAAAGAGGTCAGGAGAGAGGTAGATGAGGTGAGAGGAAGCCAAGAGAAAAGGTTAGAAGAAAGAGAGAGTAGAGAGAGAGGGTGGACATGGGAAAGTGGTCAGGTGAAAGAAAGATGGAGAAAGGAAGGCAAGAAGGGAAGGAGAGACAGAGAGAGAGGGGGGCATGTGATTAGAAAGAGGAAAATGGGTCTGGTAACAAAGAGATGGAAGGACAGAGGGAAGAAGGGACTGAGAGAGAAAATTCAGCAAAGTGATGCGTCATATTTTGAGTGTAATCATAGTTTAAATTAGGTTATATTCATGAACACCCAGCCCTGCCTCATATGTTTCAAGAAAAAGTCTGCTATTGTCCTGTTGCTTTGGAGAAATAAAGTCGGACACAGCAAAAAATAAATCAGTACAGAATAATGGCAGGGGCTGTGTCCGCTAATAGAAGCAGTACAGTATCTGATGTATTTAGCAAAGCCAGGTGACATGTGAACTGACTCATGAGAAAGGCGACCTCCACTTCCCCGTACCAATGGGTGATATTGAAATCTCTGGATATCTAAGCGTGTCCATCTGCAGCTTTAGTTTAAATCGCTCTTATTGAGCTAAAATTTATATGTAGTAATAGGCACCAATACTAAATGTAGAATCTGAGGGCTATTAAAAACTCATGTATCTATGTAACTACCATTATACTCAAGGCAAGAAATACTGTCATCACTCCAGAAACTGCCCTCGTGCCCTTTCTTGTTAATCACCTTTTCCTTCATCGCCCATGGCACCATGCAGCCACTGGTTTACTTTGTGTCACTATAGATTATATGTCTTTTTCATTTGAATTCCTAAGTAGCTGTCAAACAGTTTTCTAAGGAGATTGTGCCATTTTATATTCTCATCAGCATGTATGAAAATTCTAATTGCTCCACAAATTCATCAATAGTTGTTACTGACATTTTTCTTAATTTTAACCATGCTAGTGAGTGCACGTCTTTGTGTATTTAATTCTAGTGCGTTCTATAAATTAAATAATATACCTCAGGATATTAAAACAATTGATCATATCTCTGCAGATGCTGGAACCATATTTCCCTACTTTATAAAATGGCCATACTATTTCCTTTCTTCTCTTCTTTAGTCTAGGTTGTGGCTCGATTGGATTTTACCCATAAACTATAGCAGAAGTATCCTTGGGCTTTTGAGACTAGAGATTATGTTGACTGAAAACCCAAACCTCCTTCCCTTAGAAGTGTTCCATTATATTATTAGAAGCCCAGCTCACATGGTGATCATATTCTGCAGAACTGAGACAATTTGGTTGTCGGAGCTAGCTCAGCTCTCCCAGAGTTAGCATCCATCACCAAGTGAGTGAGCTATTTCAGATATTTCAGACTTAGCAAGCATCCAAATCCTTATGCTCTGTTAACAGGAGAACAACGTAGTGAATATACATAACCCACAAATTAGGGAGATAGTAAGATGCTTAAAGCATGAGTTTAGGGATGATTTGCTAAATAACGATAGCAAATTAAGATATGTGCATGCAAAACTCTTATTAACTGTCTGTTGAATAAACACATTCACCTATCTAACAAATACTTTGTGCGTAATTAGCATTGCATTAAATATTCGAGTACTAGCATATGCCTTAACAACAATAAAAGAATATTATTTCTTCAGTTTTTCGATTATATGATAGCATTTAGGGAATCATTTGATTCTGGATCAATGGTCTTGATTTGCCCTATATATAGAATCTGTATCCCACTCAAGCCCATTGGGGAGGGTTCAATTATTTTACCAGTTCCAAGTACCATAGCTTAAGTATACCCTCTCCTTCATTGCAGCCCTTGCGGTGACTGGGAACCCAACAATACCTGCTTCTTGAGTAACAGTAGAAGCATGACCTACTTCAGTCATGTCAGCCGAGATTTTGTCTTGCAACAGTTCATTCTTTGAGTAAATGAGGTGCAATCTTGAATAGCTAGAGGATAGGAAATTGATCGCTGACGGAGCTCATCAAGCAGCCCCCATCACCCACCACTCAGTTGCAGTTTACAAGCAGCTGTGACAGATTAAGTCCAAAAAGAGCATAGCAATTGCAGCTGCCTTGGTGCCCAGAGCACAGGATGCCCTTTTTACCTCTCTTGAGATGGAAAGAGACTGAGTGGAGCAGTACAGTGCACTCTGCCCTGACTATCTTCCTTTCCTTCCTGTCCCCACAATAAGAGGCATCATAGACTCATTGACGGTTGGAGCTGGATGAAACCTAATGTAGTCCAAACTTGTAATTTAACAAATGAGGAAAGGAGGTCCTGAGAGGTTAAGTGATTCTCTGCTAATCACATAGGAAGTAAGAACAGTTAGTACCAGATGCCAGAACACTGAAATCTTAATCATATCTCTTTTTTTTCATTTTAATATACTGTCTTTCTCTCTCTGCTACTTTGGTACTTGAGACTTATTTCAATAGCATCTTTCATTTCAAAAAAATCTGAAGCTTATTTCAGAAGATGGATCATAGAGTTGGGGAGGTGTCAGAATTATTTCTCAAACTCCATCACCTTTATCACCAACAAATCCCTTGCCTATCTAACCTCATATTTTATTCATTCAGCAAAACTATTCAGGTGACTCATATACAGAATATTGTTGTATGGTATTTTGAGAGATAGAAATTTATAAAAAAATTAATTCTGGGAGTAATAAGCATACGTTCAAAGAAAAATGTGATCAATAGTTGGTTATCTACACTAAGAAATAGTTGAATATGGGATAGCTTTTTTATGTATGGTCATTCAACTCATTTATTTAGCCATTTCAATTATGTCAACTCTTAATCTTACGCAAAACAGTTGAAATCATTAATATCCATGGACACCACACAAATGAACTTTTCATAGAGCCTATTGCAGGAAGTGTGGTTCCTGTGTACCAGCATCATCAGTACTGCCTGGTTTGTCTGGAGCAATCAAGGAATGCTCCACAACAGAAAGGAGCAGATGAAATGTTCATTGAGGGTCTTGAGTTTAGCTGGGAGAATAGGTGAACTTAATTTAAATTAAATGTCATTATTCACATACAAGTTGTATTATAAGAACCTACCTTTTAGAGTACAAGAAAATATTTAAGATGTGGGATCAGTGTGGGTGTTGGGATTCTAATTTTGGCATAGGAAGGGAAGTCATTAGAAGAAAAATCACAGTGTTGAGGTAAGTGAAAGTACAGAGGGTATGGCCTTGTGTTTAATGTTGCCCAGGATGGTAATTAAAATAATGATGCCATTAGCAAAGAGAGGAACACTAATAAAAAACATGTGGTTTCACAGAGTTAAAGAAGATGATGTTGATGATGAGGATGAAGATTATATTTCTGATTCTAATCTTGAGGCTTACCCTGCATTTCCAATCTTTTAACTCAAGAATTTCAAAATAGAACATGGTGAACATAGAGATATATTCTTTCTCTCAATTTCAGCTTCTGATTTTCTCCTGTGGATCCTTTGAATAATTCCTTAAAATAGATAGATCAAGAACTCTTTAACTGTACTGTAAAAAGGTTCCCTTACTGCAGCTTGACTTTTCATTCCACTTAGCAGTTTGGTTATGTACTTAGTCATGTATGTAAAGGGCAATTCAGACATGATAAACTAGCAGTCAGGTGGCAGACCTACAAGGGACTTCAGTAAGCCATTTAGTAGTTGGTGAGTTCTGTAGAGCTTGGCTCATTTTCCATACCCAGAGGTAGTCAATAACCCTTTCCTGGTGACACAAGCGGAGAATGACTTTGTGTTCTTATACTGGGAGTTCACTTTCGCAAACCAAAATAAAAATCATTTCATGCTCTAGACTTGAAATTAAAAGTCATATCCAACTGGAAGTCACTTCTCTTTCAGCAGGGGAGACTAATTCTAGGAGTCCTCATTTCTCAGAGTCATTTTTCCAGGAGTTATCCAAGCTTAGTACCTGGCATCAGGTGTTGTGTATACCTTATTCTTTTTTTTTTTTTTTAAATTAGATCATTTTCCTTTTCCACTAATATCTCTGTCTCTTCCTTTTCATGGCTTCAAAGTTGGCTAAGGTTTACCACTATTTGATGAATAGAACTACAACAGAAAGTCATATAAGTTTTTAATAAAAGAGGTGTATTGGATGATTTATTGTCTCTCTATTATTGATAAATAGTAATCTAATTGTGGCCCGCATAACACCTTCTTGGGCTTAGGGACTAGTATTTTTGTGTCACAGTAACTACACTTGACACCAAAATATACCATGCGTTTTCACAGGAACTAAATAAAATATATGCAATGAGAATATCATCCCAAACAAACAAAGGCAGAGCTGAAGCGGGTAAGTGAACGAGGCTGACAATTACGATTTTTCAAATTTCTTCTGTCCCAAAGAGGTACAGTTCTCTGAGAAAATAGTCTTACTAACTTTAGAAGCTCTGAGCTGTTAAGTTGAAGAGAAACAGAAGATAAGGTAAGCTTTTTTTAAACTTGAAAATTACATGTATGAGCTCAGAGTTCAACATCTTCATTCTCATTCCCTCATAACTGGCTCTTCCACCAGAACTTGCTATGGGCCAGAGCACTGCAGAAGGAAACAGCTACACTGAAGGCTGTGAGAGATTATTTACAAAGGAAATCTACTTGCCTCACAGGCCCTTCTCAAATGGACTCTTTATTGAACTTATTATTTTGATGATAACACACAATCACATTGCTCCCAGTCTCCTCCTGTTCTAGGCCAACATGTTCTGAACCTTATGGGAAAATATAGTGACCCTGAGAGGATACTAGCTAGACTAGACAGTAATGAGTGTGTTGTAGATTTCCTCACTAACACATTATGATCCACTTCTGCTTAGCCATTAGAATGCTTCCAATCCTTTACACTTGGTAGAAATCTAGTTTAAGTCATGTTCATATCCTTTTCATTTTCATTTGACTCAGAATTATTCTCTAAAAATGAAAGAGTGACACAGGTATAAATTTTCTTCACCATTTTGCTGAAGACAAAATCAAAAGGATGATAAAACTAAATGATTACTTAAGATTTTGATAAAATAAATGACAGAATATGCTTTCAACTCTAGTGTTTTGACTTTTAGAAACCATGCCTCATATAAAAATAATATATACATGATATATATTTTATTTAGCTTATAAATAAAGGAACTAGAACTTAAAGTAAAACACTGAATTTCTTGAATTTATAGTCAAATGAATAAGCCAAATTTCAGATTGGAGGAAATCTATTCACTGTCTACAAGAGAAGGAGGTTGTCATTATTAGGGATTTATAACTAGACCAATCTCTAAAACAAAGGGAAGATTAGAAAGCAAAATATTCATAGCAAGAGTAGCATGCATATACTGTATGCAAAGAGGACATTTAGGGAATGAGGAGTTCTTAAAGACCTGGCATAGTTTGCTCATATATACATAGAAGACATATCATAAATGTGGAATTCCCAAAAATGTAGCAGAGATCTAGTTTCTGTATCATCTTTAATAAGAGCATAACTAGCATATTTTTCAGCAAGTGACAATACAAAACAGACTTTGATTCTTCAGTGGCAGCAAAGTTTGAAAAGACAAATGGTAAATAAAAGCTAGTTAGTGAAACTTGTTTATGAAAGTAAGAGCTAGTTAATAAAGTTTGTGCATTAAGAGAAAGCTATTTAGTAAATCTTGTGCAGGTAGTTAGTAAAATTTGTTCATGTAGATAAAAGTCTAATTATAAAACATGTTCTTGGAGATAAAGTCTAGTTAGTAAAGCTTGATTCTGAAGGTAAAACGGTCTATCAAAATTGGACAAGATAATAAAATCTAGTAAGTTTTAATTGTTGAGGAAAATAAAGGTAAATTAGTAATCCTATTTTTTTATGAAGGTAGAGAATAATTACTAAACATTCTTCATCTTGATTTCTCTGGTTACCTCTTGAGGCTGATGGGGATATAAGGTTGATTTTAGTGATTAAATTTCATTCTGGTCTTCAGAAGTGAGTCATGCAGTCCATATATATGGACATGTATATATACATATATATTTGCTTTTATAGAACTATTGGGAGGTAAGAACACTTTCTGCTCTTTTGACCCTTTTTTTTGTCTGCACAATTCTTTCATATGAAACAGTGTTTTAAAGGCTCTCACACAACGAATAAAATTACAATCTTATCATCTGTTTACAATTTTCAGGATTATAAAGTATCTCAAAGATGATACAAGGCAGGGCTAACCTTGATGGTAAGCCTCTTATAAAAGCTCTCATCATATTTTCTTGAAGTCAAATAATAATGTTTTCATTATCTCCCATCTTGTCCCTATATTTCTAAAGAACTTACAATTTCTTCATACTTCTCCTGACCTAATAAATAAGATACTGTGATTTTTAGATATATATTAATATTTCAGAGTTGTTAGAGTTCAGAAATAAAGGTTAGACTATTCATATAATAAGAATACTGTTGCTATGCCTCGTGGTATGTGCCTGTAATTTCATTGTTGGAAAGGAAGAGACCCTGGGGTTTTCTGGTCAGACAATCTTACTGAATCAGAAAGATCCAGGTTCAGTGGAAGAATATATCTCAAAATCTAGGGTGCAGAGTGACTAAGGAAGACATCTGAATTTCATATATTTGTATACATATTACACATATACCTGCAAACTCACACACACACACACACACACACACACACACACACACACACACACACACACACAAACACGTTCTGTGTGCTTTCTTGACAATAAACTAAGTAAAATCTTTAATATTTGTGTAACAAATTCCCCAAAACTCTGTTAACACATTTTTTATAAAATAACTCTCTCCCTTAATTATCAAACATTTTATGACATAGTGGGCATTACTCTGACTCATTTACAAATAAGTAAATAAAGACGAATATACTCATTAAGTTGCCCCAAAACATTCATCTAATTTATACTGGATTAAACTTCTAGATTTTAATTTTTGGTTGTACAGAAATGAATTAGATCATAGATAAGATACTTAACTTGCCTATACTTGAATTTGCTCAGCTAAAATAGAATTAATGACATAAAATATAATATTCTTAAGGTTACAGGGTATTTGAGAACTTTGAGAAGAAAATGTTACATCAACCTAAAGACATGTCAGTCTGAGTTGTCTGCGAAGTCTCACAGTGATGTGAATGATTTTCATTAATGTCCCTCATTAGAATCTCATGGTGATTCTCTTCTGGCTGAGACAATGATATAGGTCATTGTTTATAGCAGAGAGAAAGTTCTTTCAATTAAACCATGCTTCTGGACTTGATGGAGATCTCCTAAGTGACTTACAAAATTCTCTCATTATACACAAGTTATTTAAGCTCTTTGAGCATCAGTTTTTTTTTCATCTTAAAATGACTATTATACCAGCACCTACTTTGAAAATCATTGACTTAAGTGGTGGGAGTTAATGTTCAGCTATGTGTTTACCATATGGTTAGCTACTAATGAAAAGCAGCAGACACTGATATTCTCATCACTGTTATTATATACAATGCTTTCAAATCCAATATTCCCATCAAATATTACTTTGTGTCTTAAAATTATGATAGTGATAGAGTCTGAATGTCCCATTAAGTGATCAACATTGAGATGAAGTATAGGAACTATCTAGACCTAATCTTCCCCTATATTCCTCTTGGGGTTTGTGTTTCATTCAAGAACATGGTCTAGTTCCTCAATTTCTCTTTGATTTTATATTCCATTATAACTCAGGTCACTTAATCCACATTCAGTGATAAGAATATAGAAAGAAAATGGACAGTTTAATTGAAACCAGAGTTAATCTAACTCTTAAATATTTTGTGAGATGGGGGATAAACAACCTGATAAATATATTTATTTATTTGGTAAAGGTCATTGATGTAGGGATGACTCAGCCAGGAATGTGGCTGACATGCAGACAGAAACTCCTGAGATGAGATCTTTCTCAGTCAAGTAGAAAACCAAGTGCAACAGTGTGTGCAGCTATAATGCCAGTGCAGAGGGCACAGGGGCAAATAGATCCATGGGGCTTGGTGGCCAATTAGCTTTATTGTATTAGTGGGCTTCAGGTCCAGTAAAACACTTTGTCTCAAGAAAGTCAATGGGACAGCAATTGATGAAGACAAACGCCAATGTCAACTTGTGGCTTCCCTATGTATACCCACTCACGTCTGTGCGTGAGCAACTCCCTGAGCCTCCTACGAGAGACAAAGAGAGAATGCTTTAAATAAAATGTCTTACTTCCTGAAGTCTACCATTTATAGAGCATTCCTGACTCAATACAACTCAGCTCCTCATCACATTTGTTTCAAGTATCATATGAACAATGTAGAACAGAGAAATGAAGAAGAAAAGGCACCTCTCCTCCAGAGGCCAGCATGCATGTGGACATAGATGTAATAGATAAATAAAAAGCTATAAAGGACCTACATTGGCATATGTATCCAGTGGTAATATGCTAGTGGCCTAATTAGCACATAGACATATAGATATATTAGATCTCTGCTGTCCCACTCACCATAAATTTAAGAAGTTATAATTTGCTTTATAAATTATTTGCACTTCATATTTTGTATTTCATAAGACAACCATGAGTTTTGATATTTCCCTCCCATGTTCCTCAAATCCCCAGCTTTTAATCACTGGAAACACATGACTAACAGCTATTGCTCTTCAATATTTTGGGAAACTTTCAACATGCTTAGCCAAAGACACTGTTTTATCATGACTACCAGATTTCTGAGTACACCTGGACCCATGACCCTGAAATAGTAAACACTAACAAAGGATAATTTATTTGAGAAATAAATGATTAATTTAAATGGAGAAGGGAATTAAGGACATGACAAACTTAAGTCTGAGTGCTTACTATGCTTTAAGGTGTTGAATATGTATTTTCTCAGTAAATTCTTGCAGCCACTACAAGAGGGTTTATTAGTTAGCTCTTTCCCATTTGAAGAAGTAGCTTGAACTATCCTAAAGGTAAATCAAACAAGTAATTCCTATAAAATACAAAGGAAAAAGACAAAATCAAGAAAAATTAGTTACTGTCAGTCAAAACAGACAAAGGTTACTCTGTGACAATAAGTAAACACTGATACACTCACAGCCTTGCCAAAAAAACAATGAAAAGACCAGAAATCTTCAGGATAACCTCCTCACAATTGTGAATTGTGAGCTTTGATGGCTAAATCTCAAGCCATCATCAACATGGCAGAAACCCTCTGCTGTCCTGTTGGAAGGGGAGGAGGAAACATGAAGCTTCTGCATGGGATTTCAATGTCTCGGCATCAGTGCCTTTTCTGTTCCCATCTCACCCTTCTGAATTAATGAGATGCTCCTGTCCAAGTTAAGACATTATGACAAGTCTTCTCCATGCCTTTAAAAGGGGGGAGACTGCATATATAAGTCAGTACCAATAATGTCTAGCAAGATCTGTTTGGGTATTTTTATTAATTATTTCTTGCTTTTCTTGTTGATAAAATGTTTTCCTGCATTGTTTTGATGGTGGTCTGCGATGAGGAATAGAATAGATATCTTTAAGTGATGAACAAATGTAGAAGTTCCAATTCCTATCTATTATAAAGACCAGTAGAAAGCTGAGTGATTTTTTTGGATTAAATCAGGAAACTTTGTGGTTGTTTTAGTTTTTTGCATGTTTTAATTCATTTTTGTCTTGAGAATTTAGAACATGAGTACTATATTAATATCACTTTCACTCTCTCTGTATTTCCTCTAAATCTTCCTATGTTCATCTACTTCCTCTCAAAGGCATAACCTCATATTCTTTATTTATATTTCCTACACACACACACACACACACACACACACACACACACACACACACACACACAGTGTTTCTTATATGTAGATGTACACATTTGTGTTTTACACATTTGTGTTTATTGCTGACTATTTAAAATTAAATAATCTACCAGGAGTTTCTTCCCTGGAAAAACTGATTATTCCTGTCTTAGTGGTCATTAATTGCCTAACATTATTTCTCTACACATAGGGGATTGTGAGATTTCACAAGTTGGCATGTCAACTTGTGTTGCCACTATTCTACTCAGGTCTTGTTTGATAATCATACTTAAAGATTTTCTATGTGCATCTCCCTGTCATATATAGAGGGCATGATTGCATAGCAGAAGACCTGTTCCTCTGGCCCTAACATTCTTTCTTTCCCTCTTCTGTGATGTTCTCTGATTCTTAGTTTGTATATGATGATGATGGATCTGTGCCTAGGACTTTGAGATTTCACTTAGAGTGTTACAGGCTGAGCTGCACTATCCAAAGGCCTTAACTCATAAGAGTTTGTCTACCAATGAGTTTCCTCAAAATAACTTTCAATACTGTTAAGCAGTTCTTGGTTTGTTTTCCCTTCAATCAGAGATGACTCTACTGGAATAAATCTAGGGTTGTATTTTTGCTTTCATTTGAGGGTTCCATCATGCATGGTATACAATTCTATATTAAGAAAAATGTTTCAGTAAATGAGTAATCATAATAAACCATGATTAAAAATGTAGTTATGGAATAATTTTGACCACAAATATGCTCAGAAAAGATGCAGGCTTTGTTGTTTGTTTGTTTGTTTTGTTTGTTTGTTTTTAACAGTACAGGGAATTTCATTGAAAAGTTGGCTGCAGCAGTATACCCTGGAAACCTAGACTTTAGTTTGGGATCTAACGTTTACATGCCATATAATACCAAATACTTTCTAAGTGCCTCTACTCCTTTAAAATGTTTATTTTCTTTTTTTCAACTCTGCTTTATATATATATATATATAAACACTACTAAGGGGTTATTAGGTTTTATTGTTACTGTAAATATTGGAGGTGAAAATGAAGGAAAACAAAACAAAACAAAAAGTGGTGGTCATGTTAGTGGGGTTGAGACTGTGTCGGAGATCGTCAAGAACATAGAGCATTATTGATTAGAGATGACCTTTCTGGGCAGCGGGAGGGACTAAAATGATATATACAACTGTAATGGATTCAATATTTGGAAGAAAATCTTCTAAAGAAGCCTCTAAGCAAAATTGCTTTTAGCATCCCTTATGCTGAGAAAATCAAAAATCAGTTGTTATTTGGCCAGTTTCCAAATCAAGGCTTTAAAGTAACACAGGACATATTAATATCGTCCTGAGAATGAAGGAGAAACCTTTGCTGGCTGTGTGGGAGGCACAGTTTGAAGGGTTTGGGTCATGAGTAGAGTCTGAAGTTGTGAGTTAGACTAGAGGATGCAGCAGAAGCCAGACTCATTAAAGTGGGCCCTAGGAACTAAACTGTAACTCTCAGCTACTAATCTCTGTTGTAGATGCCAGCTACCAGGTGAGCATGTGTAAGGGATAGCCTGATGGTAAAATGACAAGGTGAGAGTAGTTTTAGCCAAGGTTCACTTGTACCACATAGAGCGAAAACTATGGCTTTTCATCTGATTTTAAATTGTTCCATTCACCGTCTTGAACTTCTTGACCTGGACCAGCAAATTCACCCTGTGCATCTAGAGTAAATTACACATGTCTTGCTGACCTGAGGGCTGATACAGAGCACCTGGCTATTTTCATACAATACCCTGCCAGTGTTTATTTCTACCTCTTATAAGCAGGTTTGTTAGGGGGACAATTAAGTCATCAGCTACTATCTGCAAAGCCTAATGACTGCCAGGTTCTTCTGGGAAATTGAAAACCTCTCATTGCCCTTCCCAGAAAGTCCTTCTTCCTGCCAGGAGGCTGTTTAATCATAACCACAAACAATCATGAATAAAGGGAAGGTCATCATATTAAGCAATATCTCTTCTGTAGGGAACCCGTGATTTCAGAAGAAACAGACAGCACAAACCCTGTTTGCAGTTCCTTGGGTTGTATAAACAAACTCTCCTGTCTCTTCCATTGCAAGAACAAGTTGTTCTCTCAATCTTCCTATGACCACTCTCTGATGCTAATCTTGGTTCTTATTGTGACTCCTCTGAGTGGTTATATAGCCAGGTTGCATTACATAATTATACTTATGCATATTTCTTTAGAAAACATGCTGCATTTGTTTCAGAAATGTGTATGTAACACTTTGCCTCCTCCTAGTCTGCTGTTTGCAATGCTAATTCATTAACCTCTTAATGGATTTATCTTTTAAAACTACTTCTGTTAATCTACACACCAAAAAAAGTAACCATCGGTTTGAACAATAACAAAATGTTTCATCAGATCACCTTAGCTGAATCTTTTAGAAATTTTCAATGGTTTTCTAGTACATTAGGAATAATTCTCAGTTTCTTACCATGATCTCCAGTGCATCACTTAACACACACTATGTCTGCTCTTTAAATGCATCTCATTATTCTCTTTCCCTATACTAATTTGTCCCAAATGTATTTAAATCCTAGGAAATATAAATTATCCCTTTCTCCATGCATTTGCACATCTGCATTACTTTATAACACGTGTCCCTTTGCCCCTTTTTATTTAACTTAATTTTCTCTATTGTTCAAATCTCAGTTCAGTGTCTCTCCTTCAGTCATGTCTTTCTTCCATCATGAAGATATCTCTTCATTTGTCACTTGTGTTCCTCGTGATGTTTTCTGTTTTGGTAACTAGAGCTTTCCCTTTATTGTTTTCTTTCACTTTATAACACACATTTACTTATAAACTACTTAGAATGTTAAATTTGGCCCTCTTTATTTATGATTTTTCTTACACCTAGAATGCTACATTGAACATAGCAGTTACTATAGCATTATTTATTTACTGAAAGAATAATTTGATTTTTGTTTAAGTGGACAAAGATTAGACTTGTTCCTCAAACATTTCCCTTATCCACTCTCTTCTTATAGACCAAGGTGATAATTGCATTTCTTAAATACAAAACAACTTACTATGTGTCAAACAGAAAAGAAGAAAGTAAATAAAAATTGGGGAAACTCATAAATCTTTATTACAAATATACTATAAAACAGTGCTAATCAAGAAACAGGTAAATAGACCAATGTAGTAGAACCAAATAACCCAGAAGAAAACAATATATTTTTATTGTCCAATGAGGTTTGAAAAGAAGCTAAATTCCTATACCGAAGAAATGGACAGTCCCTTCAGCAAATGGTGGCAGGACATAGTGTACAAATTTACAAAATGGACTTTAATTCTAACAAAGACTTCAAGTGAAATTAATTAATTTCAGAACAAAACATGAGAAATTTCAAGATAATATATTTGTAAAATGATTTATTAAATACAATACCATGAACATACAAAAACAAAAATAAACAAATGGGATCAATGTAAACAAAAAGAAATATATCTGGGCATTAAAAAATAAAAAGCATGAATAGATCGAAAAGGCAATGAACAGAACAGTAAATTCTACTTGTAACTATATATCTGATTATATGTTAATATATTGAATATATAAAGAAAATCCATTAAAGAACAAAAATCAAGTAATGGTAGATGATTTTTAACAGATTTTTTCCATAGAAGATATAAAAATGAGAGCTGAAGAGATATAATAGCCAGTATTAATACCTATGGTGCAAACATGAGACTCTGAGTTTGAATCTCCAGAATTCATATAAAGTATGGTATGGTAGCATATTTCTATAATCCCAGTAAACCTAGAGGAAGATGGGAAGCAGAGACAAGAGAAGCTAATGGTCTAGCTAATATGTACAGCATTGAAGAGCAAAGAGAAGTGTCTCCAGACAAGGTGAAAGGTTTGTTTCAGACCTCATACTTATGTAACAGATGCATGGCTGTAATAATATATACAAGAATGTACACATATACTATAGAAAAGTATGCATTCATCACACATATAAAGCCATGGAGTTTATAATTATTTGGTCCAACAGTCCTGGGAACTGTTAAACATGGCTTTAATAATTAAGTTGGTGTGGGAAACGTGTATATTGTCCAAGATTCTCCATGATATCAATTGAAAGTGGTAAACCCTAGGGTGATTTCTTAATAGTTGGGTGTTTTCCAATATATATATTGAGATAAACACCATCCCCATTAGCACCTTGAATGAGGCATCTGAGAGATTATCCTTCAGAAGTCAGAAGGATGGAGTTTACAGAGAAGTAGTAAGATCAGGAAGATGCTGTTCCGAACTGCACAAATAAAACTACTGGTTTGCATAAGGGAAACATATGCATTATGTTTGCATTATGTGCTAAAGTTTGTGGTCTTTGTCTCTTAACTGCCAGTTGTTCACAAACACTTTTTATCTGATACTTACGTAGCCATGCTCATTGCTGCTGTGTTCAAAATGACTAGGAAAAACATAATCAGCTTGGATGCACATCAACTAATGAATGGATCAGGAATGTGTGGTTTGTATACCCAGTGGAATTATATTCAGCTGTGAAGAAAAATGAAATTTGAAGGTAAAGAGATGAAGCTGTAAAAAGTTATACCTCATGGAAAGGCAGGTTTAGAAAGGCAAACAGCACATTCTATCTCATATTTGTATCCAAGCTTTGAACCTTTAGGTATATGTGTTTAACTTGGAGTCCCTATAGAATCCACGAAGCTAAAAATGTTGTGGGGAGAATGCGTTGAGGGCAGAGTGAGAGTAGGACATGGGTAGGAAAAAAGGATAGTTGCAGGACACTGGGATTGAAAAGGTCTAAGTAGTGATAAGATTGGAGAAATAAAGAGGTGGAAGATTAAAGAAAATAAAGAAAACATGAAAGTCATATGGACATATACAATCTTGTAAGCTAATTTTAAAAGGCAATTTAAAAAATAAGTCATTACAATGGAGACAGCCCATATGTCCAGATAACGCTTTTATAAGAAGCTCTGGGTTTCTAAACAAAAACCTCAGACCAACACGAGATATCTCCATATGAGTTATTGGTGAGGGGGCTGCAGCAACCTCCAAAACAATATGGACTTGTATACATCCTTTGCTTGCTCAACACAGTAGATGATAAGACCCTATTGCTTAAGACATCACACATCTTGGTTAGAAGATACAGCTAAATCAAGCTGGATATTACCCGGAATCTTCCCCACTTTCACTAATTTTCTTAGCAAGTTACTATATGAGATGCTCAGGGAGAAAATACAATAAAGTCTTACTCAGCTATAAGCCCTATATATTTCAATACTAACAGAACAAAGTAGTATCTGGAATTGTAAACCCAGTCAAAGACATATGCCTGGAGAAGTCAGTGGCTCTAACAGGGAACTTACTACCGCTCTTCAGTTAAACCAATGTAGTCAGTGTCAAACTGCCTTTATACACATCTGTTTATACAGATGTGTTATATACATATCTGTTTATACACATAGACAGATACTACTATCAGCCTAATAGAAAATGCTTCTCTTTACAGTAAAGAGAGGTATGTGCAAAACTCACAACTACTTGAATTCTCAGTATAAGTGGCAGCTGAGTTTTCAGCTCCGAACAAGACATTTATCCCTTATGAACAGGAATGTATGTCTTACATTTTACGTAAGGCAGAAGGATCATTGGTGAGAAGGGAATTAGAAAGCAATGCAAAAACCTGAAGACAAGTAGAAGACATTGTGCAATGTCTTATTCTAGGCACGCCACAAGCCTTGAAATCATAAATTCAATCATATGCACTGGGCATGGCCAAGACAGGCCTTGCTAACAATCAGCAATCAGTCACAAATGAAGGAATGCTTGGGTAGTAGTCCTACCATGCCCTGCTAATGAATTGACTATTGATAGATTCAAGGAGAGGGTAGTCATTGTCTTCAGTTGTGTATCCACTGGTGTGTCCATCAGGATCTGGTGGATAGTTCCCAACCTATGACCAAAAGTCAGCCCTGGTTAAATTCAGTGGGTCCCAAAACACAATCCAACGACAAGAATGTGGGAAAGAGATTTCTAGAGAGGAAAAGAAACTGCCTTCCAATTTGGCAAGGGTGAGAAGAGAAGGTGGAAGTGACAGTAATCAGAATGTATTATACTGGTGTAGAAAATCGTCAACGAAAAACTTAGTCAATAAGAATGGGAAATAAGAAATTTAAAAATCAACAAAAACACAAAACATTTTTATCTGGAGGAATTACTCTAGGTAAATAACATATGACAGAGAAAGAATAGTTATCAGATTACAGGAAGTTCAATTGGAAAGGTACAAAATTTAGATGGTCTTTCACAGTGAAAAGATGAGCTACATGATCCAAGCTGTCATGCTGCAACACGATTTCAGTCCTGATGATGTCCAGGGGGGCGTAATTGGGGACATATGGAGCACTATAGATGACAGTCTTTCTGTGAAGCTTAAAATATGCTAACATATATTTCCAATTGTTTCTTGCTGAGAAGAGCTTTTTTTTTTTCTCTCCATATGCCCCAGTGCGTGGTCACAACAGCCTACACAACAGACCTCTCTTTCAAAATATTAGATGTTAAAAATTAAAGAAGTGGAATGAGACCAATGAAAGAAAGAGTGTTCTTTCTATCATATATATATATATATATATATATATATATATATATATGACTTATAGATGCATACACATACACTTACATGTGTTTCTGATATATCTATCTATATATATATGATATATATGCATAAATATGTATATGAAAGAGAGAGAGAGATTTCACTTTCCAAATACTTTTCCTCTTCTTGACAAGATTAAAGGTGTAGAATAACCAAGAATTCATAAGCAGGAAAAAAAGAGACATTATGGTAAGGCTAAGGAAGTGTAAAATATTAAAAGTTCCTAGAGATGTCATTAGTGTTGAAGGTCATAAACGTTTGGCAAAATATAGAACTAGGAGATATTTGCTATATATTTTTACTATTTTTTAAAAGTATAAGGATGTTGGTTAATATTTAAGAGGAAGATAGTGCCCGTTTCCCAGAGATGGTGATTAGATATGTCACAGACAACTATTGCTATTGATAGTTGTTCAGAAAGTAGTATGTTCTTTTCATTTATATGGAAGAGTGGGAATAGGAGATTAAATTCGAGAATGAAACATTAAACACAATTTCTCTATGTATGGAGTATCCTCATAGAGAATCACAAATTCCTGCGCTCAGGGAACATCTAATCTTTTATGGCTTATGATACCTCCAAAGTCAATACTAATATCCTCTACCCATGTAATCATTAGTTTGCCATGAAATGTTATGTTAAACAAACAATTTTCTATATCTAAGATTTACTATCATTGCATAAGTAGGGGGAAAATATTTCCTTGAAAGCTGAAAACATTTCAATCAAAATTAAGTCTATCCCAAGTATCTCACATCTAAGATCCTAACATTGAATGTGTGTGGTAATTCATATAAATTTTAAAATAAGTTTTCATATCTTTTGCATATGCATGGATACTATTAAGTGTTAAGAGTAGTATCCAAGTAGGTTTTAATATTTTTTTATACAATATCTAACTTGTGGTTTAGCAGGGCAATTTATTTAACACCTGTAGTGACCAGATGAAGGAAGTCTAATTGTTATCCTAACCAAAAATATGGAAATGAGATCAGAATTTGCTTTTGATATATGTATTTCTTAGTCACTATACAAGATACTTGAGTACCCACACTTTACATCTCATAGGACCCATATCTGCACTACAAAAGGTGGAAGAAACAAACAGTAATAAAATGCTTTTTTCATCCTATGGGGTATTAAAAATAGTTGTGATAGTTAGGATCTAAAGACTTGGGTATGCATTCTGGCTGTGAGAGCTATCAAGCGACTCCTTTACTTTGAACTGGCCTCTATACGTTGTGTGTCATACCACCACATAGAAAATTACTATCCTTGTTTGTAAAGTAGAGACAGTAGATATGTCTAATTTATAGTCTGATCCTGAACATTATCCAAAATCATTGATATAAATGGTGGTCTAGGATAAATAGTACTCAGTAAATAAGATAATGCTAACCCTTGTGAATGACCCTGAAACTTACAGATTATTTAATGTTTTGCATAATATGTCTTTTTGATATATTTGAAGGCACTGTTAGAATTTCTGATGTCTAGAAACTTTCAGAGTGAATAACTATGCATCCTAGGCTTAAGAAAACTGTATCACAAGAAACACACAGTATTATAATCTCAACAACATCAATGCCGTAGTTTGGGAGGAGAGACAGCTCAAATGCATGGGGAAGTATTTGCTGTCTAGTGATACTGGTCAAAGAAGATTCTATGGTAGTTGAAATAAAATCATATAATGAAAAGCCTTTGGATTAGGTTTTGTTTCTGATGCTGATTATCTAATATTGGGAAAGTCACATTATGGCCTTGTGCCTTGCTTTTCATTGAGTAAAATAAAGGAATTTATTCCAACTTTGTAAGATTTCTGTAAGGGCCAGTGTAAAGATACTTAATCCAATGAGTACACAGTTGAGATGAGCAACATCTATGGGAGGTCCATGTTTAATCTTAGTTGTTCTTAAGGATGAAAGTATGTTTTCAAATAATCCCCTACACAAAACAAACTGACACAGAGGTATTCTGGGTGGTGGGAGGCAGAAAGCCCTCGGTTTAGCTGTCACTGAGGCTGTAAAGCACAACTACACCTCATGACTACTTATGAGCTAGAAACTGGTCCATGGTTCACCGTCATATTCTCCAGATACAAGCCTTGAATTTTTTGGCTTTGTAATACAGTTCTGAAATTTTAAATGGTATAATCATAGAAAAGTAAAATTTTCAATTTGAGGTCCACTTTGGAGATGTTATCTAAGCTTCCTCCACAGTTTTTATTTATCCAGGTTTGATCATTTAATTATTTATACAACAAATACCTGCTCTGTACAAAACATAAAAGAAGAGAAAACAGAGAAAGAGAACATTTATGATTTTTATGCATATCTCTTTTTCAGTTGCTTAGCTGAAAAAAAATCAAAGGAACATTTTAAATACTCCAGGATAAGTAAGCAGTGCCCCCTTTTAGTAAGACCACCTAAGTGGATTGATGGTAGCTCATATTTATGTATCATAAAGCTAATCATATAGTGAGAAGAATTTCAGGTTCAAAAGTTGATTTTCATTTTCTAGAACCCTATGGATTTCAGACAGGCTATACTACATACCTGTGATGGAATAAATATGACATAGGCATTCTTTAAAATATTCTATTATGCTACTTAACTCCTTCTACTGTCAGTTCACTGAAATGATGGACTATGACCTCCAACTGTGAACTTAAATAAACCGTTCCTTTCCAAAGTTCTTTTTGTCAAGGTATTTGGTCATAGAACCAGGAAAACTAACTAAGAAGTAGTCTTTAAAGCAATATTTTTCAGTTTGACTGTTTGTTGACAATTGCATCATACTTTGATTGTAACAACTGAAGTGATATGCAAAAGATGTTATTAGCATGTAGTACATTTACAAGTGTGATCTTACTAAAGTGTCTATTAGGCACAGATAATATCCTTAAAAGAAGAATTATGAAACTCAACAAGGATGCTATTGGATAACAATGCAACACACAGAGATGTTATAGTGTCTCCTTATTAAACAATTAGAATTTAGATGCCTCTGTAATCATGACCTGATAAAGAGATATCTTGACAAGCACTTGGAACTTATTAGAAGCACAAGCCTTTAGTCCTTACTGCAGAACTATTGAATCAGAAAATCTAGAATGTGACAAAGAAATCTGTTTCAATAAATGTTCTCTATGATTCTGATACATGTTCAAATCCAAAAGACATTGTGATAAGCTTAAGTGTGAATCATTGATTCACACAGAGGTACTTATCTAAAATTCGGCAAAATAAGTACTATATAAAATATGTAGAGAGTCAAGTGATTATATTTTAAATGTAGAAAACCTGTCAAGCAGGATATTTATGATGGCTACTGTGTAAATTGACTGGAATGTGATGATGGGGAAAATGTATTTAACACAGATATAATGGTAAGATAAAGGAGCTTATATCATAGAATTTTGAATACTGGAAAGATGATAAATGCTCCCAGTTCAGAAACAAGAAAGACGGACTACAGGGGATTTTGAAAGAATGGGGTAGATAAATCAAGAGGGGTCACAGACTCTCAATAGGAAAATAACGGAAAATTTTAGGAATATGTGAGTGGGATGGTCCATGTCTGCAATGTCAGCACCCAGGAAGCTGTGTCAAAAGTATTGTGTCAAGTGCAAGGCTGGCTTGTTCTACATAGAATCTTCCCTGCTAGCCAGGTATACAAAGTCAGACTATGACTCAAAACAATAAAAATTATAACAAAAACAATTTTAAGGAGAAAAATTTAGTATGTGTTAGTCTTAGAGTGATTCATCTAACAGTATAGATAGATGAAACTCTCACAAATCAGGTGCACAGTAGCAATGGAAAGGCTCTGGCAAAATTTGGAGAGAAATAATATGTATAAAAGTAGATTCTGCATGGAATAAATAGCAGAAATTACCTTCTTGGTCCTTGTTTCTTTTTGTTAACCATGTGTGAGGATTTATCTAACTTCTAGAAATAAGAATAGTATTTATAGTCAATTACGGAAGACTCATGTGAATGGCTGTAAGTCACACGGTACAATTATCAGAGAAGTCAGAGACAATGATTAGATTGCATGTGAAGCATCGTTATCTGAAAGAAACAGAAGATATGCCCAAAGTCATAGTGCGAAAACAGAAAGCTAAGCCCTGGGAGGAAGAGTTCAAGGACACATGTGCCTAAATTAATGAGAGGGAAACAGGCCTTGTAGATGACATTTCACCATCAATATGTGAAATAGGGACATCCAGAAAACCTATCCTAATCTCTTAAGCACCACGTTTCTCTTCAATCTATAATGCACTCCTGAGATGGCATCCCTTGCTGTGTATCTCTCCTGAGCTCAGCAATGATCACCTCCACAACACTGTGATTACCTTCCCCATGGAAGTCATTTTCATGAGGAAATCTGATACTAGAGTGAATGAAAATACTTCTTGCTAACTTAACTGTGTATATTGTATGATTCACATCTGAGTTATATAACACATTTTCCTATATAACTCTGTGAATTTTGAGATTGCTTTTCCAGTACTTTTTCCATAACCGAAGAATACTTACTTTCTTTAATATTCCTTAATTTTTTTCAAGTACTTTTCTTTGTTACCACTCTAGTTGCTTTCCATTAGCTACTTTGTAGTTTTGCTAGGTAGTCCTAAGGCCAGGCTCCCAGAATCAAACCTTATATGCCATATAGAATTTTGCTAGTATAGAAAATTCAGTGATCTTGGGCTTGCATTATCCTGACACTGTATAATGAGTTCAGAATCAAGCATTTGGCTGATGACCAGCATGAGATCTTTATTACTCAAAGCAGTGTAGTGCTTCCTTCAAGGCAATTGAGACTCTTTAGAAATGTTGAAGACTTTTCCTGAGGCTGAATAATTATAGTTTTAAAATGCTTTTAATTTCCCATGACAAGTTTGGAGAATCTAAAGATGGCAAAGTGAAGGAGATTAATAGATTATTGATCGGGCAGGCTTGTAATTCCTTAGTGAATTGGATTTAGTTTCTTCATTGAGATCAGGTCAATGCCATAAATCTTCTAGAAAATCAATGCAACAAAGGATTCTATGAGCTAAGCTTCTAGACATTTCCCTGGCTATTTCAGATGTAGGTGCATGTTACCCTCTTCAACAATACAGAGTAGAAACAACTGGGGAAATAATCAGAAGAAGCATTCCAATATTGTGCAAATGTGGAGAGTGTTTTAAGGTAGATAAGAAACTGTGAAACACATGCTGTGGCCTCTGTAATATGTGACTTTATGGAAGTATCTTTATTTTCACCCATCCAAACGATAGAATGTTAATGTTGGGTCAGACACAATTTAATGCTTCTCTGCTTCTCACAATCCTTTCCTAAGGAGATCAGAACACTTGGCAGCTTGAGCAATTCCATTCACCTAGAGTTCAGATTGTGTATCACTATTTTTAAAGACCAAATCTGGAATAAGTTGGCTAGAATTTACATTGTCTTGACTACTTAATGTTTTGTTTTGAAAATATGATCAAGTTACGCAAACTATCTTGAACCTTATCCCTCCCTTCTACAAAGTAGGCAGATTAAGTTTTAGTTCACATTATGAGAAAATAAATTATGGTTGTCATTCGTGTCCTCATAACAATTATTTATTTATTTATTTATTTCTGTAGCAGAAGGTGATTGAAAATGAAGCCACATCATTTCCCAGCAAGGTCCTCAACAATGACATAGGAAAATTTTACTGTGTCTCTTATGTTGTTGATGTGTTAATCTGTAATCCATTTTTACTTTGCATTAGTGTTTCATTCCATTTCTAAAACAGTATTCAAAAACCTTTGAATGGCTCACTTCTAATTGAAAGCCCAAAAATTAGTCTCTTTTGCTCTTAGAATTCAGCCATAGAAAATTTGGATAAGAGAAAAGTAAAAAGTAAGTAGTTGAATGTATACTTGAAGTTTTAGCTTCTTTCTAAGGTCATATTTTGTTTTGTTTTTCTTTATTTACTTAATTTAATTTTAGCCCTTGAGATAAGAAATTATTCTCAATTACCTTTAAGTTTAACTATGAATTTACATGATATTTGCCCAGTTGCCTCAACTAAACCTTTTCTTTCTTTTTTCTCTATTTGCCTCCATCCCTTCTTGCCTATAAGCTTCTGTCATGAGCTAGAATTATGTTACTTATTAGTCAAGTCAGACAAACTACTGAAAATTTATACCCAAGTTCCATACATACTCTTGACATTAAATTATTACACTGGATTCTATGACTACCCATAGACTTCTTAGTTAGAAAGGGACCTGTATGAATCACCACTATGACTTGAGGTCTGATATAGAACTTGCTTTCTGTAGATCTGCACCAAAGGATAAAGAATACATGATATGCTAGTTCTTTACCACATTTCCTCACTTCATTCTTTCCCCTCTTCTCCATGTATTTATTTTCTAATATCACAACATCCCTCACAGTAATATCTACTTGGGGCTATTTGAGGTGTTTTCAATATGTCTTGTTTATGGTCAACAAACTTCATGCATTGTTACCTGGGAAAAGTAATCAATGTGTTCAAGTTCATTGACTAAAACTAGCCTTAACAGGCCTGTACATCATTCCCCCCACCTTCATTGGGAAGTCCAGAACAACTATTTTAACAACTGCCTCCAAAATTAGGGCACTTGAATCCTTTCAGTGACTCTCAACCTGTGGGCTACTTCCTCTTTTGGGGTTGACCGTCCTGTTCACAGGGGTCACCTAAGACCATCTGAATGTCAGATATTTACACTACCATTCATAACAGTAGCAAAATTAAATTTATGAAGTACCAATGAAAATAATTTTATGGTGCCAGGTGGTGGTGGCAGATGCCTTTAATCCCAGCACTCAGGAAAGAGCCACATAGAGATCTGTGACTTCAAGTCCAGCCTAATCTACAGAATGAGTTCCAAGATAGACAAAGCAACACAGACATCCTGTCTTGAAAAACCAAAAAACAAAAAGAATTGTGGTTGAGGTTCATCACAACATGAAGAAATTTATTAAAGAGACACAACACACAACATTTGGAAGATTGAGAACCACTGCCTTAGAGTTTAGCTGTCACTCACGCAAATGTTGCGGTGTGGGATTTGCCCCAGAGTAACACTTCTGTGAGCAATTTAGACTTAGGTACCCAGCCAGATTTCTTACATTATATAACTGTGCTGTTACATAGAACCTTGACACATATTGCTTTCAACCTTCCTTGACTGAAATGGATACCCACAGAAGGTAGGATTAAAAACAAGACCTGACAACATGTGAGTGGGTAGCAATTATAAAATCTTTGAAAATGCTTCCTGGAGTCTGCAACAGGCCCATCGTCTTCACATTTATAAAACCTATGAAACCTTAGGAGGGATTACAGTCACATGTAAACTACCCCCATTGGATGGCCTAAAACTCCAACTATGCTGTGAAATTATGCAAAAGTCAGATAAAACTGGGCCAACAGGAAGGAAAGTCAAAATGTACAGAGAAAAAAATGGTAGCAAAGGTATCTGGACAGATGCACTGCAAATAATTGTCACACCTGTGTTTCCTATTGAGATGTCCCATTTATTTTAGCATATTTATCCCTTTTATTAATTTTTGTATGGAAAAAAAATATATATGTGACTCTTTAAGACTTCTGCAAACTTATTTTTTGACTGGCAAAGAAACAAAAATGTCTCTAGAAAGACAGAAATAAACTTAACTTGACGTTGAGAAAATGTAAATGAAATAGCGAAGTAGAGAAAGTAGAGCACAATGGATTTTTAACACCTGGTGTTGTCACGCCGCAGGTTCTCACAATATCATAAAGCGTGCAGGCTAAAGGTACAACCCACTTTTTAAAAATTATGCCTTTTATGTTTTGAGATTATAAGTACAGCATTTTCTCCATCCCTTTTCTCCATCTAGCCACCCCCCCATATGTCCCTTCTTGCTTTCTTTCAAATTCTTCTTTTTGCACTAATTGTTGTTATATACATAAATGCATATAGATTTCTATATAGATTTCTAAACACTCGGTTTTATAAAGAGTTCAGTCTGTATAACTTCAGAGTTACTTGAATGCACGCTTTCAGGGATGACCATTTGGTATTGGATAACCACTTGGTGTGCTTCCCTGGGGAATAGCATTTCTCCCACTTTCAGCATCCCCTAGTTGCTGGTAATTCTTTGTTTAGGTTTGAAGTTTCTGGATTTTCCCTGTACACTTTAACATGTCTACTGTTGTTTTCTTTGTTTAGCTCACATATAGACATATTGGTGATATTTGATGGGTGTAGCTTCTGATATTTGTAGGAAATAAAAGCTAGCAGCAAAATCCCTGGTCCTCTGCCTCTCAAAATCTTTCTATCCTCTTTCTCTGCAGTGATCAGTGAGGGTTCAGCATGAGACTCATATGTTATGTGTGACAGTTGGAACTGGGCTCCACAACTGTATTTTGATTTGGTTGTGGACTTTTGTCATGGTTTCTAGCTGTTGAAAAAAAATTATGCATCATTATTTCAGTGGGCTGATTGTAATAATAACAATACCTTTATTTCTTTTTTTTACATAATGATCCATTTTGAGTATTCTCTGTTAATGGATTAGTAACTATGTTCTCAATCATTCCAAGAGGACATTGGTTTTTTCATTACTTTGCTTAACAAAAATTCACAAAAGTAATATTTCATAGGAATGACTTTTATTTTCTGAAAGCTCTCACACTGAGATGTTTAGTTTAGCAGGATTGCATTCCTTTGGAAGGGTAGCCTGATCTATCACTCGGACAGTATCTAGAGACTGTCCACATTTTCTTCTTCTTCCCCTTCCCTTTGTTCTTCCCCTTCCCCTTCTCCTTCTTCCTCCTCCTCCTCCTTCTCTTCCTCCTCTTCTTTCTATTTCTCTTTTCTTCCTCCTCTTCTTTCTATTTCTCTTCTCTTCCTCCTTCTCTTCTTCTGATTAATTTTCTTTGGTTCATTGGCCTCTATGACTCTCATTATAAGTACTTGCTATCATTGCTTTTATCTTCTACCTTTATGGATCTTTGTGAATGCCTTGGGTTTTCTCAGATAAACTAGAATCTTTCATTCATATCGATAGTCTTTATTTACTCACACCTGTTAGGTTCCCTTCCTGTGGAGGGCAGTACATTATTTGATGCCAGAAATTAGGATGTGCACATCTTTACATCTGGATGTAAACTATTATCCATAAAAATCACAGCCAAATGGGGCTTTTCAACTATCGCAGAATATTTCTAATGTAATCTTGGGTATCATCAACCAGCTGGAAAGGGAGAATGAGAAATTATTTTACCAGAGAAATATTTTATACCACTAGTTTGATAATATATACATACATATATATGTATACATGTATAGGTGTATATATATATATATATATATATATATATATATATATATACACACATATACATAATTTGTACATTAACTATTGTTTACCCCTTCCTTCAGGGTATATTGTAAACTTCAAACTCCATGTTCAAGCCACAGAGAAAAAAATGACGCAGCATGAAAAAATAAGAACAGCATAGGAAGAATAAGTATGGGAAATGGAGGAAAGCAGTGTCAGCATTGTGAATCAGAACAAAGGGAGAATGTGCTGGGATGGAAGATTTCATTTCCCAGTGTTTGCAAGGGTGGCTGAGGTTTCTACTGCTTGCAACCTTCTCAAAATAGATACTGAGTACCCTGGAGCCATCTGCAGTAAGAATTGGTTAGTGACACATGACAACCATTCACTGAAATGTGCTCAATGATTCACACAGCTTTTAGTGGGAATATGTGCCTTGAAAATAGTTTTTAGCCCTTTTCAGAACCCCATCATCAGTTTAGAAATATACCATGGGCATATTTTAATACTGTCTTCTGAGGAAGCACAGTTTCTGTTGTACCTCTAATGCACAAGTCCTGTTGTCTCCCTATAGATGATTTGTGTCCCCTGGAACTGGCTGAACATGACAGAAGTCCAGGCAAACTCACATCCTTCCTTCACATTTCGTCTTCCAGCACGGACTGGTATATATGTATTACCTCACTCCTAATCCTCAGTTGTTTTATTCTCCCATATATGGTCTCTTATACTTTCTGTTATAACTTAGTTGCTACAATTTGTTTGTTTGGAAATGAATGTAGACAGATAAAAATCTACTTCTGTATTAATGCATACATATTTTTATCCTTTTATTCTCTGTCTCTTAAGCCTGTGTTTTCAAATGTCTTTGATATTAAACATCACCTGCAAATAATCATAATTGGGTGGACTGGCAGCTCTCTCCTAAAAGTATTTTCCTAAGATCCAAGCAAGAAATTATGTATATTTCATTTTTAAAGTTTTCTTTTTCTTTTTGATTTTTTTCTTTTCTGTACAGTACATCCTGATCCCTTTCCTCCCCTCCCTCCACTCATCCTAGTTCCTCCCCATCTCCCTTCTCCTCCATATCTGCCCACCACCCCCTACTTCTCCCCAGAAAGAAAAGACAAATCCTCCCACAGTTACTGCTTAAGCAGGGCATAACAAGATGGAACAAGGAAGTGCACTTCTCCAAACATCAAGGGTGGATTTGGCATCTCAAAAGGAGCAAAAAGGTCTTGAGAGCAGGTAATAGTGCTGGAGAATCCCCCCACTCCAGCCTGTTGGAACACCAAGCCAGACAACCATAAGATATATTTAAGAGACCCTGTAGGTTCTGCATCTGCCACTTCAGTCTCTGTGAGCCCCTAAGAGTCAGTTGACTTGGGGCTTGTTTTCCTGGTATCTTCAAACCCTCTGGTCCCTGTAATCCCTCCTCACTGTCTTCTGTGGGATTTCCTGATCTCTGCAAGATGTTTGTCCCTAGGACTCTGCATATGCTCTCATCAGATGCTGGAGGAAGCCTCTCTGATGAAGACTGGGCTAGGCACTTATCTATTAACAAAAGACATAATTAGAATTCATTTCCAGGATTTCCAGTTCTAGTTCATGGCTTGACCTGAAGTATCAGGCATGGACTCCTTCTTTTGGCATAGGGTTCTGCCCTTCCATTGTCCCAGTGTATCCTGCAGGAAGGGGAGGCCATAGTTTGAGGATTTTGTGGCTGGGATGGTGTCAGACTCCTAACACTGGTCGATTTGACTGGCCACAGGAGATAGCCTGTTCAAGTTCCTTATCCCCCATTTCTAGAGCTACTTGCTAGAGTCCCTCTCATGGATTCCAATGAGTTTCCATTGCATGAGGTCTCCCAATCATGCATAAATGAAATCTCATACATTTAAACAATGCATTTTGATCTTTTCTAACTCTACTGATCATGTGTGAATGAATACTTTGCCATCAACTAGGGTATGGGCAACCTATCAGTAACCACATCTCCAAAGAAAAGTGACTACAAGTAGTTGTTCAGCTAGTGGAAGGGAGACTCGAGTCCCTCCTATATCCATGCTGAAATTTTGGTTGGCTTGTTCTTGTATATGCAATCACAACGGCTGTGATTTGGTATGTACATCAGCCATGTCATGTGTAGAAGAAAGCATGTCATGGATCCTGTCTTCATGATCTGACTATTATATTCTTTCTGTCCACTCTTCTCTGATGTACTCTGATCTTATCTTCTCCACTACCCTAATGGGAAGAGGCTGACATAGATGATTCTATGGCTAACCCCTGCCTACCACTTTCTCTCAGCACTTTGAATTATGCACTGTCAACTGCAAAGGAAGCCTCTCTGACCAAGCCTGAGAGTATCCCCAGTATATGGGTATAAACATAAGTATTAGAAAGGCACACCTGAACACATGTCCTAATATAAAATGTTAAGTAGATCCCGTAGGCTGTAAATGTATATGTACATGTGTGTGGGTATATGTGTGTGAGTGTGTATACATGTAACAATAATAATTAAAGAATAAAACATTAATTTGGAAGGAAGTAAATATGGAAAAAGTTTGAGGGGAAGAGTAGGGAATCAATATAGGTACAATGTTCATGTATAAAGTTATCAAAAGAAATTAAATTTATAGAGAAGTTTGTTTGACAGCATAAACTCTCTTCTATAAAACAAGTCACATATTCAATCAGGAAATGGTTGTTTACTCCCATTACTGTCTAGCCTTCATTTCACCAGGGGTGTAACTTGATTGGAAGGTCAGTATTTTAGTGTTCAAGGTCTGGCCTTAGGTAAGAAAACAAGTATCTTTTCTCCCCCAGGCTCTTGAATAGTAGCATACAGCACTATGAAACCTAGCCAGCATGGACAGAGTTTTAAGGTCAGTTAAAGATTGGTTTATTGATATCCTCCAACCAAAGTAGGTTAGCATCTTCAGCAATAGCATCTTACCATATATTCTTAGTAGGCAAGCAAGATGAATGACAATAGCTTGTTTTTGGTTTGGGTACCTCTACAGCCTTCAGAACTAATAACAAATACTGAAGTATCAAATGTTTGGAACTCTGATTCTAATTGAGAAACAAAAGTCTTTTGTATGCAGCATTGCCCATCATTTTCAAAACTTCCTTTTGTACATTATATTTTTCAATTCACTGGGATAAAGTTTTATGTAGATATAGAGGCACAGGAGAACAAGGAACTGTGGATAGGTAAACCCAAATGAAGAATTTGTGTTTCTATGTGACAATGCTCGGGATTATTTTAATCTTGGGCAACATTTATAAAAAGTACAAACATACTGCAGAAGCTAGGGTATTTTGCATCAGTTGTTAGGATTTGAATTAAGGAATTGTCAGTTAGTTATTAGTTCAATGTCCTGGACCAACTCCGTAACATTTTTGCATCTTCATTGATAAATATGTAATTCCCTATTCAATGTTCGGGTTATACCTTTTATGCACTGGAAAAGAAATTTGAACAAAGAAAATAAGAGTAACATATGATCTTCTGTCATGAATTTTATTCTACCAGGTGTGCTCTCCTATTTTAAAAAGAAAAACGAAACAGATTGAGGTTGAATGAATTACTCAGAACTTTACATAACAGGAGAACTTGAAAATAAGCTAGAAAATATAAACTCTGGATACAAAGAACATCTGAAGTTATGCAGACAGGAACCCTTCAAATAAATTTTGATATGTCATTTAGACATTGTTAATCTTCAGGTTTATACTACTTGCCCTAGTAGTAGAGCCTATGGACTGATAGAGTACACTAGAAATCTTGGCAATGCTAGTGTTCTTTTGAACACAAAAATAATTTTATGCAGTTATTGTTTGATATGTCTAAGATATTAGTCCTTTGAATACTGTTCATTCATTTTATCACATCTCCACTGTACTGAAGACTCATTAGTCAAATTCACTTTTACCATAAACAGTTTGACCTCCCAGTGCACATACTACTTATTCTCCATCATAATCCAACAGCATATGACTTCTAGTTACATGGAACTGACCTCATTTTTTTTTAATGAATTTTTTAATGATATAATTTACGATGAACATTATAGTAACATATCTATGTTTACATTACCATGTATAAGAAAGGCCATGCTTTGGACATTTTTCACCAATTTAATCTTCCAACCAATTCCTCCAAACTCCATTTACAAATGATGAAACTGAGTCATAATTTCTGTCATCAGAAAAATACATCCCTACTACTTTCTTCGATACCTATAGTCACAGTAAATTTCTGGATTTTTATCCAGACTTATCCAGAATAATGATGTCGAAATTTAGGAATTTCTATGTGAATGTGCGTGTGTGTGTGTGTGTGTGTGTGTGTGTGTGTTACTTAATGTATATAATATTTATTTCATACAACTGCATATGTTTATATATATTGTTCACATATATACTTTTCAGTATTCTAGAAATATATCCGCAAATACACTAGATCTCATAAATGTTTACATAATGTCAGAAACAGTATTCCAATATAATCTTCATGAAATCTCAGGGATGTCACATATTTTATAAATTATTATTAGAAATTAAATATATGAATGTTATAGCTTAGTCTTCATGATTATATAAAATTTTTGGTCATTTAAAGTGTGTGTCATCCAGAGAAGGAGGTATATAAATCAATAACTAGTTATGTTAGTTATGTATCTTAGTTTCATACAGAAGTCAATGAAAAAAAAATGATCTAACAAAATACCAGGAGATGCTGAAAATGACAGAGAAAGAATAAGAGATAAAGACACAGAGAAAAGATAAAGAAGATAAGCTAACTGATGGAGACAAGAAGAAAAAAAGGCAGAAAGGGGGAGAGCATGTTATTTCTAAAAAGAATGTCAACTAAGTATAGGGACAATTCTCCTCACGTCAACGCTGAAGTTGTTCAGGCTGAACTTTCCCTTTTCCTGGATCAAACTTTCTTGATTAAAATTCAATTTGACAATAATACAAGATAGATAATTACATTCCCAGCCAAGAAGGATAACACAGAGATGAAAAGCTACAGAGAACAAACAAAGAATAAAAAGGGGATGATCTGATTATCCTGGCAAAAATATGTTTCTATGAGAACTGTGAAGGGAAATACAAAAAAACAGACATATAAACAAAATGTCACCGAAGCCCATTCTGACCTCTAACTGCAAACTGATACATAGGTAGAATCAAAGCTAATTAATTAATTATTTATTGTGTTAATATAGGGAACTTTGTAGAAAAATAAAATAGACAGGTGTTCAGTGTTTAAAATGATACTGAGAATAGCTTTGAACAATTTATTTTAAGGTACAATAATGCAGAATACTTTGTGATTTTATTCAGCCCTTTTTTGCTTTTTGTTTTTGAAACCAAGTCTCAAAGATTGCCTAGGTTTGTCTGAGCTGGCCTGTAGCCCATTTGGCCCTCACTTGAACTTTTGATCCTGTAGAGTAGCTAGGAAATCACACCTGAGCCACCAGACATAGGTGTATATTTTTTATCTGTAATAACAATATTGTTGAATCAATAGAAATGAGTATAATTTTAATGTTGCATATTTGTTTGTTTTATTCATATTTAGGGAGACAGGAATAACTTGTATTTTCTTTCAATTTTTTTCCTGAAAATAGATTTTTTTTTTCATATGATACATCTTGATTACTGTTTTCCATCCCCCAGCTTCAAAAACTAGATATAAAGGGAAAAAATTATTCAATTAAAATGGGGTACAGCTCTAAATAGATTATTCTCAAAAGAGTATACTCAAATAACTGAGAGGCATTTATGGAAATGTTCCACATCTTTAGTATTTCAGGGTAGTGTAAATCGAAAGTACTCAGAGACTTCATCTTATACCAGACAGAAGGGCCAAGAAAAATAAAACAAATGACAGCACGTAGTGGAAAAGATGTGGAAGAAGGGGAGCATGCATCCAATGTAGAAACTTGCACAGCCTCTTTTTGTTTATCAGAAAGATGGGAATCAATCTATCTCAAGATCCAGCTATACCATTTTTAGGCATATACCCAAAGGATGCTTCATCCTACTACAGAGAGATACTTGCCAAACCATACCTAATGCTCTCTTAGTAATAGCCAGAAAATGGAAACAGCTTATATGTTTGTCAATAGATAAATAGATAAAGAAAAGGTGCTATATTTACATGATAACAGTCAGCTGTTTAAAAAAAATCAAATCATGAAATATTCACGTAGATGAAGGGACCTAAAAAATAATCATTTTTGTGAAATAACGTAGACCCAGAAAGACAATTTCATATGCATTCATTTTTATGTACATGTTGGCTGTTGAATTGTTGATAAGCAGGGTATAATCTATATTATCTTAGATCTTAGATAGAGAGTAAGAGACTAGAGTAATTGAATGGATCTCCCTAGGAAGGGAAAGTAGAATAGATAGTAATAGATATACTATCCAATGGAGGGAGTGACTGGAATGGGAGGATCGAACAGGGAAGTGGAGGAAGAAGGGTCAACAGAGGGAACAGGGCAAGGGAGGAATGAAACTAAGGCTCATTTTGGGGGTTGCATGGAAAAATAATATATATAATATTACATATTATATATATATATATATAATATTTATATATATAATCTTCTAAAATATTCATATATATAAATATATGAAGCTTATATACATGATTATAATATATATAATACATATATATATTCATATATATAAGCTTCTATAATATTAGAAGTATCTATTTTATATAATATGTTATCTAAATGTAACTGTTGTGTGTGTATTTATATATATATACACACACAGAGAGAGACAGAGAGACAAAGAGGCAGAGAAACAGAGAGGCAGAGAGACAGAGAGACAGAGTAGAGGCATATATATTTATATATAAAAGCTTCTACAATATTAGAAATGTCATATATATATATATATACATATATATATATGCATATATATGAAACCACCAAATAATATTTTATATGTTATTGTGTGATTGTCAAGTGCAATTACTATTTTCACAATATCAACTAATTATTTCCTTCTTTCTTTCTTCCTCCCTGCCTCTCTCCCTCCCTTGATCTCTCTCTTCCTTCCTTCCTTTATCCATTTAGAGTAATTGGTCATTAGAAAAGTAAATCAGATGTTATGTATGACTAATTTCATGGAATATTTTTGGTGGGAGTTGTTTGCATATGAATGTCTGAATTGTATACCTGTAATTATGTGTGTATCGCTTATGGATATGTGTATATACACACCCACCATCACATAAAAAGAGGTAGATAAGTTGTTTTGTATTCTGTCCTATCATTCTGCACCATAGTCCCTTGAAATAGAATTATCGCTCAACTCAGAGCTGAGCATATGCTCAGAGAATTATACAGCCTACCACAAAGATTTTTGTAACCCCAAGTCTTTTGTATTTATATTTACTATAGTTAGGAGATGGAACCAACTTTGTCCAACAACAGAGGGATGGATAATGAATATCTTGTGTGTGTGTGTGTATATATATATATATATATATATATATATATATATATATATATAATATTGTTCAGACCAAAAGAAAAATGGTATCTTCTAATTTGCTAGAAAATAGATAGACTTATAATGTATAATATCAAGTGAGAATACCTGAAGCCAGAAAGAAAAAAATGCATATTCGTTCTCATATGCTGACCCTAGCTTGTAATGTAAACATGTATTTATGTAATTAAACATATGTGCGGGTATAGAATAATATTTAAGGAATAAAAAATGAAGGCTAATATAAATTCAAAATGCTTAGCAATGTAATATAAGATACTTTCTAAAATTCCTTTGAATGATCTCTCAAGGAATAATACATTTTCAATGCAAAATAGGTTCTCAATTGTCAGTGTCCACATGTGATTCCATCAGGGGCTTACCTCACAGAGAGACCTGAATTTTAAATTATGCTTATGATTGAATATTCCTGTAGGATATAGTTCTTTGTAAGTACCATTAAACTTAGTATACCTTATTATTTAAACTACTCAAATTACAGAGTGTGAAGATTATTAAAAGAGTGTTTAAAATATTATAGTCTGGAAAACGCTGAGACATAAAGAGAAATATTTTTTCTTTGGGTCTGAACCATATAACTCAGAGATATTGTCCCTGCGTCTCAGACAGTAACATGCCAGGAAACTGAATTTGTATCTTTTTACTATTACTATTATATGATTCTAAATTGTATCTTGTTGATGGAATAACGTGTTTATCTTTAAAAATTAAAAAATTAAATGGAAAGGCTTATTTTTAAGTTTCCACACTTCCTTTCCCCTTTTCTTTCACTCTGGTTTAGTTTTCTTTTTTTTTTTCTTTTTCTTTTTTTCTTTTCCCTAAGGGTTGCTCCCAGAATAAGCCAACACACCTATGACTGAAAGAGACAGACTAGCTATCTGGCTCTTGGGGAATTACAAGAGAAACTCATAATACAGATGAAAGGTGTTTGAATTTTAAAATATTTTCTCACCCTCTTCCATACTGTGCACTGCCTGCCTCAGGGCCACAGAGGGATTTAGCTCCAGACTTGAGTTTGTCTTTGTCCCAACAACTTGACAGTTTAATAATTCAAACTGTTTATACTGTCCCAAACACATGAGCCAAGATTATTATGATTTTCTTTATTTCTCTGCCCTCTTCCTTTAAGCTATTACATACTATAAGGCTTGATGTCAGATCAATGCCCGATGATAACAGGAAGATTGTTTTTCATTTCCTGGGCATTGTCATCTATCAGAACAATGAGTGAACACGGCAGGTGCCTTTCTTATGCACTGTAGCACTTCTAGCTACAATGGATCCTAGTCAATTCGTAGGGAGGTTAGGAGCTGAGAAAGGATATCATATAAACCAAATACTCAAGAGATGACTGAAACCCTGGGAAAATGACGATTCCCACAGACCCTGGTCACATCTCCAGTGATTGAAGACTGACAGTCTTGGGAAATAATACATTACATTACATTAATCCACACAATGAATAAGAAAAAGAAGTAAGAATCAGCCTTAAATATCCCATAAATGTTTAAATCATGTGAGTAAAACTGTTGTTTCACTCAAATTATTTAATGCCAAATTTTATGTTTTGTTGATTTGATACAAGCACACAGGCAGGACGATTCAACTATATAACCCTGAGCAGTACCGATAGAACCTAGTTGCCCATCATTGCCTTCCTAATTAAACAAATTAAAAAAAACAGAAGTTTACACTAATTATATTTGCATAATAAAAATATGAAGAAAGAAGTGTCAAAGTGCCAGGAAGTATGAAGTATGACTTGGAATAAGGCTGTACATATATAATAAGTATATATAATATATCATGTATATATACATATATGTGTGTGTGTTTGTGAAAAGAGAAATGATTGAGGCACAGCATTTTTGAGACAGATTAACCAGTAAAGGGAAGGATCTGTCTCTATACGATTGAGTACCTCCTGCTCTTAAATGCTACACAGTCATTTCCAAACAGACATGTCTCTGCACACTTTGCCTTCTTCTTCATCTGTCTATATCAGAGCAATCAGGAAGTTTGCTTAAATCATCTTTTTAAACTGTCTACCATAGATTTCACTATCCTTCATGTGACACTACTATATCTACAAAAAGTTTATTCATGGTCTCACCTCCTTTTTAAAAGACTCCCTTCTTTGTGATCTCTATAATATATCTTTGTTAAAAATTTCACACAAATGTCTACTTAAGGAAATCCAACTGCCCTACAAAACCTATGAATACTTTAGTACCTCCTCATTTTTTGAGAAGAGTTCATTTATCTTTCATTGGGTATCTGTGGATTCTTTGTAGTTAATATAAGGTATCTAATAGAGTTAGTGTATAGACCATTACAAGTAGAAAAGCACATTGGAGGTCTTTCTTATCTAGATTTAGAAAGAACTATAGGTTTGATTTGTGTTCTGTGTAGTCATTCCAATTCCATTATACTGCATTTATTTAACAATCCATTTGCTCATATATAAGTAAGAAAAACTGATACCTACTTCAGGATTCTCTGAGCTAAGATTCTGCTATACTAGCCTGAATTTTATGTTCAACAGATGTGGAGCAATGCTACCCATTCTGAAAAGCCCAGTTCGTGTTTAGAACTTATAATCCAAATATCAGTTATTTATGAGTAAATTACCCTTCTACCTAATTATTATTTTCAATTGCTAAATCACAGTTTACCATTGAGTGAAATCTATATTCTTACATATATGAGTATGGTCATATTTAAAATTTGTTAATTTGATTTTGTACTTACTAAGTTAATAGCAAAGTTCCTAAGTTTATCACGGATGGCTTCAGTCTTGAAACAAGTTATGTTTAAAGAATTTCTGCCTTCCAGGCATTTTATATTTAAACATTGTGTCCGCCCTCATATATCCTTATCCATGTCTTTCATTCGTAGAGTCACCTTACTTCAGTCATGAGAAGTAAGCTCTTTTGTGGGAAATGTGTTTCCTTTTTTTACTCTTGTTTCCCAATTTTCCTCAAGACAACTTTACTCTTGGCCCCTTAAACTCTACTGTTATTTTCACAGTGGTCCTTTAATAAAAGTCTAGATCAGAGAAAAATCTCTAGAGATATCTATGAATATTTAGTAGATTTCACTTGCAGATGTAGAAATTGAAGCATCATAGAGAAAGAGAATTTCCCCAAAATAGGTTACCAACCCATCAATGGTAGTAATTAAAACTAAAGCTTATGTCTTATCAAATTCAATTCACCAAACATTCTTTTCTCTGTGCTGTATTGAGTTCTTCAGTTTATATGATACATTATTGTTTCATCTATTACCTATCTTAATCTGTTTTATAAATTCCATCTGGTCTTGTTCATTCATGATACATGAAATACATTAATTTCACTGTTTCTACTGTTAGACCTTGGACTTAAGGTGACCATTATCTACTTATGTTAAATGAATACAAGATTCATTAGAAGTATAGGTTGATGTCTTAAGTTGCTGAGATTGTGATTACAGCTCATTCAGTCAGAGACATTAGTCTTCTGCAGACATAAATACAAAAGAAATTGGTGCATCTTTTCTCAACTTCAAAAATATCTTGTATGAAACTTATATCACTGTGACATGTTCACCAGGTTTGGCACCAGCAAGATTGATGACATGAAATAAAGATGTCTCTTTGGCACCTTCATTTTTTCAGTCACTAGAAGTATTTTGACAAACATTTTGTCATTATCACTTAACAGGGAAAATGGACCCTACTTTTTATTTTTTCTATATCAAAATTATTGCTTCTTTTTAGATAATAACAATACAGTCTCTTTGAATAAAGCTGCTAGACAACCTTTCTTCTGCAAGTAATTAAAAACTTGAGTCAATCTGGCACTAACCTATCATTCACAGCTTTATAAACTTTGATGTCTTGCCATAGTCCCCTGGAATTCTCTTATTATTTAAATGGCAAATAGCTTCTGATATAAGGTCTTGTGAAATTTAACCAGTTATCTCTATTTCATCTAAAGACAAGATATACCTGAGAATAGTAATGCTCAAGAAAGGACAGGGATTTAAGTCAATCAAGACCTGGTGTGAGCTGCAGCTGAAACGTCACACTGAACTAAGATCAAACTCATTTTTTAAAATTTGGTTTTTTCTTCTCTCATTCAAAACATCCCAACCACAGCTTTCACTCCCTCTATTCCTGCCAGCTTTCCCCATCTCTCCTTTCACCCAAATATACCCCAGGTTCCCCTCAGAGAAGAGCAGGTCTTACAGGATTACCAATAGAACAGGGCAACACATCGTGGAACAGGGCTAGGACAAGCTTCTACCTCATGCCTGGACAAGGCAATCCAGCAGGAGTGAAAGTGTCCCAAGGGCTGGTAAAATTGTCAGAGACCACCATTCATACCAATTTTCAGGAGTTCTATAAGAACAACATGCCAGAAAAACATAATATATGTAAGGGACCTAGCACAGACCCATGCAGGCTTCATGTTTGAGGCTTCAGGTTTGTTTGTTTTTTTTGTTTTTTGTTTTTATTTTTTTAAATCTTAAATGCTGAGAGTGTTTTCTGGAACACTTGAAGCAAAATCTATTTAAGCTTGGGTTGTATAAAAGTCAGGTAAGATGTGTACATGTACTGGTAGCAATAAAAATGCCAGGGTACAGAGACCTAGAACAGCAATTGGAAATTTTGTAATTGGAAAAAAGAGAAGGGAAGGATATTTACTTGACTCAGTCAGCAAAATGCTTGCTGCTCAAGCACAGGGGCCTGAGTTCCAAATCCCAGGTACACATTTCAGACATGGCAATGCCCAGTTAAAATCCTAGGAGCAAAGAGGCAGAGGTGAATGAATCTCTGGGAATCACCTGGCCAGATAGCCTAGCTTATTCAGAGAGCTCTAAGCTAATATGAGTCTCTGTTTCAGAAAAACTACCCTAACAGTGGCTGAAGAATGATGCCTTAAACAGACTTCTGGCCTCTACATGTACTAACATGCTTCTGCATCCACATCCACAAACAGACACATATACAAAAAGTAAAACAGAAAAAAAAATGTGTTTCTTTTCTTTTTTTTTTAATTTTAGTCAGTAAACTACCTATTTATAATAATTTCTGCTTAAACACCTTAACTGAATTACACCATTGTGTTCAGAGGGAGACTCCCAATCTTTCCCATTTGAAGTCCCACATTGATTCTTTAAAACAATAATCACTGTCTTTATTACAAATGTAAACATGCCTTTGTTATCTATTCAAGAATAAGAAAATGATCTTTTACTTATGTGTTGCCTATGTCCCATTAACCCTTGGAAAAGGTACATGTATTTTCAATTCTTCTTGGATGTTCCCTCATTTCCTCTATCCCTCCCCAAACCTACAACAGTCCTTCTTTATCATTAACATCCACCTTAACCATGGCTGTGTCATGACTGTCTCTAGCCTCAAAGGAGGATATAGTATCATGAATTTTCATTCATTGCACCTGTCATACTTTATAGTTACTTGGAAACTTGTGTAATTATTCAATAATGTGTTGTAACAATAGCGACTGTGTGAGCTCAGCAAGAAAGTCAAGGAAACATTTTTATATATACAAAACCTGCTGGGGCTTAGCAGAAAGAACCGCATATCAAGGCAAGCACCATCCTGGACAGCTGAACCCCTATCATCTAATCTCAGGCATTTTTATTGATGCAGAAACTCCTCAGGCGATACAAAAACTCTGCCCTCTCATCCAAAGGCCTATTTGCATAATGAAGGAAACCTGTAGCTTAGTCTTCTCCTACAATCCTTTAGCAGCTGAACTATATAACCTTTATGGTGGTAGAGTTCAAAGCCTAATGCGAGTGTTCTCTCCTTGTTGCCAAGAGTGTGAGAGAGGGACTACAAGAATTCTTCCACAGAAACTTTGTTCTTAATCACAATGGTTTTGCCAGAAAGTCCTCAGGTGTATGTCTTGAGGAAGTAAGCATCTGAGTCCCAAATTTACATAAAGTCAACACCTGCAGATAATCCAAACTGCCCTGCCAGGCTTAGGCAGTCCTTCCCCCAACAATGTATAATTCTTTTAAAGCATCACTAGAAATAAACTTCCCCAACAATGTGTACCTTTAATTGGTACTTTCACAAGAATAAAATGAAAAGTCTAGTATAGTCAACACTTGCTTATAAAGCCCATCAATTTTTAAAATACGGAAACAAATACACTATTGCCTGTTAATTTCTGGTTTTAGTTTTCTGAGAACCTTCAAATCTGATTTCTATTATGGTTACACTAGTTTACACTCCCACCAACAATAGTTAAGAGTTCCTTTTCCCCCAAATCGATGCCAGAATTTGGTATTATTTATATTCCTTATGATAGCCGTTCTGACTGGGGTGAAATATTTTTTAATCTTCATTCACCTGATAGCTAAGGACAGCTTTGGGTGCTTCTTAATCTATAAATTAGCCACTTATTTTTGTTTTATCTTTTGAGAACTTTCCATTTAGTTCCCCAGCCCATTTTTAATTGGGTTATTTCTTGATATTTAAGGATTTTGTTGTTGTTGTTGTTTGTGTCTTTCAGATACTATTTGTCTACAACACTATGGCTAGTAAAGGCTTTCACCTATCATGTAGACTACCTACTCATTCAATTGACAGTTTAATATCTGAGGAATGTGTATTTAAATAAAGGTTGAAAACATAAGAGCTTTAGAAATACACTAGCCAGCCAGGTGGTGGTACCTTTAATCCTAGCACTTTAGAGGCAGAGGCAGGTGGATTTCTGTAAGTTCGAGGCCAGCCTGAGTTCCAGGACAGCCAGTGTTATAACAGAGAAACCTTGTCTTGTAAAACCAAACCAAAGAGGGAAAAAAAAGAAAAGAAAAAGAAAGAAAGAAAGTAAGAAAGAAAGAAAGAAAGAAAGAAAAAGAAAGAAAGAAAGAAAGAAAGAAAGAAAGAAAGAAAGAAACACACTATTCATGTTTAATTAACAACTTGGCCACTGTGCCTAGAAAGTTATTTAGCTTAGATAAGATGGAGCACTGTGGTCCACTTACTTGTGAGAAAAAGGGACCATATTGTAGGGAATGTGACTGCCATTCTATTCTATTAATCACATTTTTGACAGGAATACTCCACAGTGTCTTTTAAGAATAGAAATGTTAGGGGCTTGTCATGATAGGAGGAAGGAGAGTGGAAAGAAAGCTATTACAGCAGTCCATATAAGAATAATATTGGTTCAAGCCAATATGACAGCTGTGAAGCTGGTAAGAAATGATGAAATTCTTTATTTTCTTCCAATGAAAGATAGAACAAGCTAGAAGATTGAATATTGGTTCCAAAGAAAGGAACAAATTTTTTTTTCAAATATTTTAATATGAGAAAATATGGTTTGAGATATGAAAAGTTTAAAATAGAAAGTTTCTAAATGATCTCCGAGGTAGAAAAATATAGCCCATGTGTTCAATTTTAGTGACTTTTATTTTTGTGTTGATTATTATAAAATAAGGGAGAAATTTTAGACAGATCTTAATATACATTACTATGATATCAGGAATAATTCAAAAACTTTTAATCATGAATAGTGGAATACATTTAAAACCAAGGATTGGATTATCAAAAGAATAAACAAGCCTCAAAAAATGTTTCAGCGATGTGCCTCAAAGTAGTTCATATAACTAAGTTGAAATATAAAGGGAAATCAGAAAAAGGGACTTGAAAGTCACTGAATAAGGAAGGAGAAAAGGAAGAGCATATAAAGTGAAGAAGAGCAGTGTTAGATAGCAGTTTCCTCTGAACTGAAAGAATCCCTTCGGAAAATGTCACAAGTCTGGGAAAGCAGAAACTTGGGAGGTTCTTAAAGGCCCCTCCCAGCTCTACAGAAAGAATAAACAGCTACCAGAAGGGACTCTGCCTAGTTGAACTGTGGAGAGGAGATTCTCAGAATCCTAGATCTGCAAGTGGGACAGAGAACTGCAAAGAGGCAGTTTTTGTGAATTGTCATTTATGTTGGGGTGACCTTTTTTGATGGCTCCTTTTCAGTCATCTCTGCTGATATAGCACTTGACCAATATTCCTGTTATTAACCCCAATAAAACTCATTAGGTCAATGAGTTGGACTTTGGTGCAGTTGCTACTATGGTAACAATTGCAAAGATTTTAAAATCAAACTTACAATAAAATTAGAGAAGCTAGAATATAAAATTATTTAATAAGGACTGTGTGAACACAATTATAAAGATTGCCTTTCTGGGGTGAGTAGATTGCGTATGTGATCCTCTCAGAAAACACCTGTATGAGAGTAGCATCATCTACTTTGTCAGAACAATAAGACAGTTAAAGCATAGCAGAAGTACCCTCATTTTAAAAAATTTAATAGAGTCTAAGCAAACCACAGCATTAACAACTATTAATATGGGATTCCTGGTATCTATTTCCAAGAACACTGTCACCTCACTATTCCATGTGATAGTCACCCAGAATCAGGTACGTTACTGAAAAGTGCAAACGGGCTTATGAAAAACAAAGTATAGTATCAATATACAATCACAACAACAAAGTAGAAACTCCATTACTAAAATTGAAATATACTTGATATGACCCCAGTAAAACTAACTAGAGGTGATATTTTACAAAAACCCAAACTTTCATGCCCTAGTACTCCATTCCCAGATTATGGACAAAATAATATTTGGGAAGCTAAATTAGTCACCAAATGAAAATCAGAGTATGGGAGATGTAGTCAATCAAGTGAGCATGTAAAAATTAACTCGTTTAGATCTTTACAAAAATCATAAAATATTTTTTTCTCACTCAACAATCATATCCTCCAAAGTAGCTGTTTTTACTATTAGTGAACATGAAATTGCTACATATTGGCTAATATTTGAAGGTACATATTTACACATTTATGATCAAATTTACAATAAAATTAGAGAAGCTAGAGTATAGAATTATTTAACGAGGACTGTGTGAACACAAACCATGAGTGGGAAGAACTGTTGTTCTGAATATTGTGTTTATCCATATTCTTTGGCTTTTCGTTTCCCCATCACCCAGTCCTTGTAAGGAAAGGTCAACTGGTGATTGACAACTACTCCCAATTTGTCTCATGGAAATTAAAAGATTTTGATGAATAATGGAGCTAAGCAACTTTGGAGTTGGCAAGAATACTAGTCTGTGATCATTGTCCAGATATTCTTCACTTTGTGAAATAGCTGTATTCCATTCATGTGATTTCTCCATTGACTCTTCTTCAATCTCCAATATCAATGTACATTTCCCTGGGGTTTTAATGGGGTTAAGGATTCAAGAGCAGGCAGATCATTGGCATGGTGGTCAACAACAGTCTTTGGAGCCAACAAACTATGAAACAAAACTATTAAGTTGGGAATTTAATGAATCAGGCTGTTGTCAGATAATTACATAAAAACTGTGGATGTTTTCATTTCTCTCTCCCTTCATTCTTAACTTTTTGAAATGGGATTCTGTAAAATAACCATTCTTTACCATTTTTTTGCACTTAAGCTTATTTCTTATCCTGTTCTCCTCAGTTTTACCAACCACATGCCCCATGCATCATAGAATGTTCCATGATGTGGTCTGAATTTGACAGGTTAAAGAGACAAGGGAAATTTGAGTTAGCTAAGGTAAATAAATGGGAATACAATTTTCTTTTAATGCAGATGTTTTGTTGTCTTTATTAACAGACATAATGACTCTAGGCAAGGGTTTTGTTGTTGTTGTTGCTTTATTTTTGGTATTTGTTGATTGTTAGTTTGTCATTTTCCGAATTCCTAATCCCTCCTTTCAGAAGACTTATTTAAATTCTGTTATTTTAGGCTTTGTAGACTATAAATTTTCCTGCTCCATGTTTAGACAAGACTCTGTCTCTTGCTGGTAAGAAACTAGGATTGCATCTCTCTACTTTCTAGATGGAAACTCCTGAGCACTTGAGAACTGCAGGAATATTTATGAAAAACCATCATGACTTGGTCCTCTTGCGTGGGTGTATTTTTGGCAGTCCTATTGAGAGGTAGTCTCATAGAGAAGCAATTCTATGAATGTGTGCACACCTATAGAACTAGAAACCTTACCAGGAGGCTCCATTTAGTGTCTGTTCTGGACCATGAGAGGGTCAACATATCTCTTTAAATTTGTATTTTCTGCTAATCTTCCCATGTTGTGCACACCTATAGAACTAGAAACCTTACAGGAGGCTCCATTTAGTGTCTGTTCTGGACCATGAGATCAACATATCTCTTTAAATTTGTATTTTCTGCTAATCTTCATGTTCCCTTTTTTTCAGGATCAGTTGTGGTCTAATATTTTTTTCTTCATTTCAGATCACACACACTATATATATATATATATATATATATATATATATATATATATATATATATATATATATATCTCCTCATGCCAAGAATATTGCCTTGTTCTTCTTTTTGTCTAAGAATTTATTTTAATAAAATTTTAAGTGGGCTAGCTTAAGTGTTATCCATTTGTAAGGGACAATTCCAGATCCTTATGACAATTATTTAATTTAAACTTAATGAGTAATATTCATTCCTATTATGATTCTTAAAATGAGAAATAGGAATTCAGAGAATTTGGATGATTTGTGTGAAGTCTATAGTTACTGAGTAGAAGAGGTAGATTCTCAAGATCCTAAAAGTGTGGCAGTTTTATTATACTATATATCATTAATTAGTAATGATACACATTCATCCATTACTCTTTCTTCCTCTGGGCCTTATATTTTTTCAAATTCTTATCTCTTTATTTATTTTCTTAAGTTTTTACCTCATTTTACTTTCCTTGTCCTTCCCCCTCCATTCTCTTTGCATTTCTAAAACTGAGTAATTCTACAAGCTGTCCCAGATATTCCTAAATGCATTTGCAAACTGTATCTTTTTTTGGTTTCCTTCTATTCTCCATTTCATTCCTATTCTGACTTAGCATTTCTTGCCATGTTTGCCTAGCCAGAAAGGATGCCTTTGAAACATGCATTTGTCCCAGCACTTTCTGAGGAAATGTACATTCCCATAAGGCCCCCATTTAATTTTTATCACCAGCACCACTAAAATAACTGCTCTCAATACATTCATTCCTGGCTTTGACAGCCAGCAACTCTATCTTCCGGTGCTTCCTTTGCTTTTTCAAACCTGTCAGGAAAAGGTGTTCAAAAATATTTCATTTTGTTGCTACTCAGAGCAGTGAGATTTCATCCTCACCATTTCAGGGACTGTGAGTCAGTGTTGAGAACTGACTTGTGATTTCTTCAGATTTGCTCAGACTGGGAAATGCGCACAGCTCTCTGTCTGTCCCTGATCTCAAATAAAACATTCCTAGTATTTGATTCAGTTACTGAAACTGTGCCTTCCTTCCAACCTAAACCCTTCAGATGAGTTGTTTGAAATATCTCTGGAACCTTCCAAACACTGGGAAAGAGTACACTATCAAAAGCTTATATTAAACTCTCAAGAACATGACAAATGATTCGGTCTGCCACAGTGCTGAACCTGTGAACTCAGGAGCTGTTTGTCTTCTGTCTGGTTCTATGAACTTTCCCAGTTCTAAGATAGCTCCCATTGACAGTAACTAAAAGACTCAGAACATATGCTCTTCTAACCCAGATATTCTCAGATTATCTGTGTGTCATAATTACTCGACTTTTGGAGAAGTGTGTATTCTTTGTAAAATGGAAGAGTCCCAAGAGAAGAAAGGAAAAAGGAGAAAGCTGACAAAGATATGAAATGTGGGCTGGAAGATGGGTCAGTCGTTAAGAGTGCTTACTGCTGTTTCATAGGACCACGTTTTGCAGCCCGGCCCCATGCCAGGCTTCTCACAATCACATGTAATTCCAGCTCCAAGGGATCTTATGTTCTCTTCTATCACTGCATGCATCTGCACACACTCAAACACACACACACACACACTCACACACTCTCACATACACACACACACACTCACACACATATATACACACACATACACACATACAAACCTACATACAGTAAAAAAATAATACTCAAAAAGAAAAAAAATTAAAAGATGAGAAGAAAGATAAGGAGATAAGTCAGATAATTTAGAAAACCCTACATTAAATAAAATTAACCATTTTTCTATTCTTTATTTTCTTTATAGAATCAGAATATTTCATCAGGTATTTTCAAATTTTATAATTTTAAGAAACTCATGGGTTTGTTCTTTTTCATTCATCATCCTTAGAGTTTAATGCACTTTCAGATCCTTAAAGACATACAGAGTTCTCTTCATTATTCATATCTTAATTAATTTATTCATATGTTCATTCATGCATGAGCCTATGTATTTATGTTGTCATTTAAACAGTCACTCAACTTCTTGACTGTCATTCACTCTTGAGAACAGAAATGTGAAGATGAAAGTGATAAGATTCTACCAGACTATTGTGTAAAACTCTTGTCTATATCTTGTCTATACATTCTTGACTATCAGGGGTTGAAGGTGGAACACCATAAAATCAGGACACTGAAATCAGACAATTAGAGCTGGATCTGCCTCGAAAGTTTCTTTTCTTTGGCCTAGCTTCCATGGTACCAGAAAATACTATGCAGGCTTCTAAGGGAGGTAAAAAATTAAACAGAACTATCCAACAGCAATACCTATAAGACATGACAATGCCCAGCAGAAAAACATATCCCAAAATGTGCAGTTTTTGTGGATCATAAACAACACCTGTCTATTTGGATTTAAATTCCACTCAACAGGAGGGAATTTATTCTTGGTACTGGAAACCTACTCAGCTTCCTGAGGATCAGCTTGGTCATGGACATTAGAAGAGTCTATTAACATTTTGCTATATAAGTACAATTCCTTACTATTTTCTTATATGCACAAATATGTCTAGCTACCAGTCCTCCTCCAAGAAGCTTCTTTTTAATGTAGAATGGAGACTATCACAGTAAACCACACCTGGACATGATTCAGACATCAACAGATCATGGGGACACCTGCCCCAATACATGCATCTACATCATAGTTACTGAATCTATGGTTCAAGGAACATCAAAAAGATTTAAGAACATAAGAGCCAGAATATCAGGAAGCCAACTGTGGAACAGTCTTAGAAAGGTTTGTATAAACAAGATTGGAACAATGGCAATAACAATGGATGCCATGTTAACATGAAAAGGGGGAAGTTTTGTGAGGCCCCACCCCTAGACAAAAAATTACAAGAAAGTAAGGAAAATTATCCTTTTTCAAGCATGTCTTCCTTTACTGATTGTCCAATACAGAGTGAAGAACTTTGGAATAATGTAGACACCATCAACGCAAATGAACTCAACATGCATATATCTGTATATACAAATACATGCATCTATGTGTGTATGCATATATGTAACAATAATAATTAAAGAAAGATTATCAACTCGAGAGTGGGGGATACATGGGAAGGATTTGAAGAAGGATAATTTTGTGGAGGGTCTGGAATGAGGAAAGGGAAGACAGGAAGTGATGTAATTTATTTTCAGTTAAAAAATATATTTTAAAAAAGATTCCATTCCTCAAAAGTCACGGTTTTAGAAAATAGACTTTTAGATGGATATACTATAAAACAAAATCTCAAGTGGAACAATATGGATGCAAAACAATGGGATTGTATGGCATAGAGAAACAATTTTCCCTTTTAGTTTAAAGTTTGCTCATTGTTCTGTGCTTGCTGGCGATCACCTTGTCTGTAGATTACTGGATTGTATATTATACATTTCTGGAAAGTGGCAGGGTTAGTCTAATTTTATGACCTAGTTTTTTTGTTTGTTTGTTTTTTGTGATCTCATCAGCACAGAATCTATTCAAAGAAACACATGAAAATTTTCACCGTGACAAATTCTGTGAGAACTATTTTGACTAAATGTTTAAGAGAACAGAAACTGCCCAGTAAGCAACAAGAATAATTGGAATATTTTGTTCCAGTTAAAGGTGTATCCCAGTGAAAAACAGAACGATTCAACATATCAGCTCATTCTGAATCCCTGATGAATTCTGGCCCATCAGTGTAGCTTAAGTTAGTTTAACAGCAAAGTTTCTCAAAGATGAGTTATTTTACTCCACTACTTTTTGCTTGTTTTTTGTATCTCTCAAAGAGATAACTTTTTGTTCTCGTTGGTTCTTTGGCTCTTTTCGCCAGGCACACCTCCTGTGAAGTGACTGCTCTTTTTTGAGCATTTCCTACAGTACCAGCCTCATCCAAACACACCACTGGCTCCTAGTAACAGAAAGTCAGCTGATCAGAGAGCAGCATGAAGCATTGCCTGATTCTCAGAGGCTCTGGGATCCTGCTGAACTTGCCACCAGCAAGCATCTAACATGTTGCCGTGTGATGTTCCTTTGAAAACTCACAGTATGAACTATACTATATAAAATCAAATTCCCCTTTCTTATAATATTGCCTTTTAAAAATTCTTTATGTCTCAGTGGGAGTTTGGCATTGAATTAAGTTCCAAAACGCCTCTGATAATTTTCATGGCAAAGCCAATAAACATGTACAGTATTTGATATATTTTAATATGATTCAAGTGAGTTCATTGTTTCTTCAGAAAGACTTTTTCCTGTATGTTTACTTCCTTTCTTTATATTTCTTATGTGACCTGGGAATCCAAATAAATGATGAAGAAAATGTTGGCTTCTCCAGTGGATGTGTCTTTCAAGCATTTGTTTTGAATTATATTAGCTTAAATTTACTGTCTAGTAGGCAGCTAACTGATAATCCAGGAAATTACTGAGCCTGTCCTTGACTCTGAAGATTGGTGAAGGGCAGTTTGCACACAATAAAACTAGGAATCTGTTCCAGAGAGAACAGCTAATGGGTAGAATTATGAACTCTTTTTTGTTGGACAATGTCTTTCATGCACTTTCATATATATCAATAAGATTAATTTTACATATGAAGAAATTGAGGATCAGAAATTATACACATGTGTCCCAAGAATATGCAAAATGTAGTTAGTATATTATAACTGTAACCCAGGCTTAACAATTGGTGTTTACTCTTCTTTTAACTGCTTTAACCTTTATACTGTAACATAGCTTATAACTCTTCATTTATTTCATTAATTTACTCAGTCACTCATTCAAAAGTGGTGTTCCTATTATTTTCTAGATATTAGAAATATATTTTGGAATAAACAATATACATGTTTAAAATGATCTTGCAGATTTAAGGCAAATTTTACATATGAGGAAACTTGGGTTTAGAATAATTGATGGGTTTTGTTGTTGTTATTGCTGTTGTGCTTTACTTTAGAATCACAAAACTAATTTGTGAGGGAGCTGGGACACAGGTGTTCTGATAATGAAAGAGAAAATAAAATTGCTGCCTACAAATCAAAATTGCATAAATGGAATCCTATTTGCTATCGATATCCATTAAGATGGGAGAATGTTTTATCTTTATTTCTAATTGATTTCCAATGGCAAGCAGCCTTGAACACTTAATGTTTCTTGTTTTGAGTGGAATGTTCTTTATAGCCCTTCTAGTAGATGATTTTTAAACAAACTCATCTGTGTAAAGGAAACTCAGAATTTGAAATGCAAACACAAGTGAATGAATATTTTCCAATTTAGAATGACTTCTACTTTATTTTTATTGGCTTCAGGTTTAGATGTCAGAAGTAAAATGTTTCCTATTATCTGCATTTATCTGAAAAGTACTTTACTTGGAATTTTTTTTAACTTTTAAAATATTTTAATGTTTTTAACTGAAATAGAAAATAAACTAGTCCCAATGTCCTTTCTTCCCTCCAGTTCCTCCAGTTCCTCCAGCAAACCTTCCTCCAACTTCTTTGACATCACTACCACATTCAAGTTGATAGCCTCTTTTTTTTGGATTATTATTACTACATGCATATATGTGTACATATACACAAAACATATATAAATAAAACCTGATACGTATGTTTTTGTTGTTTCTGAGAAAATGGTTTCAAGGCTGACCGCTCTACATTGGAAAACCAATAAGGAGGTTTCTACCAGGAAAAGCCTAGTTTATACTTCTCCCAGAAGTTGTTAGTTCCCCAGAATTCTTTTTTTTTTTTTTTTTTCAGCATGGGATCAAACACTAATTTTTCTCCTTCCATGTTAACATGTCCATTGACATTGACATTGTTCCTGTCTTATTTATGCAAACATTTCTAAGAGAGACAGCTACATTGTAGATTTCCTGGTATTCTAGCTCTTAGAATAGTTCTTCCCTCATTTCATGATGTTCCCTGAGCTAATGATGGAGGAGCTATGATGTAGAGGTACATATTGGATCTGGCATCCACAAAATCTGTTGATATCTACATTTGTCCAGTTGTGGGATTTTCTTTTTGATGTTCTCCTTTGCTGTAAAAAGACATTTCATTGATAAGTAATAGGGACTGCACTCATCTGTGGGTACAAAGACAAATATTAAAATGTAGTTAGGGATTATGCTTCTTTAGTAAATACAGTAGCAGTTTCAGGGTTTCGTTGTTGTTGTTGTTGTTGTTGTTTTGTTTTGCAATCCATGTCTTTATGCAATCCATGACTTCACTAACTATGGGTAGTTGGCTAGGTTTCTAGTAGCAGGCATGGTGATCCTCTTGTTGCCTTTAGTATATCAGAGATCTGTTGTTATCATTAAAGAATGTATGTCTCAACAGCACATTTAGGTTTGTTGTGCCATGCTGGTAATTATTTTCATTCATAGGCATCATATTTTGATTGGACTTTTGGCTGCTTGTCTCCTTTAGAAACTTGGGTGGCATCTTCTAGAATCATGAAAACTAGACTCCAAGGACAGGCTTTAATGTCAGATTCAACTTCTGAGTGCTTCTATTTTCAGCAATACGTACTTACTTTCCAACTCACAGCAGGAGTAATAGTAATGGCAGAAACTAGGAAAGTAAAAAGGGAGCATGTGGGAGAAGCAGAAGAGCAATAGGAGGGAAATAAGAGAGCACAGTGATCTGATGGGGGACATAGAAAAAAGTGAGACACTAAGGAGTGAGGAGGGAATAATACAGAAGAAATGATAAGGATAAAATAAAAGTAAGAATGTCTGAAAATTTTATAAGGAATCACATTATGAACTACTTAAAAATATCTACCATACACATTAAGTCTGTATATATATATTTCTATAGATACTCAAACAAAATCTCCAATGTCAAGCATGAGAAGTTCTCTTGAGTTGCTGGTCAAAGTTGTTCAAGAGATGCTCAAATAATAATGTTATTGTTATTGCCCTTGATAATTATGTTATTGTTATTGCCTTTGATTGTTCTCTAGAGGTGAAAGGTTAGTCCATATTGTTTAAGCCTTTTTAACTGTTTTTATAATTTTAAACTGAATTTATTTTATAAAACAAATTACCTTAACAAGTTTGATAAAAATGAAATCAAAGGACCCAGTTCTTAATTTGTAAAATGAAGTAAGGAAGATCTCTCAGCTGCTGTTTTTGTGATATAATAATAGATAGAGTCATGTTTTGTTAAAAAATTACTAATATTAATCTGATAAGGTGTTTCACGAATCTGTAATCATGTTAACCATATTGGTTAATGTTTATTTAGTTAATTTGTAGACAACAAGTAAAGTCAGTTATTGCAAATGAACATGCTGTTACAAAATGATAGATGTCTTTATGTTACATCCCTATTGTTTGGCATATCCTGTTGGAAACCTCACTTCACTCCCACAATGAGATGATTCTCCTTACCTCCATGGAGGCTAGTCCTGACCCAGTCCATCCAATGTCTCCTGGATTATAACATGGCACAATGAACATTTCTTGAACTTTCAAATTATCTACCTTGTAGTTCAATGTCAGGGCTGATTCTTAATGGATTGCATCACTGGCTATACATTCTTTCTTTCAGAAAATCTTTCAAAGTCTAATTGATCTCATGGCTAAAGTATGCTTCCTGATAGCTGAGTTAAATATTCACTTCTGGATTCATTTTATAATGCCTACGTAAATCCTTTGAGGCAATGTCAGCAGGCTTCCTCAGTTTGTGTATATGCCCTTCAAATATTTATATGGTTAGTATATCCCTCCTTAGCTATGCTTCATTTATATAGACATTGCCTAGTCCTTTTAATCTTTCCCATAAATCAATCCCTCCAGTCCTTTAATCATGTTCCCCAATGCTCCTTGAATCTTTTCCAATTTCTTGATAGCTCTCTCATGTTGAGATGCCCAGAGTTGTTTACACTATTCTAGGTGCTGCCATATCAGCCTCATGCACAGCAGTTCTCTCTCTTTGATGCATTTGACAACACACCTCACTGTCTGCAGTTCAAGGAATGCAATTTGGAGGATCCATTCACCATTTAAACTTGGGAAACATTCCTTCAGCATTCACTCCAGGTACATTCTAGTATCAATAACTATCCTGAGCAGTCATGTAAAATGGCAACTCTCTAGGAACAGTAAGAAAAGAGTATGAACATTGACCCTGCAGAAGTGAGTGCCAATTTTAAAGTCTGTAGATCTTGGAAGGGTAGCTTGGTTATAGCAGATATGTGAACTGTCTTTGTTCTGTTGTAAGACTAATTAACTAGAACTGACTCTCAACTCTAGAGTGTTTTTGCTGTTTGACCTTGAAGAAATTTCCAGTGATTCATTGTAAAATGAGAAAGAGCACCTTCAAGATTGCTCTGAGAAGTAAATGACATGATTCATAGAAGTGCTCAGAATAATTGGTTGGCATATTAGATGCAGCCAATGAAACCCCTGTTAACTACTTCACTTAGTTCATTGAATGGAGGCAAATTTACATAATACACACATATTTTAAATGCACATTGATGAGTATTGAGAATGTGTACATTCATGTAATCAATGCTCAAATCACACTATGCATATATCTTTATGCATGTTTTATGTTCTTTCATTCTTCAATGTCCCGAAGGCTAGCATGTAATTCATTTTTTTAACATGGCTTTATTTTGCAAAATAATTTAAATGAGATAATGTACTTCAGTTTTATATATATATATGTATGTATATATATATATATATAATATATATTATAATTATATATATATATGTGGTGGGGGAGCAGATTTTAAATTTACAGACACTTTTTCTCATCTTTTATTCATGGAGGCTGAGGCATTTTCAGTTTCAACAATTATAAAAATAAGTTTATATATTATACAAGGATTATGCGTGAATATGTGTTATAATTATGTTCAAGGTACATTGAGATCTAGTCTTTGGAACACCTATTGCTGGCAGAAATTTTTTTCCCATTAAATTTTCTTGACTCTTTTTCATGAAAATAAGTTTACACTATCTGTATAAATCTGCTTATTAATTTCTAGTAAGATCCTGCTGGGAGTTTCATAAGGAGTGCAATGAAAAATAGATTGATTTGGAGAGACAGAAGTTAACATAATTAAATCAGTCCTTAATCAGGGGTGTCCTCCATCTCCTCATTACCTGTTTTTTTTTTCTTTCTTAAATGCTATGTAGTGATAGGACTCACAATGGAAACTCTTTGCACTTACTTAAATGTTCACTTAAGTCCAGTAATTGCTTTAGTGATTCAAATGGCACTATTTCAAGTTAACATCATTTTACAACCCATTCTTAAAAATTCATACTAGTGCAAATAATTTTTCATACATTCATCATGGTCCCTGTTCTGAACCTTAAACCACTTGTCTGGTAATTTGAATGTTTTTGTGGTCTATAAATACTTCCAGGTTGTCTATGTCATTGCAGCAAAAACAATTTGCTTTTTGTTTTCTTTTCTGACCTCTATTGTTTGCCCTTTCTTTTTTTTATTAAATATGCACAATGGATGTGGTAATCACATATATGTGTATATACATATGTATGTGTGTGTGTGTTACTTTACTTATCTTAAAAATATTAAATATCTTAGAGATTATTATCTAGGGATATATTATCTATCAATTACTATCTACTTGAGAGATTTACTTTGTATTTAATTTTTTAATAATTTTTCCATAGAATTAGTTGAATTTCTCAATGTTTTCCTTCTGTTGTTAAAAACACCATATTTCAGCTGAGCATGGGTGGTACACGACTTTAATCTCAGCATTCCAAATCCAGAGGTAAGTGTATCTCTGTGAGTTCAAGGCCAGCCTGGTCTACAGAGTGAGTTCCAGGACAGCGAGAGTTACAACAGGGAAACCTGTCTTGAAAAACAAAAACAAAAAAAAATACTTATTAATTTGATATAATGATATAGAGCATTACATTATTCATTGCATATTTTTCTAAATAAGTAGCAATACTGGTGATTGAACCTAAGGCATTATACAAGCTAACCAGTGTTCTGTCAATGGGTTATATCCCCGAACCTCTTTTTTCCGTTATTTTTTCCATTGAAATATCTATTAGTACTTAAGATGATATTCATCTCTGCTACATTATTACTGGGTGATTGCTTATTATTATTATTATTATTATTATTATTATTATAAATGAAAAGAGTGTTAAAAATCTTTAAGATTAGGATTTATCTGAGACTTTTGTTGGCATGTAATTTGAAATCATATTCTTAGGTGCTTTTACATTAAGGATGGCCACTTTTTGTAAATGACCTTTAATCATTGCAAAATAACCTCATTTCTGATGATCTCCTGGTCTTGATGTCCACTAATATAATGTCATCTGCTAGAGTAGATTTGTTATGGCATACTGATATTTTGTCATTTACCTTCAACATTGTCTGTGTCTTTTTAAATTTGCTTCTTGTAAGAGCTTATAATTCATAATTAAATTTAGTACTTCTGAAAGTCTCTAAATCTTTCTCTGCTTAGATCCAGTTGATAGGAGTCTGTAGCCCATTGGGAATTAACATAAATTAGTGACATTTTTACCCAGGATATCTCTCCTCTCACTTATTCCCTTCTTTCATCTTCTCTTTCTCCTTCTTGACTCTCTCTCCACCTCTTCTGCTTTCATTCTTTGCAATGTTTCCTCTTGAACTTTTGGAATATGTTGAGACCTAGGTACTTAAGAATACTTCTTTATGTTTTCCTCCAATAAGTGTCCTAGAAATTAAAATATTTATTCTAAACACTTTTTAAGGTTTTACTTAACTATCATGAAAGCATGTAATATAGAGAATATGCATTATAATAATTTGACTAAAGTTATTTCTTAGCACCAGTACTACCATCCCCAGTCATATAAGAATACATGGTATAAATCCTAGTCTATATTTGGATTTCTTTTCATTTTAAGCCTTCGACAGACTTTTGGAGATTTAAAGGAATGAGGAATAAATACTGTCTATATTTACCACGTGTTTATCATTACCCATGTCCTCACTTCTTGGTGATTCAAACCTCCAGATGGCATTGTTTTCCCATCAGCATGAGAACTGCCTTTAGTTTTCTTGTTTGAATTGGCTGGTGATAAATTCTCTCAGATTTGGTTTACTTAAAAAGAAAAATGTGTACTTTATTTGATTCAAAAAAAATATTTTCACTAGAGAGAAAATACTTGGCTAAAAGTTGTGGGATTTTTTTTATATATTTGGTTATGTTTTACTCATAGCAGTTAAAAATATGTTTATCTGTGCCTTCATTTTAACTGTCTTTTTTTTTTAATTAACAGTTTTTTGTTCTGAAAAATATTTAAAAATCGAGTTGTCTTAAATTAAAATTTGAAAACAGTTAGCAGAGTTAGTTTTGAGGTGGGTGATGTGTTAGGAACATAGCTTATTAACTTGAGATACCTACAGGTCTTATAAATGAAAATATGTGAGCAGATTAATAAACAAATATATATTTTTAGAAATGTGTATTGATCTGTCATATTAACTTGGTAACAGTCATTAAATGAATGCAACACAAAGTTATATCATTAGATAACTTACCACTAAATTTCACGTGGATAGAAAAGACTAGAGAATGGATACTGGTCTACATGTGGTACAAGGCTGAGAAACAGTGGAATGTGGGAACACTGTGGGCTCAGAAACAATGGAACATGGTGCCCTGAAGGCCAAGAATGGAAAGAAAGAAAACACTGTGAGATTGTTGATATACATCAACATAGAGTTGACGTGGATTTTTGAGGATTAACAAAATGATTTATCACTGAAGATGCCATCACTGACATTAACAAAAATAATTTTTGTGATGTGATTGGAGAAATAAAGTCTCAATTAGGTATGCTTAAGAGAAATATGAAAGAAAAAATTGAGGACAATAGATACAATCAAGTTCAGAGTACAAGTGTCTCTCTAATAAGAATATCAGTGATGTAATAATTGGATCAACTGCAGTAAAGGAAAGGCTACATGATATATATGTGTAGATATATATATATATGTATATATATCATATATATGAATATATATTCATGCCTACATACATATGTACATACACTGACTCATATATAAAAATACATTCATGCACAGATGGGATTTAAAATATCTATGCTTTAAAGAGGTGATTTCATGAACACAGAGTGATTTGCCATAACAGAAAGAAGAGAGTGTTGTTTCTTTATGAATAAGTTAAATATGTAAGAAGAAATGAAGTCTACCATCTAGATGAAATTTGTGTTTCTATGTCTGATATTTTATAATGAAAATAAACAAATCCTAAATTTCATCTGTGGAGTTTTGGTTTTTGGTTTTTTGGTTTTTTTTAATCTGTTTAAGTTTTCTTAGCTGTACTGGTTACAATGTCAGTGGCTGAATAAGAAAGTCAGAAGGTCCAATGTAAGTTTTGGGGGTTGGAGCAGAATATAAAAGACATCTAACTAGACATATAGGTGTATAGAAGGCAGCTTAGAATGAGCAAATACAAGAAGGTCACACTACATCAGCAGGGATCCTTCTGAGACTTATTATCATAGGTTTAAAGTGCAGTATACCAGCATATTTGTTTATTTCCTATCACAATGAGCTGCTGATGGGCAGGACAGAACTCAACTGAAGGTTATATGACACCATGCCTTGCTAGTTGCCATATGAATGTAATGAAAGGATAAGAGATTGAGAAGGTTAATAAAATAGCATGCCACAGAATGCAATTTCCTAGGGACTGAGAATGCAAAAGAAGACAGCTATGTGGTTAGGTCACTGGGTCATTAAGTTTTATGTTGCATTAGTTTGGTTAAAGAATTGATGGAGTGAGTCACACTCAAAGAGATAGTGTTCCTAAACTATGCATGCGGTAACCCAAAGGTGGTCGGGTTTGAGATTATGGATCTTTTACTATTAATGACACTACTATAGTTACAATATAACCAAGCCATGTGCAGAAGTTCAAGAACTGCCAAGTCAATTTTCCATGACTATTTTTCAATAGTCTAGATAGCGATATAGACTGAAAATGAGATTTAAAGATGGGAAGGTAAAGAAGGGAGGTAGGGATGGTCCTGAAGAGAAAATAAATTGCCAAAGAGGTGCTTTTTGAACTCTAGAAATGACTATGTATCTTGTGGGAGGAAATGCATTTGCTACTTGAGAAGACTGCATGTATGCCAACAATCTTACTGAAAAAATATATTTCCAAGGAACAAGCACCTGGACAGAGGTGTTTCTCTCAAATTGTTCTCCATCTTCATACTTTTTTGTTGGTAAATGTTACATTATTCCCTTGGTGGCTATGGGAATTTTCGTGCACAATATTCAGCCACTTATTGCATCTGGAGTTAATCTCTGAGAGATGGCTGTCCTTAACTCTCAAGAAATTATAAGAGAATTTGGGTACAGGCTGCTTTATAACTGAGATGATCCTTAGATAAGATACTGAGAATTACAATACAAGGAAATGTGAAAAATTAATTTTGATTAATGAATGAAGTGCTGTCTTGGTCCAATGCTCATTTTTATTGGGCATTATTTTGTGGTATGTACAAAGGTTGTCTAACAGTTATCCTACCAAGATGTAAGAGAGGTAGGGAATACATCCTATCAGTCTAATCTCTCATTTGTTTTAGAGTTAGAACTTTTTTTATAGAAGATCAAAACTTACTAAGAGGAATAAGGAACCAAAAATGTGAGAATATCAATCAACATGCACTATCCTTCCAGCTAAAACCAGTTCAGGTTGTTGGATTGTGAAACAATGTAAAGAATACTTCCTCACAAATTACAGCAACAAGATTCATTTGTGGTGTCCTATGAGTCCCTGTCTTGATTTCACTTCAAAATGATTACCAACCAAAAAAAAATTTTGAAGAGATTTATTAGACTCATAAAATAGAGTTCTGTCACTGTTCCTGCAGTTCCCTACCCACAATTTTCATCTGCCAGTTTCCTCCTCTGATATCCATTATAGATTTCTTTCTCTTTGTTGACATATATTATCTTAACCATGCTATGATAAACTTTATTAATGAAGGCTAAGCACTATGGTTTGATCACATTCCACTTACTGTTTTAATGGGACTGCAAGCATAGACCCATGCAGAGGAAACTAGAAAATCGTCATTGTTCTTTGCTGCCCCATTTTAAACCTCAGGTATACCATGAACTATTGCCAAGAAGAGGTTAGGAACTGAGATAAGGAGAAATGAATAAGGAATATGTTAATATGTTAATTCATTAGTAGTACTATAGGGTACTGATACTTTCTGAGTATCCCTTTGTCAAAAGTGGTCCCACCAAAGACATGAAAAGTGAGGCACCCATTCATCAATCAAATCCATCATTATCTAATAGTTTTCCTGAAGATCCATGGTATTTTAAGTATGTTGTGTTTGAAGTCTGAGAATAACTCTGGGAGTCTCATTAGAGATACTCAAGAAACAGAAAGGTGCCAGTGCTTAAGCAAATGATCTCTCAGCCTGGAAAGGATCCATCTCATACACAGATGAAATTAGGTGAGATAAATAGAGATGGAGTGTGGCAAAGACACATATCTGCATCGAGAATTAAATGAGATAATGAATGCTAACTCTCAAAGGAGAGTCTGAAGCACCATAGCTGCTATTATCACTATCATAAATCTCATCTCATTATTTTCTCCCATTACCTGTGTTTTTAGCCAGCATATAATTTATTTATTGGTCCTAAGGTAGTATTCACATTGTCTTGATCACTGTGCCAATGCAAATGTGTGGGCCATTTTCTTTGTTTCCTACTTAGTAACCATAATTTAAGGAATGTGTCGACAGGCAGAATAATCCAATGACAATTGATTCCTAGAAGAGTGACGATTGGTTTGTGATTTATATGCGTGTCCAATATTGTTGATGAAAAAAGTAATATAATACTACACTATTAAACTCCTTTGCATTTTAAATACCATTATTAACCATATGAAAATGGGCAGTGGCTTCATGATATATCTTTCTCATCTATTCTAGCATGGGAGTCCATTCACTGATATGGACTGTATGGACTGTAGTTTATAAAAGTCTGCTGTTAAAATACCAACATTTTTACCTAAACTTCCCTTGCTTTTGACCTCTTTTGAGAGTTTTGACAAAAGTATCACCTAGTTGTAGATTTTTTTCCTGCTGTACATCAGTGTTTTCATAACCTAATTTCCAGAGCAAAACTCTGAGAATGGGAAGCCATGGATTTCTGTCAGAGCCTTGACACATGCTTGAATGTAATCATTCTGAAACCTCATTTTTTTTAACCTTTAGACAAGGTTGATATTCCCTATCTCATTGGAAGTTTCAATGAAATGAAATGTAGAGTTCTTCTGGGTATGCCTATGTTGTAAGCAACTTTTAGATACTTTCTATTATTCTATCTTAGTTATTCCTTGAGGTTTCCAGGAATTCTAGAAGTTTTTTTCATGATTAAGCATGCTTTTGCTCCTATCTTGTTCCTGTTTATTTGGGAGGTATTATGGTCCCACACTCAGTTTGATTATTTACTAGGGATGCTGCTGTTGGTTGCAGGTGGCAATTGAAAAGAGTAAGTAACAATTCCCAACAAATAAAACTTGAAGTTGAAAAAAAGTAAGAAAATTATCAACTGTCTGTAAGTAAAGAAAATTATATAGCTCCCTATCCAACATAAAAAGTCTATGAAACTAATTTTACTTTAGTTCTGATGCTATCATGAAATTTTTTGTTTTGGGTGGTAGATAAGTACACAGAAAGATATTCAACACTGAAATTGTAAAAACCAATGTGAAGTTCTATGTCTTCAGAATGGCCATTCAAACTGTATAGATATTAACTGAGGTAAATAGACTTTGGGTCTGATTATTTTTGGTGTTTGATGTTTATTTTGCTTATAAGTTATATATATATATAATAAATTTTATTTAAAAATTGCATAGAAATCATTTTATGTATTATTTGTGTGTCAATATATAGACAGTAAGATTTTAGTATTTCTACAAGAAATTCATGCAAAATTAATTTATTAAAATGAAAATAGGGCAATAAAATGACATGTGACCAAACCAAAAAAATCTTTAGCTAATAATGTTTCTGTGTACGGTTCTTGCAGATGTTTTTTCCAATGACCAAAACACTGGATAGTGACTACAAAACAACATGCAAAACTACTATCGAAAATGCCCAGCCAATCATGGGATCAGGTTTATGATCTAAATTTCCTCTGGGAAGAAGTGAGCTCTTGTGAAAGTCATTATAATCTGTCAAAACTCCCTTTCTCAAAAGATCTCATTAGAGACAGCTTTCCAACACTTTTTATATCCCTTTGCCTGTAATTTTTTGGAACTGCACATCATCAGTGGGTGAAGAAGGAGCTGCAAAGATTGTGATACCCTCAGTTTTATACTCAAATCTTGAAATTAGAAAAGTAGTGATCTTCACTGGACATGGTTGTCTATATTTATAATCTTAGCACTTCAGAGATGAAGGCAGGAAGATCAGGAATTCAAAGTCATCCGTAGATATATACCAAGTTTGAGGACAGCCTGGAATACATGAGATTCTCAATCAAAAACCTTTTTAAAAGAAACTAAATGCTGGTCCATAATATAAGGTACATATCTATGTTAACATTCCAGGAGGACATGCTTAAGGAATATGAGTTCAGGATAACCTTGGGTCTCCCAGAAAACTTTTGTCTTAATTCTGCTTATCTAATGCAGGTAAGCATAATATAGAATTATATAATTCTTTTGCTAACATAAAATTTGTATTTATTCATAAAACATTACTGTAGTTATTCAGAAAATATATTTGCATTTACACTATAAAATATATGTTTATTTGACTAATAAATCAGTAATATGTTGCAGAAAGCCCAACACAAGATCTTGGTTGCTATTGCAATAGTCTGGATACAATTTTAAAAGATACAGATATACTCTCTATTCTTGCCACTCACTATAAATGGAAAATACTAGCTAAGTAATTAAAAGTGTGTTAAAAGTTATAAAGAATCACCTAGGACAGCCTTGTATCATTCTTTCTTCAATGTAAGTGACAATAAGAAAGGATGCAGTGTTGTAATAAAAAAGTTAATTCATCTCTGTAGACCTTTCACTCCATGAGACAAAGCACAGCTTTGTATAACTTTGGAACACTTGAGCAGCACAATGCTGAGAAATATTAGAACCAATTAAGTTAATGCCTGCTCTAACAAGTATAGTCAGTAAGTCAGTTTGCTCTCTCTCTCTCTCTAGAAACAAGGGTCAAATATAAAGACAAGTTTTGATCACAAGAATCTTTCTAAATCCAAAGATTGTCTTTATCTGTTCAACTTTAACCAACAGCAGTTTCTATAGCCAATACTGGCTGTGCGATTTATGTCAGCTTTTGTTTCTTAGATTATTAAAATAAAGATTTCAACGTACTGGTTTGATCAAAGCACTATACAAGAGGCTAGGGAGAGTAGGCTCAGTTGGTAAAATGCCTTTACAAGTACCGGAACATGAATTTGGATTCCCAAAACCCACGTTAAATAAATAGACAGATTAATTAATTAATTAATAAACAAACAATCCCTGTATGGGGTAATTGAGCTTGGTATCCTAGCACTGGGGAAGAGGAAAAAGATATATGTGTACACATATGATGCCCTATATGTATATGTATACATATATGTACAGATAATGTCAGTAACTTAAGGATCATCAAGCTTTGGCATTCATACATAAACTATACTTTAATGTGCAGACAAATACATTTTTCAAAAAGGAAGAAAGAAGAAAGCGAAGTGCTTTCCTATATAGATAGTTGCATAAATGTATGTGGAAAGGCTTTTTATGTCTAAATTCATGATGGTAACTCAGGTAACTCCCCAATTTGTTCTTTATTCCACAAACCCTCAATTAGCTCCTAATAGCCGGAGAACAGTGAGTTGAAGGCATAGATCAGCACCATCAGCCTTTTTTTCCCCTTTGGCTGCTGCTCTGCCACTGGATGGAACCTTTATCAAGTGTCAGCAAGGCAACCTGGCATTTATCAGGGTGGGTGCTGCACTGTGCTCTGCTGACAGAACAGATTCAATATATGTCATCCCCACTGTGCTAAGATGTTTTAATGGCTTGCCTGTTGCCAACATCACCCAGGCAATTTTTTCTTTTACAGTCTTTTTACCCACCCCTCCTATAGTTCTTTACACTAGCTGCATATATATGTATCTTGTAAGAAATCACTGCCTCTGTTTTTCCATAACCAACCATGACATGTGGGAATCCACTAAATTTTCTTTGATGTCTTATCTAGTTTTTTAGTTCTAACATTAAAAAATTTGGGGGCTCCAAGCATGTATGACCTTATATTCCATTTTGAAAAGTCAGTCTGTTGGAATGACTTTTTTATGGAAGTAGTTTATTTTCAATTTTTTGATATAGCATGTGAGCTGTGGGTATGAAAAGTAAGGCAGGGAAGAAAGAGAAACCCCAGGATTGGAGCGTTCCCTAGGTTTGTACGGGTTCTAGAATAGCTATACAGATTCCTGTGGGGATTAACAATTACAGAAGGTAGTTTTCAGAAGGAAAAGCAAGAGATATGGAAGGTGATGAGATTAGTTCTGCTAGGCTCCATGTGACTCTGTCTGGTTACTATAGTAAAGATCAGAGGCAGCATGATGGTATCTGACAATCTGAAATGAAATGGAAAGTAGGTGCTCAATACAGAATCACATAAGCTGTTGCTCGTCTCCATATCAGCTGATATCAGGGACTATTGGCAAGATATAATGATACACACTTCTTATCCCAGTACTCAGAAAGCTAAGAAGTACAAGGTTACCCAGGAATTCAAAGCAAATATCTTTTTTAAAACAAAACACAATAAAACAACAGACAACCAACACAGTAACCCATAATTTGTCAAATTAGTATTACCAAGGCAATAAGACCTGTATCAAACGTTTATGAGAAAGCAGTGATCTGAACTCCCCATATCCATATGTGCACAGGATTGTCTGTGGTTCACCTCTGTCTCGATTTTAACTTAGCTTCATTAAGGTACTCAGGATTACTCTTAAACCTCTACACTATTAAAGGCATTATATTAAGGTGTTTTATCTGAACTGCCTCTTCTCTCCTCAGTAGAATTATAGCAGGGCAACACAAACACTCTCATTTTCCAAATTAGGCGGACAAAGATTTGGAACAGGAAGTGAATCATCCCAATACATATTACTGATAATAGCATAAACTGCAAGTACAATTCATGGATCAAAGCATAGGCCTTTCCCATTATTTGGAACTTTCTTAGTGGGCATTCAGACAGAGAGATAGGAATATCTCTCAACTCCCAGGGTGAAATTCTGTTAAACCTCATGATTTGCCTTTAATTTTGATAAGAATGGCTAGGAGCCTTGTGCTCCTAGTTAGTCACTTATCTACCAGTTCTGACCTCTTCTCTCTGTCCCTCTTATCATAAGTATGCATTCTGAGGTTTTTTTGTAGCTCTCTCTCTCTCTCTCTAAATATATATATGTGTGTGTGTGTGCATATATATATATATATATATATATATATATATATATATATATATATTTAAGAGTAATTACCAGTGCTATAATGAAGCTAAGTAAGAATTGATATGGAGGTGAACCACAGACAAATATATATATATATATATATATATATATATATATATATATATATTTTTTTTTTTTTTCAGGTGCTATGAGTAGAAGACATGAGGAGCTTAAGTATCAATAAAACTCCCAGAAGGGAGACTCTCAGGATTACACTGTTCAATATGGCACCTGCCATGATAGTGGTTCCCTCTGCTGAGGTCTGGCAGGGTTTACATTTATAAACATGTCTCCTTGTCTTCTTTGATGAACCAAGGATTAGCAGACAACTACAAGTGGTACACCAACACTTTGTCCCAAAAGCAAAGTAGGGTATAACATCATACTAAATACATCTAACATGGAGACTAGAAAGAATGAGAAAGAAACTCCAGACCTCATAGAGTCCAGTAAAGTACACTCAGGGCAGTTCCCTGAGGACATAGATTATATATGCAAAAATAATAAGTAGAAGTCTCCTGAAGGAAGAGGAGTATGAGAAAGACAATAAGCCTCTGTGAAGAGAAAAGGTTGTGAAACTACTAAATTAATGAGAAAGAAAGCTCAGAGGTGAGAACCACAGAACAGAGGTCTTTAGGAAAAGAGAAATACATTTTCATGGTAAAAACAAAAAATTTGACTGGGAGCAGAAAAAAAAAAAAAAAGACAAAGTTCTAACCACTTTTCCTGATCATGGAGCTGAAGCTCCCTCTCACTGCTGGCAGTAACTAGGGCACTGGAAATGGAAGCTGGAGTGTACTGAGTTTTCTTATAGCTGGTGTGTGTGTGTGTGTGTGTGTGTGTGTGTGTGTGTGTGTGAAGCTCAGAGTCCTACGTTCAAGATCTATGAAGTAGGTTGTATATTTCTCCACAGCAGTGGTGAAAAAGAATGCCAATTTACCAGGATGATTCAGCTATGGATTCTTCCCATTAGCCCAGGTCCCCCTGCTGCGGAAGATGAGGAAGTTGGGGAAGCTGGGGCTTGGAGCTAAGAAGCTGCTTCCTTGAGCTGATCAGTTGTTTTTTCTGCAAGCCAGATTCTGTATTAAAATCTAGAAAGTGTTTCCTCAGGGTCAGCACACAGAAGCTGTCTTCCAGAACTGAATGAAGTTGTATCTTGTGCTATGCCGGCTGCCAGACTTGATAATGTGAAAGAGTCACCCAGGTGGTACAGGTTCTGAAGGCACGAGGGGGTCACTGGAGAGCAGCTGAGGATTGCCACGATGAGAGGCCAGGAGAGACCATTGTTGAAGGCGCAGCCTCAGTAGCAATTGAGGGCCAGGATTAAAGGAGTCATGCAGAGAAATTGAGACTTGGCACCATGAAGAGAGCCCAGGAGAGGCTATTGGTGAAAGTGCAGCCCAGTTGCAGCAAGGGACCCCAGCATTCATGGAATGACCACCAAGGACAGCAGCAGTGGTGGAGGGGAGCCAGCCAGAACCTGGAGGACAAGCTGTGTGCTACAGAGATCAGCGACAGAGATGTGATCCAAGACCTTTGGAAGAGCTGAGAAGATAATGACTGAATTCCAGATAAGTGGACAGCAATAATGCTTTTCTGCTGTCCAAAGACATTATGAAACTCCTGACAGTTTGTTGGTCTCATTTGGTTCTGTCCTTGTAATTGTTCCTCTTGTAAATAGTTTTTCTTGTGTAGTGTTAAAAAGAGTTGTAGAGATAAGGCAATTTTTTAAATTGTCTTAAACAGAAAGGAGGAAACGATGCAGTTTATTTTTAGTTATGTTTAAAATGGTTGTTTTGCACGTTGTTGGGAAAAGGGCTGCCTAGACCTTGGCATTTTATATTGTCTGCAGGTGTTGGCTTTATGTAAATGATTGCTCATGATCTGCACCTGATATCAATAGAACACCTGAGGAGCTTAGGGATCAGTTAAAAACTCCTGATATGAGATGCTCGGGGTTCCACTGTCCAGGATGGTGCTGGTCATAGTGGTGATTCCCTCTGCTGAGGTCTTGCAGGGTTTGCACCTATGAAAGTGCCTCCTTGTCTTCATTGTAGAATGACACAGTAGTTATCTAGTACAATGTACGTCTCTATTTGGTAGTCATTTTTGCCTGTAGCAAGTATCAGATCATTTGGCCAAGTCAGTCATTCTCAGTAAAGAAATAGTGAAGAGATGAAAAATTAGTTAAATGACATATAGATATCTTGAGGGGTTGGAACAGTTATCTCTTCTCTATGTAACAGATACACGGGTATAGGTGGAAAGAAAAACCATCCACCCCGAGATGCAGATTTAAGAGTAGAATGTTAGTGTGCTGAAGAAAGGAAGAAATCCAGGTTTAATTAAATTTTAAAATGATGATAAGAGAACTATTTCTATCAGCCTGCTCAATATTAAAAAAAAAAAAATCTTCCTGCATTCTTGACCACTCCCTTCCTGCTTTTATTTATTAAAGTTTCCTAGGACTTACTTTTCTTTATTCACTCACTCTTTACTTTTGTTTTCTAAACTAGAATTGCTTTGACAGATATACCTAGGCTATGTTTTTGATGGCATAAAATTCTCTGCCCTCTGAGATTCTTTCATTTCCCAGTAGATCCAATCATTATAACGTGCTTTTTTATATTGACTGGAAAGCAGTTTCCATATAGCTTCCATTTGTTACTCAATCTCTGTCCTCTGGGACCAAATAAAACCAGTAAGATCTTTTTCTGAATGCCTGCCCCTTTGATATTTGAAGAGAGCATCTCTTTCTCACTAATCCTCCAGAAGTTTTGTATCTTCTACTAAAAAGCCTCAGATTCACACATTTTTTTAACGTATGCCTTTTTTTTTTTTTTTTGGAATGCCACTGGGCATGCTGGTCACTTCCCTCTGATTATACTTAAATTATTAAATTTCTCTCCATGTAGATGTGTCAGTTGCAGCTAGACTTCCCACAATACTTTGATCTCTGCATTGTGTCCAGTTTTAGTTTTCTGTGATGGTTTCCTTTTGTTATGAATATACTATAGATATATAATGAGATTTAGGATTTAGTAAGTAATTATGCTGGTCCAGCCTAGTGGCAATAACAGAATCTTTAGTGATGTCCATGAATTTACTAGCCCCAAGAGTGTATGCATATGTGCGTGTGCATGGGTGGGGTGTGCGAGTATACACACACACACACACACACATAATCATATAATCCAAGACAAAAAGGCTATCAGCTTGACAGTGGGGGAGCATGGGAGGGGTTTGAAGGAGAGTATCTGGGAGGGGCTGGAGGGGGAAAATGGGAGGGGGAAATGTAATTCTATTTTAATTAAAATTAATAAAAACACTCTCTCCCTGTCCATGTTTGCCTCACCCAATGTATAATGGCTCAGAGGATTATCCTCCCTGTTTCTGCATCGTATTTCCATTGTTTATACCTAAAACATGTTATCTCAAGTATGTAAGAACATGTGTGTGTGTGCATGTGTATAGGTGGATGTGCATGTTTCACAATTAAAGACAATAAGAGCCCATACAATCTAAACCAAAGAAGTGAAGGAAATAATCAGTTCCTTGTGGTGCCAATTTCAAGGAATAACAAAGCTACACTGTGATGCTGTATTAGACATTAGATGTGAGCCAGCAACAGAGTAGAATATGCGTCAACAGTTAGATAATTATGTAAATGCAAACTAGGACTTATTATTATGGTTTTTTCCTTTGGGACTGAATTTGACATGATTGTTGCTGTTGCTTCAGTGTTAGGTAATAGAGACAGAAAAGTATTTGCCAGAAGATCCACAGGGAGCAGTCACCTGGGATTGACAGAGAGAGTCACTGGGTGTCACTGTTGAGTCACACAAAAGCAAGGTCTGCTTGCTTGTCTCTCGAAAGACTGTAGCAGGAAGTTGAGGGTGGCTGGTTGTCTCCTCCTGGGCTGTGTCTTCATTAGGGTCAGAGTAGGTCATCTTTCTCCCTGTCTCCCTGTGAGAAGTGTGGAGTTAGATGAGTGAATGTTAGTATGGACCTCAGCTTCCTTCACTATTACTTAATGTGCTGATCTGCCCTCAATCTGCCTTGTGGTGCTGTGATAGGACTCTGATTTTAAGAATCGTACAGGAAGTGATCACACCCATACCAGCAGTCAAACCCAGGATTTGCTGAGCATAAACACTCTTTTCACAGCAGATAAATCATTCCATTCCTCAGAGAGTGTTCAGATTCACAGTGATTCCAATGATAGTTGGGAATGGGTGGCACATTTCAGTTTTGTTTTGAATGAGATTACTGATTTTAACAGAAATTAAAACAGGTAGAATTGCATTTCAGACAACCAGTTCTTTGAGGGACAAAGAAAACAGATGAACAAAGGTGGTAAGACTGGAGAAAGCAAAGGATGGAAGATCCGGAGATGTCTGTTTGAGACCTGATCTTGTTAGTAACTTCAGCTGGTCTTCTTGGGGAATATAGGGGCTTTGGAGACAAGATTGTACACAGTAATCTAGTCCCCAAATAGCAATCCTGCATATATTCGCTGATGTTCACTATCTTCAGTTACTCTGAAGGACTGAATAGCCTCTGTGATTCCCCCCCACCCAGGGTCCTGTGCAAGTATTTCCAACATCAATGAGAGACATTTTATGATGGAAAATGATGAAGTTCCTGAAACCAAAAACAGCATTCTTTTAAAATCAACACATGTTCATGAAGAATATTAGATAGCATTGTGTCAAGTTGAATCAATTCATTGACTGAGTGTTTCCTGAAGACTGTACCAACTTCTTTATTATGATTTCCTCTGGAATCCAATACTCTGTTTTGGGAGAGATCTTCAAGAAAACAAGCATAACCACCCTTCTCTTTCCCTGAATCTCCTCAATTACTGATATTCATATTCAAGATAAGTACAAATTCATTGCCCTGCTACCAAAATCTGTCTTTATCTCTTACTCCTGCTTATTTCAGAACATGGCTCTTTTCTATCTACATAGTACTTGTACTACCACACTTTATACCAAGAATTCCCCATAAGTTTTTGCAGGAAATCATGGAGGGTTCTGTAAAGGAGAAAAAAAAATTAGAGGAGGGAGTATCAACCAGGGAGGAGAGAAGGGAAATAATACAAATGGAAATGAATGAAGGAGAAGTAAATTATAAATACTATGGAGGTTTGAAAACTCTGTAAGTAGACATGAAATGTTTACTTAAAAACACATATGCAATATATAAATACATGCATTTTTTCCCAGTGGAATTATGCTGTGCTGAGCTATAGTGCTCCTGTTCAAAGCCATAGACTCTCTACTAAAGGAACCCAGTGACAAATGTGGGGAACTTCCCTATCAGTTGCTGTTCAGAGATGTGCCAGAGACTACTCTAATAAAATAGGCTATTGCCATTTCCCTTGACTATCTTTCAAAACTTGAAGGTAAGACCAAATTCCTGAAGGCACCACACACTTTGAACACAAGATGTAAAGGAAACAAGCTGGAACTTGATCTGGAATCCATATTCTTACCCGTCTGGAAGGCCTATGGACCATGGCAATACCTGATAGCACTTTCTTGTTATGGCAGGGAAGCTGCACCTACAAAATATCAACAATTGGGTTACCTAAAGAGTTCTTCATAATGAGAATACCAATTGATATGCTAACTGTGGTGTGGGAAATTTCTCAAGGTTCCTTATGTAAAGGAAGAGCTACAGTTGATATCTGTGGAGAGAATCAGTTTTCTTTAGAGATGAGCTCTCTGATAGATAGTCTGTCCCAAGTTCGGCAAGAATGCATGCACATATGGGCAACATTAAATGGAATCTGAAGACTATATATAACACTATGTTTAAAACAAATAAAGCAATCATAATTAAAGAGAATAAGTCATGAGTTTCAGAGATAGTGGGGAACACAGAAGGAAGTGGAGGCAGGATAGGAAGAAGCTGAAATAATGTAAATATAGTGTTCATGAATAAAATTCCCCAAAATTTCAATTTAAAATTAAAGCAAAACAAACAAACAGAAACACCAAAGTCTAGGCCTGTTGCTAAAGACTTCTATTCTAAATGACATCCCATGGGCTGGGGGAATGAGGCCTTTTAACCTAGTTTGTTCACTACAGTTTCTAGTGGGCCTTTCTTCAGGGTTGGGGAGTACTGGTCCATGTTAAGTATTTATCCTGTTTAATCTTTATAATGTTACAAATATTGCTATTTATTTATTTTGAAGCAATAAAATAAAAGTTTTTAAGTTATAAGATATTTTTATTGAAGTTAAATAATTTTTCTTTATGTTTTGACAGTTTCACACATATATAATCATTTCACTAATACTGTGATTATATTAACTCTTATTGACTTCTGTTATTCCCCTTTTCTTTCCTCTTGAATCCCTTCTTCTTTCCAAATGGTCACCCAGTGCTTTTACTATTAAAAAAAAATATAAGAGCCTCTGTAGCAAGTATTAACAGTTGATAGTTCCTCAGAAAAGGACAAGGCTTAAGGGCACCTCCTCTATCTATGACTGAGTGATCATGAACCCAACTATTCCAGGCATTATCAGCTGCTGTGTGTTCATTATAAAAACAGTCAGGTTGTATCTGAAAGACAGTGTTTCAGGAAACTCCTCCCTATCCTCTACCTTTCCTGGATTAGAGAGATGCTTCAATGGTTAAGAGCTCTTGCTGTTCTTCCAAAGGACCACAGTTCAGCTCACATCATCCTGCACATAAGTGACTTAAACATACATACCCACATTAAAGTATAGATAGATAGGTAAATAAATAAAAAAATTAAATTGATTTCTATCATCTCTTCCATGATATGATATAGATGTCCTACTCCATGTTGAGTACCTGATAGTCACTTATTGTCAGTAGTTTGGCCAGATAGGGTCTTTGTATTAAGTGTTGTCATCTGCAGGATCTTCCCTGTCTTTGACTGACAGTGGCAACTGGTTTTATTTAACTAATAAGAAAATTAAAGAGTAAAGCCATTCAGCCAACATTGGATGGCAAGAAAGTGAGAAATTAAAGGTAAAAGCAGGTCTCTATTGCTTTCTGGCTCTGGTTTCTAGCAGCATACAAGCTGTAATCATCTAATCACAAAAAGCAGAGGAGCAAGGAGGGCTGGTAACATTGGTTCCATACAAGTATTAGAGACACAGATGCCATTTTGGGACTTTGGCCAGGACAAAATACTTAAAAGACAGATTTTTTTTTTTTTGCCTCTGTCTCTTAGCACTTTTCCCCTAGTGAATCAATAGGACAAAAGGGTAAAATTATTTTCTCTTCAACTATTTATTCTGAGCTTGCCAAGGAAATCTAAAGTGTAACCACATCTTTGTGTTCCATTCTCTTAGAATTCCTCCTTTAGGAAATTAACAAATCCTGTTGAAGCCCAGGAGCTTTGGTTCAATTATTGTTGCTATTATTTCAATGACAGGTACTAGAGGCCCATAAAAAATTGCACAGCAAAAGTCACATTGCAGAACTGAAATCAAAGCCCACCCAATTCTTCTCACCCCAAGTCTAGAGCTCTAAACCCACCAGTAGACTTAAAAATCACAAATGACTCCGTATGGTATCATTCTTCTTCCATTTGTTCTTTGTAAATAGCACACGTGTATAGAATACATTCTGACTACTCTCCTGTCCTTCTCTCACTTATCTCTTTCCCGTCCCTGTTAAACTTCTGGGATTTTCTCCTTGTAGAGAGAGCTCTTCATTGACACACATGCAATGCATTTGTATTGCCCATCACTAGAATGTAACAAGGCCATTTGCTCTGTGGGGTCTTAAGTAGGAGCAAGCAGGAAGCAGAGGTAGTGTAGAGATTCCTTTATTGATGTGAACAGATGGTTTAAACTTGGAAGTAGATGCTAGCTGCAAACAAGTGTTAGTTATTGTTACCCTGTTGAGAAAGAGTAGCAATTTTATTGGAAACTTCAGTGGGTGAAGCAAGCATCAAGACAATTCAGAACCCTTGTGCCTTTTTCAAATCACCAAAAGAGTCTCAGGTTGACAATCAGGTAACTTCTATTGCTTCCAGGAGGTAAAAGTTGAGGGAGCCTGACCAAAGCTATATTTGTTCTCTGATCAAAATGAGAGTTATAATCGTTGAGGATCTATAAGCATGTTAGACAGTAACATACATTTTTTTCATGATTCCTTTCATCTGTTCTACCTTATTTCTCTGACTGTTAGCATTTATCTCAAATCCTAATGCTGCATTTTGATAATCTTTCACCAACTTCACAGCAAGAAATAATTCTTTTTCATCACCCCTAAGATTTCATATGCATTTGTCACCATCCTTACTTCAGCAGGGTCTTATATAAGATTAGCACTCATTGCATGTACCTCTTCTACTAAAAAAGTTCTAAATTGCAAACCTCTAGGCAAGATTTTTGTTTTGATTGTTCCTATTTCTTCCAACCTAATCACACAATTTGGGTTGCATAAAGTTCTGATTCAACATTGCCTGAATCAATTTAAATTGTGAGGCTAAACACCACATGTGTTCTCTCAGACATGAAGTCTAAAGCATATGGGAGCCTATTTGTACATTAGTTATTGACTGTAGAAATCTTTGGAAATTTAACACGTTTTTACTAAGGATGTGGACATTGAAGTCTCCTGTGTGAGATTCATTTCAGGGATTTGTGACATTGGGAAACCAATTCTCTTTTCTAGATATCACTGATTTCCTCTGTATATTTGGCATTGAATTAGTTCTGCTACCTTATTCCCAGTAGTGGTTCAAAGAATGAAAGATATTATTTTTAAAGGCTTTTAAAAATTATACATTACAGATAACTTAAAGTGAATAATTTTTAATTAACTAATAATGATCATTAAGATCATAAAGCTATCTAAATGCTCTCATGGAATAAATAAGCATAGTTCCTGAGTGAATACTTTGCATTGCAAATGGTAAAGTAGAGTAATATGAAATCCTAACAGCATAGTCACCTAAACAATACTGGCACAATGACAATCTCAGCTGATGTCCCAACATGGATGAGGGAAATCTCACAAGACCTCTTTCCTGGATAGAGAGATAGAGGCAACAAATGGTTCCTAGGAGATGAAAAATCCATTAACAAGTTATCTAATCCCGATCAATCATCCTTAAAAACATATATGTACAAGAAATACTAAGTGGACTCAGTAAGTTGTACTTACACACACACACACACACACACACACACACACATACACACACACACATCAACAATAAAAATAATTAAAGAAGAAGAGGTCATGAATTTGAGTGACAGTATGAGGAACATGGGAAGAGTTGGAGGAGGAAGTCTTGACAGAGATGTAAACATATTATCAATTTATAAAATTCTAATATATGTATATATATATACATATATATATGTATATATATATATATGAAATAATGACTGAGGCCTTGAGAGATAGCTCAATAAATATGTGAACTAAAAGTATGAAAACCCAAGTGCCATTATAAAATCTCTCATTAATGCCAGTCATAATAGCATGCTCTTATCATCTCATCATGGAGGAACTGTTTAAAGGCACATCCCAAGGCTCACTGCATTCTACAGTGATATAGACTTTGTCCTCAAACAGAAGCTGAATTGTGCCAAGAGAACAACAACCAAGAATGAACTCTGTGGCCAGTACACACATGAATACATACAATAAATTGAAGTAGCCCTAACAGAAGAAAAGAACTGCTAATTTTTGATTTCATAAATCACTAACCTGATACCATAGACAGGAATAATACATGTTCAATAATCCAAATGGTGCCTTGTCTGCTAGGAAATAATAGCAGTGATACGGTGGGGGTTTCAGGTTACAAGATTTTCCTTGAAATTTATATTAATCATTAATTTCTTATAACAATCTGAACTCAGAAATCTGTCACTGTCCTAAATTTGCAAAATTTGGACCCTGCTTATCTGATTATGATCTTTAGTAATTCGAGTTTGCTCTCTTAATCTGTTTACCTCAACTGTAAAATGGGTGTAGATACAATTAAAGATAGCAGCTACAACCACTCAAACACTAGAAAGATATTCCAATTCCCTCTAACTGTCCAGGATATGCATGCTCAGGGTGCTGAAGCAACCTCTGCCCTCACGGTCCTTCGCTTAAGATACAGTCGCATCCTTTATTTTGAAATTGCATTGGCATAAAGACAGAATAAGAGATCCAGACAATGAGTCACATCAGAAAGCCTAGTGAATAAATACGAACAAAGATTTAATGGAAAGCAAAGTCCATAGTAAGTTTTAACTCAGAACAAAAGAAATATCAGTTGCCAATGCAACTGATGATACATTTAGGCTGCACTGAGGTCATAAAAGAGAAAGACCATTTGATTGGTCTGATTCTTTTCAGTGTGATTTCATTAACTTCCCCACATGTCTATGTAGGAGACAGGGGAGACCAAAAATCCCCCACCACATTATGAGGCTACAGAGAAAAAGCAAGCAGAGGGATCATAAGCTATAGCTTCATCATGACAGCTCCTCTCTACACAAGACCCTTTCTACTCTTTAATTTTATGGCATACATTCTCCACAGTTCTCATGTGTTTTTTCACCCTGTTGCCCATAAAGCCCACGAAATACATTCTACTTCAATCTATTTGGTGCAACTAAGGCCAGGAAGGAAAGAAGGCTACACATTGTCTTTTATCAATGTTAGGTGCTTTGCCTTGGTGAGTTCTTTTTCCTATAAAGACATTTACATGTTCATTATGGTCACATTGAATAAAAGATGGGGAAAAAAATTCACACTAAATGCATTAACAAGCATTCAATAAATTTACTTGTCTAAAAAGAAATGAAAATCAAAACATTTTTGTGGATCCCTAAAAGTGCCTTTGTGCCTCTTGTGCCTAATGGAAACAATGACCCTGGGTGAAGAGCCTAGGAAACAAAATGTCGCAGGGTATGAATTTGTGTTTGGAAATTTCAAATGGATGACCTTGAGTAAATAAAAAGAACTCTGCATCTCAGTTTTTTTTCCCTCTGAAAACTTTAGAATTATAATGCCCAACTTTGCTATATTACGAAGATAGCTGGAAATGTAGTGAAGGCATTGAAACACATTATGGGGTCTCATTAACTCTGAGGTCCAGAGGTATGGGTTTTCCTAATTACCCCGATGCTTATTTTTATGAACAGACACACAGATAGGAATGAAAGAATTGACGATGGCTCTCAGAATCAAATGAGTTGAAAAGAATGGTGTTTCCTCATAGAAGATATACATGTGCTTAGGGAGGGTGGGGAATCATTCCTGATCAAACAAAGGAAGGTAGAAGTCATACTCATTAAAATCATGATCACACTATTGTGAGTATAAGCTACAAAGATAAAGATAAATTACTGTACTTTCTCCTAAGCCACACAACTAGAAATTTCTCTCCACATTTATATGAATTCATCTGGACAAAATTATTCAACCAGGCACTAGTTCTCCTAATTATACTAGCTTTTTCCACATGGATATGAGGAAAGACATTTGATAAATGTCGTGATCTGGGCCAGACACATCTTATCTACTAACTTTTTTCTGGTCTAGTAAACTTAATATAGGAGAAAATGAGGTTAGTTTAATACAGAGGCAGTTCCAAAAGTTCTACATGGAAGTCAGCAATTAATTTTGAGGGCTGAGCATAAGAGACTTCTCTCAAAAAATGTTTTCCAGGAAACTTCATAGTATTACTGTAAATAACAAAATTGACCATTTGGCCAACTGGAAGATGGCTTCTGTGAATGAAATTATGGACTTTCTGTGTATGGAATTATCTCGATTAGGTTAATTGAGGTTTAGCAGAATCACAGACTGTGAAGGTACTATTCCTCATCCTGGAGATAGAAGGGAGAAAGTGTGATAAACATATGCACTTATCTCTCTCTGCTTCTAGACTGAAGATGCAGTATAGCTAGCTGCCCCAAGCTTCTTTGCCATGACTTTCCAATCATGGTGGATGACACCATAGAGCTATGAGCCAAAATAAACTGTTCACGTTAAGTTTGCTCCTTGTTGAATGTTTATACAGCAATGAGAGGAGTAACTAATAAAGTTTTCTAAAGACTGAATCTGAGAAATACAAACTGATATACTCACTCTTGGACATCTAAAATACCCCAGTATTTATAGGTAGTGAAACTATCATAAGAACTTTAACTATTATACAGACAACAAAAGATTAGATTTCAAAAGCTAAATAAATCATCCTACATTGCCCATGAATTACCAAATCATTCTAATATCTTATTTTACTATAATGTGTTTAGGATAGGTATCTAAACTATCAACTTATATTTTGTCAAATTTGTTTTCTATGTTTGAAATTAAGTAGGATTTTTGTTTGTCTCTGCAATTTTATCTTCTCTAAAAATATTTTAGTATATCTGATTCACCAAAGATCACCTTAAATAATTCAGAGACTTTAGAGGCATATATAAATGGATTCTTTAATTAAAAAAAATTATGATGCAGCATAAAAAAAGGGAAAAAAAGAGTGTGGATTAACAAAAATTCAGAACAGGTAATAGTAGTGTGGCATTTGGGACTATCAGTTACTTCACAGGGTTTGCCCACCTGCACGATGTAGGAAATCAGTAAAATTCATGCTTACAGAACAGGGTTTTGTAAGTTCTAAATGGTATTCATTTATGGATGTACTTCAGACTCAGTGAAGTGGTACATTTCACAGAAAATAGGAGGCTATAATTAGTTTTATTGCCAGTTTATACCTTCTACCTCCACAGGGCCAACCATCTGCCAGATCTCTACTGTTCCATAGCTTCCACAGGATTAACCTACTAACAATATTTGTACCTCTTGAAGAAGCTTTTAAATGATTTTGTTTAATGTGGGAGCTACTTGGTGGGGTAGGATTTGAGAAGTTAACTGATTTTATGCTTGTTTCACCTCTCCCCTATATCTTTCTTCATATACCCACCCACTTCCTTTCTCTTCTTCCTCCTTTTACCCTGTGTACTATGGAAAAGTCTTTTAAACTGTCTTACTAAACATGTTCCACTACAGATGTGCTGCCAGCCATCACTACAACGATAAAATGCTGGACACATAGTTGTGAGTAGAAGGCAGAAGGGGACTGAGAGATGGGAGCATTCAGATCAGTTGAGTCTCATTCTCTACTTTTCTCTTTCATTAGAATTTCAGGATAGAAGGCAAGCTAAAGTCCCTTGAAATTAACAGGGTAGTAGCTTAAAGGAGAAGTACTAAATTGATCTTGCGTTGGAAATTGGTGAGGAGGAGGAGACATCATCTTTCAAATCTTCAAAGACTTTTTCATAAAATGGTCTTAAAGCATTTCCACTGACATCCTTCCCTTCCTTCCTTTTTCAAATTAAAGCCACATCTGAAATCGTTTTTTATATTGTTATGAAAATTGTCACCTACACGTTTGTTTAATGAGAGGACTCTAGGGAAAACAAATAAAAGAAAACACAGTTTTTACACTGATAAAAATTTGTTAGTCATAAGTGAAATCATGCAAATAAATAATAATAGAAGTTATAGCCTTTACACGTGCAGAAGTTTATCGGTTGATTATTGATCTGTGGAGGCTCCTACCTGTGTGACAAACAGCAAGCATAAAGTAGTGTCAATATAGAGTAAACTCCTAGTACGTAAATATTAAATTTCTTCTCCACTTCATGTGATGCTATATTTGCTTGGATTTAATTGTTATAAAAATATATATTAAAGAAAATCAGTCTGTGCTTTGTTGCGAGATAGTTTTATTAAATATATTTTGCCTCAAAGTCCTAATGATTGACTGCATAATACTTTAGACAACCTTTTGGAATGCACTGTAAATTTTTTTCCCTCATTTATATTTTTTCATGAGTTATGAACATTCTTAAAGAATATTTTTCTTTCTTTTTGTTTCCAATATTTTCACCTTTGGGACTAGAGCAAGATGATTTTGTAGTTCTAGAATCCAAAAAATGTTTTATGCAGTAAGATGCACAATAGTGAAACTACATAGAGACACGTGGGTAAAATGGGGGACTAAGCGAGGGTAAGAAAGGTAAACAGTAAGAAGAGGACAGAGATGACAAAGAAGGGCAGAAAAAAGAAATGAATGTAGAATCTAATCATGTGTGTGTGTGTGTGTGTGTGTGTGTGTAATTCAGATATATGTAAAAGCACTGAAATGCAGTCTACTATTTTGTATGCTAACACACGGCTATTTTCAGAGAAACTACAATACTTTATTATAAAGCAAATAGAATAATAATAGTGTGGGTTCAAAATTGGTTGAGTTGCATTTATATACTAAGAGAAAAGGTTGATGTTTATTTTAGGTGATCCATATGTTTGTTGACTCAATTGTGGCAATAGATTCTCAGGTATATGAACACATTCAACCTCACCAAATTATGTATGTAAAGCATTTTTAGTGTTTAATAAATCAGCTCAACTACAATGATGATATTAAATAAAGAAATAAAGATTATTTTGGATAGTGCACTTACAGGATGAGAATTACTGATAATTGTATTAACAAGAGATTACAGTGTTTTATGCAGTAATTTAACCATTGAGAAATCACAGTGTAAAAATGAAAGTCTTATAAGATCTCATTACAGAGTTGTAGAAATGTTATTGTATTGTTATATGAAATGCTGAAAGTGCCCAAAGTTTTTATAATTTTTCTCCCTTACCTATTTGTATAGTGCTTGCTTTCTAAATTATCTTTTAGTCTTTGTGTACTAAGAGTGAAGTGTAGGTTTTGTCCAACTTACTCTGTATAACTTGTGTGGACAATGAAGGAGTAAGCTGGTGACATCTTTAAAGCTGCATTGTGTGTGTGGGAGTGTTTATTGCCTATAGTTGCTTGTAAGCCCTTAAAGCAACACATTATATTCTGTTTGGGATTTCTAAATAACAGAAGCTTAACATAATAGTTGTAATAAGTTATCAATAAACACTTCTGGTATTGGGTAATAATTCTGAGACTCCACTAATTTGAGTAATTGATTCTCAAAGAATCATCATCATCATCACCATCATCATCACAGTTATGCATAGAACAAAAGACACCATAAGAAAAAAATGTACACCTATTCCATCATTTTAGATTTTCAGGCAAAATCTAAGTTTCATTTTTTTAAGAAGCAAGGAGACAACATTGGTATGGAGTATACTGTTGTATTGATTATTATGAGTGGGGAAAATAAAGAGAAAGAGGAAAGAATTCATGATGAGATTAGTAATTGCACTCGGGTTGCTAATAGAAAATAGAGAATACATACATAGAATGTGGAAGGAGAAATAGTGGAGCTCAGACAATGTCTGTGCAAAGATGTGAAGTTTCAGTTAAAAGCAGGGTGTAAATAAAGCGATAAATACATGCACTCTGGTGACTAAAACAGCCTCATCTTTCAGAGGCTGAGTCACAGAGATCCTGTAAACTAGGACAGCCTGTGGTACTTGGGAGAAGTCAAAGAACGATGTGGGGAAACAAGAACAGCAAACCCAAATCAGACATGAAGATTGAGGGAGCTGAGTGGCCTGCTGCACTGATATTGATCCTGAATGTTATGTAGATAAGAGGTATCTACAGAGGAGTTCGATGGCCAGATGGAGACTGGCTATGCAGCTAGCTTCTCTGCTGAATCCTTGACCTCCAAGTGGATTCAAGCCATAGAGCATTGGGCACCTCAGGTGGAAACAGGGAGTTTGGAGTTCAAGCTTTAGTGCCTTCCTCAGATGGCAGCCAGAGTTGGGGCCAAGTTGGGCATGTTCCATATTTTCTAGTATATACCCCTCCTACACTTTATGACCTATCATAGTTGGCTGAAGGAGAGTAGATAGGATTTTCCTCAGTGGTAGCCCCTTGTTTGTTGTCTCTGTTCAAGCAAATAACACAACATGCATGCTTATATTGACAACTCAAATTAGATGTAGTGGGCCACAAACAAAACAATGAGCAAACAAGACCTGAGAGGAGGAGAGGAGCTTGGGAAGAAGAGGTTTGGTGGGGGTGGGGAATTCAAGAGGACGGTGCTGGAGAATATATGGTAACTGTGTATTATACTTGTACATAATGAAATTATGAAAAAATAAAAAGGCACAAGTTGTTTCTAAAGATTATATTTTTGATACACATGTCAGTAACACAGTGTTATAATTTACAATGAGCTAGTTACCTCAATTTTAGTTTATTAAAGTAACAGTAATGACATGCTTATATGCTTCTTTGATTTGAGTGGCCTATGTGAATTTTTACACATTCAAAAGCTTTATTTCTTAATAATTGCTCCTTTATTTTATGGACCTGGTGATGAAATATAGGGCCTTGAGTGTGATAAATAGAATCTCTTCATTAAGCTGCAGCCTAGACCTCAATTGTGATCATTGAATTAAGATAAATAAGCCAGAGAGACAAATGATACAAACATATGAGATAAAAGTAGAGGTGAGACTGGAAAAGGAAAGGGATGAGCAGAAGGAGGTGGAGAGAAGAAACAAGGGCTAAAGGACAATGAATATAGTCAAAGTACATGGTGTACTTGAACCAAAATATCTTTGTAATATCCATCATATTTTTTTTAATGAGTGAACACTAATAAGAAAACTTTTTGTGTGGTTTTTGAGACAGGGTTTCTCTGTGTAGTCCTGACTGTCCTGGAATTTGCTCTGTAGACCAGACTGATCTGTAACTCACAGAGATCTGCCTGCCTCTGACTCCCAAGTTCTGGAATTAAATGCATGCACCACCATCACCAAATTTGATACCCATGCTATGAGAGGGAGCCTATAATCCAACATTGCGTGGGTGTCAGGAACTAGAGGCTGGATATCCCAGAAACCGAGGGTTGAACCCAACATTACTCTCCAATAATAAAACCAAAATATATAACAAATCAATGAGATGATTCCTAGGTTATTCTTCTGCATTCATACACTGATGCCTAGCCCAGTCATCACCAGAGAGGCTTCTTCTGGTAATTGATGGGAACAGATGCAGAGATCAACAACAAAACAATAGGTGGTGCTCAGGGGACACTTCGGAAAATGGGGAGAAAAATTCCAGGAGCCAGAAGTGTCAAGGATACCAAGAAAACAAGGACCACAGAATCAACTAAGCAGGGCTCATAGGGGCCCACAGATACTGAAGCCACAATAATGCAGCCTGCATGGGGTGTACTAGGTCCTCTGCATATATATTAAGGTAATTTATGTTAGAGTTCTTGTGGGATTTCTAACAATGGCAGTGGTATATCTCTGACTATTTGACATGCTCTTGGGACTCTCTTTCTCCTACTGAGTTGTTTTTTCCAGTCTCTATATGAGGGTTTGTGCCTAGTTTTATTGTACCTTGTTATGCCATATTCGACTGATATCCTTGGGAGGTCTGATCTTTTCTGAAGGGAAAAGAAGCAGAAGTGGATTTGGGGGAGAGGGGAGGTTGAGAGCAAACTGGGAGGAGTGGAGGAAGTGAGAGAGGGAAAACAGTGGTCAGGGAAGTATAAATAATTCCGAATAAAAATTTTAAAAGATAAAGAGGAAAACCTTTCAAATTTGAATGGTTATAGAATTATAGAAATTTGTTTAAAAGAATAACATAAAATGTCCAGTGTACCCTCCACTGATTTCAGTGACTTCTTCTTAGCTAACTGCCCCCCATAGAGATTGTTGTGCAGTTTCATATTGTTGTGTATTCATCTATATAGTTCTATGCAATTTTATCCCATTTATAAATCATGTAATAATATAAAATAGGCTAAGAAGTCATCTGTCAATCATTTTCTAAGGTTCCATGTACTTACACTTACTTCCTTATATACTTATGTATACACTCCTTTTCCTCCCTTCCCAGTTTATAGCCTTTGTCAGTTATAAATTGTCATCAACCTCAAGAATTCTGTTGAGACTATTACATAATTAAAAGCCTGCAATGCTTATGTTAATTTTAAATAATATGTAATCATATTACGTATAGTATAACTTGAATGAGAATTCCTGAAAAAGATGCTATGTTTATAAAGAATAATCAAAAATTCAATGACCATGGGGAGATTGGAATGTTATAATGCTTAGGACCTAATTATATTAATTTTGAGTTATGAGTAGTTCCCAAAAGATGTTCCTTAAACAGCTCTTTGACAGACCTAACACCCTGAAAAACAGATGAAAAAATCTTCTGGAATGTGTGAACTACAAAATTCTATTTTTCACCAAAATAAGGGCCAAGAATCCTGCATATAACATGAAGCCTATAGTGGAGATTCTCTCATCTTGCTGTAACCAGTCTCCCTGATATTAGCAACAGTGTATTTTTAAAATGACTTGAGTAGTAACTTCCTTTGTTCTGTTCCCATATAACTCCACAAAACTGCTCCATCTTTACATCCTGGGACTCGGCATAGCCTAACAAATTCTTTTTTTAATGTGATAAATTCTCAACACTAGATGATTTTCAACCACATGAGACTATCTGACCCTCAAAAGTGATTGCTTTGTTAGCTTAGTTACAAGAAACAGAAAACTTCAAGAGGTACAGGTGATTGATCCACAGAGTCATAAATCAGGTAAGAAAGCATTGCTTGTTCCAAGTCAGAGATTTGAGTATTTGGTGTTATCATAGCCAAAAGTAACACCAAAATGTATATAATTAACTTTAGTAGATAATACCAAATTGATATCTAGTACTCCAGACTCAAGAATGAATTATTTTTCTTTATGTCTTAGACAAAAGGCAGAATCATTTGTTAAATTTTCCTAATGTTGTACTTCACTAAAATTGCAAGTTCTATTTTCTAGAATACAGTAAATCTTGAAATCATTTTTTTTTGGTTTTTAAAGACAGAATTTCTCTGTTGTAACTCTGGCTGTCTGGAACTCACTCTGTAGACCAGGCTGGCCTTGAACTCACAGAGATCTACCTGCCTCCAAAGTACTGGGGTTAAAGATATATACCACTACCGCCTGGCTTTGAGTGCTATAAATCTTAATATTCTTACATAGTGACATTTATCCTTCAGAATTAATACTTATGTCTTTAAGAATTTTAAATTCTTATATTTAAATTGTAATATGTTTAGAGAAATGTCAAATATTTTTGGCATCAATTTAATATATATTTTCTACTTTCATTAACCTTCCAGATAGTTACTTTATCTATAGAGCAACTACATGCTTATATTTATATGTGTATACATAAAAATGAAATACATTAGTTTAATATAGAAATAACAACACTACATACATTCTGGTTCATTTTTTTGCAGAAAAAATATATTCCTTTTATTACTTCCTTTCTTTATTTTCTTGATGATGAGTGATACTCCTATGCTTAGAATGTCTTGTGATACTTTTGTTTTATTTATTTAGCCATTTATTTTTGTATTTAAACTTCTGAACCATCTGGAATTTATTTTTTCTCTGATCGAGACAGGCTCCAACTTAATTTTCTTCCAGATGGGTAGACAGTTGCTCCAGCTTCATTTAGTTTAACCATCATTTTCTCCCACATTGAAATAATGCCTTTGTTCCATTTTAAATCTTCATATAAATATTGTGACTTATTTTGGGATTTTGAGTGTACATTGTGTGCATTAAATTTAGTTTTGCAGTTATAAAGCAGAGCAAGACAATTAAAATCTCCATTTTTGCTGAGTATATATTCTTGAAAGAAATAGCCAATAAATAAATAAATAAATAAATAAATAACAACATTGACTAAGTAACTAACTATATAACTTAGTAAAAAAAGAAATGTTTGAGGAGAGTAAAGTAAAACAGAGAACAGGAAGTAGGGAGTTGGGATTGAGTGAGTGTCTATTAATGAGTTCTATTGTAAAGTAACATCCAAGCAGACACCTAAATTCAGAGTGCAAGATACAAATATATTTCATAGGACAGAATTTGAATTAGTACAAATGAATATGAGGGTACTTGCAAGGGGTTTGTGTAGATGCCAATCTATATGTAAGAAAGTTAACGTGATTGGATACCATATCCGAATTACTTAGTTATTAATAGTTTCCACAAGGTGATTTATTTTCAGTTTTTATTCTAATACTACTTTGATCCAAATGGAGAGTTTGAAACATATTTTTTACCTATTTAGTTTTGTATGTGTTTTACAAACTGAAATATTTTCATAATAATTTATATTTATGATTTTGATTATTTCTTGAAAATTCCACGTTTGAATTATGTCTTCTTTTCCAAATGCATCATGTTGGATTTAGCAAATTTTGATTTGTTTTGTTTATAAAAATAAATGCTAATACATAAGATTTTCACCTATGTATTGGGTCCCTTTCATGAAAATTAATTTCTATCTATTTACATCTTTGGATGCTTTTATTATTTCTACATTGTTTTCATCTTTATCAGAATAGTAATATTATATGTTCAATAATACATATTTTATAATATTTGTTTTATACCCTGTTATATTTTTTACCTTATTTATTAATCCTTCCGCTTGAAATCTTATGCATCTAACTTTGTTGAAGAAAGGAGAGTTTTAAGTCGCTTATTTTCAAATATCCAGTGTAGGAAATAATTTTCATTGATTTTATTATTACTTGAATATCACAATATCTTGGAGTGAAAATGTACATAGATGTCTTTACTTTCATTATCTTGACATGACATATTTTGTAATTTCACTCATTTGCTATTTAACTATATTATATTAAGAATTGTTTAAGACTTGTTGAACTGCAGGCAGTTTTTCTCCTTTTCAGGGAGATTTATGTAATTATGTTGTCACATTTTAATGAGTATGATTTTAAAAACATATTACTTGACAATTGTTTTCCAAAGTTTTCTATTGTTTATCTGCTTCTCTTTATTTCATTTTTTTCAAGATTTGGGGATTCTATTTATACACTAATTGTCACATTTTTAAACCAATGTTGCTTATGACTGCCTTCTAGAATTTTATTCTTTCATACTTGTATTTTGATATATTTTTTCTAACTCATTACTTAAAAGAAAGTGGCACTTGATATTATTAAATAAACCAATCCAAGATCAAAAATTTGTCCTTTCAGAGTCCTTAAATTAGACTTTAAGTGTGTGTGTGTGTGTGTGTGTGTGTGTGTGTGTGTGTGTGTGTGTATGTGTGTGTGTGTGTTTTTTATTTCATTGTATATTATTCATTTAGAGTGAGGTTCATTTTCCTCCTGCTCTCTCTTTTCTTATCTATTTTTCCTCTCAGTTTAGCCTCGAGCACCATTGCGTGTCTTGTTATGACTATTTCATGTTGAATGGGACTTTCTACTTCCAGAATATCCTTGAATAAGGCTATTGCATGAGGGAAAGGAAATGGAGAAATAAGTGACTCAAAGAAAAATTTATTCTTGCATTTACTAGTTCATGCCCAGTTGGACAAAAACACCTACTCTATATAGCTGAGTGTCTTTGTCTTCTTAAGTCATATATTCTTTGCCAGAGTGTAAGCAATGAAAGAGTACACTTACTTGTATCCTACCTGATTGTTTTTCCTGTGGAAACTTATAAGCTTTGATGAGTCGATAGTTCACTAATAAGTTTTCCTAGATTTTATTGGCTCAAGGCAGATTTTTCTCATAATATTCCTTCTCATTAATAATGATAACTAAAACTGTGGTTCAGCAGTGTTCTTCAAATCCTGAATATGTACTATTTGTAGTTCTACACAGCAAAGTGGTATATGTTACCACTAATTCCCAAAATATCTCTACATTTAAGTTGCACAGATAACAATGCATAATAGAACCCACATAATTTCTAGTTATATGTACATATGTATAATAGTCTGCACATATTATATCCTCTTTTGCAATCATAAGACATTGATGGGATCCATTAATGTTGCATGTGCATGTTGTCTGTATCATTATATTTTTAAGTTCAAAGCATCTTTGCTCTTTTTGAAAACTATCTCCTTACATTTATTTTTTAATGAACAAATTTCTGAGAGACATTCATTTTCTCTTAAAAGAAATAAGAAGGGTTTGGCATGGTGGCAAACACTTTCCAAAACACTAATTCAGAGATATATAGTGAGACCATGCATAAAAAAGAAACAAAAAATGAATAAAATAATGAGCTATGTAATACATATAAATATTTCACTGATAACAATCTATTTGCATACTTTTAAATACCACTTCCAAAATTTCTAATATAGATTGTCTTACCTGATTCTGATCATAAATGCAGCAATGTGAAGTTATAAATCCAATAATAATAGTTAAAATAAATTATACAATGTATTCCTTTGTAGGCATTATAGTAATAGCTACTCTATTTCAATGCACAGTCACATTTTGGAAATAGTACTGATATTATCCACATTCAAAAATACAAAAAAAATTAAAGAATTTACCTGAAGTTGTTTGTCTAATTAGAAATGTTACAAAATAATAGAAGTTGAAAATATAATCGCAGAATGTGTGCATATAGCCTTAACTACTACAGAATCATACAGCATAAGTGTTGTTATTCCTGCCAGATCAGTAATCAGTACATTAGTGAAGCATGCTAACTTGTTTTGCACATGATCATTGGATAAGTAAAGGGTGGGGCACAGAAAAGAAATTTTGCTTACTAACTCTACATACATATTTCTTTCCAAAGTAAAACATATAACTAGAAATAAAATCCATTTCAGTGCAAATAACTTATAAGTATGCAATCATTTAAACCTATTTGGATATATATGACTATAACACCTGGTAATTTAGCAGTTCTTAAACTTGAGAGACTCATGCATTTCAACATATAAAGAACTCTTGTGTTATTGATATTTCTGCTATTTTCATAGATTAATCTTATTATGGTCATTGCCTTTTGATTTTACTTTGAAATTTTGTCCCTTTTTTCCACATATGCTTTGACAACTATGAAATAGTAAATTCAATTGCAATGCTTTTGCAAAATGCTAGCTGATTTTTGCTATTATATAGAAAATGTCAACAGAAAAGAAATTGAAATAATTTCCAAAATTTAAATTAAGTTCCAGCTGCAAAAATGTGAGTTTATGTGAGTCGATGAATATTCACTGAGTCCTTATGCCATGCTGGGCACAATGCTAGGCACAGTGGGAGATAAAGAGATCATAAGAGCAGCCACTGCCTTTAGGGGTTTCTAATTCAATGGGAGAGACAGGCATGTACAAACAATCTTAATATTAGCCAGACTGTTATAGTGCTATAACAAAGGGACTGAGAAAGTGCAATAGGGATATAAAGCAAAGATATTAACTCCAACTGGGCGAACTTGAGCAAACAAATAAACTCCACAGCTGGTGCAATGAAATGTGATTTCAAGACAAAAAAAATACTTTAGTTTTAATTGCTTCCAATGTTATTAGGCAAGTTGCCAAGAAATCGTTCCTCCAGTATCAAGTTATATCTCAAGAATATAATTTTAAGAAGTTGGGCTACTCTTTCAGAGATATTAAAATAAAATATCCATCATGTTACCTGAATGGTTAATCTTGATGGTCTACTTGGTCTTCAAAGGTGCAAACCAAATTTCTGGACAAAAGAAGAAGTGTTTTTATAGTCAGAATTTCTGTTTGAGTAGATAGAAACATAGACAAATGTTTCATGATTTTGCTAAGACTATTTACAGTTTTACTGGGGTCCTCAGCATTACTGTTTATTCTTTCTAGACATTTTTCCTCTTGACAAATATTCATTTGCTTTTTCTATGTGCTGTGTTCTATATTGTTACACTGGTGATATCAAAATAGTCATTGTTTTTTGAAATCATGAGGAAACAACATGGAAATGTAGTCAATGTTGACACACCACAGACAATAATATACACTTTCTTATGCATTAATTTCACATCCAGTAATTAATTACCATGTGATGCTAGGCAAGAATGCTCTCATTTTAGATGGTCTGGAGTTCAAATCTCAGTTCTACCACTGATAAATTTTAGACAAAGTTCTTTGCATTTCCATTATGTGTCTGCAAAACAGAAAGTGGAGTAATGCCTACCTAGTGTTGGTTGTAAGTTAGAATTGATCTAACAGGTAAAAACCAATCAGAATGTTGCTTGATATATTTTCTCATAGAGTCATTATAGCCTTTAATTTACTACTCTGTGTTTCCTGCTTCATAAGCAAATTGCTAGGTGTTGAAAGATGACAATGAAAAACATTTGTATGAGACAAATATTCCTGGATGTATAATATTAAAGTTAAAACTGCAATATATTTTAGTCAATCACTTCAGTGTGTACTAGCACGTATTCTTAACATATCAGGGAGCTGAAGTTCAAAGATTTGTACAATTTATCTAGGATTATGAATAACAAGTTTCAGATTTATTTTTCAGGTTTGGAGCTGAAAAATTACATATGTGATTATATGTTTGTCATTTGGGCATTGAAAAATTAATCAGTTACTAAATTAGTAACTTTAGACTCTAACATTCATTCTAGTGACCTCTTAAAGTACATTCACTAGAAAGACACATTGGGTTAAATGGATAGACCACACGATAAATCTAAGTAATTAAAAGAAAAGTGTCTTTCCTTTGCCCATTCTTTGGGTCAAGATTTTGCATTTTCTCATTGTCTAAATGTTAGACATCTTCTAAAAATGTTAGAAGATCCTTCTCCTTCCTCTCAATTGTCTTGTTTTCTTCCCTGAAATCATTATTAACTGGCCTATTTTATAGTTGTCTAAGTTTGATAGCCCCTACATAATTATAAGGAGCTCTTTGAGAATACATTGTAACTACCATTTCAATTCTATGATTCTCTCCTTGGGACATGGGTTGTTCTTCAAAAATATATGATGAGTGGAAGAATATGTGAGTGAATTAATGACTGAAAAAAATCTATGTTAGATATTAGACTGGAATACAAAAATCTATACCAAAACCTTGTAATCTGAGAGAGTGAAAAATAAAATTGATAAAAAGAATTAAGTCACTATGTGGTTTAAATGTTTGAAAATAATAATTGACATATGTCTCTGTCACTCTTTGAAAAGCCTAGTCTCAACTGTAATTTCATCTGTGAATTACAACATTAATTTCCCCCACATTTACTTACCTTGAACTAGAAAGGCACCAAAATGCCATGATTAGGACAGAGCTTGTGTTCAGAGATTTGTACATAATTCATAGTTTAAGTTCTGCAAGTTTGCATAATAAATAGTTTAAATACTGCTGCAACAGAGCTGGAGAGGAAATTAGGATTCTGAATGAAAAAGTTAATTATACCTCTAAGGATCTTGGGCTTTTTGCAATACATTAAAAACAAGCTTAGGCGATGATAATTTAGGCTAAAAGGAGATGAAAATGCAGAAGATTATGGGAGTGGTGATAACTGACAAGTTATCTTATTAAGTGGGGATAATTAGACTAAATTAATTTTAAAATTGTAGTAGTAGATTTTAGGTCAACAATGGTGTAAATAATTTCCGGGGCTGATGATCTTGCAGCTGGAGACATTTCTGTTAGATGGTCTGTTAACATTAATGACCATTTTCTCTGCTTCATCCAGTCTATTCAGATAACCCAGGGGGTTAGAGCTGAAAAGTAGAATCCCTACCCTTTCAGCTTTGCTGCCAAAGCAAAGATTAAAGAACAGGATTCCTCATCAAGAAAAACTAATGTTAATAAGAAAAAGATGGAGAAGATACCACAGAATATTCCTTTATCCACTTTTGTGCCTACTCATCCATTCTCTCAGCTGATGTATACTTGTAAGTATAATCAGTACTAATGCATATATCTAGGGCATTTATTGGGTTAGTTGGTTGTAGAATACATGACAAGATCTTATGTTGCTTAAAAACAATACCTCTGTGAAATATGCACAAACATAATTGTGTTCGAATTTCATCCATTCATGAGTTCTATCACTTATTTCCTGCAATGAGATGATTATCCTAAAAATATATACTCAACAATCACAAATTATTTGCTCTGAAACCTACCTGGAAGGCTCTGGAGCCACAGTAAAAACTATCACACACTCTTTTGCTTCATGTTGATATAAAATACAAAGCCATTGCATAGATATTTTGTAATTCAAGAAAAAGTATAATGTCTACATTGTGAAATGGCTCAGTGTGTAAAGTCACTTTTCTCTAAGTCTGATGCACCTACTTTGATGCTTAGTACCATCATGGTATATGGAGAGAACTGACTCCATGCCAAAGTTATCCTCTGACTTCCATGTGTAGGTACACACAGACATACAGACAGACACACTCACACAAATACATACATATAAATAATTAAATTAATTAATTAATTAATTAATTAATTAATAAGTAAATAAATGCAAAATAGATGTAGGTATTTTAATATAAAGGTTGGAATGGCTAGAGGATTCAGCAGGTAAAAACTCTACCAAGCCTGGTGACCAAGACCCATGTAGTAGAAAGGGAAATGATTTCCAGAAATTTCTTCTAGTATTCACTCTACAGAAAATATGAATAAGCATATATACTTTTTAATTTAGGAGAGTGGAAAGGATTAAGAGTTGTGATCTACTTTTCAAGGTAATTATTAAATTGTAATTAAAAAAAGAGAAATGAAGAAACATAGAAGTTAGGTCCCACAATATTATATACTTGAATAAAACTGTGTTTGTTTTAAAAATACTAGTCACTGCAAACCAATTAGGGAAAGTAGTGATATTTTTAAGTCATTTAAAAAGCACATTAATAACAGAGATAACACAACCATTTAAACAGCAGTTCCCATGTTCAACATATGGAACGTTATCTCTGTCCCTGTTAACAGGATAGGCCCTCCTGGATCTCCAGCACAGAACAGGGACACAACACAGATCATATGCTTGGCTGCTCTGCACCAAAGAACTGTTTATACGAAAACATGTGAGATGTGAGATAGCTTAGTGGGAAAATATACTCATACAGTCTAATTCCAACATTTAGGAAGGTATTATACTAATACATTTCTTTCTTTCAGTCCACAATTAATTCATCACCAATAGCTACTGACTTCCCATTCACCATTATGCTACTATGTTCACTGTAGCCATCAGTATCTCTTATGGGTATTAACATTTGTCTTCTCATTCTGCTCGACTAGATGCATTTCAAATATAGCACCTAGGGCAGTGCTTCACAACTTGTGCATCATAACCCTTTAGGAGTCAGACAACCTTTTTATAGGGGTTTCCTAAGACCATCTGTCTACCAGATATTTACATTAAGAATTATAACAGTAGCAAAATTACAGTTATGAAGTAGCAACAAAAGTAATTTTATGGTTGGAGGTCAACCACAGTAAGAGAGACTGTAGTAAAGGGAAAAGGGTTAGGAAATTTGAGAAACACAGATCTAGAGCAACACTCTAGAAACTTCCAAATCACTTGAAGTGAATCAAAGCTTTTAATGTGTGCAAGGCCACTTATCACTTACATCCTATATAACTCCTTTAAGCGTATCTCCTAATGTTTCCTCTTCTGAACACCTGCTTCACGACACAGTTTCTTTATTTCCACTCCTTGATCTTCCCAAACTTGCTTCTGTACAAAGGCCTTCACAATAGTTTCACATTATATCTTTAATTCATGTGGTCTTCCCTCTAATATCTTCTTGCCTTGTTCTATCATGTCCTCTGCTTCTTTGAGAGACCTTCTCCGAACTTCTGAAAGCATCAAACCCCTGCCTAAGTCCTGGCTCATGCCCTGATCCCGTTTACATTGTACAATTCTACAGTTTTATAATTTTGCATTTTATAATTTTTACAAACTATCCTCAAAGCTATCAGGTTATTTCTATGTGCCTCCATGGGAAAAAAAGTACTCATTCTCTCTATCTTCTTGTTCATCCACACAGCAGGTATTATTGCTAAACAAAATCAAATGATGAATATTGGGTGGACATATAAAAAAGTAAATGAATAAAATGCATAGTTGGAAACCAAAGGATCATCCAAGCTTCAGATGTGAATAAAAAGAATACAGGCAGCTCAAGCGCACACACGAAAATCGGAACAATTGCATGTCCTGCAGTGGAAGAAGCACAGATTCTTGCTCTCAGACCTTGAAAACCAATGGATTCAGTATGACCCACCTGCTGTACTAGCAATTTTGAGACATCATGAAGAATTCAGCCCTCTCAAACATACTATTAAAATCCATCATATGCCTTAATAATTTGTCTTAGATTTAGTCTTCGTTTTTGTAAAGGGAGGACTCAAAATAACCATTACTTCCCTGAATTTCTGATTTTTTTCTATATGGCAAATGTTAAATCTGACACCTCCACATATATGATGTCATGGGCTCTTCCTATAAATTCTTCATTGTAGATATTGTTATGACCATTTTACAAAAATAAGAATCTTCAAGAAGTCATTTATCAGGGTCATACAGGGTATTGAAGTCAGCCTAGGAATGAAAGGCAGTCACTTTAAGCTCCAAAGCATGGCTCCTTTCTTGCTCTATGATGTTGTTTCTGTGTTCCTTAGATGGCATTTTGCTTTCAAGGCGACAACTGCATAATTTCTAGTTTATATCCTGATGATGACGCTTCAACCTTTATAATGCTTATTCTCTTACCTGATAAAAGGTCCTGAAACATTGAGTTTGCTGCTTTCATTTTCAATGAAACCACAAAGTTACAGAAGGATAAATAACATTGTTCTTTTATCTTCAGGAATGCCAGCTTATTGTCTGTCCCATCCCATCTTTTCCTGTAATTAAGTAGCTGATCATGTCTGCCAATATATCAGAATGTCCAGTAGCCAATTACAAAGGGATGAAGCAGACATCTGACAGGCAAAAGCATCCTCTGGCCACTGATGGACAGTTGATCTGGCAATTAAAGGATGATTTATGGCTTAAAGGAAAGGGAAGATACCTATGTCATGAGCACAATCACATCTGTACATATGGAATGCATTTTTCTAAAAAACTTAGAATCATACTATTTCACACTGAATTTCCTCAATTTTAATACTCAGACCAACTAATGTAAACAGATTGATTGCCCCAAGTCACACAATCTGGATTATATGTTTTCTACTGAACTCCAATTGTTCTTTCTTAGGCAATGTCTAGGAAACTATTTTGAAATTAAAAAGTGGTGAGTTGGAGAATCTGGAGATGATTCCTCATGATATTCTGCTGTATTCATAGACCTTTGAATAGCCCAGTCATCATCAGAGAGGCTCTATCTGGCAGCTGATTGGAGGAGATGCAGAGTTCTAGGGCCAAACATCCTGCAAAACTTGGGGAACCCCATGGAAGAGAGGGAAGAGGGATTGAGGAGACGAGAGGGGTTGAGGAAACTGAAAGAACAAGCCCCATGGAGTCAACTAACGAGCACTATTAAGGGCTCAGAAAGACTGGAGCACCAGACACGTGTCTGTATGGCCCGCTACATGTGGTTATCCAGCTTGGTGTTCAAATGGAACTCCTAAAATATATAGTGAGCAGGGGTGGGGGATCTCTGACTGTTTAACCTGCCCTTGGGACCATTTTCATCCTGCTGGGTTGCCTTGTCCAGCTGTAATGTAGAGGATCAATTTTTCTGGGCCTTGTTCCATTTTATTATGCCCTGATTGAATGGTAAGCCAGGGAGGTCAGCTCTTTTCTGAGGGGAAGCTGAAGGGGTCTGGGGCAGAGTGGAGAAGAGGTGGATATGGGAGGAATGAATGGAGGAGGGGATGGAGGTCAGGATGTATTATATGAGAGAAATAATAATAATAATAATAATAATAATAATAATAATAATAATAATAAATTCAATGTATTGGTCTCATTTCCAAGACTCTCGGTGATTTCAGTATCTCCTAAGCCATTCTGACTCTGTACTCTTATCACCTTAAAAGTTGACTCTTTTGTGAAGCATTCAAATCCTTTCAACAATTAATTCTTCTTCCCTAGCTTCTTATGCCATGCAGTATCTCTTAATAGCCATCTTTACTATCTGGGAGGCTATAATTAGAGTAGTGTTTCTCTGACTTGTGCACTTCTAGTTGGAAAAGACAAAGCTCTACATGATCAGTAAATAGCAAGATGTTGTTATTCCCTCTCCAGACAGTATCATTATTATCTAAGTTTCTAGGAGTCTTGAAGCCCTCAGGATACAAATGGATGGTGGACAATTGTAATAACATCACAATTAACAATGATTTTTCCAGGCATATCCAATAGCACTGAACCAAAGTCAATTGGTAAAGTAAATCAGAAACAAACACTCCCTTCATAAACTTTAAAATGCTCAATCCACCAACCCCCAGAGGCAACTGTTACCATATTTGTCAATGGGGAGAGATTAAATCAACCAACCAACAAAGAAACTACTACAAGGAATTTCCACAACAATAATGCACACATGAAAGAACCCTTTCTAGTTAAATTTAATTCCAGCACCCATTGTGCTTTGTCAGTGATATTGTCCATGTCTGGCTTTGACTTACCTATAGTCATCAACCCTACTCAAGGTAAAAGCCCAATGAACAGTTCATCAATATTTTTTCCTTAATGTAATCAAAGACAATAATATCAGTACTAAAGTAGAAAAATTAGTGTTGATCTCAACTCCTGCTTCCAGTCAAACAAGCTGAAAACATAAAAAGTTCAGGAATCCTCTCAATAGCAAAATCCTCATGAATTCTTTCCTTTTTTTTTTTTTTTTTTAGGAATATTTCATATTGTCCACTTACTTGGAAATCATCCTATGATCTATATTATTTCATTTAAATGTATTCCAATGAGAAAGGAAATTGACTAGGAACTGTTAAACTTGACCTGTGAGCCAGGCTGTCGGTCACTAGTGACTATATTTTTGCTCATCAGAATTAGATTAGATCCATGAGCTTGTACTGCCAAGACAAAATTATGGTCTTTGTGTTTTTTCTTAATGAACCTTATTTTCTTTTGCTAAGTTTTTCTCCTAAGGCAAGAAGCCACAGCTGATTCAGTATACTGAGGAGCATATTATGTGGAATTTATATTTTCTGTCTTATTTTGCCAATATATAAGACCTTTTACTTTTTAAAAGAAAAAATAATTACTTAATTGTGGCTAATACAAGAGACCTGAAGTGTAATGTTCAATGGGAACACTTTGATTTGGTTGTCTACTTTTCAATTCTATATTCAATGATTCAATATTGTACCCCAGACCATATCTTAAGGCTCAATGTAGTATTTATACTATTTTATACCTCTGTGGAGATGTCTAGAAAGTAGGCTTGACAATCTGAGATAGGAACTCTTACAATATTTCCTTTATTTTTTGAATGACATTATACTGATCCTACTCTTCCTTCCATGAAAATCTCGGCTTGTTAAAAGTGAGCAGAGGAATAAAACTGGTCTTCTTAACAATAGCAAAGGCTCCTCAAACCAAAGGTACAGGGGTCCAGTTGGCAAAATGAGTAATAAAGTAATATATAACATAGTATTATGAGAATGTTTATGAAAATGGATTTTAGGTTTAGCTTAATGAGTTCAAAAAACTTGCCATTTACCTTATCAGTTTCATTACCATGAGCTTTGTATTGCTGATCTACAAAATAGAAATTAAAATGTTTAATGAGACCCTTACTTAACTGTAATGATAAGAATTTTACAAAATGCTTCAGTGCTGTTTTTAGACATGTGAACTCTTAAGCAACTTTGTTGTACATGTCATAAGAACAGATATTAGAAAGTGGATCAAAAACAGTGAGTAGGAAACTTAGTTTAGAAGTGGGGTGTCTGAAACCTCTCTAGTCCACAGTGCTATTCAATGAATTTCCCATAAGCATTATGGAATATTATTTAAAATGCAAAGGCAGTGAGGTAGCCATTATAAATCATATATACCTTCAAATTATTTTGATCATATATGACTCAGAGAGATTTTTCCTGAATAATTTGGAATATTAGGTATGAAGATGTCAGAGATAGAAGGATATTCTTATTCAATTACTCACTTGCCTATTGCTTAGGGGGGAAATGATTTCTCAAACTTTATATTTTCAGAAAAATAGGTTTCTACTATTGTAATTTTGATACATTTTATTGCATATAGAAACCTCGGCAATTCAAATATATATATATATATATATATATATATGCATGTATGTATATGACAGTATTATAAATAAGACTTTTTTTTTTATCATATTACAGTCTACCTTCAGCTCTGATAGCATTAGCAGCAACACTGTAGGACCTTGTGGCCACCTTCAGATCTTTCTCCCTTAGAAGGAACCATTATCAGGAATTAGAATTTCTTTTTGCACTATTAAGACATACTGGCACCATACCTTAAACAAAATCCTAAATAAAGCATTTTTTGTTTGTTCGTTTGTTTGCTTTCAAAAATAATGCTATAAAGTTTGTTTTGAAAATGTTATATGTTTTGAATAGTCCTCTGATATTTCTTTTATTTACTTATTTGTTCTATGAGGATTATTTGAATTTATCTGTATAATTTGATGAGGGAAAAAACAGTTGTTTTACTTCTATATAACATTCTTCTGTGTAGAACCATATGAAAGAATGTTGGTGGTAAACGTTTTCAGAGGATAGTTGTGGTTTCACCTCAACCAGTTCTTGCAGTAACACATAATTTCTTTTCTTTGTCCCTTATTTCTTTATATCCAAACCAACTTGCATGACTGGTAACACAAACTCTTCCTGAATAGGTGTCAAAAGATTTTAGTGAAAGTTTTTATTTTTATTTCACCGTGCTGTTATTGATGGTGTTGTTGTTTTGGGCTCTAATACAAAATTCAGTCAGATTCTTTCTTCCATCACAGCAGTAGATCAACATTTCTTTCTAGTTTCATCTGTAACGGTCATTTCACTATCCTATTACCTTTAATCTGTGATTTCTTAGTTCAGACTCCAAGAATTGCTTCTAAAATTACCAAATTTTTAAATACCTAATTATAAAAACACTTAATACCAATCTCTAAAAATTCCTAAATTTCTTCTGGATTTTGACCATGAAATTTCACTTATTTTTAATGCATCTCCTCCTCTGTCATTTGTTATCAATGAAGTAGTAGATGTCTTTCAGTACTTAGCTTTAAAATAATGTAAATTTATGCTGGAGAGATGGCTTAATGGTTAAGGTCACAGGCTGCTCCTCCAGAGGTCACAGTTTTGTTTTTCAGCACCCACCTGGCAACTCACATCTATATAACTGCAGTTCCAGATTATCTGAATCCCTCTGCTGGCCTCTATAGGTACTGCATGTACATACTGTGCAAAAATATTTGTAGGCAAAAAGCCCACACACATAAAACAGAAATAAATAACTTAAAAATTTTTTGAAGTCAATTAAACACTTGGGAGTGGAGACTATTCCTTATATTGTAATCCATAAAAACTGGTTAATTGCTGTTCTATTTATTAGGGTTGTAGCCACAGCTGGGGCCTGGGCCCTCTGAACAGAGACTCTGGTCTCTGTTAATTCCTGATAAGGAGACTTGATGAAAAACAGTCTCTTTCCAGAGGTCAGGTGTCAGGTAGCTGTAGATCTTGGAGATGGCATCAAAGATGGCATTGGCAAAGTTGTCCAGGGTGGCAGTATAGCCCCTGGCTGATGTGTAGCAGTCATCAATACTGGCCATTAGCAGCAGCTTCTTGGGCACAGGAGCAGAGATAATGTCAGTGCCTCTGCTGGGAGCAGGGATGAGATGCAGCAACACAGAGCCACATAGTCCTGTCACTTTTACTGCAACAGTGTGAGGCTTGTCCCAGTTTCCCCAGTAGCCTCTCCTCACATGGATGATGGAAAGCTTGGCCAAGATGATGGTTCCTCGGATAGCCGTGGCTATCTCCTTGGAGCAGCTCACACCAAGACCAACATGGCCATCCTACTCCCCAACCGGGACAAAAGCCTTGAAACTGGTCCACTGACAAGTAGAGTCGGCTTCTGCACTGGCATGATCTTTAGAACCTCATACTTTATAGATTCGCCCAGGAAAAAGTCAATACTCTCATATTCCTTAATGGGCAGGGAGAACAGGTAGATCTCCTCCAGGGACTTGATCTTCATGTCCTTAACAAGGCAGCTTAGGTTGGTGATGGGGATCCACTCCTTGCCTACAGCTTTACCTCTAGGAACTCCACAGCCTCAGCCATGGCCTGGACCATGACCAAGGGACAAGACCACTGCCAAATCCTCCACAGAAACTGCCTTGGCCTCCGAATCCTGGGCCCCCGGGTCCTCTGGTCTCTCCTGCTGCACAAGTTCATCCATCATTTGGTGTTTTCCTGAAAAAGAAGCTAGTTTTTGTTTGTTTGTTTCATAGTATTAAATAGAACCCTCATGCCTTGTCTATATGGCATCCCATCAGGTCAAGGCCCTGCAGGTGCCAGGGCTTCCCATGGGCACCAGAGCATCCCACAGGCACCTAGACAATCTACAGGCACCAGGACCTTCCCAAATCTTCAGGGATTCCTGAAGATACCCAGGCATAATGAAGGTACTGGGCCAACCCACAGACACCAAGACATCTCACAGGCACCCAGATATCCTGTAGATACCTTACCTCCTGTAGCCACATGGACATCACACAGGCACCCTGACATTCCACAGGATCCCAGATATCCCATGGCCACCAGGATATCCCACAGACACCAGGACCACCCACAGGTTCCCAGACCTCCTGTAGTCACCCAAGTCTCCTGGTGATCCCACAGGGATCTGGTACTCCAGTAGGCATCAGGACATCTCACAGGCACCCTGATATCACATAGGCACCTGGACTTCATGCTGTCTTCAGACTCCAGTCAGGTACCTGACCTTCACACTGGTATTAAACAGCCTCCCAGAACAAATGTCACATGGATCCAGGCTCAATAACACAGTGAACTCCTATGGTGTCGGCAACACAGGCATATCATTAATTGTTCTTGTACACATGGACATTTTGAGGATTCTATGATCTCTTTAAAAAGGAGGAGACCCAACCCTCAGTATGGAATACTCTTCAGCTGAGACATCTTACTATGGCTCAAAATGAGGATGATCTCAAGGTCTGGCAGTACAATCAGAGTCAGCACTTGCTTGAGTTCCCATTGTTGTACACACGCACCCCTTATCACACTTATCAGTGTTCATTTTGTGGCCTTGGATTTTGTCCTTGCAAACCTTGGGTAGCATCACAGCTCATGGTCTCCCCAGCTTATCAGAGAGAGTACTATGCATAGCAGCTTAGGCCTCAGGAGTGACAGAATTGGCCTGGCAGGTGGTGAAGAAGACAGGTGTATCTGTTGTTCACTAGAGTACAGGTCTCTTGTGTAGATACTCTGTCCAGGAGATGAGACACTCTTTAGCTGGGCTATCCTGTTGTTGCTCAGGAGCAGGGTTATCCTGCGTTTTGACAGTTAGCTTGGAGTCAGTACGTGGTACAGCTCCAGATTACTGCATTCCACCCTGCTTTCATCTCCTGGCCTCCTCAGAACAAGCTCTCCTCCCCCACTGGATTTACTTTCAATTTTGCATTATTCTTGTGATATTGAGATTATGATGAATAATAAGATAATAACAGCAATTAGCCTCTGGATGACTAATGGTCCCTTAAATTGATTTTGAACAATCAATTTGAACATCTTCCTATGGCCAAATTAGAATAGGGAGGGACAGAGAGCTTCCACACACATTACTGGAAAAGAAAATGATAAAAATCTTATTGAACACTGACAATGGTGTGGAAGATCCCTCAGGTTTGAAAATGAGAACAGAAGACACAGATGATCATGTTTTCCTCCTGAAAATGAGAAATTTAAAGTCGTTTGGAAAGTTTTGTTTCTGTCTTGGTTATTTCAAGGTTCATGACATATTTAACACAGGAACCACATGGTACACTATAATTTTAGTATCTCCCAATCTACCAACACATAATGAACATTCAGAAAGCTAAAGTATCGTATTCAATGTTGACCATAGATTACTAATCTCACTGTGTACCAATGCCTTTATTCAACTTGGATCACCAAATGGATACTACCTCCCCACCAAAATTAGGATGATATTCTGACTATATCAATCCTACAAATCTTTGTAACCTGGATTTTGGTCCTTAAATTCTGTGGCCTCAGGAATTTTTAACCTCTTAGGAAATTTCTTCAAGCTACTGAAAGAGGTTGCACTTATATTGCTTGAGTCTCAAGCTTAACATTTGCTGAGTATCATCTACCTGTTGCCATACATCTGGTCAATGCGCCACACCCTGTGAGCAGAACATTATCCTATATGTACCGCTTAGATACACACACACACACACACACACACACACACATTCAAATACACAGGCACATACCAGTCACACATTATTATTATTGCTGTTGTTGTTGTTTTTGTTAATTTCATTAAAACATCCTAGTGAAAAATTTATGGAGCTAAAATATTCTACATTCTTGTAATTAAACTGTATAAATATTAATGAATAATGATTATGAGCTTCCTAAACAGTGCCCACTCTTTCCATCTTTCTAGCCACATGAGGGAAGTTTGCATGCACTGCTCTGTTAGAATAGCTAAATTTGGTTGTCAGGACTCATGCTGAGTGACTTACAACTATCTATAATCCCAATTTCAAGGGATCCAATTCCTTCTACCTAGATTCAGTTGGCATTTGCCCTCATGTGTACATATCCTCTACACACAAATGAACATAATTAAGAAATAAAAATAAGTTTTAAAAAATAACCTGTTTTTAGGCTGAAGAGATGGTTCATTGGGCAAAACCTGAGGACATGGACCACATCGAGCTAGGCAGAATAAATCAAGTCCTTAATAACAATATTCTATGGTAATGTGGGAGGAAGAAACAAGAGAAGCCCCTGTGGACTAGCTAGCATTTCATATGCAGCTGTAAAACAAAAAACACTACTTACAAACTGTGAAAAGTGAGAATTGGAACCTAGGTTACTCTCTGACTCCTACACCTGCACCTTGGCTTTTACGTGTCTGCACTCATGTAAACATACATACATGCAGGAATACACAGACATCATATATACTTTTTTATTGCTTGATTAAGGATTTTTCTTCAGGTCTGCTTTGTCTTCCAAGGTATCCAGATCTGACATTTTCTTGAAGGTTTCTGGCTTGTTTATTTTCTCCTATCTTTTGCACATCCCATCTTTTAAAACTGCACTCAGGAATTCCCAGGTCTCATCTCTCTTATACTAAAAGATGATGAGTAATCTCTTTCCAAAACTTCATCTGACTCACCTCCATGTTTGACTTCCCAAATTCATATTGATAATGAATGGAGTGATTATTATTTCATTGCTTATAACAGGATTAAAGTGTCATAGAAGAAATAACTGGAAACATTTTAAAGTGTTTAATTAATATGCTTTGTGCCTATCTAGAAACTCATCAATTTTGTGCCTTGATAATTGCATATTTAAAGGTGGCAAGGCAAAGTTATTCTAGCATAAGAAGGATGGATAAATATACATTCATAATTACTTATTGCCTTTTCATATGTGGCCACATATGATCCTGTGGGTTAGGTGAGATGAGAGTCTATGACATTAAAAAGAAAGTTCCCCGTGGAGCCTAAAATGAAGCCCCTCCCATGAGTACAGTTTGGTGTGGGGCCTCAAGAAATCTCCAGCTTCATGTCATTCATAGATATTACACTTCATAAGAAGATCTAGCATGTACATGGAATCAACATCAAAACACCTGACTGATTAACTTACAAGGAAAGAAAAAAAAAAAGAAATCATAGAACATCATAGAAATAATTGTCTTCCCTACCTGCTGCATTTTGCTTTAGCACCAATAGTCGGAGAACTCCTTCACCTATGTGATTGTCTTAGAAGTGTTTAAATTAAGGGATGATGAAAGTAGATACAATATGCAATGATGTGATATATATATATATATATATATATATATATATATATATATATATATATATATATTTAAAGTACATTTTTTCTAAATCTCATTTGACCTTCTGGTTGACATTAGGTCATTGATATTTTATTCCCATTTTTGAGATTACATACAAAGCTAAAACAGATCAAAGATATGAATTGACTTGCTTAAGGTCACAGAAATAATAAACGTCAAAACCAGAATTTAAACCTAGTCTTCTGATCCTAAGTTCATGATTCTTTCCACAGGAACAATATATTGCTAAAATATTAGATCCAAAGTGGATGTTAGAGATTATTTTATCCTGGAATGCAAGATACATTTGAAATAATGTGCCAAATCTAATCATTCAAAGCTGCCTAGAGTGCGTGCTTAGAATAGGGAGATCCGTTGCTGGATCCGTAGGAAAAAAGAAAAGACAAAAAAAAAAAAAAAAAAAAAAAAAGCAGTGAAGCAGTGATTGATTATTAATGTCTGCCACAGGCACAGATGCCAGATACTTTTCCAAGCTTTGACTATTTCTCTCCTTTAATTTTTTACCAACAGAATAAAATGAAACTGAAGGACTTTAAATAATTGCCCAAGAGCATTTAGAACAGCGTTTAAAGAACGATCGCTGTGCTTCTACCTCACCTGACTCCATAACTACTGCTCTTGGCCCGATTGGATTCCTTTGCCTGTAGTTCTTGGAGATGTGCAAAATCACCCACTTCTCTGAATTGCTTTCTGCTTTTCTCTCACAGCCCCTCTCTCCCACCCCCCACATCCCCTAGTGTCAGAGTGCACTGTGCTTTTTTTGTTTGTTTTTTAGGATTCTTAAAAGTTTTCAAGGAAGAAGTGAGGAAGGGCATATGGCTAGTGATTGACAGACACTCAGTGCTGCTGTGGGAAATGGATGAGCAAACAAAGGGGTAAAGCAACAACCAGGTATGCTCAACTCACAGGAAGCAGTGTGAGGTAGTCTTTTCTAAAGGGCATTGATCTACTCATCTCATCTCAGAAGCATCACACAATCACTCATTGGTCTTTGGTAACCACAGAAACTAGACATTAATATGAGGAGATGCAGACTGAGGATCATTAGCATCATATGAATGGCCTCTACACAGAGATAGAGAAAAAGTGTGTAGAGTTAAAACAAGGTTGAAAATTTGAAGACTATAACTAGATAATTCATTCAGAAAATTATTTCAAAGTAGCTCCTAGCTCATGAGTTGTTGGCAAATTGAATAAGACAATGCTCATACATTTTTTAGCTGGTGACTGGAAAATGATAGTTCCTCAATGAAGAATAAATAATATATGTTTTTTTTAAATCAGAATTGGTTGTAGAATCTGTACTAATGCATATGTCTGTGCATGAGTGTTTTCACTCTGAATCATCTGCTTGACTAACCTAATTGTCTTTTGCTTTGTAGACATGCTTTTTAAAATTCTCTCCAGGTCTGTAAGCAGAGAGCAACTTCAATTTTAACTGGAAAAACTAGTATATTGCTTTTTATTTCACTAAACAAGAGTGTCTTACTAAATTTTCTAGTTTTCACAAATCTGACTAAGAAGCTTTATCAGGATAGAATTACTATTCATGAGAATGAGTCACAGAGAGGATAAATGATTAGCCCCTAACCACACAGCTATTCAGTGCTTGAGCAACGACAAAGAATATTGTTTCTTAACTACCACCTAATTCAAGAGTATATTATGTATTGTATATATAATATTGCAATATTATAGAGTGTATGCTCTTTACATTAGACTCAAAATGTGCCACTGCTCCTCTCACTTGTCCTTTTATCTGTATTCCTTATGTGTTCTGTTTTTATCAAGTTTTTTTTTTTTCCAAATGGACCTATTAATTTCCTGTATCTACTGTTGGTCATTTGAACCAGAAGCACAACTGTTCTGTATTACTAGCCAATGCTATAGACAGTCTGTCCCACATACATCCACATTCCCATGTTAAAAATAATTTAATCACAAAAAAGAACTTGCCAATAGGTGTAGAAATTGAGTGTTTGTTCTCACTTTTTTCTTCTAATATTCTTCTAATAGCTGGGTCTCAACACAGGATAATGTTTGGGAATAAAATTTTGTGACAAGGCCACAGCACTTCAATAAAATGTTCATTCGCGCAATGAAAAATAGAGTTTGTATACTGTCTATATATTAGATATTATCACATTTGCACTTGCCCAATACAAATAATTTGTCTACTGTAGTTGAGAATATACTCTCTTGGGGAGAAGATAGACTTTAAAAAGCATAAAAGAGCATCGTATTGGAAAATACAAGAGGACACTAAAATTTTGTGTGCATGAAGTCACAAAGAGAGTGATTATAGATAGAGTAAAGGAGCCTTGAGGTGGCTGATGTTTAAAGAAAAAATAATGGAAATTCAGCAAAAAGACATTCTGAGGTAGGAAGGATGTGCATCGTGAGATCAAGTAAAGAGAACATTTGTTTTTGACAATGGAGAAGTGATACTTGAGTAAAAGATTCTGTCCAACCAATTAAAGTGAGAGTTGTAGGTGGAATAGTGGGTTGAAGAAACCTCGGGAAGTTAGTCAGTGGTAGTAGTATAGGATGAATGAGGTAATAAGTAGGGTAAATTTGGAATTACATCAGGTTTCATGTAGCATATACAAAAAAAAAAATAAATGAAGGAGACAAAAACATGAATATTTTCCTTAGATTATGATAGTTAAAAGATATAATGAAGCTAACTGTACATTGTCCGACACAGAAGTACATCAAATATCAACTTACACTCATCAAAGTCATGTGTCTTTAAATATATGCAACTGTTTTTATCATCTCAAATATGCTTTAGCACCATTCCACTCTGTGGGTCTGTCACAGTTGAGTGGCCTGAAAGTGCTTAGAACCCCAAGCTCTCATTCTGAAGAGCTTGACCCCTCCCTTCCAGAGTAGCTGACAGACCACAAGCCACAGCAAAACACAGCTCTTCCAAAGGCATGTGATCTGGCAGAGCTGTTTATCTGGAGTTGCAACTAAACCCTTCAACATAAGGTCTATCCCTCTGGTCTCTGGAAAATCCTAAGCCTAAACCATAACCCCAATATGCAAGTGGGACTGCCTGTCCTAAGCAATGAGCTCCCACTGATGCTCCTGGGGTACTGGGACCATTCCTCTGGCTTTAAATATGTAAGCCATTGCCCCATTAAATGAGTTCAAGCCGTCTGTCCTTGGCTCCTGAAAATGGCTCATTCAAGTTCTTGTCGGCTCACAGATCTCTGATCTAAGACCATTTGGGTCCATAGTAGAACTGTACTGCCAAGCTGCTTCCTGCATGGGAGCTGCTGCTGCTGCTGTTTAGTAGGCAGGCAGTCACCTGTTGGAACCAGGAAGGTGTGGTAGGATTTTTAATTTTTTTTACACCACCAGCACTACTTGCCTATCATAACACACACAACAACCCCCCTACACACGCATATACACTCAAGCACATGCTTCTATTTGCATGTTTTACATGGAATTCTCAGTAATAATAGATACTGAACATGCACCATGAAACCTTAGCAGATTTAGAAGGTAAGCCTGGCTGTTGAGGTCCTGGTATTGCTACATTACCAGAAGGCATTAATTTAATTCCGCTCAGTTATGCTTTTAAATTTGATTTGAGAAATGTGTCATAAAATGCTATTGAGAAGTGCAGTGCTGCATTTGTAAGCAGTCTTGGAGCTCGGGTGCTTGTATCTGCTTAGGGAGTCCTTTAGTAAAATGGACTGAGATCATGTCGCGCTTGTGCGCTGTTACAGGGAGTTAGTTATTTGTTGAATCTTGTGACAGATGTATACTGACTCTGGATTTTTCATTCTTGAGAAAGTATCAGAAGCAAAGCATACATCTCTAGGGAATTGGGGAAGGGATTGCAAAGAATAAATGAAATCATATTAAAGATTATACTTTTAACACGTAACATGGGATTTTGAAAGACTTCACATATGTATTAAACTGAATATATATTAGACCATTACATGCACTTACTTTATCAAATGCTTGTACATACTTTCTTAATTCTTTTCCTGGCATCAATTTCTCTAGAGATAACTAAGTATGGAACTAAATCCATTGTTTCCAGAGAAACAAAGACATATCAAAGTGTAGCATACATATGATCCACTGATATATGAAAAGGAAATATGAGGAATTTTCCCAATTATTTTAGCTTTTATATTTAATGTACTTATTCTTTGAGAATTTTAACATGAGTGTGAGTTATTTTGATCTTATCCACACTCCGTTCTTCTTGTACCATTCCATGCTTTTCCGTTTTCTTTTAATTAAATATTCCTTATGTGTGTGCTTGTGATAAATTAAGTAAGTCTAGATTGGATGTGTATCCCATTTCTCTCCTTATATTTTCTTTCTTGTTGATTTATTGATTAATTGGTTGATGTATTTTGATAAAGAAATGGATTCACAATGATGTAAGGAAGGCTTATCTGATGGATCTCATACAACATCTGTATTTCTATTGCCTTAATGATTTTATGCCCTTGGAATGGTTTATTTTAATCATCATGATTACCAGTGAGAAGTAAAACAGAAGCAGAGCTGTCAAACACACTGCTTTGCTTTTGCATTTTTTGGTAATTACAAAGAAAAATTATTAATTATTAATTACCAGTTACCAGGAAATTTTAGGAGGTAGTAAGCTGTTTCCATTTCCACATTTCAAAAATACTTCATATGATAACTTGTATGAAATTGCAGAACAAAAGCAAAGAGTTGAATATTGGTTTAGGATGTCTGTATCATTGTGCCTGATCTGGCCCTGACTGGCTGTGGGATGCTTGACTGTCCACACTGAACCTCGTGATCTGGCTCGCTGATAAAAATGTTTCAAAATCTCCTGAGGGAGAACCCTGTTTCATAAGGGATTACTGAGCCAGGTGTTTCCTGAGCCTACTTCTAATGGAAGTAGAAGCCTGTCATATGCACTACAATTTTTTTCTTTATATGTTTTCTTCACATGCAATAGTACTTCTAATTCATGGGTTATTGTGTTGCTGAGGTTTTTATTGCCTGCCTTCTCTAACTAGAATGTGAATTTCTCGGAAACTGCTGGAAACATAAGCAGATGAAGCAAGACCTTGTGAAGCGCAAGTTTCAGGACCTCCTGAGGTTGCCTTAGCAATGTGATCATGTGATTATGGATTTTCTAAGATTTTTTTTAAAGGAAAAAATTCTATAATAAAAAGGGTCAAGATAAAATTCTTTTTGCACTTTCTTTTCATTATATATTGCACTTTACTTATTGTATATTGCTGTGGACACTTGGTGATCCAGCTTAATGAGATTTTTCTTGGGTCCATAATGCATAGGACTTGGAGCATGATTTTACATAGCTACATTACTATTAATAAAATTTCATAGATAGCAAAGGCAGAGCTCAGACTCAAGAGGAATATGTCTGCCTTGAGTGATAATAATCTTTGTACCTTCTGTGAGTTCAGTGATTTTAGTGGCAAGTCAAGAGACACTTATTTCCAATGCCGAAAAGTATGTTTACATCTTACTCCATTGGCAAGTATGTACCTTGGATTTCATCCCACCCTCCTGGCTGAGAGATATGATTCTAATCTCTTAACCCCTATATTCCACCTTTGCGTGTATATATGAATTGTTTGATATGTGTTTACATATGTGTGTAAACGTTCATGATTGGGGGGGCGTGTGCTTGTGTCTGCACATCTCCCGTAGTGTAGATTTGGAGGACAGAGGACACCTTGGGATCAGTCTTCCCTTTATACTCTTTATGGTTCAGATGTTGTTTTTTTCTTCTTTGCATCTGTTTACACCTCGCTAGCTGTCTGTCAGCTTCTTGGGTGTCTCTTGTCTTACCTCCTATCTTTCCATTGGAACACTAGGATTACAGACATGTATTACCTTACCTTACTCAGCTTGTTGTGGGTCTAGGAATTCAGTTTGGAGTACTCATACTCATGCTGTTTGTGCTTTATGCAGAAACTTAGCCAAACCCTCATCACCTAGTCTTTATTTTTCTGTTTATTGTACATTATTTAATCTATATCTTTGAGTCTGTGCCATAATTTATTTATCATGATAAAAATTACCATGACCAATCATATCTTTGTGTGTTCTTCTTCACTTCTTAAATTGATTTATACTGAGAAACAAACACCAAAGTTATGCATAATAATGAAACTCTACTAGCACCAATGAATTTTGCTCACAAACTGGTACACCCTATGCAATATCTATATCCATATCTATATCTGCATATATAACTATATATATATAGATATAGATACAGATACAGATACAGATAGAGATATAGATAGTACCTTGGCATATCAAAATAAACAAGGTCATCTCGAAGTTTCTTGAAATCATAATGTGTCTCATGACAACTTAACAAGAAATTTAAACAATGGTTTTTCCAAATACACATCAATGCTAACTGCGTAGTTGTTATTTTCAATAACACATTGCAAAGCATAATAAAACATCTTCAAAATATTAAAGTATATATATTGAAGAAAACTGAGTTAACTTTCAAATCCATCTATAGAAAAGGACACAAAATATCTTCATACTCATACATGATGTGTCAGAAATACTATAGAAATAGTGTGCTATGGGTTGCATACTCTATTTAGTTTGGTTTTTGTAAAATATTTGTCAGCTTTTCAGTGCTGTTAGCAGAGGAGCATTGTAACTCATGCCTTTTGTTAATTTCAAATAAAGATTGTGCGGATATTTTTTTTTAATTTTTGTATTCTTCCTTAAGTCCCTCTCTAAAATTCTTTTATATTACAGTGCCCATCAAACATGAGCTCATCCTAGTAGAAAACTTGAGCTTTCTCCTACAGCTTTACTCCTGGGTTTTAGACAAAGGAGAAACAAAGCTTGTTTGGAAAAAAAAATCACTGATGTTTTTTACCAAGCTCTTTTCAACTTGGTTTGCTGTTTCTCTTGAGAATCATATAGTACAAACTTTGACCTTTATTTCTTAGAGGCCACTATGAATTGCCCCAAGGAGACGTGTTTCTGGTGAGGATTACAGAATCCACTTTAACAAGCACCCCAGTGCATTCATGTGTCATACTCTAAGACCCTCCGAAGTAGTCACTATAGCCTCCATGGTGACCCCACATGTGCACAAATATCTCCTCTTGCTTGCCTGAGCTTACTGGCTGAAGTTTAGGTCAGACTTCTCTGTGGGGAGCACAACTCAAAGGTCCTAGTTTTCAATATTAAATCATGTCACATGGCAGTTAAGCCAATATCCCCATCATTGTGGCTTCCCACTTCCCCGTATCTGACAGAAATCTTCTTCTCTATAAATCATATATCCCAGAAACTTGTGATGACATAAGTCCTGATATCCTATATCAATGCATGTCCTTCTAGTATTTCTCACTTTTTGGGGGAATATCCATAAACCTATAAGATTATGAGTGACTCAACCACATTTAGAGACAACAACAAAAAGAAAAGCAAACCAAAATACTCTCTGATTATTTTTTTTGCTTCATTCCTTACAGAGCAAGACTTTTACACTAAGAATATAAATCATATTCCTATGTGGCTTGAGAAATCTATTCAGCTCCCTTTAGTAAAAAAAAAAAAAAAAAAAAACAGTGATGTTACGAATTACATAGTCATTGACTGCAGCAAAATAATGTTTATGATTGCCAAACAGGAGAAATATCCAGTTCACCTCAAGTTATGCAGGGCAGTGCTATCTCTGAATTCTATATAATGGAGATTTACATGTATTTCCATGTTATTTGGCATCTGTGGTTATGTACATAAGTGCCATTGTTTCTGTTAGAGTAATAGCATGTCCTTTAATTTTTGTGCTGCTAACAGGGATTAGAAAAGACTTGGTACACCGGAAAACCGAGTCAGTTTACAGTTAGGCATAGTCCAGACTAAATCTTCTTAGTTATTAAGATAGTTCCTGTGCCTAATACAGGGCTTAGCATAGGTGGAAAAGAGTCACAAAAAAGCAAGTTATTAATGTTATATTAAATATTTTTGCTCATTTTAAAATCTCCCAATCAGCATAAATTATGATACTAAATTCATAAATAACTTTATTTATGTATGTTCATGTATGTATTCTTATATGTCTACATGTATAGATTGTGTGCATGTGTCTATGTGACATGAGTGTACATTTGTGCTTGTGCCCATTATCTTTGGCTTATAAGCCACAGATGGAAAATCTTGTGTCCTGGTGTCTTCCCTTATCAGTCTCTAATTAAATAATAATAATAATTTTTCTCTCACTGAACCAATTGGCTAGAATGGCTAGCTTCTAAACTCCAGGATCAATCTGGGTCCCTAAACCTCTCTCACACACACATTAGGGCTACAGAGTTGTCCTAACACACACCTGGATTGTTTTTCCTTTCTTTTGGCTTTTTTGAGACAGTGTTTCTCTGTTGTAACTCTGGCTGTCCAGGAACTCACTCTATAGAGCAGGCTGGCCTCGATCTCACAGAGATCCTCTGCCTCCTGAGTGCTGGTGTGCACCACCACCGTCTGGCTGATACACTTGGATTTTTAACATGAGTTCTGTGAATCAGGATTCAGGGCCTCACACTTGCACACCTCACTCTAGGAACCATGTTTTCAGCTCATGCTCAATGCACTTAATGGTGATACCTTCATGTGGTAGGTGATCTAGTTGGCACCATACTGCTTTATGAAATAAACATTTGAAAAGTACAAATAAATCCCTCAATGTCAAGAGATTAATAAGAAACAGAGCCAGTGCATTATCTACCCTTGATTTAGAAGCTCCTGACTAGTCTTTCTTCTTGCTATGCCTTGTTCGAGTGGTAACCCTGAGAGGAGGGATAGACCTGGAAGGGATGGAGGGACAGGAAATGGGATTCAGCATATATTATACAAGAGAAGAATATACTACTACTACTACTACTAATAATAATAATAATAATAATAATGAAAAGAAAAAGGAACCAGAACCAGAAATCTGAACTGTAATGAAGGGGTTTAAGAGCAGGTATGTGTCTTGACAATCATTCTCAGTTTTCATCTAATTTAAAAAATCAGAGCACTTTGTTTATCAGATGTACTACTTGGGTTTATTCTTGAATTTCTCTTTCATTAAAGCATCCCTGTCTTTGACTTCATGTGCACCAGCCACTCATCCCCTTCATGCTCTCTGAGAATTAATTAAGAAAACGCTATGATTAATTTTTATTTTCTCTGTTTTTGTCCGTCTCCTTCCTTCTGACAGCAGTGAAGTTACATCTTCCTTGCAGCTTCCAATCTCAAGTAGCGCAAACTAACACATTCTGCAGGCCACACACTAACCAGGGCATAATGAATGACCTGCAGCTCAGGATGCTTCTGGAATGCCAAACGACCACAGCACTATGCCTCTGGAATATGGAATGGCCTCAGCATTAGCCAGGCAAGTCCACAGCTGCATGCCACTAGGATGAGAAATAGATTCTGGCTGCTAGAATACCAAATGCCTGCTCGGGAAGAAGACAAGGTGAATGCTGTGGATAAGCCTTTCTGAAGGGATAGTGATTGACCTCCTGCTGTGAGATACCATCAGTTAATACTCATTTACCTGACCTGAGCACCCACTTCCCTAAGAAATTCACAATGAAAAATATCCAGTCCCTCCAAAATGACAGAAGCATATCTGTTCAAGTGCTAAGAAATGGTATCCTCTAGGCAAACTTCTCATGCTTTGTCTAAGAGAAGAAACACAAAGCTTTTTTTTTTTTAAATCATTTTCCTGGTGCTTTAATTTAGTCTTACAAAACTTTGCAATCACTTTTGATGGGGTTGGCAACTACAAAGTCCTATTCTGAGCATGTAATTCCCTTGTGGAGAAAAAGCCTGAACCATCATGGAATTTACTGGTGGAGGGATAAAGAAAAAGTGTGAAAAATTTTGCCCCCATTATACTTCATAACTAGGGTTAATGAATTTCACTTCCTCTTTTACTTTCTTCCTATTTATGTATTTGATTTTTTTCAATGTCATTCCTTTGTGATTATTTCTTTTTTCTCTTGGCTTTCCATTACATTTCAATGTGTTGGTTTTAAAAGAAGGATTTGCAAACTGAGTATTAAAACTCCAGGGTACTACATCCCCAAAATCTATAAGATAAGAAGATAAGAAGCCAAACCTGCTGACAGCTTCCAAACCTGCTAGCTTGCCTGTAATACCCCTAAGCCAAACCGATCTACCCACCACTCCCCACAACACTGTCTGCCTAACACAGCCAGATAAACTCAGCATTAAAATTCTTTACACTTTGGCAAACGAGTCTGCGTCAAACCATGAGGCTGCGTCAATCAGGGCTTGTTTTACTTACAGTGTAGTACTGAGAAAGGCCATAAACTTCATCCTGACAGATCTGTAATGCTCATATCAATATGCTTTCCCTGTGTGCAGGCTTGCTGATGAACTTTCATATTCAGCCAACAAAATATATTCAAACATATTAACGACGTGTGGTAAATCGCCACTGGATATACTGAGTCCCAATGATGGAAAGA